>JACEFO010001675.1:0-600000 GCA_015342445.1 Digitaria exilis | reverse complement strand
CCTATGTAGATTATCTAATCCAGAACCAACAATATGAATTGTATGATTTAGCAGCAATATGCTAGGCACATAGGACGTCATACAAGTGCCCATCTCATAGAACAAACCGTGGATCCATCCATCTAATAGGGAAATGGTAAGGTAAAAGGTGCATTAATTTTTGTAACCTTTGCTGAGCGCTGTGGAGATTATATATAATCCTGAACCAACGATCTGAATTATATAATTTAGTACCAATAAGCTAGACACACTTGACATCAGATCAGTGCCCATCTCATTCAACAAACCGTGGATCCATCCATCTAGTAGGAGGAAATGGATAAATAAAGGGTCCGTTTGGAACCTTTTTGCTGCATGGTAAGGAGAGCTAGCAAGGCAGTGCGGTTGATGTGGAGCAAGATGTTATATGATGCTTGTGCGGGCAAGAATTATACCTTGCTAAGGTAAGAGAGGCGAATGGGATCTCATGGCTCGTGCTAGCAAGACGAGGCAAGGCGAGGCAACTGGCAAGGGATTTAGACTGCCCCAAAGTTTTGAGACCTCTAGCCCTAATGTAGTTTTTTTTAGTTGTATTTCTCAACCGTTTAACTCAAATTTAAGATGAAAGAGAAAGGTGGACACAACTGATTTACACTAACAAACATTGCATTATATGTTATTCCATAGTACAGAAACTACCAGTCGCGAATCACGTTCAAGAAGTTTAAAAAGATAAAGTTTCCAAGCAACAGTTCTTCTTAATTTGCCTCATAGAGATGCTCTCCCAAACGTGGTTTAGCTAGCAAAACCAGGGGTTCGGCTAGTACGAGGCTATTACGAGCTTCCTGTAGATTGATCCTATCAACTCCTGGAAGCTTGGCCCAAGTGAATCCCTGCAAAAGCCTCGCGAAGAGCATCATTGTGATAGAAGTGCCAAGGGACGCCGCAGGGCAACCTCTCCTGCCAGCGCTGAAGGAGATGAACCGTAGGTCTATTTCGGTCAGATCCACGTCCCCATCATTTAGATGGCGTTCCGGCCGGAATCTGAAGCGGTTCATTCCAGGCTATGGCGTTCCGACCCAGCCCAATTCGACTTAGGAGCACGTGGGTACCCTTTGGGATCATGTATCCTGCAATGACAGTGTCTTGGATGGCTAAACGAGGCACTGTGAAAGCATGGTAGGGGTGTAGACGAAAGGCCTCTCGGATGCATGATTTGAGATAGTTTAGCTTACAAATACCAGATTCCTGCACTAGCCTTTCTTTTCCGACGACTTGATCGAGTTCATCAACTGCTTTTTGCATGATGTCTGGTCTGTTCATCATCTCGGCTAACGCCCACTGAACTGCGTTGGATGGATTGTCTATTGCTGCAAACAACATTTCCTGCAGAAGCACGCATGGTCTTTAGATGTGTCATATAATCGTTGGAAAACAAACTACAGAAAGGATGGACGAAGTATGTCTCACCACAACTTGAGCTTTGATCTCTTCTGGTGACAGCAGCTGCTGTCCATCTGCATCCTCAAGAGAAATCAGCACATCTAGAAAGTCTGCAGCATCCCTCTTGCTGCAACCTTTCCGCCGGTAGTTGGACCATTCAAGCATCCTTTCCTGTATGATGGGATCATGTAAACGTTCCAGAACGCTTATAACTCTCTTGGCAACCTTCTCATGGCCATCTAAATCGAACCCAACCAAAGCTGGGAAGTAATCTGACACGCAGAACCCATACATGTATTCTACTAGCGTAAACAGCGCCTGCAAGTGCTCCACCTCATGATGCCCAGCCATCATGGTGCCTGGTGATTCACTAAAGTGCCTCTTGCCCAAAACAAGCCTTCGGATCATGTTAGCACAGAAGTGTTGTGTTACATGACGTAGTTTGATGCTGCCTCCATGTCCAGCATTGATCTCGGCATAGACATACCTGATGAGGTGATCAGCCTCCTGCTGGCGCTGCACATGAAGCCTTCGGTCCAAAGCTGGCGAAAGGATTTCAGAAGCAACAATCCGCTTCATCTTCTGCCACTGGTGTTCATGGATCGCCAGGCTCGCACATTTGTACCCGTAGCTGAACAAGTTGGAGGCGAATGTTGCTGGCCGGCCCGTGAACATGGCATCCTTCTTGCGCAGAAACTCACGGGCGATCTCCGGGGAGGACACAGCAACAACATGTGTGGCTCCGAGCCGGAGGCAGGAACTCTTTTACAACGCACAATACTATATCATACTAGTATTAAAAAAGACTACTATAAAAGTATCTAATGGTTCAGATTAATTCTATACTACCTAAAACTTGATGAGTAGTATAAGCAGTATATGATAGTAGTATAACTAATAAGGGTAATATAGAAAAACAAATATATAGGAAAAAAAATAAATAACACTTTTATAATATTTTTTTACATTAGATTTAATGCTATTTATGAAACATTATTTTTTACATTAGCCATTTATACAAGCATTTCGTTCACAAGCTTGCCGTTGTTTTTTTTTTTTGATACTTAAGCTTGCCGTCGTTGACGGACCGGCGGCGAATGGCATTATCGCATCCGCTTCTTCCGTCAAAGCCGTCAGCAGGTGACGCAATGAGGCAAGCAGCCGGTGATTGTGCATGCATGGTGCGCATCCTAGGCACTGAGGCACGAGGATCAGAACAGCCCCAAACGATGGCAGGCTCACCGGCCGGAACGTGTGTCGCAGAGGACAGGGGCTTGCGGTGGGGCAGGGCAAGGGGCCGCCGTGGGCACCGCCATGGGGCAGACAGGAGCGCCGCCGTGGGGGAGGCAGGTGCGCCGCCGCCATGGGGGCCGGCGGGAGCGCCGCCTTGCCTCGGGAAAACAGATGCCACGATAAGAAAGTCTCGGTGGAGAAGAAAGGCTCGGTGGACACCAAATTAGACCACAAAGTACTAATTTACCCCTAATTAATGAATGATCAGATTTGATTTATACCATATACTACTAATCAGTAGTATTGTGTATTGTAAAAGTGCTCGGAGGCAGAGGATGTCAGTGCCCATCTCGCTGAGCAAACGGTGGATCCATCTGAACACTCCCGGCTTGCTCCAGATCATCTGGTGCATATTACCAATCAATGGCAACATAGCCGGTCCTGGAGGCAGTTGGTGTTGGAAATATAGGCAATTGTAAGTTTAATTTTCGAACTAGATTAAACATGACGATAAATAATCCTAGCATGCAATTCTCTAGCAGACTAGAAAGTACGAACAACATAATCATGACATCAGAAAACATGATTAAAGCATAGTGTACGTACTGAGAAATTGCCATAGGGAAGACGAACGGCGCAGTCGGAACGACGACGGTTCTACGGACGGAGCGCAACAGACGATGTTGCAGATGATGGTACGCCGCAGCACCAGACTTGGACGGAGGACGAGCCGTGGTGAAGACGACTTGAGCAGTCGTGCGCAGCACTTCCCAAAAACCTTATTCGCCCTTTCCCGGTGCAGGATCTCGAAGACGACTGGTTCCGGAGACCTGCTCTCCCGTTCGCCGGTGCACGCCGGCGCTCGGGATGGAGTAGACTACGATGGCAACGCAGCAATGAGAAGTAGCAAAACCCTAACTCGTATAGACTTTATTAGGGACTCCCAAACCTAGGGGATTCCCGTATAGAGTCTATGGTGCACTTCTTCCATGAGGGGGGTGGTCTCTATTTATGCAGAGGAAAACCCCCGCACCCTCATCCATTAGCAATATAGGACTAATAGATGACGTACCCCCTCAAGTACTAATGGGCTTTTGAGATTTACTTAGGATTATTCGTACGGTTGGCATCCTATTCCCCTTTCCCTACGAGCTGCTCTCTTATGATGGAGAAGCACAAGGATCAGTAGTGTGGCTATGGAGAACACTATGGCAGTGGGAATATCTGGAGATGGCAACATTCGTGTTGTGTTGCTACCGGACATATTGTTCCTATCCTAAAGCTCAAATTGCATGTGCTAGAGAAAGCTGGGAATTAAGGTCAGGTGGTACGGACTATCTGGACAGTTGTATGCATATATTTATAGCAAGGGAATGGTGAAGATGCATGATTGCAGGACTAACATGTAATTTAACATCTGAAAGACTGTCTGACTATATATTTTACATTTAAAATCGATTCTCATGAATTAAACAGGGGAAGGATAATCTGCCAAGCAGTCCTAGCTAGTTTAAATGTTCAAATTAAAATATTATGGACGGTGGACATATCAGCTTGTAAGCACTTGTTTTTTTTTCGAACAAAGGTGGCACAATGAAAAATGGGTAGTGTAAACCGCTGCTTGTGTAAAGAAGATTAGTCTAAATTTTTCTTAGGCAGGAATCTTTGACTGGTCCATTGAAGTGTCAGTAATACAAATATACAATAATATCCTTCTAAATAAACTATAACATAAACCATGTTATGCCTCAGCAGATGTATTGAGACCCATTTATACTCGAGGTGTGGCAGATCATTTAATTTCTTTGTCTTTTTAGACTAACTTGGGATCATACATGTCTCCGTTGGCAGGCGTTTGGTGGTATGAATGGATCAGTAGAAGCACCATGCGCCCGCGATCAGTTCCTGCATTTAACAAAATCGAGAAACCAAACGTCATGACCTTGCAGGTGCTGCTTCAACACTGCTGCTCGAGTGCAAGATACCTGCTCCGTCCGGCCTCTGGACGATGGGTCAAATAATCAAATGCGTCTGTGCTGCTCCTGTCCATTCACCGGCACTCTGCACGTATCGAGTCGAGTTCTCTGTCTCCGATGGCCAATGGCAATGCCATGTTCGTAAACGTGCGTGGCTGCGTGCGTAGAGCAAACGTACAGGGACGGGCACTCGTGATGCGTCGATCGTGAACTTAATGATGGGTCGTGCACATGCACGTAGGGAACGGTTGTTAAATCTAGGAATATCTTTAGTATCTATATATATTTCTTAGCAACTTATCCGAGGAGTTTTACAATGTTTGGAAAAGAGAGAACTGTCCATTTCCAAAGATCCAATGGTGGTAAAATGGGCGGTACCCAGAGCTACCGGGAGGTACCCAAAGAAAGGTACCTGTAGGTACTGACTAAATATTATTTTTATTAAAATAAATACTTAGCTAAATATTCAGTCAGATCAATAGGTATCATTAATCAACCATAAAAGTACCCCATGGTACCTTATGGTACCTTCCAGACATTGTAAAACTCCTCCTTGAATCTTGGATAAATATGACTCCTTGTTGTTTAAGCCTAGAATGTGAACACAAAGTAGAGCTAGAAGAGACATAATTTTATTAGTTTAAATAGTATCAAAGAGCTGGTCAAAATAATTAAGGACTTATTTATAATGATCGCATGGCGTGCGAGGCTTAGAGTTGTATATCTCCCAAGGAGAAAACCAAAAACACTCCCTAGTTATTCTAAATACCACAATTATTTACAATAGTTATTCTAAATACAAAAAAAGTAAAGAGGTCTTTTCTAAATATCCAAGACACAGAAAAATCATAAAATATTCAAGATAATACAAGGGCTGGTTTGCAAAATGCACATACGACTTCTTCCTCTTGATCTCTCTTGATGTCTCTTGATTGCCCCCCTCGGCTTCTCCGCCGCCTCTTCGGCGCACTCACTTCTCCTCCGCATCTTCCGACGCCGGTGGAGCTCCCAGTCTCGCTCTCGCTCCTCTCTCCGTGCCGCACGAGCCCCGGCGGACGGCGGCATCACCCCGTGGCTACTCCTCTCCTGGCTGCGGATCTAGTTGCAGCGCTCCGGGCTTGCGCAGATCGAGGCGGTGGCGCGCGGCGCGTCATCGGCCTGGCATCGATGGGCTCGAGGAAGGGCGTAGTTCCGGTGGGGAATCGAGCTGCTCGCGGCACCACCTCGCCGCGCCTCTCGTTGTCGCCACCTCACTCGGTCCCTCCCCCTCTCTCCTCTCGGCGGTCTGGTGGCGAGGCGCCGAGGCGAGCGGGCCAGGCGTGGGGGCGGAGCAGGAGCAGGGCTGCTGCCTCCGGCATCTCCCATCCACGGTGAGTGCGGAGAGCGCGCAGGTGGGGAAGAGGTACTGCGAGGAGACGATTTGTGCTTCGAATGAGGACTGGAAACTTGGCGCGGACATTGCCGCGTCTGACCGTGAGTTAGCCAGCATGTATTTCTCTTGTTGATTTAACTCATGAGTGGAAGGAGGTTCAAGACATAGTATAATTTATTTTAAATTTTGTATGCAAAAGTCTATCTTATATTACGGTCAATAACTTATAGAATTGTACATGTAGCTTTGTAGACCGTGTAGGAGCTCTCTTGATTGAAATTAACGGTGAAATTTCTATGTCAAATACTGTGTTATGAATATGCATGTTCTTTTTTTCTTTTACATTGTACAACAATAGAAATAGGTTTCGGGGCAATACAATTACTTGATATATCTCAAAAGGTTGCAGTGCTCACTTGAGTATTAGGCCAATGTTAATTTATTATATAAATAGTTAATTTTATCGGTCGGTATTGAATAGAGGGAGAAATATCAAGTAAGTTTTTTCTAATACATATATTAGAGATTTGATTAGCGCGTCGTTGGCTTAATATCAAGTAGGCTAGTTTGTCCATTTGGTGTTTTGATTCATTGCTAGTAGTTATGTTGTACAAAATGAGGAGAATGTATTCAAAGAAGTGGTGGTTGGTGCACATTTTACGTGTAGGAATCTACTTATCATTTGTTGGAGATTAGCAACTGATGTTTATTCTATTTAAAAGTAACCAATGCAAATGAATTATATGACATTGTAAACTTTTTACATTTTTAGCAACTTGGATTTGAACGTGTTTTGGTGTCTCAATTGTAGATGGAATGGAATGAATAAATAAATTATCACTTTTTGGATATTTGCAACTATCGTATATTTTATTTTTTAGAAGTAAATAAAAATAAATTATATTGATTGGTCTATAGAAACATTGTAGGCTTTTTATATTTTTAACAACTTTCATCTTAGACATTGGGTAATTTAAACGTCTTTTGTGTTTGATTCTAGGTGAAATGATTAAATAACATGTACAAAGGTTGCATGGTCGTGGTTGGATTTGATCAGAATTTGAGGGCTGTTTTAAAAAAATGTTTTTGGGAGGAGGATTGATGGTGGATGAGATTTCGATGGAAGATAAGTGTTTATTTGCAAGGTTGCTGGTCAAAGGGAGGTGGGATAGAGGGTATTATTTTTTAGGAAAATTGAGGGACGGCGCGTTGTATTCATACGAAATCTGAGGGGTTTTTTGTAAAGTGACCAGAAAGCAGCTGATCTGAATCGTCTGCGCAGCCAATCCAACGGCTGACATTTGTAGGTGACGTGGAACGACGTGGAGAGAGGGAAGGGCTGGTGGTTCGTTTTGTTAAGATTACATTTAATGGTGTGATCAATTAGTCATTAATCATAGATTAGTTAAGTGTATTAGGTAGTTAATCCCATCATTAGTGTTGTCTAATGAAGGGTTACTGTAGCACCCATTCGGAAGGGGCATGTCCCTCCCGAATGGACACCTGCTCACGAGCAGACACCTGTACAAACCGAACAGCCATGTCGGAGGGGTTGCGTCCCTTCCGAACAGGCATGAATCATACCCCTTCGTGGGGTATAAATATGTAATCCCATTCTTCAATCAATACATCAGAGAATCATTCATCCAATCTTACTTTCCATTTACATTTACTTCTAACACGTTATCAGCACTTTGCTCTAGAAGAGAAGACATCGCAAGGAATTGGAGTCGCCAGAATCAGAAGAACGGGGGGGCATTGGGCCTCCGCCACCACCGACTGGTACACAATGTTGAGACTCTTACCTTTCAATTCCTTCTACGTCAATGAACTGGTTCGAGATTTCTGTGCCTCTGTTCTTCGGCGAGTTCATCGCTATGGCATCACTCGCCACCGTCGTGGCCCGTTCCTTGGTGTTCGACACCAGAGACCTACTTGCCATGGCCGCCGCTTCTGCCACGCAGCCCAGGCAAGACTGCGGCCTGCCGCCCGACACCGACGCCCACATGGACCAAAATCCGGCCACCAGATCAAACCAGCCCATTGACCCATTGCAATTACTTACTTACAATTTAATTACTTGCAATTTTATTTGATTATTTTCATTATGCCATATTATCAAGTATATGCTTAAAGCCACATACATAACCAAATAAATCCTATAAAATCACATATAGTCTATATGAATAATGCAAAAAAAAATCAAGTGTTAATCTCAGATATATGTAAATGTATATTTTTCAAAGGTCTACACCTTTTTAGGTGACTACCTAATCCATTATTATTGTTGGCCATACACAAGGTAGAATTTTGGATATTTCTACTCGGGTTTACACTATGTTTTTACAAGTGGCTACCCTCTACGTGCGTACCCAACAATTTAATTTGGATAAAACAGAAATATACATAACAATATTTATTCCATCCATATCAGCCATATACAAGGTAGTAACAAGATTACTACTGTAAGATACACTCTTAGTGAGATAATCTTCAACGTACGTACTCTTAGTGACTATCCGTACCACCAATTAATATTGTTTTTCCAAATTGAGGTCCACACTACTAGCAAGTTCACACTTGTTTTTCAAAATGTTTTGCATTTAATTGCCATGATGATTTTTTATTTGCACTCCATGCAAATTAATCAAATCTATGGTTATAACACATGTGAGTGGAGTCTATGGCACCAATTGCTATGCCAAGCCATGCCTATTGCAACGAGTTTCTCGTCCACTATTATGAGGTCTACGCTCTTTACACGACTACCTTTTCATGTGTTAATATAGAGTCTATATCTTAGTGGTGAATATCAGTCACTCTTGATAATAGCAGCGAATTTATTCGCCTATCCAATATGAGGGCCATACACCATATGTAGATTAACTTATTAAATCTAAGGGATTTTACGGATATTACTTCAAGACACATCTTGAATTTACAACGATAATTTTTAGGCATTTACTTTCCTTAAATCAATAGTAGAAAATAGTGCAATAAATTTTGGTGATATACTATTCACACAAGAATAGAGTATATAAATTAGCAGCGACTTTGTCGCCAATCAACTATAAATGGTCCATTTATAATCAAATATCACCTAAATTTAAGGGTTGCACATCAATATTTTCATGCTAAATAATTTACTTTTATAGTGAATTAATTAAATACATGATCCAGTCATGTGGGACATAGGCTAATGTTTCCTGGAATTTTATTTTATTTCTCCTTTGAACTTAATTTGAATGGGATTAATTCTCAATATGGACACTAGATATCAACAATATCATTTGGGGATTATGGCACCTTGCCACCATGTATTTACCATAACCAAAGTGTCTATCCCATTCGTGACAGTACCACACATGCACTTAGTGCATCTCCTCGGCTTAGATTTGTAAATACTGAATATCCAAGGAGAAGATCCATTTAATATTTACAACTCTATATAGAGTTATAAAGAAATAAAAATTTCCACACATATAAGGTTGTTCACTCAACCATTTATCTATACTTTACATCTATGGAAATTTACAAAATAAAGGATCTAGTGACACAAATACCATTTTTTTTTCAAAGGTGGTCATAATTACAAATTTTTTTCATTTGTTTAAAGTGTGGTTGTACAGTTGCTGTAAACATGAATGCCAAACTAAACCAAATATTTGGCACAATGAAACCTTCAATTATTGGAGGCAAGTAAGTTCACGAGGATCAAGTTGAATTTCACTTCAACAAATGAAGACTCTAGAAGTCTTTGTATTATTTCAGGAAAACCATTAATGCATTTTATACTATATCATGTTTAGTACATTGTCCATCATAAAATACTATCATACATGGTATTTATAATTGAATTTATATAGACTTAAATTCATATTGAATTTTATCTTACTCTATATAAACAATGATTTGAGATCTAACCAGACAACAAAGGATTTATTTTTAATGGACCATATTACCACTAACAAAATTATGGGAGATTATACGCTCCTTGTGAGTATTAATGATTCATCATAGATGCACTGATGTATCTAAATCTTACACAATACTCAATATGTTTGTAATATCCATTTGTATGGTTTTACACTAAAACCAATTACTGAGAGTAGTGGTGAAAATATCAGCACTCAACTAGATACAATGGACAAATCCTTTCATATTATCTGGGATGTATTACACATACATCAATCTCATATCAATATATTTCATGTTGCGTACTAAATAATTTTTCAACCCTGATCACAAAAAGACTAGATATGATAACCATAGTCACTTAAGCATATATGTGATTAGAAAAATTATTATCAATTTTGTTGGTACATTCCCCAATATACTCAAATTTTATGTGCACTACATGCACCACATGGGAATCGATTTTACAGGTCCTCTTACCTTTAAATCTTTAAAAATAACGAGCCACAATACTATTTTTTGGAACATATTCAAGAAATGTGGCCTTATTTTTAAACCATTATTTGGAATAAAAGTACTATATAATGCTCATTGTAGCATCCATAAAATAATCCCGCATGTGATCCTTACTGATCATAAGGCATCACATAGGTTCATCAAGTTTTCGCTCAAAAATGTTTTTTAGAGCAAAATATCCTGGACGCAGGATCAAACCATTTATATGGAATTACTTGATTTGGGAACTAAGTACATACTTCCATACCAATAATGGTCTAATTACATATCATATCAAAATTAATCATGCATGACCAACAAAATAGAATTGCATGTACCACTATTTACTTGGTACCATGCGGACTTACACACCGCATTATTATTTCAAATTCATCTGACTGCAATCATACGGCTCCTCCATTGCAGTGAGTACGTGGAATTTGGCCTTAGCCAATATTTCCCATCTGCGTTCGGATATGATATGCATATACCGATATCACCACCTCAACATACATCCATGGGCATAGAGGATCTATATACAAGATATTTATCCGTCATTCATAGAATATCTTAGATCACTCATGAAAGGGATTCATTCGCATGCCCGTATGCTTGACAACACTATGAGGAATAATTCTGGACATTAGGGGGAAATATTAATACTAGAAATCACAAAAGAATGCTATACGCACTTCTATCCTCATATCCACGTACGTACAAAGAATATCTTGACTGACAATCAGAACATCTTACATTTGTAATACATTAGCAAATAACCTGCCAAATGCATTTACTCATCTAAAGTGTCGTCAAATATAAGTGTGCCAGAAAGAGTGAAAATCCTAGCAATTTCACTCAACTCCCAAGTCAAAATAAGAGGGGGAGAAGTATGGCCACAAGCTAGGACTACACCTTATTTCAAGCATCCGCGGAATAGGGGGAGACATCGATCCTCCAAGATAGTAAATGCTAATCAACATCATGCATGTTGTCAGACACTTTATGGATATACAAATCCGAAGCCTATGAATCATTAGAATTCAAAAGCCCAGTATATGTGCACATAAATTCAGGGACTGGGTCAATGGAACACCCTATTCCATGATCGTGGGAAATGGCATAGAATTCAAAAGGGTAAATTTTTCACCAGCTACAATTGGTTGTGATCAATCAATTAAAGACTACAAATATGTCGACATACACTCCTATTCAAAATTGTTATATACCTTCAACTGGATCCAGACCAAAAGTCCATGGCAGAGTGTAGAAACACTCAAATCGGTCAAATCAAAGGTAACAATTAAGGAGATCTGCTCTCGTCCGAAAATGAGAAGTGTCTACCTACATCTCATAATTCTTTATTAAAAGAAATAAGGTGGTGAGACAGCGAGAGCTTGTAGCACATGGTTTCACGCAGAGACCGAGCAACATACCTGAATGGTATGTGTGAAAATATTGTTCCCATATTTAATTGTTGGCAGATAAATTGAATTTGATAGTTTGGATTTATAAGTCCATAAGGGACTTTGTATGCAAAATCTAAACGAAAAATCGCAACATATATTGTGTAAAAGTCACTTCATGACTTAGAATAGTCAAGTTGATTGTGGTACAACTGACTATATGAGTATCTTCCATAAAAGGATTACTCTAACAACTACAATTGCATATGTGTGTTAACAAATAATCTCCAAATTAGATTGTTATATCATCTCAACACACAAACAAGCAAGCAATCATTTTATGACCGACTTTGAGATGATTTTTTTTGGGTAAAACAAAACTAAGCTTAAGTCTTCAACTTAAGTATATACATCAGTTTATACAAATATACAATTGATATTGTACACTAGTGTTCTATCATTCCCTAAAAACAAAAATGGATCAGTATCCATTTAGACCGTGGGATGACAAACTTAGTGCCAACAAAGCGCTTATGTATTATACAAATTGCAACAGGCCTAGTACTGCATTTGTAAATTCTTTGCTAGCTCAAATTAGCGCAACTCCAACAACATCTTATTGGTGGGAGTCCAATTGGATCTCCATAGATATCTAAATGGCAAAAAGACTTGACTTATTATTATAAAATTAGAACACAACCAAAGTGGGATATCACGATACTGGCTAACTAATCCCTATGCCAGAACATAAACTGATATCAACATAATAAAGTTTTTATATGAGTCATCAATAGATTCTAGCGAAAAACTTTGACTTATCATTCTGAAGCATCACATGAGTATATAAGACTTCAATGAATGATTAACTATGACTAAATCATTAAACATTATTTATATATGATAGTGTGGCTTGTATTGCTTAGATGAAATCAGGTTATATATGAGCAATATCACTAGCATATTGCCAAATTTATTCTCATATATTACAACTAAAATGAGAATATAAATATCTTGCAAGCATTCTTACAAAAGTTCTCACCTACTATGTTAGGTATGTGACAGCTAAAATTTTGCAAGGTTCAGGGGGAGACTCTTTCTCTGAATTGTGAACCTATCCTATCATCATATTGTACTCTTTTTCCTCAATGAGTTTTTCCTCACAAGGTTTCTCATAAAAGGTTTTAATGAGGCAATATCAATACAAGAATATATGTCATATCTCTAATTTTCCCCACCGGGGTTTTTGAAGAGGTAATTGAGACATATCATATGTCATATCTTCTGTTTTCCCCACAGGGTTTTTAAGGAGGTATCCAAGACATTATATCTCCTCATATTTTTCCCATTGGGTTTTGGGGGAGATTATTCAAATATGATCCACAAATCATACTATTGATCTCCAAACTTGTTTATGAGCTTTCCTTTCAAGGTTTTTCTCATAAGTTTGTGATAAGACAATAACACATATGCTACGTTTTCTCCTTATATTTTTTTCCACTGGGTTTTCAAGGAGTTTTAATAGCATATGACTATACAATGTTGTTTTCTCCTCAAATTTTTCCCACAGGGTTTTTGGAGGAGTTTTTCACAACATACTACACGATGGTTTCTCCTCAATTTTTCCTACAAGGTTTTCGAGGAGTTTTTCCCATATTTTTTGGATGAACATCAAGAGGACATTAAAGGATTACATGAAGAATACACTACTAATTGCTCAAGGGGGAGTGTTAAGATTACATTTAATGGTGTGATCAATTAGTCATTAATCATAGATTAGTTAAGTGTATTAGGTAGTTAATCCCATCATTAGTGTTGTCTAATGAAGGGTTACTGTAGCACCCATTCGGAAGGGGCATGTCCCTCCCGAATGGACACCTGCTCACGAGCAGACACCTGTACAAACCGAACAGCCATGTCGGAGGGGTTGCGTCCCTTCCGAACAGACATGAATCATACCCCTTCGTGGGGTATAAATATGTAATCCCATTCTTCAATCAATACATCAGAGAATCATTCATCCAATCTTACTTTCTATTTACATTTACTTCTAACATGTTCTTAAAGATTTGTGGTTCCATTTGGGAATTCGTGATTCGATTTGTGCTTCGTGCCACCGTGAATTGCGGTGTCGTTCGAGCTCGATTGGCTGATCCGATTTGGTTTATCCGACTTGGCTCTCGGAGGGAAAGTTTTTTTTTTTTGATAAAACTAATCATTACCTCCTTAAGTTTCAATTATTTTGAGACCCTCACCATTCATTTTTTTTTACTATTGGATCTAGCTGACGTCCCATCTAGCCCTGATAGCTCCCCTCCCTTCAGTCTTGCCCTTCCTACGTGTATGATGTTAGCCCTAATATTTCTATGTGTTAGGCAGCCACGATAGGAAGGGACCACGGATGCTTGCCCAGTTGCCTCACATGCTCAAATTACAATTTTTTTAGAATCAAATTATAATTTATTTGACTTTTTATCCTAATTAAATTTAACCACTGGTCTTATTCAAGAAAATATGCAAAATATGTTTTTTTTTGTTATGGCTTGCTTTTTTAATGAAGTTTTTTCAAAAATAATTTAAATTTGACTATGTTTACATATTTTTTTTTAAATAAGACAAATCCAAATGGAATAGCCATCTAAGTTTGAAGTGTTTATTTTCTTTTTCGTATAGGCATTTAAGTTCACTGGAATTTAATGCAGATCGTGTTGGTTCATATCAAAACAAACCAGTTTACTGTTTGGTTTTGTGTAGTAGAGAAATCAGGACTTTCCAAATATTACATGAAACCAGCAAACTCTCTACACTTCTAAAGTACTCAACCATGTGGACGGTCAATTCATCCCTAAAAATTAGCAAGCATGGGTCATGCCATGGCTGTGATTGTGCGACTGAACTGGGTGACCAGCGGGGGGTTAATGGGAGCCGATAAAAAGTTCTTTCAATGAAGAACAAGACCTATGTCCCGATTGCCACCCGAATCACCTCTCTTCGAGTCGTCATGATGACACGAGTCAACTAATAACAAGTCCACCCTAGAAACGACTAGAAAATCTTACAACAAAGCGACTTTTTAAAACAATGCGGAAGCATACCAGTTGGACAGAAGAAAGCCACTCACAATGTATTCAGCTAAGCCCTTGGACTAATTAAACTTGCTCAAATAAATCATGTGCTAACTGAGAAAACAATATGCATAAGGAAAGCTTATAAAAATTACCTATTGATTAAGACAAGCGTGGCGCAGTGGTTAAGTCATCCCACTAGTGCCAAGAGGTCATAGGTTCGAAGCAACCTCTCTGCAATTTATTGCAGGGGTAAGACTTGCTTCATATAATCCTTCCCCAGACCCTGGTTGTGTGGGAGCTTCGTGCAGTGGGTGGTTAAGTCATCCCACTGGTGCCAAGAGGTCCTGGGTTCGAAGCAGCCTCTCTGCAATTTATTGTAGGGGTAAGACTTGCTTTATATAATCCTTCCCCAGACCCCACCTTGTGTGGGAGCTTCCTGCACTGGGTTTGTCCTAATTAGCTACTGATCAAGCACAAGTGCTCAAAGTGATTTAATAACCAAGCTAATCAATTTTCAACCAATATTAAACTATTAGAAACACCACGGTCACGAGAGCTCGGATTAGCAAGGAACAAATATACTCGGAGAGCTAATTAGCAAAAGCAATGATTAGCAGTAAGCAATTACCATCATAGGAAGCAAGTAAAGATTAATCGAGAGACATAAACAGTGCTATCATCCATGGAATAGTTTAACAATTTGCAATACGTGAGCAAGCAATGATTAGCAAAGCTTTAGCTACTGTAGCTTGAAAGCAACATCACACGGTAGAAGAAAAATGAGCTTCTGTGCTTAGGGCTTACCATGGGCAGCTGTGTGTTACTGCTGCTGCTGTGCTCGCCTGCACACGTGCTGGGCCTCTGCCGTCGTCACAGTACTGCCCAAGCTGCTGCTGTCGCACGGGCCGAGCTTGCTCCGGTGCTGGGCCGCGTGCAGCTGCTGTGTGGTGCGTGCGCTGCACCGCTGCCTGGCCCAAGAGAACGAGCAAGCCTGCCAGCGCGTGGGCCGCTCGCCAAGCTGTGCTGCACTGCTCGCGTGCGCGCAAAGGCGTCCGCTGCGCTCGTGCTCGCCCCAAAGCTCCTGCACAGGTCGCAAGAAGAGGAACAAGAACAGAAAAACGAAACCAAAAGACCGACCACCACTCGAACCTACTCCTTCAATTCTAAACGATTCGACACAAAACTTGAATCATAGATGCGCCACAGGGTCTTCTACCAGATCTAGAAACCGATTGAGCCACATAGTCTTCGACCAGATCTAGAAACCGATTGAAAAAAGTCTCAAGAACACATAAAAAGGGGATTTTGAGGAAACATCAAAATCCGAGGTACTCGTGCAAGGATTTGGTAGGGTATCACCCTAGAAGTTCTTACACATGTCCTAGCACCGATTTGCCACAAGAAAAACACCCCAAAACATTGTGAATCGCGAGATCGAAAATTCACCAAAAATACCTCCGAAAATCACCCGATAAAGACAAATTCAGCAAATAGATATAGATGATTTGATTCACTCCATAGGTTCGGCTAAGCCAACTCTTACACTAATCAAAGTTAAGATGGCTAAAAGCTCAACATAAAGAACCTCTCATCTCTCTCCCTAAACCCAAGAAAAAATCTCTCACTAACCAAATGATATGTCTCCCACCTACGAGCCAAAGAGATATAGCCAAATGCCCCTACATGAAGCATACAACAAAAATACCTCTCAGGGGTAAAATCTTCTAAGTTTTTCTCCGTGCATCGGACGGACCCGACACCTTCACGACTTCACTTTGTCTCGATGCGCTTTGCGATGGTGCCACACATCCTTCGATCACCACCCGGCCGCACCGGACTCGCCCTCGGTTTTGAGGCTCAAACCAGAAAACCTGCCACCTAGGTGGTTTTGTGGTAAACCCCCTGAAACCCCTCAGCTAGTCACCGCACGACTTGCCGAAGCCCCGTTTTTGAGGCGAAAACGGTCAAACCCTCGGTGTAGATGCGTGTCCGGCCTCCGCAAAGTGCCACGACGCCTTCGAGCTCTTTCACGCCTCCGCCGTAACGGAAAGCCTACTCGACGCTCGCCATCGCCATCCTTCTTGACTTGACCGACGCCATCTCTACCATGTACTCTTGCTCGTCGGTGCACCATGCGAGCCGCCGTGACTCTGCCCGGTATCCTCGGGTCCTTCGGTCCAAGCCTACTCGTGTCGCCCTTTACCGTCTGGGTCCTTCGGCCTGAACCTTTCGCTTGTCCTCCACGGCCCAAGCCTACTCACGCTTAGCCTTCAATCGGCGTGACCTTTCGCGCCTGACACGCACCGCCGACCGCCATGTCGCACCCTGCAACTGTACATCAAAACCAAGAGCACATCACACATGACAGTTGTCAATCACTCGATGTAACTTGACTCCTTTTGTAACTTCACCGATTGTCTACTCCAAGCCCACTCAGGACTGTAAAGGCAAATTGCTTTTATCTACCTCAACCCAAGAACAAACATGTCGTCTGTTTTGTCTGACACATGATTATTTAATCTAGATTATATAATTTATTAATAATCTATTATGGGCAAGAAACAACTTAGATTATTGTAGATTATATAATCCACATCTCGATCAAGATTATCATAATCTCATAAGCCACCAAAGTGGTGTTTGTTTCAGATTATTTGTGCACTAATTACTATCTATACTCTTGGTTTGGACAAATAAGCAACCCTACAAAGATTATATAGTCCAAAACCAACAATCTGAATTATATAGTTTGGCACCAATATGCTAGGCACATAGGACGTCAGATCAATGCCCATCTCATTCAACAAACCGTGGATCCATCCATCTACTATGAAAATGGTTAAATAAAAGGATCCGTTTGGAACCTTTGCTGAGCACTATATGGTCTTGCCTGGTAAGGAGAGCTACCAAGGTAGTGCAGTCAGATGTGGAGCAAGATGTTATGATGCTTGTGCGGGCAAGAAGTATTACCTTGCTCAGGTAAGAGAGTTGAATGGGCTCTCCTGGCCCGGCAAAGACATCGTCGTTGCTTGTGCTAGCAAGACGAGGCTAAGCAAGGCAAGACTGGCGAGGGAATCATTTAGCTCGTTGCTCGTCCCAATCATTTAGTTCCGATCCAATTTAAAATTCGATGAAAGAGAAAGGTGGACACAACTGATTTACCCCTAACAAACACACTATTATCCATAGCACAGAAACTACCAGTCGCGAATCACGTACAAGCAGTTTAAGAAGTAAAAGTTTCCAAACTTTAGTTCTTCTTAAGTAATCTGCGTCATAGAGATGCCCTCCCAAAACGTGTTTTAGCTAGCAATACCAGGGGTTCACCCAGTAGGAGGGTATTACGAGGTTGAGCTTCCTATAGATTGTTCCTATCAACTCCAGGAAGCTTGGCCCGAGTGAATCGCTGCAAAAGCCTCTCGAACAGCATCACTGTGATAGAAGTACCAAGTAATGGTGGTCTGTTTAAGACTGTTACGAATTACTGTTAAAGGTAATGGTCTTCCCTTTAAGCCGGTTACCAATGACTTATCAAGTTACCATTGGTAATGATCGTCTATTTAAGACTGTTACGAATGACATATCATAGGTAACGATGGTCTAGTTAAGCCTGTTACGAATAAAATGTCAAAGGTAAATCTTTCATCTGATCCCGTTACCAATGACTTATCATTGGTAACGTGTTTGTCTTGAAGACCTTTTTCTCTAGTATATACTTTATTTTGAATTCATATATGGAGACACATTTAAGTATCGGTTGGGATTCAAATACACTATTTTTTAGACCCGGTTCTTTATTCGGGCCGTGACGTTCATGTGGGACAAATAATAGGTCTCATGACACAACCCCAGCTGATATGATCTGTGTTCTTAATATCCTTGAAAGAGACATAAAATCATTCCTAATGAACCTGCGCGATCATTGAATTCCTAACGAGACCGGTTTTACTAATAGATATATAAAAAAATAGATTTTGAAGTTTTTACGCCATATAGCTACATTTATCCATCTAATAATAAAGCTTATCAAATCCAGGTCGGCTAATATATTCTTGTCTTGTAAGTTCACGTTAGCTTATTATGATATTTTTTCATGAAAGGATAACGAAGCAATAATAGACTTTTACCATGATTGTTTGTTTCCCCTTTCGTTTGTATTCACTGTTTCCTTTTCCTACGCTCAGCTGATTAGCTTAAAACTACTGTAAGAATCATGTCCATTTTCTGAAAAAATAGTTAACATTAGCTGCACTGTCACTATATATGCCTAGATAATGTTTTGAGTTTACCCTATAAGAAGTTCCAAACAATTAGTGGAGGAGCCTTTGTTCCTATATTTGAATCCACAGGGCCGTAGCTAGAAATTAGAGGCCCCGGTGCGAAATACATAATGGGGTCCTAAAATATGACATAACCGAAGCATGCTTTCTCTTGATTCTAAAATTTCAGTATACATTATTTGTTACATCAATAGAAACATATTAAGTATGAAATATTTTGATAAAATAGATAAGGTAGATAGAGCTTCTACCTGTACCTGATGGAATTAAGACTGAGATGAGTATGCCGAAGCGAGTATGCATGGTCTGGTGTCGAGTCTCACTCGCAAGTAATAAACGACTGTGCTATAGCTTGGAAGGATGTTCAAAATATCAATTGAAGAGGTGGTCTCAGAGAGATAAATAGGTTGATTCTCTAATTGTTCATGAATAAACGTAAAATGATGTGAGTACATCTGCTACCTGAAGACAAGTCCTAAACATTCACGTATGGGACTGTATATAAGTTAATAAGACCAATGCTTGCTCATATGGGTTTGAGTAGACCTTCTCTTTCTTTTTTTAGAACTGAGTAGTAGATAATTACCTAATTAGTACAAGATTTGGGGCCCCAAATATTTGGAGGGCCTGTGCAGTCGGCCACCTTGGCCCTGCTCATATACGGCCCTGTGAATCCAAGTGGTGGAACACATAGGAGCTGAAAGGGGCTAACAATAACAAAACAATACTGGTATCGAGTTGTTAAACACAAAGGAATGTCGACACGTTTGCCCCTCACACACAATCGTCAATTGGAAGTAGAAAATTTTGTCAGAGGTCCACTGTGCCTCACGCCCTCACGTATCATTAATTCCTCGACTCAATAACTGATATATACGGGATTTAACATAACAGCGTCACATGCTATGCGATAATATATGACCCAAAACAACATAAATAAAAAAAACTCAACTTGCAAGGGCCAAGGCAAGTCCCTAGGCATTTTGCCAAGAGAAGACCTTCTCACGCAAACATGTGTCCAGAAAACCTGAATCTCTTCTCCACCCTTACAACGACCTGGGCCGAGGGTTTGGCATAGGACATAATCTAAAAAAATTCTTTATGGGGGAGTGGAACCTAAGACCTAAAGAGTGCTAGAGTCACCTAACCAACTCATCTAGACGCCAGTTAGCCAGAACAACACAAATGACATCTACCCATCACATAGAAACACAAAAGACTTGGAAACATCCAAATGCTAAGTAGCCCATTTACAGACAGCTGGGTGCGAACATAACCTTAATCTTTGGCTGCATCCTCTTTTCCAAAAAAAAAATAGAGTAGTCAACACCCCCAAAATCCAATCAAATGGACTTCAAATCTCACAAAATTTTAACCATGGCTCCACAACAACATGGTGAATCTTTGGTTAAAAGATCTGGCAAAATGATCAAGATTGACAATGGATTTTGCGTGTTTTGCTAAAAAAACACAAGAACATCAAACTTGGAAGAAAAAACTCTAAATCCAGTTAGCTCGTGAGAGGATTTGAAAGGGGATCATCCACTACTAAAAAGGTGGAATTCTCCTAGTGTTTTATGTAGTAACAAAACACTGCCAATTAATAGTCATAAAACATGGACTCCTATATCAATAGGTGAAGTTTCAAATTTTGGTTGTGACCCCAGATGATGTCGCACATATCGTAGCTTCGATTTGCCCCGAGAAAATCACACCAAAACTCCTCAAATCATGAAAAAGAAAATTTGAGAGAAGATGCTCGAAAAATACCAAATAACATGAAACTAGAAGGTGATGAGTACAAAGCATGAGATTCAAGCAACTTGCACTAGATGAACTAGGAATTCACCTATACAAGAGTGTAGATTTCAGAGGTCCATTCTCTTCTCTCTCTCACACACACGCGTACACACACGCGTGTGCTTACACACACAAGAGCGTGCGCGAAGCAAATAAAGTAGAGTTTTGGGATGGGAAGGGGAACTATCGCTCCAACTAGTCAACCCGTCACATATATATATTAGAGTTTGCAAGTGCAGGGTATTTGAGCTGAGTATCAGTCATAATTGTATCCAAACCCCAGGTGGTCTGGTCCTCCTCCCAGCGTCACAGCACATACCACACAAGCCTAAAACAATGGAGCCCAAGCTCATCCAAGAACTTGCAACCCCCAAGCTCCAATCAACCCTTGTGGTAGCCATTATTCTCCCCCTCGCCGCCCTTCTCCTCTTCTACAAGAGAAAGGGTAACAACAACAACTCCACGCTCCGGCTGCCGCCCGGTCCATGGAGGCTGCCCGTCATCGGCAACCTCCACCAGATCGGCGCGCTGCCGCACCGGAGCCTGCAGGCCCTCGCGCGGCGCCACGGCCCGGTCATGATGCTGCGGCTCGGCACGGTGCCAGCCGTGGTGCTCTCCTCGCCGGAGGCCGCCCGTGACGCCCTCAAGACGCACGACGCCGACTGCTGCAGCCGGCCACCCTCCGTGGGGCCCCGGCTGCTGTCGTACGGCTACAAGGACATCGCCTTCTCCCCCTACAGCGAGTACGTCCGCGACATGCGCAAGGTCTTCATCTTCGAGCTCCGGTCCTCAGCATGCGCCGCGTCCAGGCCGCCCGTTTCACCAGGGGAGCTCAGGTGCGTACGTGGACAAAACTGCTCGAGTTCATCAGTGACACACTGACGACAGTGACTGACGTGGCGGGTAAATTAAACTCTGGATTAACCACCACTGACGTCCCCTGGTTAAATCTCTACTTTGTGATATGAGTGATTATTAGGTCGATAAGCTTATAGAGAACCTCAGCTGTGTGGGGCGAAACCCGGTGGCGATCCACGAGCACATCTTCGCGACGGTGGACGGGATCGTGGGAGCGTTCGCGTGGGGGGACACGTACGCGGCGGAGCAGTTCAAGGACGAGTTCATCCACGTGATCAACGAGTCGCTGGCCCTCCTGAGCAGCTTCTCGACCGAGGACTTCTTCCCCGGCGCGGCCGGCCGCATGGTCGACCGGCTCACGGGGCTCGTGTCCCGCCGCGAGAAGATCTTCGGCATGCTCGATGGATTCTTTGAGCGCGTGCTCGATCAGTACATGGACCCCGCTCGCGGCAATAAGCCAGGTGATGATAGCTCCAGGTCAAACCTGGTCCAGGAGCTTATCGACATCTGGAGGGAGCAGGGAGCCACCAAACACATCACCAGGGACCATGTGAAGGCCATCCTCATGGTAATTTATCCAAGTGAATATATATGCATTTTGCATCCATCAGTCCGCTATAAATTCACTCCGTCCTAAAAAGAATTCGATTCTATGATTAGACGGATTCAAACTTATATTTTACTAAGCTTATAGAAAATATAATTAACTTTTATGGCTAATTAACTGTAAATATATATAATATAAAAATATTGTTGATATAATAAATCTAATAATAATTCTGTATCATAAATAGCGTTAATTTCTTGAATATATATTTTGTGAAAGTTGCAATAGGTTGACTATTTGAAATTTAAGAATTGTACCCTTTTTAAGACGAAGCGAGTAGCTAACAAGTCCAAGCACACGTGTTTCAGGATACTTTCGTCGGTGGCAACAACACTAGCTCAGTGACCATGCACTGGGCCATGTCGGAGCTGATCCGGCACCCGGCGGAGCTCAAGAAGGTTCAAGACGAGATCAGAGGAGCAGTGGGCGACAAAGAGCGCGTGCAGCACGATGACATGCCTAAGCTCAAGTACCTAAGGATGGTGGTGAAGGAAACAATGAGACTTCATCCCCCAGCGACGCTGCTGGTGCCCAGGCTAACAACCCGGCAGATCAAGGTCGGAGGGTACGACATCCCTGCAAACATGAAGGTCATTGTGAACGCATGGGCGATCGGCAGGGACCCCAACGTGTGGGAAAACCCAGAGGAGTTCTTCCCGGAGAGGTTTCAAGAGAGTGACATTGACTTCAATGGGGCACATTTCGAGCTTGTGCCGTTCGGTGCAGGCCGTAGGATTTGCCCAGGGCTGGCAATGGGTGTGGCCAATGTGGAATTCATCTTGGCCAACTTGCTGTACTGCTTCAACTGGGAGCTACCAGATGGGGTGAGAGGAGAGGATGTAAGCATGGAGGAGGAAGGGTCCCTGACGTTCCACAAGAAAATACCGCTGATGGTTGTGCCAACAAGGTTCCGTATGAGTCCTAAATGATTGGACAAGCGTCGTGCGAGATACTTAATTTCGTTGTGCTTCTTGTGCTGTGCGCTGTTTTATTGTAGTTTGTTTGTTTCTCTTGGTCATTGCATACTTCTTCATCAGGGTATTGTAGTTTGTTTGTTTTTCTTGGTCATTGCATAATTCTTGATAATAATGATCCGAAGCTGTACCTTATTTCTTCATCCAAAAACTTGCAATATATAAGATTGTCCTCATGATTTAGCCAAATCATAAATTATCTATGGCTATGACAGCTACATAGACGTAGTATTTTTTTTTCCTTTGGTCTGGTCCAAACATATTTAATGAATAAAGATTGCCTTTCTCAATAATATATTTATTTGGAAGTTCAATATACCTCTAAAAATTAAAATCTTCCTTCGGCAGGGTGTAATATTAACAGAGAACAATTTAACTAAGAGGAACTGCAACGGAAGCAAAAAAAAAAAATTGTTTATATGCTATTTTAATTAGACAATCAAACAACTTTTCTATTGTCAGCATGCTAAAGCCATTTGGACCATTGTTCATGCATATTGCTACTACTAGGCTAACTCCACATAGATCAATTAACCATATGCATGAAAATTTGTTAACGTACATAGGCAAATAAAAGGTGATCTTTATGAGAGTCGCTTCTCTTATGTGTGGGCTATGTGATGTACTTGGAATTATATGGTACTTAATGAAAATCTTTACTTCTTTTAGTCCATGTTGCAGCCTGAAGAAACAAGGAAACTAACAGCGGATGGAGAAGCAATAGTATCTCTGCTTATGATTTTTGTTTCTTTATTTAATTGACTGTTGCTTATATTTTTCTACTAACTTCAAAGTTCAATGTGGTGTAAACATTTGGCTGTCTGTGGTCACATGGCCGGAAACAATTCCTTTAATTTACTAAAGAAAAAGCTGGTGCAAATATGATCTGATCTCTGGAGAAATTAACTCAAATAAAATTTCACTTGGTATTTTCGTATGTCCTTGGCACACTTAACACTTCTTAATCTGACCGAGTTGACTCGATCTGCCTCGGCACCATGCCGCATATATCCAGTTCAGATGTATTGGTAGGAGTAGACATTGACCTCGAGCACATACATCATCAGCAAATTGTCACTGCTTCACTGCATATTGCAGAGTTTGTTTACAACTGACCAACAACTCAAGAAAAGGCTATTGGCTAACACCGACTCATGGAGAAGCTTCCTTTGAGTAAATTGTACAATGATGCTAGACACCAAAAATGCTACCCTTTATTGAGCACACCTACCAACTAAGCATCTCTCACTGCACACGATGCTACAGACCATAGCCTGCGATGAGAAACTGATGCCATTGGTGTTAGTTTAGTTATTGAAGGACTTGGCAGCCAAGGGCCATCCTCCAAGTGTTTTTTTTACTCATAAGCAGGATTTTCCAATCTAACTGCCTTATGCGGCATAGTTTTGACCAAGTCAATTTGCACATGAGCCCACATCGTTTCATGTGGAATACATGAGCCAAGCCACTAAAACAAGCTGATCAGCAGCGTCGTCGTCCCAACCACTAGAATCGGCTCACTCCCTCTCTCGTGTAAGGAGCCGAGCTACCCGGCCCGCAAAAAAGTCGATGCGAGATGAACTCTCCACTCCATAGTCCATTGCGTGCCCTCATCTCATGCCTAATCGACTTGTGTTCATCCCCACGGACGACGGTTGGCCACTTGGCCCAGCGCCCCTTCTTTCAAGTCTCTACTGGAGCAATTGCAATAGCTTTATTCAGCCTGTATCATACTAATTTTATTTGTTACCATGGAGTTGACAACAAAACATGCATTATCCTGTGAAGTTAATGATTTAATTAGCATGATAGATACTGCATGCATTATATATATTGTCCTGAATTCTTTTCTTTTTTTAGATAACGATTGTCCTGAATTCTTACATGCACAATCCTTTGTTTTGGTTCAAATCAACATGGCACGTCGGTCGGCCCGGCGAGGCGCACACAGCGGCCTAGGCTTGTCGGCCCAGGCGCAAGCGCAGCAGCCCACACCTCGTCGGCCCATTGCGCACGCGAAGCGGGGCACAAAATCTCCTAAACAAATGTCACGTACATGCACTTCGTTTTCTCTTTTATACTGTTGATAACCTCCAAGCAATCTTAGGCCACACACAACTGCTCAAGCTGCAATCTTCTGCTAAGCACAAAGCTTCATTACAAGCCAAAGCCCCCAGTATAGTAGGATCAGTGAGATCATCCCATACTACAGCAGTACAGCTCTATCAGCAACAAATTGTCCTTGTTGATCCCTGCAAACCACCCCAGCTGCTCCCTTGGTTGCCAACTGCGAGACCGCCCCCATCAACATTAATTTTTTATCATGTCATCTGGAGGAGGGATCCATTTGGGAGTGTTCTGATTCAGAAAACTCGAGTAGCAGGCGCCTATTGATAAAAAAAAA
The DNA here is from genome assembly GCA_015342445.1 of Digitaria exilis. NCBI lineage: Eukaryota > Viridiplantae > Streptophyta > Magnoliopsida > Poales > Poaceae > Digitaria > Digitaria exilis. Next base: position 574,196 of record JACEFO010001675.1, on the reverse strand, counting down.
ATATCCACTTCTTCAAGCTCACATAAATATTTGATAAAAGGGATAGTTGAAAGTGGTTTGATCAAATCATCTCTAGACAAATCACGGGGATATATGTTAGTGCCAAATTGCCCAACATGTCACAGGCGGCTTGATTAAATCATCTCTAGACAAGTGTTTGAGCATACAAGAGCCAATCACGGGGATTTTTTTATATCAATAGTGGCAATTGGTTTAATAATTTCTTCGTTAACTAGTGCCCACACACATTTGGCCGTAGTACCATGTAGTAGAATAGAATTGTGTCTAATGGATGGATTGCATTGCATTGAGGCCTCGGCCGGTATATATAGGAGTACATGACTTGGGGGTAAGACAACCCTACCAGATACACATGGCAGTCTACGATACGTATATCTAAACTATCAAATAGACTCTAACATGCAGCACCACATACTCTGCATTGCTCTGGTGTACTCATATGCTGATGTTTTCTAACAGACTCAGGTGGAATTGAATTATGTACCAGTCTCCAAGCAAATACTCTAATCTTTGATGGAACCTTAACTTCCATAGAGATCGCCAAGAGCCCAAGAGTTAGCCATTGACCCTACTGCTGAAATACTTGCATGATTGTTGACATCTCTAAACATTAATTCTAAAGTAGCTTACTGGCGCACAAGACTTAGTAAATAACATTAAGAGACAATATGGTTAAAAGATATAACTTACTGAAAATATTAAATGGGAGCAGTTTACAAAAAAAAATGGGAGCATTGTTTCAAATATTCCCGATGAAAGCAATGCTTCATTTACTTCTTATTTACTATATGGAGCAATCAATAAGTCATCCAATTTTTTTTTGTCAGTTTGGCTGAATGATTGGTATGTTCTGTACTATTGTTTCCATATTATGACTTTATGAGTTCCTGCACAAGTAAACAACTCCTTATCAAAAAAAAAGTGGCCATTTCTTTGATCTCCTCCTTATTTTCAATGAAAGTACCATCTGGCTTCTCCAAACAACAAATGGTAAAAAAAACAACAAATGGTATTTTTACACTTTCCACGATTTGCCTTCTAATGGAAGAAAGAAGTATTTTGGTCCCCCTCATGTAGCCATAATATCCTAGATTGTTGCACATGATATCGTCTCTATAGTTCAATTCTACAATGCGCTCCTCAAATTTTTTTTCTCCTCCTGGGACTGGCACACTCGATTTGGATTAGATCTTAGCTCCTACAGCTTCTGTTTTAGCTTACAAAGCTCCTTACAAACACTTCCAAAAGAATTGAAGTTCCAATGTTGGAGTTGTGTTACATTGCTTATATGCTGCTCATGATTGCTCGACCAATCTAGCAAATTGAGGATGGGACTCCCAAATTTGGAAATGTTTTTGCTGTATCTCTTGGTCTATTCCAATTTCCTCCCTGTCTGTTTGTAGCAGAATGGGGCAGTGGTCAGAGCACACTGCTACAAGATATTTGTCTCCTTGTGCTTGCGGGTGCACATCTTCCTTTTACCACTCTAATCTTTTACATGCATGGAGAAATTTGTGATGGCATATTTTGGCAAGCAATTATTCTTATATTAATGGTGATATCCTCACTCATAAATGGTAGGTGAATTCCGTTGATATTGTGATTATGCGGATTGGTTGTTGGCCATCTGCAGTGTGCGTGTATATATGGGTGAGACGTCATCCTCTAAAATACAACTCTAAGTTCTTCTCGTGCCTCTGTGTTGGGTCGCCATCGTCTTCCCCATCCCATCGCCAACGTGTCATCGGTGCCGGAACAACAGGTCTCCTAAGCCTATGTTCCCTCGCGGCCCTACACGAGGGTAGGGGCCATAGTAGGTTTTTGGGAAGCGCAATCGCAACTGCTCGTTGAACGTCTTTTTTCCTCTATGCCAACTGAACATGTTCTTCTCTAAGTTGCTCATGTTCTTGTCTGTTTCGTCTACTTTGTGTTGTCTCTAACCCTACTATAAGAATGTCTCTTCAATTCCTTTGTTCTTCCATTGTCTATCTCATGCGAGTGAGTTTTTCGCAATATGCATGTATCTGAGTCAGGTTTGAATCTGTAAAGTTTTCGCCAATGATACATGCCGTTGCTCTATTTCTGAATTTAGGAATTGTTTTATTCATCGCTAAATTGACAGTGATCCTGATAGCACGTGTTCCACAAAGAGGATTTCTTTTTGCAGGCCGCAAAATGCTTTGGCGCAATCCCTTTAAGTTCCAACCAAGATGAGTTGCAGAAAGATGCTGTAGTCCCGTCTCCGATCAATGGTGATTGTAATTTAGATGGCACATCACTCCGGAATAGTCAGGCTAAGCTAAGATCTTGATTAAGTTAATGACATGTTTATGTTTAATTAAATAAGTAACATGCCGGACCAACCTCCAGTGAGACAAAAGCTGTACATGAAGATTTGGGATTCTAGATTGAGACAGAATAAAACCGAAAATCTGACAATTTAGTAGTTGTTAATCTCCCACGACCTTCTAAGCGTGTGAAAGTGAAAGCAGCATTGCGTGTGTCGCGTCCAGTTCAATCGGCCCAGTGTCTCCATGGGACGGACATGCACGCAAAGCACGTGCTGCTTTCTCGAGTTACACGCAATGCACTATATCTATCGACCAAATAAGGCCTTGTTCGGCTGCACGGGTTTGATTCTCGAGCTGGACCAGTTTTATGCATGGTCTAAGTGGTTCCATGTATGGTTTGAGTGGTTCCATGCATGTCACTCAAACCATTCCATGAGGTCAGACTCATGGAACGAAACTAGCCTTTTTGGCATGGAACGGGACCAAACCATGCCGGGTTTCAAACCCTTCCAGGCCTAACCAAACAAACATTTTGGGTGGATTGGGATTGATTTCATGCTGAGATATTCCATACGGTTTGGAGCTCATTCCATGGCATTCCATGCCAAAACGAACAAGGCCTAATGCACTTTAGGCCCTTTTTGGGTGTTGCAGTATTAATAAATCACGTTATTTTGAGAAACTACACTTAAATGGAGGTTTTAAAACTAAAAAAAAAAACTATAGTTTTAGCAATAGTGGTTCTCTCAAAATCATAAAAAATCTTCTACCAGACACTTTATGCATCTCCAAAACCAAAGTATTTACAAAACCATGGATATTCTGGAGGGGCAGCCGCGGTCTGCCGGTAATGGTGGACGACGGGGAGCGCCTTTCATGTGGCGGGCTGGCGGTTGGACAGACTGGTATGTTGCCTTAATGCGGCGTGAAGATTGAGATGAAAGTCTCAGGCCAAAGTTGTGCTTGGTTCTTCAACCTATGATAATGGCGATGTTTGCAGACCGCGTTTATCTCCATGGAGGCATGGCCAAAGAGACTCACACCTCTTGGATTATCCAGGTGAAAAACTATTCCGGCTAGCCAAGCGATGGTTACGGCTCAACGCCACATCATCCTTGTTAAAGGCGCTGCTATGGGATCCACACATTCAAGTTTGGCTATGTTGGAGGTCCCCATGTATCCCCGTGTAAAAAGCTCGTGAGAAAATGAGTGAAGCATAAAAAAAATTAAAATTTCTTAGTCTTTCTAGCTTTTCTTTTTCTAGAGTCTCTTATGTCCTCAGTTTTAGATCTTGAAGTTGTAATCATCTAGAGTCTAAGAACACATGTAAAATATGTAATGTTTGATCGTATATATCCACTCGTGGACATAAAGATTGGATTTCCATCGTTCATTAAAAAAATGACGCATAAACTTTGTGTCGACTTGCTGTGAAACGTGCTGACTCCAAATTTCCATGTGGCGGATGATCTGAGATATCGTGGTCCCCATAGACAATCTAGTGACACAGGTTGCAAAAACCTGACAGAGACGGGACTTGGAAAAGCGAAAACGTGACATGCGTGAGATATAATTAACCCGTTTCTATAATATTAGGGAAGATCCTCAGTCAAAAGAGTAAAAAACTGACACGGTTTACAGCCTATCAGTTGCTAGCTCCAGACACTAGCGGGATAATACAATGCACCTGGCTAGACATAAAACTACAGAGGTCTTCCAGCCAATGATCTTGAACATGCACGTAAAAAGTTTCTCCCAATGGGCTTATAAATTGGCCTCATATTGCTCACCAACAATGTAACAATTGCAAGAGCATCTACACAAGAAACTTGCAGCATTATACACAAATACTGCACATCGAGAGCTCAAGCCAGATGTATACAAGCATAAGCATGTTCTTCCCCCACTCCAATATGATGAGCTCAAACCCACGACCAAGCATGGCCGCACTGCCAGCAAACCTGCATGTCGTCGCTCCGTTTACAGTAGTAGCTTGCAGCTTACTTGTCCTTGCATTTCTTCACTACTTGACCACCAAAACAACAGCCACCATAAAAAGAGAGCTGCACCGGCTGCCACCAGGGCCAGCCGGGTTGCCTATCATCGGCAGCGTGCATCATCTGATGTATAACAAGCCGGTGTTCAGGTGGATTCATCGCCTTGTCAAGGAGATGAACAGAAAGATCATGTGCCTACGTTTTGGCCCCGTTCATGTCATAGTAGTGAATTGCCCAGAGATAGCCCGTGAGGTGATGAGAAAGAATGACGCAGTTTTTGCGTCTCGCCCTTTAACATTCGCTTCTAGTTCATTCAGCTTCGGGTACAAGGGCTCCATCCTGTCGCCATATGGAGAGCAGTGGAAGAAGATGAGGCGGGTTATGACCTCAGAGATCCTCTCCCCAGCCTTGGAGCGCCGGCTTCATACCCAGCGAGCGGAGGAGGCCGACCATCTAGTCAGGTTTGTTTACAACCAGTGCAACGACACAAAGGCTAACAATGGTGTTGATATACGTCATGTAGCCCGGCATTTCTGTGGTGACATGATACGGAGGCTTGTGTTCAGCAAGAGATACTTCGTTGAGCCACCACTAGTGTCGGCTGGCGCCGGCCCTGGTCCTAACGAGGTGGTGCATGTTGATGCGTTGTTTACGCTAGTGAACTGTGTCTACAGTTTCTGCATCTCCGATTACTTCCCTGTGTTGAGAGGAGGCCTAGATCTTGACGGCCACGAGAAGGTTGTCCACGGCGTGATGGAGACACTTAACAGGTTGCATGATCCCATCATAGAAGAGAGGATCCATGAGTGGTCTATTCTTCGTAAACATGGTGAAAAGAGAGAAATCCAAGACTTTCTTGACGTGTTAGTTTCTCTAGAGGATTCGGAAGGGCAAGCTCTTCTATCGTTTGAGGAGATAAAAGCACAGGCAGCGGTGAGTTAATGACTTCATCATATTATATATGTTCTGTCTCCATACATTTCATTTTCATGATATGGAGCTATCAAATAATAAACTTCTGCACTATATTTTTCCTATCACTACTAATTGATCTATACAATACCAAAATACAGGAGATAATGTTTGCCATAGTTGACAACCCATCAAACGCAGTTGAGTGGGCACTTGCGGAGATGATGAACAAGCCGGAAGTCATGGAAAAAGCAATGAAAGAATTAAACGCAGTCGTCGGTAAAGAGAGGCTAGTCCAAGAATCTGACATTCCTCGTCTCAACTATCTTAAATCTTGCATCCGGGAGGCATTCCGCTTGCACCCTTATCATGCTTTTAACGTACCCCATGTTGCCATGAAAGACACCACTCTTTCCGGTTACATGATCCCAAAGGATAGCCATGTAATCATAAGTCGACTTGGACTTGGGAGAAACCCTAATACTTGGGCTGCTCCTCTTGAATTTCAACCAGAGCGGCATCTGAGTGGCTCGTCAGATGTACTTCTCACTGAGCCAGACCTCAGGTTCATCTCCTTCAGTACGGGTAGGAGGGGCTGCCCAGGGGTGTCACTCGGCAGTTCTGTGACAATGATGCTGTTCGCGAGGCTTCTGCAAGGTTTCGCCTGGACAAAGCTGCCTGGCGTACGAGCAATCGAGCTCAAGGAGTCTACTACAAGCCTCGCACTATCCGAACCATTGACCTTGCAAGCTGAACCTCGGTTGCCTGTGCACCTTTATGAGTCTATCTCTAGCTAATTAATAACGAGATTGTCACAATAGCCTTCGTTATATTATATTATTTTATAATAGCCTTCATTGTATTATATCTCTCCTGAAATGTGCACCTTTATGAGTCCATGGTATGTTTGTTCATGTATGTGGGTGCAGTAGTCTTAATTTAGATATGGAAGACCGTTTCTTGAGAATAAAATAAAGTTGAGCGCTCTGCATTGTGATGGACTGCATATAATTGTTCGTTAATGGCTTGTATGGATACGAGCCAAAGAGCGACTACCGTACAGCGAGTGCACCAACCACTATAGTTTTTTCTTTCGAGTATCCTTTCAAGATGTATATTAAATCCATAAGAAACAAGAAATAATAATTTAGCATTGGCACTTTTTTAGGGTAGATATCGGTTGTCACATAACTACAGTTCATACCGCGGGAGGAATCCTCGTGTGGCGGAGCACTCCGAAATTATTCCAAGTTAAGTACCCACGGACCACTAATCAAGTAGTCAGGCACTTAATCCGGAATAAGCTGGAGCGTCGTCGGATTTTACCCGATTAACCACGTACTTTCACGATCGAAACAACATGCGTGCCCACACGAAGGTGAGTCCTAGAAATTACAACATTCCACAAATTCAACTTACATAAATAGTCTTATCAAGTTATTACAAACCAAGTCTGAATTTCAAATAAAAGTGCGAGAGTTCATTGCAGCGGAAATTAAACTAACGACGATACATAGCAACACCATAATGAAGCCGTCCATGGTGCTACTCCTCCCGATCCTCGGAAGAGGACGGAACCCACTCGACGTGCCAGCCAGGAGGAACCTGGGCAGGCCAAGTGACGGAATTCACCGCCTCATCCAAAGCAGTACCTGAAATAAATAGCCACAAGCAAGGCTAAGTATACTAATACTCAGCAAGGCTTACCCGTCGGGTGAAAACTACATCACCGACTACTAGACATGAGAGGCTTTTGGCTGGTGGGTTTGTTTTGCCAGAAAGCTACTAAGAGTGGATCCTTATTTTCATGATTTTAGCATCAAATTCTAATAGTGTTAACTATTCTAGATTAGCATTCTCTCTAAGCATACAAGTGGTGCAATACAATTTAATACATTCAACAAGTTCATCATCCTCATAGTTCCACTTGTTACTCAATGCAGCACAACGGTCAAACAGTCTCATTAACCGTGAGAAGCGGACAGTTCGAACCGAATTTTGCTACCTGGCCAGAGAAACCCAACACACACGGATAATGCCTGCTATAAAAGGCACAAGCACTTCCCAACCTTTTCCATCAATCCACAATTTGGCGCCGGGTCCACTCCCTTAGGATAAAAGTTTACCGCTTCACTCAAGGCATCACGCATATACCCACATGTGTACGGCAAGGGAAACAAAATATTTCCAAGGAGAGATGGCTATCGGTCCTAGCCGTTTCAATCTGGTACCAGGCTTACCGATTCCCATAGGTCGGCATGTGCGTGGTACGTTCAAAAACTTGACACACAGAACCACACGTTTCGACCTTAATCCAATTATCGTACATGGACGGGAGATCTACACATACCATCCCGCTCGTCCATCCTTATGATTCCAACATAAGAAAAGACAAGCAACTCCTATATCTCGCGAGTGACATGAAATCACTCGACTTGTAACAGTCCTAAAGGCATTGCTCTACCGACCCTATCTTACTAGTATTTCAAGACATAGGCACTAGAATCATGCAACTAGGGTGTTCAAACAACTCCTTGAACGTAAACGCACAAGCATAAATAATTCATAGTTGCACAATTTAAAGCTAGGTTATGCTCCGGGGCTTGCCTTCTTGGGCTACGCCGATGTCAGACTCTAGGTCAATCACGATGACGTCAGCACCACCTTCGAGAGCTTCTTCTTCGTTGGCGGGGACGAGGTTGTAGGTGCCGTCAGCGAGAGCGCCTTCTGCATGCGATGCACAACTTCAATGTGGCTGCCTAATATGATCTAGAAGCAGGGCCTTGAAGGCCATATTCACCTAAACATACTAGTGAGTTATTCTTTTCTTCACAAAATTAGAGAATGTTTGTGGTGTAAGTTTTATGCCTTTAAGATGGTGATTGTGTGTACATATAATGCAATTCAAACCATTATTTCTATGCAAGTGTGTAGTTCTGGAATTTCAACTTCACATGCACCCTGTTTACTTCAATTATCAAAAGTGATCTATTGCTTTTTATAAAACTCAAATCACTCTAGTTCCTTCTCATTTTTGTTTCTCTGTTTTCGTTCATCCTTTTTATCCACAAACTTTATGACAGCTACTGGAGTATAAGAGCTAGGCGCACTCCAAAATTTAGCTAAAACCGAGCTATACAGAATTTACTAAAAAATAGTACAAGTTGCTGCTCAAAGAACCAAGATTAATTCATATAAAATCAAAACTACTTCCAAAATAGAAGATTTCTCTACCAGAGCTAGACATGAGTAAAAGAAAGGCTCTAACCAAGTGGTGGCTCAAAATAACACTTGGACAACCCTCAATAATTTTCTATCCGAAAACCAACATCAATTTATTTGCTAGTCTAAACACAGTCTAAAATTAAGTTTAGCATTTTTTCCACATGTACCAACCAAGATGAGTTGCAGAAAGATGCTGTAGTCCCGTCTCCGATCAATGGTGATTGTAATTTAGATGGCACATCACTCCGGAATAGTCAGGCTAAGCTAAGATCTTGATTAAGTTAATGACATGTTTATGTTTAATTAAATAAGTAACATGCCGGACCAACCTCCAGTGAGACAAAAGCTGTACATGAAGATTTGGGATTCTAGATTGAGACAGAATAAAACCGAAAATCTGACAATTTAGTAGTTGTTAATCTCCCACGACCTTCTAAGCGTGTGAAAGTGAAAGCAGCATTGCGTGTGTCGCGTCCAGTTCAATCGGCCCAGTGTCTCCATGGGACGGACATGCACGCAAAGCACGTGCTGCTTTCTCGAGTTACACGCAATGCACTATATCTATCGACCAAATAAGGCCTTGTTCGGCTGCACGGGTTTGATTCTCGAGCTGGACCAGTTTTATGCATGGTCTAAGTGGTTCCATGTATGGTTTGAGTGGTTCCATGCATGTCACTCAAACCATTCCATGAGGTCAGACTCATGGAACGAAACTAGCCTTTTTGGCATGGAACGGGACCAAACCATGCCGGGTTTCAAACCCTTCCAGGCCTAACCAAACAAACATTTTGGGTGGATTGGGATTGATTTCATGCTGAGATATTCCATACGGTTTGGAGCTCATTCCATGGCATTCCATGCCAAAACGAACAAGGCCTAATGCACTTTAGGCCCTTTTTGGGTGTTGCAGTATTAATAAATCACGTTATTTTGAGAAACTACACTTAAATGGAGGTTTTAAAACTAAAAAAAAAACTATAGTTTTAGCAATAGTGGTTCTCTCAAAATCATAAAAAATCTTCTACCAGACACTTTATGCATCTCCAAAACCAAAGTATTTACAAAACCATGGATATTCTGGAGGGGCAGCCGCGGTCTGCCGGTAATGGTGGACGACGGGGAGCGCCTTTCATGTGGCGGGCTGGCGGTTGGACAGACTGGTATGTTGCCTTAATGCGGCGTGAAGATTGAGATGAAAGTCTCAGGCCAAAGTTGTGCTTGGTTCTTCAACCTATGATAATGGCGATGTTTGCAGACCGCGTTTATCTCCATGGAGGCATGGCCAAAGAGACTCACACCTCTTGGATTATCCAGGTGAAAAACTATTCCGGCTAGCCAAGCGATGGTTACGGCTCAACGCCACATCATCCTTGTTAAAGGCGCTGCTATGGGATCCACACATTCAAGTTTGGCTATGTTGGAGGTCCCCATGTATCCCCGTGTAAAAAGCTCGTGAGAAAATGAGTGAAGCATAAAAAAAATTAAAATTTCTTAGTCTTTCTAGCTTTTCTTTTTCTAGAGTCTCTTATGTCCTCAGTTTTAGATCTTGAAGTTGTAATCATCTAGAGTCTAAGAACACATGTAAAATATGTAATGTTTGATCGTATATATCCACTCGTGGACATAAAGATTGGATTTCCATCGTTCATTAAAAAAATGACGCATAAACTTTGTGTCGACTTGCTGTGAAACGTGCTGACTCCAAATTTCCATGTGGCGGATGATCTGAGATATCGTGGTCCCCATAGACAATCTAGTGACACAGGTTGCAAAAACCTGACAGAGACGGGACTTGGAAAAGCGAAAACGTGACATGCGTGAGATATAATTAACCCGTTTCTATAATATTAGGGAAGATCCTCAGTCAAAAGAGTAAAAAACTGACACGGTTTACAGCCTATCAGTTGCTAGCTCCAGACACTAGCGGGATAATACAATGCACCTGGCTAGACATAAAACTACAGAGGTCTTCCAGCCAATGATCTTGAACATGCACGTAAAAAGTTTCTCCCAATGGGCTTATAAATTGGCCTCATATTGCTCACCAACAATGTAACAATTGCAAGAGCATCTACACAAGAAACTTGCAGCATTATACACAAATACTGCACATCGAGAGCTCAAGCCAGATGTATACAAGCATAAGCATGTTCTTCCCCCACTCCAATATGATGAGCTCAAACCCACGACCAAGCATGGCCGCACTGCCAGCAAACCTGCATGTCGTCGCTCCGTTTACAGTAGTAGCTTGCAGCTTACTTGTCCTTGCATTTCTTCACTACTTGACCACCAAAACAACAGCCACCATAAAAAGAGAGCTGCACCGGCTGCCACCAGGGCCAGCCGGGTTGCCTATCATCGGCAGCGTGCATCATCTGATGTATAACAAGCCGGTGTTCAGGTGGATTCATCGCCTTGTCAAGGAGATGAACAGAAAGATCATGTGCCTACGTTTTGGCCCCGTTCATGTCATAGTAGTGAATTGCCCAGAGATAGCCCGTGAGGTGATGAGAAAGAATGACGCAGTTTTTGCGTCTCGCCCTTTAACATTCGCTTCTAGTTCATTCAGCTTCGGGTACAAGGGCTCCATCCTGTCGCCATATGGAGAGCAGTGGAAGAAGATGAGGCGGGTTATGACCTCAGAGATCCTCTCCCCAGCCTTGGAGCGCCGGCTTCATACCCAGCGAGCGGAGGAGGCCGACCATCTAGTCAGGTTTGTTTACAACCAGTGCAACGACACAAAGGCTAACAATGGTGTTGATATACGTCATGTAGCCCGGCATTTCTGTGGTGACATGATACGGAGGCTTGTGTTCAGCAAGAGATACTTCGTTGAGCCACCACTAGTGTCGGCTGGCGCCGGCCCTGGTCCTAACGAGGTGGTGCATGTTGATGCGTTGTTTACGCTAGTGAACTGTGTCTACAGTTTCTGCATCTCCGATTACTTCCCTGTGTTGAGAGGAGGCCTAGATCTTGACGGCCACGAGAAGGTTGTCCACGGCGTGATGGAGACACTTAACAGGTTGCATGATCCCATCATAGAAGAGAGGATCCATGAGTGGTCTATTCTTCGTAAACATGGTGAAAAGAGAGAAATCCAAGACTTTCTTGACGTGTTAGTTTCTCTAGAGGATTCGGAAGGGCAAGCTCTTCTATCGTTTGAGGAGATAAAAGCACAGGCAGCGGTGAGTTAATGACTTCATCATATTATATATGTTCTGTCTCCATACATTTCATTTTCATGATATGGAGCTATCAAATAATAAACTTCTGCACTATATTTTTCCTATCACTACTAATTGATCTATACAATACCAAAATACAGGAGATAATGTTTGCCATAGTTGACAACCCATCAAACGCAGTTGAGTGGGCACTTGCGGAGATGATGAACAAGCCGGAAGTCATGGAAAAAGCAATGAAAGAATTAAACGCAGTCGTCGGTAAAGAGAGGCTAGTCCAAGAATCTGACATTCCTCGTCTCAACTATCTTAAATCTTGCATCCGGGAGGCATTCCGCTTGCACCCTTATCATGCTTTTAACGTACCCCATGTTGCCATGAAAGACACCACTCTTTCCGGTTACATGATCCCAAAGGATAGCCATGTAATCATAAGTCGACTTGGACTTGGGAGAAACCCTAATACTTGGGCTGCTCCTCTTGAATTTCAACCAGAGCGGCATCTGAGTGGCTCGTCAGATGTACTTCTCACTGAGCCAGACCTCAGGTTCATCTCCTTCAGTACGGGTAGGAGGGGCTGCCCAGGGGTGTCACTCGGCAGTTCTGTGACAATGATGCTGTTCGCGAGGCTTCTGCAAGGTTTCGCCTGGACAAAGCTGCCTGGCGTACGAGCAATCGAGCTCAAGGAGTCTACTACAAGCCTCGCACTATCCGAACCATTGACCTTGCAAGCTGAACCTCGGTTGCCTGTGCACCTTTATGAGTCTATCTCTAGCTAATTAATAACATACGAGATTGTTAAAGTAGCCTTATTTATATTGTAGCCTTATTTATATTATATTCTGTTACAATAGCATTTATTGTATTATATTCTGTTACAATAGCCTTCATTGTATTGTAGCTCACCTGTATGAGTCCACGGTATGTTTGGTCATGCATGTGCTGTGAAAATAATAAAGTGGCTGCAGTTGTCTCAATTTAGATATGGAAAACCGTTCTTCAGAATAAAATAAAGTTGAGCGCTCTTGTTGTGATAAGTTGCATATAATTGTTCGTTGGTGCCTTGTATAGATACGAGCCACAGAGTGGCTACCGTACTGCAAGTGCACCAATCACTATTGTTTTTTCTTACTGAGTATCCTTTTAAGATTTGTATCGAATCCACAAGAAACAAAAAACAATTTAGCATTGGCACAAATTTTTTTTATGGTAGATAGGGGTCCCATCAACCCATCACCTCAGCACAAACCCATTCTACTTCAGCTTAGCCCATCCAGCTCTCCACAATATCAATCGGTGCACGACAGCCCCATTCCACTTCATTAGCAGGTGCCCATGGCCCATCCAACCAAACCTACACAATTTCATCGTTGTTTCCTCCCTCTGGGCGACCTTCGACGATGGCTGCTTCGGCTCCACCTCTGCTGGTTCCCCTGTGAGGTATGTCTGCCAAATCGCTGAGAAACTGGGAATCTGGTTGACTGGTTCCCACCATGTTTGGTGGTCCTATTCCTTTCGGGTTGTGTCGTTCTTTGGTGAGTCAGGGTTGCTGGTGGCCTTTGAGGCGCTAGATCATCCCTTGTCTCCCGGCGATGTGATGGTGGACGGCCATATTCTTTGGCCAGGGAGTTTCATTGAGTTTACAGTATGTCGATGTATTCGGCGTGCGTTTCTTGGTGGCACCACAAACGTTGTGAAGTTTCATCGTCTAGAAGGAGGTCGGCTTCAAGTTGCACATGGCTGCTCTGATTGCCGGCGACCAGGGCAACCGGAAGGTTCTCGCAACGACTGATCTTTAGTTTTTACTTTCTTCAAAGATGTCGTTTTGTAAGATTTGGAATGTAAACTTTAACAAGTATATGTAATATATTTTCAAAAAAAAAGCACAGACATATCCTACATTTTGGCTATAAAGTCAATGGGGGCAACTCTAATCATGAGATCAAAGTGCCATTATCCCACCATTGTTTTTACTAAATATAACTTTTCTACAATTTGTGAGAAACATCTGTCCCGCACTCGCCATAGGCCATGATCATGATCCCTTAATTAGCTTCAACTGATCTGACGAAGACCTCCACGCGGTCTCCACGCTCATCAAGCGCCTCTCTTACTCTCACGGGACGATCGATCATCACTCCTTTTTACACTACAGGTCCACTCCTCCATTGGCCATGGCCATGGTTGCTTGTTTCCAACGAATGCGTCGTGTCCACGAAAGGACCAACCGGCCAACCAGTTGCGCTTGACACCGCGCGCATGCAAATCGTGTTGGGTGTTAGAGTGGCGCAGCGGAATCCGGCCCAGCCCGCTGTACACACGAGCCGGTGCCTAACAGGCCTAGGTCCACAGAGCCCAACAACAACTAAGGCCTTGGGCCTAACTCAACCCAAAAGACTAGCCTTATAGTATGAGGACTGTCCCACCTTATATGTTGTGCTCTCCCACCATCAATTACCGATGTGGGACTAAATATAACAATCTCCCCCGTCACACATCGGACCCAACTCTTCCATCACAACTATTGTGTGATCTCAAAGAAGACGTTATCAAAGGCCCAGAGTATAAACTCTCCAGTCAACTTGTGTGACCAATGGTCAAATGACCGAACGGAGATATCAACGGGCTCCCCCGTAAACATGTGACCCGGAGATGTTACCGGTTTCACAACCTTTGGCTCTAATACCACTTGTTAGAGTGGCGCAGCGGAATCCGGCCCAGCCCGCTGTACACACGAGCCGGTGCCTAACAGGCCTAGGTCCACAGAGCCCAACAACAACTAAGGCCTCGGGCCTAACTCAACCCAAAAGACTAGCCTTATAGTATGAGGACTGCCCCACCTTATATGTTGTGCTCTCCCACCATCAATTACCGATGTGGGACTAAATATAACATTGGGTACTCAACAGTATCCTCCACACCTTCCTGCAAAAGCTCCCAAAAGGGCTCGCCGCACGAGGGCCATGGCGCCACTGTTCTGTGGCCAGATCGACCTCATCGCATTGAAGTGAATCCTAAGCACACCATAGGAAGTGGTAGAAGCTAACTAGCGTGCCCTGCTACATCGTTGCTAGTGCCGCGGCAGCGGCATGGCGGCTCCGGTGGAGGTCGGCGCGTAGGACACGGTGGGCTCGCTGCGGGTGCAGGTGCTCCGTAAGGTGAGGTCGAATACTTCCGGAGGATGGACGGCACCTCCGGCAGCGGCCACGAAAAGAATAGCAGCAGCATGGTCGCAGCCAGCGGCGGCAGTCCCCCGGAGCAGCGGCGCGTGGCGGCGGCAAGAAGGAGAAGACGACGACGGAAGAGGCTAACCGCAAGAAGAGTGATGCTGCTGCCAACCAACCTGAATAAGAAGAGGTCTGGAGGTCGCCATTGAAGAACCTCGGAAGCTAGAAATTGGGACTTGCTAGTTTGCTACACAACTGTCTGAACATTTTGGTTGAATTGTACTCTTTGAACTTTTGCCTCGTTACTATCTGTACTTTTGGTTGAATTGTACTATGTGACGAACTTGTGGTGAAATACTTCTTGTCCTGCCAATTAACTTTATTCGTTGAGCTGGAATTATTCCTCTGTCATGCCGAACTAGGGGTACAAACGGTTACGGAAATTCCTGATCCACTGAGCTTCGATTCCAAAAATCTAGGAAATGACAAAATGGAAATGGTATAGATCGGAAACGATACGGAAAATTTTAGTCGAAAACGAAAACAGAAACGATATCACATTTGTACCACCGAATAGATATACCGACCATTTCTACTTGGAAAATACCATCGGAATTTTGAATCCTCATCAAAATGTCCAAGGCCGTACAGGCCCAGCAAATGGACTCCAGTACTCCGCCCTCCGACTCTCCTCCGCCTGCGACCGGTGTAGCGAGCACTCGAGGTCCGCCACAGCTCGGCGAGCACCTAGGCGAGGTCCGTTCGTAGCGAGGTCGGGCTCCGCTTTGCGAGTTGCGACCGCATGGCGATCTCTGGAGCTCCGCCGTGGCTCAGCAAACCCCTAGGGGCTAGTTCGGTTATATCAGATTCGTTCCAGGCTAGGAATGGTATATATAACTAGAAACTCATGGTAGATATACAACAAGATACCGGGATTTATTTTGGACCACAAACTAATTTACTCACTATAGGTACAATAAAAGACCATGGTATATTCCACACTTCTCGACTAACGGATTGATTTATGGTATTTTGGTGTATCTATCTTGAGTAAATCGAACGCATTCCTCCACGAGGAAGACACAGGAAGAAGAAGATAAAAGGTTAAGAAAAAAGAAAAGGAAAAAAAATGAAAATGACATGTGGAACCTTTGGATGACGAATGGGGTCAGATGAACAATATGCTATTAATGGTGTTAAAGAAATCATACATCTTAATGACAATGAAACGGTCTCCTCCCATGTTGTCTCGGAACCAAACACAAGCTTATTGCGTTGGATTGTTGGTTACTTGGTCTGGTTGTCATTAGCGAATATGTGATCGCAGATTTGTTGCATATATGTGCATTCATGTTTGTGGAGTTTTCGGTTTGAGGTACCGATATCAATCTATACTGACACATTTTCGATCTGATTGTTCCATTTCTGATGTATCAGATTTTCTGTTATTATTTTCGTTTTCAAATGTATCATTTCCGACTAAAAATATGGTTAGAAAATAATAATTAATATTTTCGATCGTTTTGGACCGATTTCATCCCCCTATGCCGAACTTTAGCAGCTGGATAAGTGAACCAGCTGGCTCGACTGGTTCCTCTCTGGGAACTGTTCCTGAACTTGATTTATTCCCGCACAACCGAACGGAGCCGATAGGGCCATGTGTGTGCCGTGGCAGCGACTTTGCAGGCTCCCGGCGCCAAAGGCACGGAAGGTGGGCGGCGTGGCACTGGCACAGCACCGGAGTGAGCGGTCCTTGTGGGCTTGCCATTTTTACAACATGCGTATTGCATTATTTGCATTTCAGTAGCATATGCTAGGCGTGGCACAGCATGTGGGCTAGGGCCATGGGGCCGCGGCAGCGACTCTGGAGACTCCCGGCCGGCGCCCGATGCATAGAAGGTGAGTGGCGTGGCACTGACACGGCGAGTGGTCCTCCTGGGCTTGTCTTTGTGCAACGTGCGATGCATATGCTACTACTAATGTGTGGCTGCCGTGGCACACTGGCACGTGCGTTATTAAGCAAACAAAATAGGTTGTTAAAGATGTCACACCCCAAGTATGGTATGATACGATTTGTGTCTGCTAACGCAATACGATGACTTGTCCAGAAGACAGCGGTCTTCCAGCTAATAAGCTTGAACATACATGGAGCTATCAAATAATAAACTTCTTCACTGTATTTTACCTATCACTACTAATTGATCTATACAATATTGAAATACAGGAGATAATGTTTGCAACAGTTGACAACCCATGAAACGCAATTGAGTGGGCACTTGCGGAGATGATGAACAAGCCGGAAGTCATGGAAATAGCAATGAATGAATTAAACGCAGTCGTCGGCAAAGAGAGGCTAGTCTAAAAATCCGACTTATTTCCTCGTCTCAACTGTACGTGAGTGGGCACTTGAGCTGTACGTGAAGATTTGGGATTAAGCCGAAAATCTGACACATTTTAGTAGTGGTTAATTTCTCACGACCAGCGTGTGAAAGTGAAAGCAACATTGCCTGTGTCGTGTCCAGTTCAAATGTTCAATCGGCGCACTGTCTTCGTGGGACGGACATGACACGGAAAGCACAAGTTGCTTTCTCGAGTTACACGCAAAGCATTGTATCTATCGACCAAATAATGCACTTTAAGCCTCTAACTGGCTGTTGCAGTATTAATAAATCATGGTATTTTGAGAAACTGCATTTTTGGAACCTTCAGTAAAACCGTGGTTTAGGAAAAAGAGGTTTAGAGTGGAGGTTTTAAAACTTCAAAAAGACTATAGTTTTAGCAATAGAGTAGTTTTTAAAACCATAAAAAATCATATATCCAAACATTTTATAGAACCTACAAAATCAAAATATTTTACAAAATCATGGATATTCTGAAAGAGCAGCTACGGTCTGCCGGTAATGGCGACGGGCGTTACAGAGCGCCTTTCGTGTGGCGGGCTGGCGGGTGGGTAGAGGGGAGCCTAATAAGTTCCCACGCTCATGAGAAACATGAGTTAAGCATAAAAAAATTGAAGTTTATTAGTCTTTCTTGCTTGAGCTTTTTTACGGTACCTTATACTGGTTAATACTGGTGCTAAAAAAGGACTAGTATAGAAACATTCGATGGTCAAAATTAATTTTATACTACTGAAAGCTTCACTAGTGGTATTGGTAGTATACATGAGTAGTATAGGTAAATATAAGGGTATTATGGGAGAAGCACAAAAACAACATCATGATAATATATTTTTTTACGCTAAAAATTCACCTCTTGCAAGAAAGTCAATTAATAAATATGTAATTATTACTAAAGTATCCTTAATAATGGATGGTTCGATATGTTTTATACTATATACTCCGAAATAGTAGTATAATGCACCGTAAAAGAGCTCGCTTGCTTTTGTTCTGCATGTCTCTTATGTCCTCAATTTTAGATCGATCTTGAAGTCTAAGTACTTATGTAATCATTTAAAATCTAAGAACACATGTAAAATATGTAATGTTTGATCATATATATCCACTCGTGGGCGTAAAGATTGGGTTTCTATCTTTTATTAAAAATATTATGGATGAACTTTATGTCGACTTGCTGTGAAACGTGATGACTCAAAATTTCCATGTGGCACATGATCTGACATATTGTGATCCCCATCGCTAGGGACACAGGTTGCAAAAGCCTGACAGAGACGGGACTTGGAAAAGCAAAAACATGGCATGCGTGTTATAATTAACCTGTTTTTATAATATTAGGGGAGACCCCCAGTCAAAAGAGTAAAAATCTAACACGGTTTACAGCCCTGCCGCTGCCAGCTCCAGAGAATAGCGGGGCAATGCAACGACTTTAGACACTTGGTAGAAAACTATATAGACGTTTTTCAGCCAATGAGCTTGAACTTGCATGCAATAAGATTCACCCAATGGGCTTATAAATATGCCCTCATATCGCTCACCAACAATCCAACAATTGCAAGAGCAACTACACAATAAACTTGCAGCATTATATCAAATACTGCACATCGAACTCAACACAGATAGATATATACAAGCATGTTCGTCTTCACCCACACCAATATGATGAGCTCAAACCCACGACCAAGCATGGCCGCACTGCCAGCAAACCTGCATGTCGTCGCTCCGTTTACAGTAGTAGCTTGCAGCTTACTTGTCCTTGCATTTCTTCACTACTTGACCACCAAAACAACAGCCACCATAAAAAGAGAGCTGCACCGGCTGCCGCCAGGGCCAGCCGGGTTGCCTATCATCGGCAGCGTGCATCATCTGATGTATAACAAGCCGGTGTTCAGGTGGATTCATCGCCTTGTCAAGGAGATGAACAGAAAGATCATGTGCCTACGTTTTGGCCCCGTTCATGTCATAGTAGTGAATTGCCCAGAGATAGCCCGTGAGGTGATGAGAAAGAATGACGCAGTTTTTGCGTCTCGCCCTTTAACATTCGCTTCTAGTTCATTCAGCTTCGGGTACAAGGGCTCCATCCTGTCGCCATATGGAGAGCAGTGGAAGAAGATGAGGCGGGTTATGACCTCAGAGATCCTCTCCCCAGCCTTGGAGCGCCGGCTTCATACCCAGCGAGCGGAGGAGGCCGACCATCTAGTCAGGTTTGTTTACAACCAGTGCAACGACACAAAGGCTAACAATGGTGTTGATATACGTCATGTAGCCCGGCATTTCTGTGGTGACATGATACGGAGGCTTGTGTTCAGCAAGAGATACTTCGTTGAGCCACCACTAGTGTCGGCTGGCGCCGGCCCTGGTCCTAACGAGGTGGTGCATGTTGATGCGTTGTTTACGCTAGTGAACTGTGTCTACAGTTTCTGCATCTCCGATTACTTCCCTGTGTTGAGAGGAGGCCTAGATCTTGACGGCCACGAGAAGGTTGTCCACGGCGTGATGGAGACACTTAACAGGTTGCATGATCCCATCATAGAAGAGAGGATCCATGAGTGGTCTATTCTTCGTAAACATGGTGAAAAGAGAGAAATCCAAGACTTTCTTGACGTGTTAGTTTCTCTAGAGGATTCGGAAGGGCAAGCTCTTCTATCGTTTGAGGAGATAAAAGCACAGGCAGCGGTGAGTTAATGACTTCATCATATTATATATGTTCTGTCTCCATACATTTCATTTTCATGATATGGAGCTATCAAATAATAAACTTCTGCACTATATTTTTCCTATCACTACTAATTGATCTATACAATACCAAAATACAGGAGATAATGTTTGCCATAGTTGACAACCCATCAAACGCAGTTGAGTGGGCACTTGCGGAGATGATGAACAAGCCGGAAGTCATGGAAAAAGCAATGAAAGAATTAAACGCAGTCGTCGGTAAAGAGAGGCTAGTCCAAGAATCTGACATTCCTCGTCTCAACTATCTTAAATCTTGCATCCGGGAGGCATTCCGCTTGCACCCTTATCATGCTTTTAACGTACCCCATGTTGCCATGAAAGACACCACTCTTTCCGGTTACATGATCCCAAAGGATAGCCATGTAATCATAAGTCGACTTGGACTTGGGAGAAACCCTAATACTTGGGCTGCTCCTCTTGAATTTCAACCAGAGCGGCATCTGAGTGGCTCGTCAGATGTACTTCTCACTGAGCCAGACCTCAGGTTCATCTCCTTCAGTACGGGTAGGAGGGGCTGCCCAGGGGTGTCACTCGGCAGTTCTGTGACAATGATGCTGTTCGCGAGGCTTCTGCAAGGTTTCGCCTGGACAAAGCTGCCTGGCGTACGAGCAATCGAGCTCAAGGAGTCTACTACAAGCCTCGCACTATCCGAACCATTGACCTTGCAAGCTGAACCTCGGTTGCCTGTGCACCTTTATGAGTCTATCTCTAGCTAATTAATAACGAGATTGTCACAATAGCCTTCGTTATATTATATTATTTTATAATAGCCTTCATTGTATTATATCTCTCCTGAAATGTGCACCTTTATGAGTCCATGGTATGTTTGTTCATGTATGTGGGTGCAGTAGTCTTAATTTAGATATGGAAGACCGTTTCTTGAGAATAAAATAAAGTTGAGCGCTCTGCATTGTGATGGACTGCATATAATTGTTCGTTAATGGCTTGTATGGATACGAGCCAAAGAGCGACTACCGTACAGCGAGTGCACCAACCACTATAGTTTTTTCTTTCGAGTATCCTTTCAAGATGTATATTAAATCCATAAGAAACAAGAAATAATAATTTAGCATTGGCACTTTTTTAGGGTAGATATCGGTTGTCACATAACTACAGTTCATACCGCGGGAGGAATCCTCGTGTGGCGGAGCACTCCGAAATTATTCCAAGTTAAGTACCCACGGACCACTAATCAAGTAGTCAGGCACTTAATCCGGAATAAGCTGGAGCGTCGTCGGATTTTACCCGATTAACCACGTACTTTCACGATCGAAACAACATGCGTGCCCACACGAAGGTGAGTCCTAGAAATTACAACATTCCACAAATTCAACTTACATAAATAGTCTTATCAAGTTATTACAAACCAAGTCTGAATTTCAAATAAAAGTGCGAGAGTTCATTGCAGCGGAAATTAAACTAACGACGATACATAGCAACACCATAATGAAGCCGTCCATGGTGCTACTCCTCCCGATCCTCGGAAGAGGACGGAACCCACTCGACGTGCCAGCCAGGAGGAACCTGGGCAGGCCAAGTGACGGAATTCACCGCCTCATCCAAAGCAGTACCTGAAATAAATAGCCACAAGCAAGGCTAAGTATACTAATACTCAGCAAGGCTTACCCGTCGGGTGAAAACTACATCACCGACTACTAGACATGAGAGGCTTTTGGCTGGTGGGTTTGTTTTGCCAGAAAGCTACTAAGAGTGGATCCTTATTTTCATGATTTTAGCATCAAATTCTAATAGTGTTAACTATTCTAGATTAGCATTCTCTCTAAGCATACAAGTGGTGCAATACAATTTAATACATTCAACAAGTTCATCATCCTCATAGTTCCACTTGTTACTCAATGCAGCACAACGGTCAAACAGTCTCATTAACCGTGAGAAGCGGACAGTTCGAACCGAATTTTGCTACCTGGCCAGAGAAACCCAACACACACGGATAATGCCTGCTATAAAAGGCACAAGCACTTCCCAACCTTTTCCATCAATCCACAATTTGGCGCCGGGTCCACTCCCTTAGGATAAAAGTTTACCGCTTCACTCAAGGCATCACGCATATACCCACATGTGTACGGCAAGGGAAACAAAATATTTCCAAGGAGAGATGGCTATCGGTCCTAGCCGTTTCAATCTGGTACCAGGCTTACCGATTCCCATAGGTCGGCATGTGCGTGGTACGTTCAAAAACTTGACACACAGAACCACACGTTTCGACCTTAATCCAATTATCGTACATGGACGGGAGATCTACACATACCATCCCGCTCGTCCATCCTTATGATTCCAACATAAGAAAAGACAAGCAACTCCTATATCTCGCGAGTGACATGAAATCACTCGACTTGTAACAGTCCTAAAGGCATTGCTCTACCGACCCTATCTTACTAGTATTTCAAGACATAGGCACTAGAATCATGCAACTAGGGTGTTCAAACAACTCCTTGAACGTAAACGCACAAGCATAAATAATTCATAGTTGCACAATTTAAAGCTAGGTTATGCTCCGGGGCTTGCCTTCTTGGGCTACGCCGATGTCAGACTCTAGGTCAATCACGATGACGTCAGCACCACCTTCGAGAGCTTCTTCTTCGTTGGCGGGGACGAGGTTGTAGGTGCCGTCAGCGAGAGCGCCTTCTGCATGCGATGCACAACTTCAATGTGGCTGCCTAATATGATCTAGAAGCAGGGCCTTGAAGGCCATATTCACCTAAACATACTAGTGAGTTATTCTTTTCTTCACAAAATTAGAGAATGTTTGTGGTGTAAGTTTTATGCCTTTAAGATGGTGATTGTGTGTACATATAATGCAATTCAAACCATTATTTCTATGCAAGTGTGTAGTTCTGGAATTTCAACTTCACATGCACCCTGTTTACTTCAATTATCAAAAGTGATCTATTGCTTTTTATAAAACTCAAATCACTCTAGTTCCTTCTCATTTTTGTTTCTCTGTTTTCGTTCATCCTTTTTATCCACAAACTTTATGACAGCTACTGGAGTATAAGAGCTAGGCGCACTCCAAAATTTAGCTAAAACCGAGCTATACAGAATTTACTAAAAAATAGTACAAGTTGCTGCTCAAAGAACCAAGATTAATTCATATAAAATCAAAACTACTTCCAAAATAGAAGATTTCTCTACCAGAGCTAGACATGAGTAAAAGAAAGGCTCTAACCAAGTGGTGGCCCAAAATAACACTTGGACAACCCTCAATAATTTTCTATCCGAAAACCAACATCAATTTATTTGCTAGTCTAAACACAGTCTAAAATTAAGTTTAGCATTTTTTCCACATGTACCAACAGGTTTATAGACCTCTGGTGAAAGATGGTGATTTTTGACTGCAAGAATTATTTTTAATAAATGAAAAACTGAGCTAGAACAGAAATAACAAAATAATTCATAACTGAAGTTACAGGCCATATTTTTAGGTCTCCTTTGGACACAAAGCTTCTACAGACCACACAAACAACATATCCAAGGTTCAGCGCGAAAAGAGTTCAGGATTTGAAATGGCACACAAAACTCTAAAAATTGAGTTTGAATTTTAATTCAAAAACTATCCATCAAAAGGGTATACATGCAAACATGAGATTAGAGTTTACAATCTCACGAGTCCAGGGAGTATTTTTTGCATTTTTCTGATTTTTCTACGATTTTTAGTGGATTTTACAAGATTTCAGAAAAATGGATCTAGGTTTAAGAATCTTTTTACGCCAGGGACCCTAGACTTTTTAAAACCTTGCTAACAAGTCCCTAAAACTTACACGGAGGACCCTAGAACTAAAAAGGGGAACGCGTATGGGTCCTTGGCTCGCCGGCGACCCTATTCCGGTGAGGAGACGGCGAGCTAGCGCGGGGGAAGTGGGGGAAAACGATGAGGGGCTCACGCGCGTCGATTTGAGGTGGAGATGGGGTCGGGAAAGCAGCGACGAGGCTCGGCGACGACGGGCTCTGCTGCTCTGCTTCGATGCCGGCGAGGTGGGGTGGCGCTCGGGGTGGGGGAAACGGCCTGCGAGCTTCACTGAGGGCCGAGGAAGCTCAACGCGGCGTCGGTGTAGCGGCTGCTAGGTTGGAGCGGGCGGTCGACGGTGAGGGGAAAGCTTGGTGGCGGCAATGGTGCTCCGGCGACGTCGGTAGCCGGCTGCGCTGGTCGAGGTGGTGCGCGGCTTGGCTTGAGAGCTTCACCGGGAGGAGGCGGAGCTCGTCGAGGTGCTTGGCGGCGACGGGGATGACCGGCGGGTAGAGCTCGACGTGGAGGTGGAGCTCGTGGCGGGAAAATGGCAGAGCGGCGGGGGAAACTTTGATTCCTGTCGAGTGCTGCTCGATTCGAGCTGCGAATGGGTCGAGGAGCTAGCTAGGTGGATGAGGAAGCTTCGGGTACGGGGGATTGGGAAACCATGGAGGGAATCGCGGTGGATTTTGGTTTGCGGCGCGAGAGCTCGAGCTCTGCTCTCAGCGGCCGGAGGTGGAAGAAAGCGTGCGGGAGCGTGGAGAAGAGGAAATGGCTGCGTCGCTGGCTGGGCAAAGGTGCAAGGTTGCTCGGTGAAGTTTTGGGGCATGCTAGAGTGGGCTGAGCTGCCTTGGGAGCGTGCGTGGGGGAAGTTGGGCGACGGGCCACGCCATTGATGGCCTGCGAGCTCGGGCAGAGCGCAAGCCGCGGTTGGGCGAGGGGGATTGTGGCGTGGGCGAGTGAAGATCCTCCGCAGAGGTGCTTGGCGCGTAGCGAGCGGGAATCCAGCCACGGGGGTCCTCTGCTCGACGCGCGCGAGCGTGGCCAATGGCGGAGCTTGGCTCACCATGATGGGGTGCCTGCTCGCCGCGGCAAAGTGGGTCGTGCAGTGCGCGACGGGACAGCACAGTGGGTCAGGCGCGTGCGCGGGAGGTCGGGACATGGCTGCCGAGGGATTGGCCGGTCGGCCGGAGTCACCGCCGCTCGCCGGCCACGTGGCGGCCGCTGCCGGCCTCGGGCAGAGCTGGCCGAGCTGCCTGTCGGGACGCCCGTGGAGCTCCCTGGTTCAAATGTATATTACTCCAAAAATTTGAACTATACTTCAAATAGTGCAAACACAAAAGTTGGAGTTTGAAACATGGGACACAACTTTATTTTTGGGGTAAACCTGAAATTATGAATTGTTCAGGCTCAAACAAGCCATATTTGAAAAGGTGTTCTGCATGGTTTTTAGAGTTTTTGAGGGGCTTAACTGCAAAATTTGAAAAAGTTCCCAGCAGTAACTAGGCTTTATTTGTGATAAACAACTTTTATTTTTGGAGATTTTCAAGTTTAGTACAAAATTGTTGAGATCTCAGTTGGGTGCCAAAAAGGCCTTATTGAAATTCAAATTTCGAAATTTAGATCAAATTAAGTGTGCTTAAACCAAGGCTGTCCTTTAACCCTGGTTTTTAGTGTATTTTTAAGGTTCTAAACATCAGGGCTGTCACACCTCGGCTCCCCAGCAGTTCCGTCCGTAGTTTTTTTTCCTTTTTTCTCTTTTTTTTCTTTTCCCTTTTTTATTTTTCCTTTATGCCTTTTCTTTTTTTTCTTCTCTTAATTGTAACTATATCAATTGTACATCATTTCTCAGTGATCGTAGATAAATTGCCTAGCCTATTGAGACATCCACGTGGAGAGGCTTTTCACATATTGGTGCCTCGCGAGGAAATCGAGGATGCAACAATCTAGGTTGTCCTTCTATTGGGTGTTTGGTTCTGCTCACAACAGACCCTTTCATAGTAAATGTTTTGATGCTATTTATGAGGACTAGATATAATTTAATTACAAAACTAATTTCATAAGCCCTAGACTTTGTCACAATATGAACCTATTAAGATTAATTAACCCACGATTTGTATATGCTCCGTATAGCATCAGATGGGGATCATGTCACAAGTAGGCTTAATAGACCCTCTCCCAATCAAAATTCAGGCTTACAGAATTCATTATGTCATCGGTCTACATTAAATGCTCATAATTAGTAAATATAAAATGTGATTGGGTTTATTTTAAGCCCCACGAGAACTAACACCCTCTTACCTCGCCTCTTTCTTTTGTAGTTTTATTTCACACCTCGCTGCTAGAGAAAGGTACATCGCAGGGACGATCATTATGCTTAACAATGAATGTGATTTCTATATTTACCAGTGAAGTTGTAGAGGAAGATGGTGAAGAAATGTCATTTACATAATTATGTGTGCTTTCCCTCACATGAAAAAATCAACAAATTTGCTCGCATAATTAGGACTACTAAATGTTGTTTAATTATGAAATTAATTAGGAGCGTACTTTTTGAGACAAATCTAATCCAATTAATACATCACTTTTACGTGTTTGCTATACCACCATATTGTTAAATCATAGATTAATTAGACTTAATTAATAGATTTGTCACACAAATTAGTCTTTATTTATGTAGTTAGTTTCATTATTACTTATGTTTCATACTCTAATTAGTGACCAAACATTTAATGTGATAGAAGCTAAAGTTTAAATCTAAAACCAAACATTCTCTAATTATATTTAACTTTTGCAGTAGTAATGTCTAACACAGGGCATTTTCCGCCTTTCCTGGCACGGCGTCAGCGCGCCACTCATCGTAGATTCCTTATTGGCCACTCATCCATCAGCCCATCACTTCAGCCCAGAGACCCATTCTACTTCAGCTTGGCCCATCCAACTCAGCACATTTTTACGAACAACCAATTAGCGCACGACGGCCCCATTCCACTTCATTAGCCTGCGCCATGATGGCCCATCCTACGGAAGTACAGATATATCCTGCATTGTGGAGATAGTCAATGACTCAATGGGGGCAAGGGCAACTCCTAATCACGAGATCATGGGATCAAAGCGCTATTATCCCACCATTGTTTCTACAGTACTAAATAACTTTGCTACAATTTGTGACGAACATTTTGCACGATGTGCCACGCTCGCCATAGGTCATGATCTGATTAGCTTCATTCCAGGCAGCTGATCAGATGGCGACATGGTACCAGTTGGGGGCGGTACACCTCCACGCGGTCCCTGGCGTACGGCGCCACGCTCATCAAGTGCCTCTCACTCTCGCAGGACGATGCGCATCACGCGCTACAGGTCCTCCCTCCATTGGCCATGGCCCATGGTTTGCTTGTCCCCCCCCCCCCCCCTCCACTCCCCCCCCCCGGCCAACGAATGCGTCCACGGGAGGGCCAACCACAACGCGCATGCAAATCGTCGGTTACTCAAGTATCCTCCACACCTTCCTGCATGCGGTTGCACGCGGCCAAAAGGGCTCACCGCACAAGAACCATGGCAGCATGGTGCCACCGTTCTGTGGCCAGATCGACCTCATGACATTGAAGAAGTAAGTGAGCCATAGGCGGTGGTAGGAGCTTGGCCAGCGTCCTGCAGCGGAGGCTGCATCGTTGCAGGTGCGGCGGCATGGCAGCGCTGGTGGAGGTCGGCGCACAGGGCACGGTGGGCTCCCTGGTGCTCCGGCGGATGGACGGCGCCTCAGGCGGCTACGGCAAGAAGAGCAGCAGCGGAAAGCCACCGGAGCAACACAGGCAGCGGCAAGAAGCAGAAGAAGACGATGACGACGACAAAGGTTGGTGGAGACAATGGGTCGTCGCCGTCGTTCTTGTCGAGGACGTGCTCGTCGGCGGAGGTGGCGGACTCCCCCGGCGGCGGCCGGAGGCACTGGCCGCGGCGAAGGTCGGTACTGGCCTCTAGGGGAGGAAGGGGACGCCCTGCATCAGGACGGCTGTGTTCAGGAAAAGGGGAGGAAAAGTACTTTTTTTCTAGAAAACGTGTTATGTGAGGAGGATGAATAGGAAAGGTGAAAAAGGAATTTTCTGGGAAGCGTGTTATGTGAGGGTGATGAATAGAAAGTAATAAGTACTTTTTCTATCTGAACACAGCCACCGGTGCAGACATCTGCGGATCAGAGGAGGACACACATGATGGTTGTGCATTGTTCTGTCATTCTGTGTCAGATCCGGAGAAGTCTGTATGTGCCCATAGGTACTGGATTATTTCTTGTCATTTTTCTGATTTTCTGCGTGTATTATTCTCTTGTTTATTTTGGTTTCCCATCCTCTTTTTTTTAGAATTCTCAATCCACTTATTCAGTATTACTGTTTAGGACTAGATCAGAAAAGTACTTGCGAGTTGCGACTTCTCGTTTTAACTTGCAAGGTTAGAAAAGGCGCTAGGCGGTGACCCTCCGCATAGCGCTTAGGCGCGCCTAATCGCGCTTAGGTGTTTTTAAGGCGGTCATTAAGCATTTTAGTAAATTTGGAAAATAAAAGAAAAACTAGGGAATAATAGGCCAATAGTTAGGAATAAGGCCCATAAGCAGTCCAACTCAGCCCAGCCCAACCGGCCAACCCTACCCCTCTCGGTCTCTCCCTTTCCTTCCCGTCTCTGCTTCCTTCCGCTCCGCCGCCGCTGCCACTATCGCTCGCCTTGCCTTTGTAGTCCAACCCGTGCTGCCTTCCCTCCGCCGGCCCCACCACTACCGCTCGCCTTTGCAGTCACCACCGCCGTCGAGGTTTGTCCCCTGCCTCCTCCTCTAGTCCTCCTCGTCCTCCGCCGCCACTCATCCCTGCCTCCGGCGTCACCCATCGCCGCCTCCACCACCACAGGTCGCCTATGTACCGCCTACCCCCCTAGGCGAGGCGGTAACCCATCGCCTTGCACTTAATCGCGCCTGGGCGGCCGTGGAATTCCACCTTCTGTAACACTGTCCATGGCTTTACTGCTTGTGTTCCAACGACCAACAATGGCCAGACCTTTCAATAGACTATAAATGAACTTGATGATGGGCCATGTAAAATTCCTGATGGACATATTTATTTGATGATTTTTTTTAGAGTACAAGGGCTTTCAGTTCAGTTGTGCCGATGTATTGAAATGCTTACAATTTCGATACATAAAGCTTTTGCGCTTAGTGATAGATGGTTCCAATAATGTAGTTCACCATAAGGACTTTGTTAGTTCCATTCGCTTTTATATGTTTTTGCCATGTAAGAGATTCATGGATTTTTTTAGGTGTCCTTCGTACTTGACTTTTGGACCTGAGTTTGGTTATTACCTTATTTGAGACAAAAAAAAATGTTTAGTTTTATGAGATTATAATATATCTCTTAGATAAGTCCTTGTAACTGAGGCAAGGTTGGATAAATCATGTATTGTCTCATGGTTTATTTTGGAACTATCTCATGCATTCTAGTCTTTTTATTTATGGTGAATTCATAATAATTAAAGTTTAATTGTTCTTTCACTCTACTGCATGAAAATAAATTACTCTTCTAACTCCTCTGAATTCTATGTAGATTGCTAGGGACCATGAGGGCACCAAGGAATATTTTTTACTGTCGTAGCTGAACTTCTATAAATGATATAGAGCATAATTGCCATGATATGAATAGCTCCTTGATCAGTGACAAAAAAAATGTGAAGATGTTATGTAACAAAATGAAGACCGACTAGAACTCAAAGGCATTATTGGCTTACATGTTCTGAATATTGATTTGGTCTTTATGTCTCTATAGGTTTGTGCAGCGTGAAGTTATGCTTCCTTTCTAGATTGTGTCATAATAAAGAGATTTGTTCCTATTAGTTAGGGATTTAGTTTCCATTTGTTAGCAGGCCAAGTGCCTATATATCCCATGTACCGATTAAGCTATATCAATCTACATCCTAATCTCCCTCTCTTCTCCTCTTAATCTCACCTGCTTCACCATTGAGCAGCCGGGCAAAAACCCTAGCGTGTCTATCGGCTCTGGCTACTCCAGGGGCGAAGCCAGCTGGCGGAGCCACCAATCAACTCCATGAAACAACGGTGTTAGGTACATTTGATGAGTAAGCTAGATTGGAATAGTTCCTCAATAATTTTGCAGCAAATTATCATGGCCAGCTGACAACAGCAACTGCACGTAGCTCCACCCCTGCGAACTCCATAGCCGGGGTCTGCTGTCTTGGGCAAGGAGGCCCTTGACAGATTCACAACTATATTTACATAGCTGTTAGAATGGTCACCACTTAGATTCAGCTATCTAAATTTCCTACTCTAGATTCGCATGTTTAGTTTTAAAATTTTAATGGATAGCATAAAAATGCCTTTGGATATATTTTCAGTTTTTTCACATGCTTTCCACGCCCACGCTATAGGCCTCAAGCAGCTTACTTTTCTGTCTGTAAATGATATTATTTGTCACTCAAACATTCCTTCCATATAGTCAGATATCTGCTTTTTTAAAACCCAGTACATTGCCATCAAATTCTATGAAGCTCCACCTGAACACCTATCCATCAGCACATGTTGACTAAAATCATTTATTACAATACATAAATTGATCTAAGCAACAATATGTCCAAGACAAATATGAATAAATCAACCAAGTACTAAGACTATTTTGGCTACACCTTTAATGGTCCTTTTGACACCCATTTCTCTAAGCAACATATATGCTCTATTTACGCCAAAATGGACAAATATACTTCAAGAAGCTCATGAGAGACATCGCTAAGGTAAGCGCAACTGACTGTCACTCGGTATTAAAGCTAATCAGCAGCAACAGCCTTCTTTGTTCGTGGACGAAAAGAACGAAGATTTGCATAAAGGTGTGTCTCTTCCATCCAACACCGCATCAACAAGCGCCCTGATGGGCTGAAGGCTGATGGCAACGTTGATTTCCTACATACTATGGTTAAAAAGAAACCTGAAGTAAATCTGAAGGCTATCTCTTTATTAATTATATGTTATACAATATTTCTCCTTTGTCTCCATATTTATGCCCAAGGGGCATGAAAGTGCCTCTTGAGAAGGGAAAGGCCCCTAGCTTTGAAGAGGCTCTTGTTGTGTTCACACTAGTAACAACTGCTCATGTCATAAATCATTAACTAACCGTTTAAAGTAATTAGAACTACTGCTCTATGGCCGGCCACAGAATAACTATTCTATAGCCACTTTTGTGTTACTACAATTATTATAGTAATTTATGAGATTATAGTAAATGTTACTATGTGTTTACTATAATGTGATCGCCATGTGTTATAGTAACCAAATTACTATGTGATATTGTAGTAAATCAGTATATAAAACTATAGTAAAACCAATGTGGTTATAGAATAAATTCTATAGCTGGCCACGGAGTATACTCTCCCTTAAAGTAATTGATCACTAATTCTAGTGCTTCACAATAGTTTGTCACGAAGCAGATGATCATTCCTTTGTATCAAGGCATGTAAACGTATATTCACTTGTCACTGACCACGTGGTGGTTGTGCTTGGTCAAATTATCAGCTTCTCTTCTTTTTTTGCATGGCTAATAATAATATACACAACAACATCGGTTTCTTCGAAGCAAGATAGCGTCCATGACCATGAGATAATCATGCCTAGCTCTCCGGCCAAATGAACTATTGATTTAAGCAACTATACGGTTGGTGTCGTCCTGTAACCAAAGAGTGATATGTATAGCAAGTTGTGTAAAAGGTCGTGAAGTACGATGTGCGGAGCTGCCCGGTCAATGGATTCTGCGCAACCGATTGGCATGGCCGGAGAAAACTTATTACACAACATGTAGGGGTACAAGTACAAATAAAACAACAACGAGACATGGCTGCGTCAATATGTAGGGTTACAAGTACAAATCTAACGTGTGCCACAACTGGCCTTATCGTCATTGCCTAACTAAATAATATTTCTAGACTATACAAATTATGAGACAGCTCAACCTAACGTCCAAGATCTTAAAGTTATATGTTAAGAAACTAAAAGGGGTCTATCGATAGACCATTGTGTGGACAAAGGCCGGAGTGGTCAATATTCTTATAGTTGAATATTTCTTAGGACTTGTGCAATATTTCCGGCTATATAACTGAGGAGTCGGAACAGCAAGTTTAGAGGCCTTAGGGCTTAGGCTAATCCCAATATATAGTATCATACTCCAGTATCCAAGAGTGTCATTGCCATATAAGACTGAAAATATGATACTAGCAGAAAATAACATCATCCACAATGAATAGTATCATACTCTAATAACCAATACAATTAATTATAGTGATCTATGAGAGTGCATCCAAAGCATTAAACTTTGTGCAAAACATAAGAAACCGCGTCAAAGCTGTACTCTCTTACCTAAGGCAGTCTCTTGCTTATTAAATGTGATGTCACATCATCAAAAAATCATAGGTGGCATCTAGTTAATGAGTATGATATAACCCATTTTGGGACTAGCCTTATGGACATTTAATTTGGAAATTTAAAGTGAGAACCTTTAGCAACTTAATTAGAGGGTTGCCACTTAAATGTGGGCACTTGCCATTTGACAAGTCGCGAGCATTGCAAGGTACAACATTACAGGATTTGGGCCAATCTCAGTTGCAGTTTCACGGACATATTTACCAAGACAGACACATAAGTTTTTCAATGGGACGAAACTGTCACTCTTAGTGCACAGTTTCATGACACAATTTTGTAGATAAGATACATCGTTTACTTTGTATATTGTGTTGTGATCAAATGTGCTTGAGGACTCTAGCCTTTTGCAAATACAATTGAGAAGGCATCGTCATGTTCCTCTGATATGTTCACGGTAGACCTGATTAGAGAAGCAGAACGATGGGTAGACAGAACAAAACTCTAAAACATTCATCGGCAGTATAAAAAAAACATTCATCGACAGGGAGAAGTTACCTTCAATGCCGCATGATGCAGAACTCATTGCCATTGAAGAGTGTGATATCTGATGCAGGGATTTCAGAACTTATTAGAACTAAATTAAACAACCAAGCAACCGAAACAAAACCAAGATTCAATCAGGCATCCTAAACAACAAAAAGCTACTGGTATGTTGTTGTTGTTGTTGGGCCAAATGACTTTACCGTGCCTTTCTCGTCCTGGCCCAAAATCCATGTTGTGCCCGTGCCAGCACTGCGGGCCGACATGGAGGCCCAAGCACAGTACTGCAGGCAGGCTAGGCCCGTTTGGCCATCTATATATAACTAAAATAAACAATCAATCATCCTAAATTAAACCATGAATAGGAGATCTATTTCATCCTGATCCACAAACTAAGCATGGGAGCGTAATTACCATGGATTTGCATACAGAGGTCCTGGCGGTGGGGATTCCATGGTGGTGGTGAATCTTCGATGAAGTGCTCGGCTACTTTCGTGTAGATTTACGTGCCAGGATTCACATATGTGTGTCAGTATTATACATGAGCCCTCATTAAGGGCTGGACCCTATAACTAAAATCTCATGTTCACATTATAAATCAACAAAATTTCATGAAATTTGTTAGATATGATTTAATATGACAAGTCAGCTACTTCATATAGATTCGCGTGCCAGGATTCACATGTGGATCCTACGTTAAGAACCGGACCCCAGGACTAAAACCTCGCATTTAAATTATTTGACTGAAATTTGTTGGAAATGATTCAGTATATCGTTCACTACTTCGTGTAGATTTATGTGACTAGATTGACACCTGGGCCTCCACATCAAGAGTCGGACCCCAGATCTCAAACTTTGCGTTCACACTATATATTTTTTTGGTCAAATTGATTGAAATTCATTGAAATGATTCCACATGTCGGTAAGCTAATTCGTATAGATTTACATATCTAGAATCACATATTCGTGTGTGGGCCCCATGTCTAGAGGCCCACATGCATGCAGAGGGAATAGTACCTCGGCATGATAAGAGATAAGAGATACTTCCGGGTTAAGAATAGATAATAGATACTCGATTGTCTATGGATTTGGAGAAATTGGATATGGGCAAATTTAGGGAGTCGAGAATGGATAATAGGTAATTTGGTGTGGATGTGGACAAGTCCGGGTGTGTCCACACCCTCCCAACGGCAGGTCTGTGCAGCAGGCCGGGAGCCTGTAGCGGCTGATTCTAGATGTTGGGAGTCACGGATGCTTGGGGTAACAAGGAAAGAGGAAGAGCGAGCTTGATGGGTTACGCGGCCATGTGGATGGTGGCAGCGACTTCGGTGACTCACGGCGCCGAAGGCTTAGAAGGTGGGTGCTGCAGCACGGCACGGCACGGAAGTGAGTTCTTGTGCGCTTCCAGTTTTTGCAACGTGCGTATTTGCATACCAGTAGCATATGATTGGTGAGTAAATCAAGCCCAAATCAAACTTTCTTCTACTTAAAGATGTAGTAATTAACACCCCTGTTGGGATATAATATATATGACTTATCCAGAGTTCAGAGGTCTTCCCGTTAATAAGCTTGAACATGCATGCATGTAACAAGATTCTCCCAATGGGCGTATAAATATGCCCCCACATTGCTCACCAACAATGTCACAATTATTGCAAGAGCATCTGCACAAACAAACTTGCAGCATTACATTACACAAATACTGCACATTGAGCTTAACACATAGATGATCTTCTCCTTCTCCCACACATCAATATGCTGAGCTCAAACGCACCACCAAGCATTGCACTGGCACCAAACCATATCGCTTCGTTCACAGTAGTTTGCACCTTACTCGTCCTTGCGTTTCTTCTCTACAAGATCAAAGCAACAGCCACTATGAAAAGAGAGATGCACCGGCTGCCGCCAGGGCCAGCCGGGTTGCCCATCATCGGCAGCATGCATCATCTCATGTATAGTAAGCCGGTGTTTAGGTGGATTCATCGCCTTGTCAAGGAGATGAGCACCAATATCATGTGCATCCGTTTAGGACCCATTCATGTCATAGTAGTGAATTGTTCAGAGATAGCTCGTGAGGTACTAAGAAAGAATGACGCAGTTTTTGCGTCTCGCCCCTTAACATTTGCCTCTGGTTCGTTCAGCTTCGGGTACAAGGTCACTAGTCTGTCACCGTATGGAGAGCAGTGGAAGAAGCATGGCCGGCTCTGGGGCTAGGCGGGAGAGGCGACCGCCGGGGGCCCCGGCGGAGAGGGGCCCAGCAAATATATGTCACGTTGTCACTTCCGTACTCGTCCACGTACAAACGTCGATCAGGTATTCATCTCGTCAATCAGCGCCGACGGTAATGACATGGCATCGTGGTGATTGCACTCGTTCACACCCTCATCTCATCTAGTCGTCTGCTCAACATCACTTCCGGTCACATGTTGCTCGGACGCTGTAATTGTGCGAGGCACCAGCCTGCATAGCTTCTGCGTTAGCAATCAAGATAAGAGATCGTTGTCCAGTCGATCAATTAGTTAGGGTTAGTTATGTGCTGATCAGGGTTAACCATACCGCTACAGGACCGATTTTTTTAAACAAAAAAACTCGTCCGGCTAACCGGTAAAACCGGCCGGCTAACCGATGGTAGCGGTTTACTAGGCTCGGTTTGGGAGCGGTAACCGAGTTTTTTGCAACCGGGCCGGACCGGTTTGGTCGGGAACCGGTCAGTTCGGACCGGTTCCCACCGGTTTGGTTAACCCTGGTGCTGATCGCTCTATTGCTTTTCCATTCGCTTTTGCGTATAGCGCATTAGACAATTAGACTACTATGGTAGATTCTTAAATCTTCAAATTCTAACACTTAATTTCTGAAAGAACATTAATTTGATATGGCCTTAATAATTTTGGCAACAAAAATTGCTGAAGATATATTTTTTCTCTTGTCAAGCACTAAATCATTATTATATACGAAGTCATTACATAATGTCAGTTGTAATTTTATTATGCTATTTTTTTATAAAAAAATAGTATATGCAACTACTGTTTTTCACATTTTAGAAAAAAATATTTATCGAGGGCCCATTCTTCCAGTCCGCTCTAGGGCCCTCCGAACCATAGAGCCGGCCCTGGGAAGAAGATGAGGCTGGTTCTCACATCAGAGATTCTTTCCACGGCCATGGAGCGCCGGCTGCATGGCCGGCAAGCGGAGGAGGCCGACCACCTTGTCAGGTTTGTTTACAACCAATGTAACGACGCAAAGGCTAACAATGGTGTTGATATATGTCATGTAGCCCAGCATTTCTGTGGCAACATGATACGGAGGCTCACGTTCAGCAAGAGATATTTCGTTGAGCCACCACTGGTGTCAGCTGGTGCCGGCCCTGGTCGTGACGAGGTGGACCATGTCGATGCGTTGTTCACGCTATTGAACTACCTCTACAGTTTTTGTGTCTCGGATTACTTTCCTATGTTGAGAGGCCTAGATCTTGATGGCCACGAGAAGGTTGTCCATGGCGTGATGACAACACTAAACAGATTGCATGATCCCATAATAGAAGAGAGGATCCATGAGTGGTCTACTCTTCGTAAACATGGTGAAAAGAGAGAAATCGGAGATTTTCTTGACGTGCTAGTTTCTCTAGAGGATTCAGAAGGGCAACCTCTTCTATCGCTGGAAGAGATAAAAGCACAGACAGCGGTGAGTTAATTACTTCATCTATTATGTTCTGCCTCAACATTTCATTTTCATCTGTTAGTGAAGTATGCATATATGTAACTTCTATGTCTGATATTTTACCTATCACTAATCGATATATCCGTACAATGAAATATAGGAGGTAATGTTTGCCGTAGTTGACAACCCATCAAACATAACTGAGTGGGCACTTGCGGAGATGATGAACAAGCCAGAAGTCATGGAAAAGGCAATGAATGAATTGAACACAGTTGTCGGAAAAGAGAGGCTAGTCCAAGAATCTGACATTCCTCGTCTCAACTATCTCAAATCTTGCATCCGAGAGGCATTCCGCATGCACCCTTATCACGCTTTCAATATACCCCATGTTGCCATGAAAGACACCACCCTTTCTGGTTACTTTATCCCAAAGGATAGCCATGTAATCATAAGTCGAGTTGGACTTGGGCGAGACCCTAATACTTGGGTTGTTCCTCTTGAATTTCAACCGGAGCGGCATCTAATAAGCGGCTCATCAGATGTAGTTCTCACCGAGCCAGACCTCAGATTCATGTCGTTCAGCACAGGTAGGAGGGGCTGCCTAGGTGTGTCACTTGGCAGTTCTGTGACAATGCTGCTCTTCGCGAGACTTCTGCAAGGTTTCACCTGGACAAAGCTGCCTGGCGTACAAACAATCGAGCTAAAGGAGTCTACTACAAACCTCGGACTAGCTGAACCATTGATCTTGCAATCTGAGCCACGTTTGCCAGTGCACCTTTATGAGTCTACATCTAGCTAACTAATAACGAGCGAGATTGTTGTACAAATGTAGTCTCTATTATATTATATTTCTCCTGAAATGTAATGTGCACCTTTATCGGTCCATGGTATGTTTGCCTGTTTGGTCATGTATGTCAAGTGAAAATAAAGTGGGTTCAGTAGTATCAATTTAGCTCTGCAAAATTGTTTTCTTCATAATAAAAACCATGTGTATTGTGATGAACTGCATATGATTGTTGGTGCTTTGTATGAATATGAGCCAGAGTGAATACCGTAGGGCAAGTGCACGAATCACTATAGCTGAGTATCCTTTCAATCAAGATTTATATCGAATCCAATAAACAAGTGGGACTGTTGCAAATACTAGTAAAGACGCACGTGATACAAAGAAAATCAGCAACTATCAATGTAACACATCATATTATTGTGAATGGGAGATCCAATTTTTTTCACTTCTTAGTTTCATATCATGCCATTATTTTTGCCCATGTATCATGAGAATGGAACCCCCATAAAATTTAAATATTTTTTTCGAACAACTTCGGGGGGTGGGGGAGGGGGGGAGGATCCCCACCTACTTGCTTTCATTGATCGAAAGAAAGACAGCACAATACAAGTCTGAGTCCTGGCATACCAGGATGAGAGTACATGAGTTCTCAACCATACGGCGAGACACAGAGAGAAATTATAGAAGAGAACACAGAGAAGTCTCTAAGGAGGAAACCTAAAGCTGCACAAGCTCAACTAACAGATACAGAGAGAAAACAAAGAGCACAGAGAGAGACAAAGAATTACACCTCCCATACAGCTAGATAACATGCGGTGACTGTCTATGTCATAGTAGCCATAACCGAGCAACTTGCTTGTCAGGTTCTCCCGAGCCCAAGTGCTCACACCACCCCTCGCAGCTACGCCGCCTCATTGCCACTCTCCAATGACTTGGGAGGGCTTGCAAACAGGATGGGGGCTAATAGCGGGCAAAGCACTTGGACCAAAAAGTCCGTGAAAACGACGACCTCCCTTGAAACTGAGGTGACACCAAAAGTAGCGCATCCGGGCACCCCTCACCGCCATCCAACGCCCTTTAGGAGGAGGAAGCCCCAAAGGAGGGATGGCCGATAACGGCGGTGTCCAACATAGAAAAGTATCTCCATCAGCAAGGAGACTATCGACGAAGTAGAGGCGCCAGCATAACACCCATGACCAACAGCCAAGAAAATAGAAATTCCAGTTGAGCCGCATAGCAATCCATCGATCTTCGGAGATAGCCACAGACGAGCAACTTGCTTGCCAAGTTTACTCTAGCCCAAGAACTCACACCACCCCTCGTAGCTACGCCTCCCCGTTGCCACCCTCCAACGATTTGAGAGGGTTTGCAAACAGGACGGGGGGCTAATGGTGGGTGAAGCGCATTGGGCCAAAGTGTCCTCGGAAAACGACGACCTCCCTTCAAGTTGGGTCCAAAACCAGAGTAAAGCACATCCGAGCGCTACCTGCTTCCATCCAACGCCCTTCGAGGGGAGGAATCCTTGAAGGTGGGATGGCCAGCAAAATGACTCCCAACATTTGATTGGTATCTTCACCAATAGGAGAGCATTGATGAAGTAGAGGCGCCAGCAGTGACATGCATGGTTCACAAAGCTGTATAGGAGGAGGAATACGAAACACAAACCGATCCATGAAGCGGAATTGACGCGGTAGGTTGATGGACGCCTCCAGGGAGGAAGCGGCATCCACAAACGTCGCCGTCCAAGCTTTCGCCTCACGCAGCCTCGTCGCCGGCATGCCCGTGACCAAATTGCATAACCCGCGAACGTGCCCGTGGAGGCCACGCAGCCCCGCCGCCAACAAGCTCGCGGCCAAACTACGTCTCCATCGGCAGTGGTTGGCGTCACCACGGATGACCGGTGGGAGAGAAGGAGCCGGAGCAGTCCATCCTCCCCCCTCTGCCCTGGTGCAGGGCAAAGGATGCAGGCCAGCGGCCGCCTGAGCCACTAGAAGGGGAAGAGTCGCGAGCTTGGGGGAGCGGGCGTGTCGTCATGGAGGGAGATTGAACCAGGAGCGAGCCGAATTAGCATGGCTTCGGCGTGCGCCAGCCGCCACGCGCGTCCATTGCACAGGAGACAGCATGGGCAGTAGGCGGCACCCTCCATCAGTCGCCGTCGCGGTGAAGAGCTGGGGCGAGGCTGCTCTACCACGGTGAAGAGCAGGGGCGAGGTTGCCTCCGCCTGCCGGCGGTAGCGAGGTGGTCGACCGGAGGGAGAGGTTGTCGGCGGCGGCGGCGGCGAGGCGGTCGACCGGAGGGAGAGGTTGTCGGCGGAGTCAACGAGGCGGCGGAAGGGAGCAGCTCGCGTTGGTCGCCGCCAGGATGAGTAGCCCCCGCGAGCAGCTCCCACGATGGTTGTTCACCGGAGGGAGCAGATCCACCCGTGTAGGGCGCGGATCCAGCCACCATGGGACTGGATCTGGCCGCTGGCTCGCCGGAGCAAGCCAGGGAGGTTCCTTTGCCGGCGTCGCTGTTGCCATAGATGGGAGGGGAAAAACTGAACGAGGGAGAGGGGAGCCTCGCGGCCGCCTTCCTTGTCGCTGCCTGGGCTTCCCGCGGCCACTCGGGCGACGGCGAGGTGACGGGAGAGCCGTGCTGGAGGACGGCGGCACGGGGCGCTCGGTGCCGCCCGAGTCGCCCCGAGGAGGAGCGACGCGGGGGCCGAGTGAGGGCCAGCCGTGGCAACTGTCATAAAATTTTAAATATGAACGGCTTACATTTTCCTTACAACAACTACACGCAGAATACATGGTAACCCACGTTCTAATTATTAGGGTAAGTAAGTCCTCTTGTTAATTAATTATTTTATGGCATTCGAATTGCCATAAAAGTTTCATGATTATTAACAAGATGTTTGACAGGTCTAAAATCTAAATTTGGTTCTTGTAACTGCTTAAATATCTACCAAGTGCATTAGTATACTTAAATTTGGTACAACTATTTTCTTAATAAGTATGCTTGCATGCAAATCTACTGTTAACATAGGTTTTTATATCCTCATAATATTCCATTAGTCTGGATGCACAGATTATGATATAAACTCATTTTTCAAAAGCTTAAATGCATTTTTTTCCAAATTTTTGGCTTCACTCTTGACCCAGTAAAAAAAGACACACAACCAGAGAAACAGTGGACTGCTAAACCGTAACAAGAGGAACGCTAGATTCTCAGGGGCCGGCGGAGCAGACGGCTGGGTTGGCTTTGCCTCGTCTAACAAGTTGCCGTCGCTCATGTTGTGTCAGCCCAAGGGAGAAGCAAATTACGTGCGCCAGCCGAGAATGCGAGATCTGCCGATGTCAAAGCCCGCCGCTGAAGTAGACATATAAGCTTGTTGGCCCAATCAGCCCAATTAGCCAATCACCTCAGCCCACAGACCATTCTACTTCAGCTTGACCCATCCAACTTGAAAC
This sequence comes from Digitaria exilis, assembly GCA_015342445.1. Taxonomy (NCBI): domain Eukaryota; kingdom Viridiplantae; phylum Streptophyta; class Magnoliopsida; order Poales; family Poaceae; genus Digitaria; species Digitaria exilis. The sequence goes on along the minus strand of JACEFO010001675.1, from coordinate 533,699 downwards.
TCGCCATATATCCGAGCCTCCAGATATGCTGCATTCCTACGGGGGCAACTCCTAATCATGAGATCAACGTGCTATTATCCCAACATTGTTTTCACTAAACTTTGCTACAATTTGTAAGGAACAAGTACGCTGTGACAACTGACAAGTACACACTCACCACGAATTAAATAAGCGAGGGCAACTTATATGTCCAAGATCCCCAGCTTCCTTCCAGGCAGGTAGCTGATGGAGTCCGTGGTACCAGTTGGGTTACACACATGGAAGCACGCGCAAGACCTCCATTGGCCACCTCCACGTGGTCCCGGGCGTACGTCGCCATGCTCATCAAGAGCCTCTCACTCTCACACTCACAGTCACAGGTGTGACGATCATCACTAACTACAGGTCCTCTCTTCCATTGGCCATCATGGCCATTGGCCAATGGGTTGCTTGTCTCCAACGAATCTGTCCACGGGAGGGCCAACCACTTGCGCTTGACGCCACGCGCATGCGAATCGTACGTCGGGTACTGAAGTATCCTCCACGCCTTCCTGCAAGTACGCGCCCAAAAGGCTCGCCGCACAAGGGCCATGGCGCCACTGTTCTGTAGCCAGATCGACCTCACATTCACATCGAAGTGAATCCTAAGCGATCGAGCCATAGGAAGTGGTAGGAGCTCGCCGGCGTCCTGCGGCGGCGGCGCCATGGCGGCGCCGGTGGAGGTCGGCGCGCAGGGCACGGTGGGCTCGCTGGTGCTCCGTGAGGTCGAGTATTTCCAGAGGATGGACGGCGCCTCCAGCGGCTACGGCAAGAAGAGCAGCAGCAAGGTCGCAGCCAGCAGCGGAAGCCCCCGGAGCAGCAGCGGCAAGAAGCAGAATAAGAAGACGACGACGAAGGTTGGTGGAGGCAATGGGTCGTCGCCGTCGTTCTTGCCGAGGATGTGCTCGTCGGCGGAGGTGGCGGACTCCCCCAGCGGTGGCCGGAGGGAGCGGCCGGCGAGGGTCCGGTACCGGCCTCTCGGGGAGGAAGGGGACGCCCTGCATCAGGAGGACTAGCAGCAGGCATGGCGATGGCGTGCAGCCATCTGCTGATCCGAGGACAGACATTATTGTGGTGCATTGTTCAGTGATCCAGTACGTGTCAGATCCGGAGAAGTGTGTAGGTACTGGATGATTTCTTGTCATTTTTCTGATTTTCTGCGTGTATTATACTCTCTTATTTCTTTTGGTTTCCCCTCCACTTTCATCCACTTTTCAGTGTACTGTTTAGGACTAGATCAGAAAAGTACGTATGTATGACTTTTGGTTTAACTTTTATCCATGGCTTTACTGCTTGTGTTCCAGGCATCAGACATTCAGACTAACCTATTGTAATCTGTTCTGCTATCGATTGACAGAGGATTCGCTTCACAATAGGAGCCAAATTTGCTTGTGTTACTGTGATGGATGTTTTGGTCCGTTGCGTTGCATTTTGACAGGGTCAACAAAGATTTTCTTTCTTATTAATTACAAATTCTTATAATTTTTGGATAAGGATGTAGTTGAACTTCTAGAATTAAAAATATTTAGCTACAAAATATATGAAAGTACACCTAGCTTTTGTTCTTGAAAGATAAATCTGTTAGAGTATTAATTAAGCTTCACAAATATCTTTTAACCAGATAATAACTGTAGAAGGTAGAGCCAAACAATGCCCTTGGATTCCTCTGCAACACTGCACCTGATTTTTTTTTACTGCACCTGACTGTTGATACAGTAGCAAAGCAGACTTTCTAAATTTCTATCTAACGTAAAAGCCTTAGGGTCAACAGTCGTTTCACTTCGATCATCAATAGAGGCAGATGCTATTTCACTAGCGGATGTGGATGGACGGCACACAAATATGAAATAACTATTTCACTACATGTTCAGACTGCTTAAATTTTTCAACTTTATTAAAAAAGTATTCCACCACATGACCATACACACCAAATGGAAACCTCGTTTCTGAAGACGCTTGACAGCACGTCCGTATGGCCATCTTCCATGCCCAAGTTTTGGTGTTGCGAATGAACACGGCTTGTGCATCAGACTATGAATTACCAAGTGCTTAATACAATAATACATTTGTGCTCCGCAAACAACATAAGGGAGAAGAGCCACTATGGTAATAATTTTGACAAGGAAAAAAAGTCACTGTCATAATTTTGACAAGAAAAAAAAGTCTTATAAGTCATATATAAGGCAATTAGAACCAACATACGAAAGTTATCTTTTTCGCCAAACTATTTCCTTGTTTGCTCTATGTGATTTCGTTCAGTTTTCCACAATATAGAAAGTCATGCTAATGTACTCGTAATCCTGGAAGAACTATTATGAACTCATAAGTACAAGGTCCGCATGAGATGCAAACCTCCGCTTCTATGCCAAAGTTTCCCCTTTCCTACTAATTTTGCACATTCTATTATATTTCTAGCCCTATCAAGAATCAATTTACAACTGCTGCACCAGAGTTTGTAAATGAGAAGCAGAAAACACAAGACAATGGTGAATATCTACAGGAGCTACATCACTCAGTAGAGAACTCAAACAACATCGTATGTCGGTACTTCTCACCAGGGTGAAAAACAATTGATGGAAAATTAGGTTGATTAACAGCGTTTGGAAAACCTTGTGTCTCAAGGCAGAGACCAGCATGCTTCCCATAGACAACACCTCCTTTGCCCACAATGCCATGAAGAAAATTTCCAGAGTAGAACTGCACTCCAGGTGCATCTGCCCAAATGTCTAGGACCCTCAAACTTGACGGGTCTGCGACTTTTGCCACATGTCGCAAGCCTAACCTCGCTTCACCAGAGTCAAGCACATAGTTGTGATCATAACCACCTGGGACCTGATGAATTCTGCTTCCGATCCTGTTCCCAGTCAGAAAATCAAAGGGAGTGCCGTTTACTGGCATGAATTCACCTGTAGGTATGGACGTTTGATCTACTGGAGTTATTTGAGAGCCCCATATCTGGACCGAGTGGGAAAGTACATTCCCTGAGTTGTGGCCAGCAAGGTTCCAATAGGTGTGCTGTGCTAAACCGATGGGTGTGGCTTTGTTCAATGGTATGGCTTCCATTTCAAGCTTCAGTGTTGCACTTGGAAGAAGGGAATATCTGGCGGTAACAGAAATATCACCTGGGTAACCTGTTTTTCAAAGCATTAATGTTCATCATACTAAGGCATTCATACAGTTATTATTCAGAGAAGTTAATTGTCACAAAAAAGTGAAACACCATTTTGATTTTGTCAGCTGCTGAGAGCCAAGTACATGCCAGATGGCAATTTTTTCACATCCCAGCAAAAAGGAGTTTCACAGTTTTGGCACAGCCTGCATAATGTGAAACATGTTTTTTAAGTGGGCCGCTGTGTATGAAGTGAACAGTGGACAAAATGTCCTTTTTTGGGAACATGCCTGACTGGAAAGGTCCCACAAAATATTACAACTCCCCAACTTGTTTAAATATTTTTTCAATCCTGGTGAAAGAAGCTTTTAACAATGAAGATTGCCATATCCTCATCAGAAGTCAGAATGTCGATGAGTGGGTCGGGGGTGGGTGTGGCAATGGGAGGCATTGGGAGGCCTTGCTGCAGCTACTTTCAGGGATATAAGCAGAGTGGGTTTTGGACAATAAATCCAGGAACTTCACTACTAAAGTCTCTGTAGGAAAATAGAATTGTGTCTAATAGATGGATGTATTGCATTGAGGCCTCGGCCGGTATATATAGGAGTAAATGACTTGGGGGGTAAGGCAACCCCACCGGATACACATGGCAGTCTACGATACATATATCTAAACTACCAAATATACTCTAACACTCCCCCGCAGTCATAGCGGGAGCACCGCAGATGGTGAGACTGGAGAAGAAGCCGAAGGCAGGAGCCGACGGACTGAAAGTCTCTATATAGCTTCAATACTGGCAGGGGGTTCAAGAACAGAGGATCTCTATCTGTGGAAAATCAAACTTCCTTTGAAACTCAGCAAACTTGGGGTGTCACAAAAATTCAGTTTGTTTGTCTTTGCAGGTTAGGCATGGTGATCTAACTGGAGAACCCATGGTAAAATAGCCATTAAAGGGCGTACCCAGTGCCATTGAGCGGAAATTTCCTAATAACCCAGTTCATGTAATATACTCTAGCATATAACTCTTGCAGAAGTCAAAGATCCTGTTGAATGACTGCCAGAAGCAAATGGAGGCCCTCATGAAGCGCATCATGGAGTGGCTCAGTGCCTTCAGGCCTAAGCCTAGGTGCCTAACATCCTACCCATGGTTCGTAAGGCGTCGCCTAGGCGACAAGGTGTTGCCTTGTGTTTGGCTAAGGCGTCGCCTAGGCTATAAGGCGCCCACAAAATGCCACAGGACGCCTCACCGCCTTAAGAACCATGATCCTACCTGCGACAGACATCAGGAAAATCTAGCTCTCTAAGGGTGCTGGACTTGGCTAGGGCAATGTCTCCTCTCTTTTCATTGCTTTTGCTTGAAAAAACTGGTATACCGAGTTAAGTCTGTACTGGATTATTGCTTTCAATAAAAACAGAGATATTCTCAGTTCAAAGAAAAAGTTTAATGTCACAGTACCTTCCTCTCCATCTTTACTATAATATTTAAATGTAATTGAAGGATTGTCCCCTTTATTGTATTCAGCAACTTCCCATATAGTTTTGTCAAACCCTTTAAATCCACCTGAGTAAAGACGTGTGCGTTAGTCAATGCAACATGGAAGCACAAATAACTGAAGTGTCGTAGATAACTTTTTTCTATGCCCAAATATGCATCTGCATTGGAGTTGAGGATAGGAAGAATCCCTAACGCAATAGATACATCAAAATAAGAGAAAAGAGAACAGAAATGTCTGATCATAACACATTAACAGATTATAGTTCAATAGCGAGCAACGGAAAAGCTAAGACTGCTAGCACCATGGTCCATGGCTATTGCAGTACATGGTGCCTTCCAAGATAGCCTCCTTATCTATTTTGATAACATTTCGTATTCGTCATTTGTTTAGGAGATTTGTTATCTGATCACAGGCTTGGGTCAATGGTCATTAATTAGCTTAAACATTTGATCTTGTGGTTTGAGGAATTCTAAAGTGCAATTGTTATGGCCATGCTTCCTGTGGTCCTGCCTAGATCTACAAAGAGCAGCCAGCAATTATTGTTATTCAGCAAGGGAAACAAAGTATCCAGAAACAGTATTTCATTCTGCACAAACTATTTTTAGGGTCCATCAAACTCAGGTTTTAAGCCCGATTATTTCACCCATGAGGCCAGTTCTGGGAGTGGCTTGCTGCTGTAGTCCATGAAACCAGGTTTTCCCACCACGGAAGTTACATCATGCTTACCTCCCTCAGGGCTCACACAAGCACAAATCAATATCAAACTAGTCCCAATCTCCTCTTATCCTGTCCTGGTGGTGTGGCTGCTATTTGTTGGCAACATTTTACTACTTGGCTCTAGGATCATATCCATGATAGTGATTTACAGTATTATTCGACATAGAGATGGTTACACAAAGTAGTGCATAATTGTCCTATCCTATGGGGAAACAAAACAATTTGTTTAATGAGAAATAGCCAATTTACAGTGTGGACATCAAAAGCTTTGTATCATGTGAATAAAATTAATAGCCCACCAATGAAAAGTTACTCCCGACTTCCCGTTGAAAGCTTCATACAAAGTACACAGCACCGATATATATCGAGGCTTTGTTATTCAATAAAGATCATATGCAGTTATATCCCAATTTATCCACTTATGAAATGTAAGATTACAGATTTGTGTTACCATGAAGAGTGTTTGGTGGGTTGTTGATACTCAGATTGTGCTGCACCCCATTTAGAGTGAACTTTCCATCTTTGATTCTATTTGCAACTCGACCGACAATGCAGCCAAAGTAAGGCGACGATCCATTCTGATCAAAGAGACTCACTGTTAGCACCAAAGCAATTCTTGATCAATGAGATATATGTAAATACCTATTAAAAACTGCAAATAAACATTTTTCACAACTCATGATTGGGACTATTCACTAATCCCTAAAAGGATTTTAAAAAATAATGCCTATGAGGAAAGCTGCAAAACCAAATAAATACATTTTTTAACTCGGTGTGCTTAGCCCCTGAACTACAGAACTGGATAACCTTCTAGCTCTGGCTACTTTCAATGATCATTTGAAGTTCAGGCATCGAGTCACTTCTGCAGAATGAAAATACTACCTGACAAGAATATCAAAGCTCCAAACAATTTTTATTCTAGAAATCTTACTTTCAAATCTTCTCAACAGAGTAAAAGGGCATAACCATCCCACGGTAGTCATTAGGCGGGGTTTAGGGAACAGAATTTCTTGGCACATTTTGCAAGGAAGCAATTTCAAACCCAGGATTTCCAGGACACAAGTGGGGAGGCTACCATTTTGCCTAGCTTGCCTTCCATAAATCTTTCCAACATAGTATTTAATGGAAAGGAGCTAGCGTACAAGGTCATCGTGAACTTCTATTGCAAAGGTTGCATTCTTAGTTAAGGTAGAAAACATTACATCAAATAAGTTGCCCAACCACATCCATGAAACCTAAATTTGTAGGCCACACAAACCATGCTGATTTCATGTTGTCAAATGTGGTGCAGTGGTGCGCTGTGTGCAGTGGAAAAACAAGTAAATGACACTATTCGGAGTTGCAGACAGCAAGAGGTCAGAAGAGAAGTACCCCTTTTAGAACAAGTTTAACATGTTAAGTAAATAAACTACTCAAATAGCTGTACTAATTCAGTTAGTTTTATTATTCAGAAGTCAAAAGAACAAAAACAGTGACACAGTGGCAAAGAGTGAATCCTTATCCGATCCTGTAATGGCTCAATCCCCTCACCCCAGAAACTTAAGACTACAACATTTAAGAGCAATATGAATTAACCTGAACTAGAAAAACTGAAGTTATGGAATTTGAAAACTTATGCAATAAGAATAGTGGACTTGCAAAGTACTTCCTCCAGTCAAAAACTTGGACATTGTGGAAATATGAGATAGTGTTTAAATTTTAATGGCTACCTTTGAACACTATATTCTATTTAAATATCTATATATAATTCGATAAATTTAAGAGAAATTTGAGTATTTTTAAGACAAACTATAAATACGATTTTTAAGAAAAACTTCAGAGTTCAGTTCTGTCAGCAGCCATGCGATTTCCTGGTTCCGTCATTTACTTCTATACAGCCACAATCTTCCACCTGTTGTTTCTAAAGTGGGTGCTGGAACACCAACTCATGCTACAGTTAAGTAATATGCAAGAATGAAAGATTTTAGAAATAGGAAAAATATGGGAAATAACTTCATAGTTCACCGACAGTCAAAAAGTAAGTGTGTGACTTAGTGTTGAATTATCTCAATGTTAGCTATGACTTAAATAAGGAATTGTTAAATCTTAAACAAATTGCAAGAGAATTCTGATATTGGGAGGCCAAAGTTGCAAATAACACTATGACGTTGGAGGCATAATCATTAAAACCACACCATATTATTTGTGCTATAAGATACAAGAGTGAGGTGGATCTAAACCATATGAGCTTCCATTTTTTAAAAAGAAATTACTTTTGGCACTTCAGCTTCAAAAGGAGAGTTTCTATTTTGCCACTGAATAAACATATATTATCTCATCCACTTCTACACAATGGCACTTGTTTTCTACCCCTACACCCATATATGTCCATTTCCTTTTCAGCACTCATATCGCTTGACCATGAAGAAAAAATACAAGAAAATAAACCACAAACAATAGAGAAAGGAAGAAAAAAGTAACATTAATCATGGCAATGGTGAATGGAATGACCACATGTTTTAGACACGATTTAACACAGTGAATGCTACAGATACAGTTTACAGACAAGATTCAAGAATTTATTAGTGGTAAAAGTATTTAAAGGTGGCACTTTTAATGTAGCTACTAACATTATTTTAAATTTATGAAGACATGAATCAATAAATTTGCTGCAGTTTTGCAAAGAAAATATTAAGTATTTGCTACTTTATCTTATTATCATACTAACTATTACAAAACACACGCTACTACTGCTGAAATAACAAACGAGCTAAGCAAAAAAAAAAGTGATCCTAGCACAAGCAAATAGACATTTACTCCCTCCATACCAAAAAAACAAGTCACTCTAGGAATTTTAGGACGGATTAAGATAGAGGTAAAATGGCCTTACTTGCCCCTGTTTATTAGGAATATTTAGCACTATTTGATTCTTACATGCACACATTCTAAATAGGTGTTGACACCAAAATTTAAGATGACTTGTGTCTTGGACAAAAATTTGAATCCTTGAATGACATTTTTTTTTAGTCGAAGGGAGTGCACAAGCTAACCAAAAACTACTGCGCTTGGATAGAGGAGAAAACAAGGCTATTGCACAAGTTGACTTCCAAAAGTCAGAATCCAAGAAAAATATCTCTTGCAGTTGCAGTCCTAACTCCTAATTCTAGCCCCGCCGAGATCTTGGAGAAACGAGCCAAATGTTGCAATTAATGGCTGCAAATCGGAATGCATGCATCAATACTCACCAGATACGGATCCAGAGAATCAAATCCAAGAACCACATCAGCGAGAACCCCTGGACGAAAGCAAGCAAAATATAGTGAGCCAAAAGATTCAGAACCACAGACGAAGCAGAAACTTACATATATCCCCCCAAGAAAAACGCACCGTTCTTGTCCGGAACGAGTAGCGAGGTGATTGCGGCGCCGACATTTGTGAGGCGGACCCGGAGGCTCCCGCCGTGGAGCTCAAAGAGCTCCGGCGCAGGCGGCCGCGCGGGCATGGAGAGGAGGAGGGGCCTGGGAGAGGTACCGCGGAGGCGGAGCAAGGGCGTGGGCGCGGAGAAGATGGTGACGGATGCGAGGAGGTAGACGGCGGCGAGTAGGATGAGGAAGAAGGGCGGGGTGGCGCGGAGGATCCTGCTGCCGGCCGTTGGGTGAATCTGGGATTGGAGATCCCGGAAGCGGTTGGACGGGAGATGGTGGAGGAGCGGCTGCGGCTGCGCGCGGGTCGGGGTGCGAGGGGTCCGAGGGGAGAGGGAGTGGTGGTGGTGATGGTGGTGAAGGTGATGGTGAGCTCCCACCAGCTGCTCCATTTTCTCCGGCGACCTGCGTCCCGATTTCTCGGGAGTTTGGATTCAGCAGCTCTCAAGCATCTCCAGTGGCGAGGCCGGCGCCCGCCAAGGAGGCACACGACAGGCGCTGGAGGGAACGCCGTTTGCCCACACCGCGCACCGTGCCCGTTCTTGCACGGGCTCAACAATCACTGGCTCACTGCAGCTGGGGCAGAGGTCTTGAGACTGATGCACGATCACCTTCAACTGCCTTTGAGAAAAAGGACAGAAGAGTTTGGCTGCCTAATGTTTTAAGTACTTGGCGCCTGAATTTGAACTATCACTTCCTCAAAGATATGTGGGCTTTGTTTAGTTCTCTAACTTTACATCAATTTTATACACTAATAACTATGTTGCTCTCACAGAAAACGCCAACTTATTATCAACTTTCATCAACTTGACACTAATTTTTTTGAACTAAACAACTCTTGGTCTGATGGTTCTCTTTCTTCCTCCTCTGGCTACGGTAGCAGAGCAGCTGGATCCAGTACCACTCCCAGCAGCCGCCCTCAGTATCATCCCATTCGGTAATATTTTGGGGAGTAAACTCCATGCCAAAAATCTTTTCATCAAGACACAAACCTTTCCGGTAGAAAGGGCTTATTTTTTACTTATTTTTTCCTTAAGTAGAAACGGTTCCTCACTTTCATGTTGTTTATTGAATTATTTCTTTCAGAAAAAAAGAAAAACTTTCCTTGTGATCCCTCGGTCAATCAAGTCAGTCTTACATGGAAGGAGGCAGCACCACCCAAAAACCTCTAGGTTTTTAACGCTTCAAAAAAAGTATTTAAATATCAGGGTTCCTCCTTGAAGGAGCCTCCTGCATTACTTAGTAATACCTTTTTCTTAATACTCCTACCTTCTCTTTTTGTATTCTCAGAGCACAGTTTTTGTAAGCAGCAGGAGCACGGTCTGTAGACTATAGGCCCAACATGTTCCAAAGGGCCCAACTGATAGCAGAATAACCAGCCCAACGACAATTGAAACTTGCATGAAGCTGATAGTTGTTTATCTAAAAAAAATGAAGCTGATATTTGCAACAAAAAAGACAGCTGAACACATCTTCGCAGTCTCCACACCAAAACTCCTACAAATTGTACACCACATACATTCAGCAAAAAGACATTGGAAAAACAGATGGCCTGTACTTTCTCGGTGACCACAAATGTAGCTAGTATTCCAGCCTACGTTCATTAGTATCCATTAGAACAACATATTATCTATAGGTATCGTTAGAATTAAGGTTTACTAACCTGGAAAAGAACCGATTCTTCATAATAAATTTGAATCTCCAGAGTTTATTCATAATATGAATGGTTCCCATAAGATTTAAGTAATGGTATATGGACATAACTATAAATGTTTGTTTTTTTCCTCTCGAACAACTATAACTGTATGTTACATTCTAATTTCCCTGACATCTTCCTCTTCTCCACAAACAATATGCATAATGTCTGGACCTCAGTCACCATTTTTAACAATTCGTCCTAAAAGCCGTAAGGAAATTAGTGATACTCTGGCCAAACCCGTGTCTTGCATTCATTTCCAACTGATTAAACCAAACCAATACATTATCTTCTTGAAAACAAAGTGTCACAGGCCAATATCCAAACAAATTCTTGAACTGGATACTGAATGCTGAACCAAACAGTTACCACAGGTTAAAGCAACAATTGTTATCTGAAAAGAGTGCATTAAGGTTCATAGAGACTCAACAGATGATGAGCTGAAAAACATGTCATTTTAAAAATGTAATAGATTCCACTAGCCAATTGTGATAAGTCTTCAAAAAGACTTGGTGGAAGACTTAGACTTGGTGGAAGACTTGACCTGGTAGCCTGGCTATATGTATCAAAATTGATCTTAAGAAGAAACACAGTTCAACAATCAGTAGTATGGACATCTCCAGCTACTTGACTGTAGGTGGCTGGTTCATACAGGTTATCTTCGACAAGTATCTTTCCTACAAGCTCCAGAGATGGGCAGCTAACTGCGGCATCGACCATGAGCTGGACAGGCTTCGTGTTGCTTTGCTTCGCACGCAGTCAGTTCTCCATGGAACTGAGGTGGCGCCCACACTCTCCAACAGCTCTCTTCCATGGATGCGGGAGCTCCGAGATGTCATGTATCATGCAGAGGATCTCCTAGACAAGCTTGAGTACAACCGCCTCCATCATGAAATGGAAGAATCCGGTGCAAATGTGAGCAGCAGCAGCCCAATCAGCACCTTCATGCATTCCCAATTTCGTGACCAAGGTGCCCCAGCTTCTAGCCTGGAATCATGTTGGGATAGATCAACCAAGGTAAAGAATAAGATGGTAAATCTATTGGAGCGTATTGAGCAGGTTGCAAGTGGAGTTAGTGAAGCACTCAGACTACCCAGGAACATCAGAAGCAACAATCACAACATCATGACTAGCTCAATAACCCATGGGTGTATCATTGGACGGGACTTCAATGCCCAAGAGTTGGTAACCACTCTAACAAGTTCTCAGGACGAGAATCCAATCTCTGTTGTCTCCATCGTTGGGGTTGGGGGCATAGGCAAGACTGCTCTAGCACAGTATGTGTACAACGACACTAGAATAACTGAGAATTTTAATGTGAGAATGTGGATCTGTGTTACTTATCTCTTTGATGAGTTGAGGATCACAAAAGAAATGCTGGAGTCAGCTTCAAATAGTCGGTTTAGGCATGATGGCACAACAAATTTCAATAGAATTCAAGTGGCGCTGAAGGCAAGACTTGCATCAAAACGATTTCTCCTTGTACTAGATGATGTTTGGAGCAATGACAACATGACAATAGCAATGGAACAAGAGAACTGGCAGAAGCTGCTAGCCCCCCTAAAGTATGGAGCGAAGGGTAGTAAGATACTTCTGACAACTCGATCAAGTATGGTGGCTGAGATGCTGCAATCATCCTGTATAATTAGTCTGGAGGCCTTGACAGTTAATGACTGCTGGTCCCTAGTAAAGTCTTCTATGTTTGATGGGACAAACCACACCATCAACTCACAATTGGAGAGCATTGGAAGGAAAATTGCTGAGAAACTCAGTGGTCTTCCTCTTGCCGCAAAGGCTGTAGCTACACACCTGAAATGTAAACACAGTGTGAATGAGTGGAAACAAGTCCTGCAGAGAAATGCAGTATGGGAGGAAATCATGCCAATTCTACGAACGAGCTATGACAATCTACCACCACACCTAAAACAATGCTTTGCATATTGCAGCATCTTCCCCAAGGACTGGGAATTTGAAGCTGAGCAGCTGATTCTCCAGTGGATAGCACAAGGTTTTGTACACCCAGATGGTTGCAGGAGAATGGAGGATATTGGGAAGGAATACATAAATGATCTGTGCTATAGGTCATTCTTCACAATCAAGAAGAAAGAATTTGTCAGCTATTACGTGATGCCTCCTGTAATTTATGAGCTTGCAAAATCAGTCGCGACAGAAGAATGCTTCAGAATAGGAGATGATGAATGGACAAGAATCCCATCATCTGTACGCCATCTGTCAGTGCATCTAGATAGCCTTTCAGCACTTGATGATACCATCCCATACAAGAATCTGCGCACCCTTATTTTCCTCACTAGCAGAACAGTGGCACCAATCAAAGCTTCCATCCCTCAAGTGGTTCTCAATAACTTAAGAAGCCTCAGAGTGTTGGATTTATCACCCTGCATGATGGACAGACTTCCTGATAGCATACAGCAATGTGTGCATCTCCGGTACCTAAATATCTCATCAACTACCATCACCACACTACCAGAATTCTTGAGTAAACTATACCACCTGCAGGTTCTGAATTTATCAGGTTGCAGGCTTGGAAAATTGCCTTCCAGAATGAACAATTTGGTTAATCTACGGCATCTCACAGCAGCTAATCAGATTGTTTCCTCCATAACAGACATTGGCAGGATGAAATGCCTTCAGAGGTTGCCAATTTTTAAGGTTACCAGAGAGCAAACACAAAGCATAGTTCAGCTTGGGTATCTACTAGAGCTCCAAGGATCCCTCCAGATCAGAAACCTTGAGAATATCAATACTCCTGACGAGGCAAAGGATGCCATGTTGTGTAAGAAAGGCCAACTGTCTGTGCTGCAGCTAATGTGGGCATCTGATCGAGACGAGGTAAATACAAATAGGGAAGAGGATGTGCTAGAAGCTCTCCAACCACACGAAAATCTAAAGAGACTTGACATCATGGGCTGGAGTGGAGTCAAATCCCCAATTTGGCTTGAGAATGAATGGCTAAGTAACCTTGAGCATATTTTCTTAAGTGGCTGCAAGGCGTGGGAGCAGCTTCCACCACTTGGTCAACTTCCCTCAATCAGAACAATCTGGTTGCAGCGTTTGAAAATGCTGAGGCAGATAGGCCCAGAGGCATATGGCATTGGCAGCCAACAGGAGCCATTCCAGTCACTGGAGGAGCTGGTGCTTGATGACATGCCAGAACTCAATGAGTGGTTATGGAGTGGCCGTGCAATGAGGAATCTACAGTGTTGTGATTAAGGATTGCAATAAGCTCAAAGCACTGCCTCCAGTACCTCCTAACCTTACAGAGATAACAAGTGCAAGGAAAGGGTACTGGATGCCATACCACCATGATGTAAAGCTGGCACATGCAACCACTGCTAGATCAAGTGTCTCATCTCTTTGCATATTCAACTGCCCCGTGTTACTTGCAAGATTATCCTCACCAATGACCAATGAAATCAGTGAAAGTTTTGGGTTGCTTAGAAGCATTATCACTGATCAAATAGCAATACTCAGGAGTCCTCTTTTAAGAGAAAGGCTTGAGCTCATTGAGAGCCTAGATATCCAAGATTGCTCAGGGATCACCTCCTTCAGCGCAGACGATAATGATGTCCTCTTACAGCTGAAGTCACTCCAGAGCTTATGTATAAGTGGTTGCAATACTCTGCGATCACTTCCTTCAACCTTGTCCAGAATACAGACCCTGTATAAGTTGGTCTCATGGAACTGCCCCGCATTGGAATCACTGCCAGAGGAACCACTGCCACTGTCCATTAGGAAGATTGAAGTTGCACTATGTCATCCATTGCTCAAGGAGAGACTCATTAAAGATTATGGCGATGAATGGCCAAAGATTGCACACATCCCTTGGATAGAGATAGATGGTGAAATTCTGCAGCAGAAATTGCAAATAGGAAAATAGTATATCGCCTCAATCTAAAACTTAGAGTCCAATATTGATAGATGTTGCCATGTTGATGTAACTTCAATTTTAGGAAAGGAATTTAGTGTACTAGATACTTCTAAAAGTAAACGAGATTAGTTTAACTCAGAGCCTCAGAAGCACTATTAGGTACACTATCAGAATACTTCTGAAAATGTTAGAATCAGGTAGGTGGAACTTGTTATTTTTAAATCGTTCACTCAAGCTGCCCTTTCAAGGAGAAAAAAACTAGTAAGATCTTATCATTTTATGGCAAATCAAATTCAAAATGATCAAGTTAAAGAACTTGAGAGAGTGAAGCATGCAACTGAAAGGAAATATGCGTTGTAAGCCAGACTGAGTTAATATAAAATAATCTTGGCAGTTTAACTTTAAATAAAACTCCTAGATGCTTCTCAAAAGGCAGGATGTACTGAAACATCTAAATTAATGATAATCAGTAATTAGCAAGCATTCCAAGTTCATAATACAAAAAAAAAAGCATAGTATCTGGAACATCCACTACGATTCAAGATATCCGATGCACCCAAATATTCTTTTCACGAGAAGTGTAAATTTAATAAGTGAAGCTAGTAAAACTGCTATTATACCAAGATCGAATGGACAAAGTAACCTATAACAGATGAAAAAGAAACAAAGGGCACCCATGGAACTAAAGGCAACCCAGCTATCGGACACGTGAAATCTAAACCCAACAAAGGGGCAAAAATTGCTTTTGATATGCAACTCAAGAGTCAAGACATCCTGATTGATTCTTCTCTGCTAACAAACAACTTGAGCTTAAGGCCATTAGAGCACCAGTCAGAAACCAACTTGTCTATTCTTTTGTACAATGAGCATCAGTCCCATGCCGAGTACAGTCGTTGTAACCCACACTAGAGAGAAATGCCCTTATCTCCTGTGTGCTGGTGTTGCTTGCCTGCAGCAGGCGTTCATCTTCTTCATATATAAGGTAGGGAGCTTCACCTTTCCTCCTTGAGAGCAATTTTGATGCACCTCTCAGTACATGGTATTCCCAACCTTGAACATCAATTTTGATCATAAGAACTCGTTCAGTATCTGGAATGACTTCATCCAACGGGATTGTGGACACCACAACAGCAACTTCTTGATTAGATTTGAATGCTAACTTGGCACCAGTTGCAGAAATAGCACTGTTGTCAAGTCGTCCAATCACCTAGGTTACCACAATAATCATAAGTTGAGTATAAGGAAAGATAGAATCATTCTTCAGTTACATAGAAAGGAAGCTGATATTTCTACAATATGCATAACCTTACAAGAAAATGAGAATCAGAAAATTTGACAAGCATAATATATTACATACAGGCATAGTTTTTTATGCAGTTATGTCTCCTCTAATTATGGTCCACATGAATGTTAAAAAAAAATAGACAAGCTATAAATTTTCCAGAAAAAATAGTAATCCTTTAATGCAAAGTTTATTGTGTTGTTTTATTTAATATTAAAATAGATCAGTATGGGACTGGACAGCTAATACTGATCTTTCATATAATCTTGTTCCATCAGTTACACAACATTCAGCATGTTCCACGAATAACATGAGCAAAATACCAGAATTATAGATCAGTACAACAAAGGTGCCTATTCATCCCTAAATTGTGACTCTTTCCATTTCCAAGTGACTCCATATAGCAGTTATAGCACGGATACATGATAAACAAGTTCAACATTCAAATAATGACTTAATATGTAAATGAAAATCAAACACAAAAATTTCAATATGCCACGCATGACTTATTTGCATATGAGCATCGCCAATAATAAGAGACTCCTCTAAGCACCACATTAGATAAGAAAAGGTATGGATATTCAGTTGGTCTTTTCAGGAGCAATGCAATGTTTCACAAATGAAACATTGTTCTGCACTCTCTTAAATCTTAACGTAAACCCAGTTCTGTTCCCATAATTGTAGTACCCGAAACTAAAACAATAGATAATGTTCAATAATTCATATTTTAAACCCATGGCACACATCAAGAACACAGTTCAAGGTAACTTTGTTAGCCCTGAGCTTACCCCCACAACTATATGGATCACATTAGTAACACGATTGTCTCTATTGCTTCCTAAATTATAAGCTATACACTAGGAAAATAGAAATGCAGCTATTGTTATAATCATATATTGAATAAATTAGCAAGTAAAACTAGACGCTATAGAATAAGCTCATAAGCACTACCTTGTGCATAGTAATGTTTCCAACTCGATCTGAAGCCGCAGCGTGATACACCACAACACGGTCCAGCACCCGGTTGAGGTACACCCCGTCGCAAATCCGCTGCAGATTCTCGAACACGGGCTCGAACACCACCACCCGGAACCCCATCACGGCGGCCGCGAACGACGCCATGCCGACATTGCCCCCAACGTCCACCACCACCCCACCGGACGGGTCGCCCCTCCCCACCTCCCCGCCGAGCAGCTCCTGGATGGTCTCCGATATGTCAGGCTTGCGGAACCGCTTGCCCTTGAGGAGGCGCGCGATGTTCTTATGCGGGTGATCGGGGAGGGTCCCCATGTCGGCGAGCGAGTAGAAGAAGGGGTACGGCACGCCCTCCACGAGGTTGGCGACGACGGGAGAGGCCTGCGGCGAGGCGTAGCAGTCGAAGGGGCGGATGTGGCGGGAGGAGGAGAAGGAGGCGGCTTCGTCGGCGACGGCATCGGCGGCGGTGGAGGTGCTGGAGAATGTGAGATCCGGGGCCCTGGAGAGCGCGAAGAGGAGGAGCAGGAGGACCGGGAGGAGCAGCAGGAGGGATTTGGGAGTGGTGGAGGGCGCCGCCGCCGCCGTGGCGCTGCCGTGCCGGCGCCACGGAGCAGCTCGCCACGAAGCGGCGGGCGGCGCCGGGGCGGGCGGCACCGGCATCGGTGAGGAGGGAGGGCTTGCTTTGCTTGGGCTTTTGGGGGTGGGGGGGGGGGGGGGGGGAGCAGCCACCGGCGGCGAGCGGGGGGATAAATCGGCGCCTGCTTTTGCGCGGCTCCGTCGGTGACGGCTGCTAATAATTAAGGGAAGCCAAGCCAGCTAATAGTATTTTATTAGCAGTTCTATTAGCTGTGTTTCTTGTTGATCCTCTGCCTAATATAATAGTCAGCAGCAAATGCATTTAGCGAGGACGCCAGGTAACAGCTTTTATAGTCTAGCATCCGTGGGCCGAGCATGTGTAAGTTGGGCCTTGTTTAAGGGCTCGAGCGTGAGTCCCATTTTGCTCTTCCCAACCCAAAAGCCGATTTATCTAAAAAAAATGCTAATTTTCAAATCATTATATCAAAATATGGAAATTGTTGAAAGATTTAAAAAAAGTGAAATTCTCTTATAATTTTTTTTGAAAACCAATATTTTCAAAATAATTAAATAAATGTAAAGTAACGAGGTTCACGATCTATCCTTCTATAACTGTAGTAACAAAAAGTGGAAAGTTATTTGGATCCCTCAGCTTATAGGTTGTTGGATTGTTGGAAGTTATTTGGATCCCTCAACTTATAGGTTGTTGGATTGTTGGTTGTAATGCGTAGACGTGCGAAGTCCCTCAGTTAAAAATAGCTTAAATGAGGCTGGTTCATTGATATTATATACTTAGCTAATGGAAACATCAAACATTGAGTATTGTTTGGATTCGCTAAAAGATTGTCATGTGGTCAACGACTTCCCCCTACATGTAACGGCTTGTTGGAACATACAGCTGGCAGCGAGAAACAATCTGCGCAAGAAACACTCCCGCGCCTCACAAATGCTCAGAAAGAAGTGGTCAAATGTGCTATACACTTACACATGGACACATCCTCACCCCCATACCCCGGATACTAATTCACACGGCGATTCAGATCGCAAGACACACACAGAGACCACTGCATTGGCCGACCAGACAGACAAGCAATGGCACAAGACGGTTGTGAGGGCTCCAGTAAGACGTCGGCCAGCAGCAGTGGCTGCTCCACGCCGTTCAGGCTCAACGTGCACGCGCCGGAGTTCGTGCCAGTGTCGCCGGCGGCCGGGAGCCCCATGGCGGCCGCCGGCTACTACTCGCCGTTCTTTCAGCTGCCCAACGGTGGCGGCGTTGGGCCGCTGGGCGTAGACTGGAGCTTCCTTGCCGAGCCGGACCCCACCACGTTCTTCCTGCCGGAGTTTATTGGACACGCTGAGATCGCAGGTGCGACCGGCATCGCCCGACACCCCACGGGCGCAAGTCCGGCCGACATCGCACACAAGATTGTCAAGCAGGTTTGGAAATCACAGATGATCTCCACACGGTTCTTTCGGGTGCACAGTATTATTCGCTGTTTGATACCGACGATCGATCCAGGCGTGTAGAAATGTAGAAGATCCTGAAAGACTAAAGGTCTAAAACTGAAAATTCAGAGGATTGTTTCTCAAATTCTCATCTCAAACCTTTGATGCAGCTATTTATGTCTTCACGATGTTTTCAGTTATCAGACAATCCTCGTGATTTTAGGACCTGTGTAGATCATGCTACCGACTACTGTTGACGTTTTCTTTTGCTCACGATGTTCCTTCTGTAACTTGATTTCGATTCGGCTCGGCTGGCCTTACATTGTTGCCTTCTGCAGGTTGAGTACCAATTCAGCAACGCCAATTTGGTTGCGAATGATTTCTTGACGAAGATCATGAACAAGGACCCTGAGGGCTACGGTGAGTGACAATAATTGTTTCTTTAATCCCATGATCCATAATTCCACACACATACGTTGCAATGCATTTTTTTTTAACAGTAGTACTGTATCATATATGACACTAGATACAGGATTGTCCAAACAAAGGGCATAACAGAAAACTAAATGGGTGTTCACCGTTTTGAGCAGTTCCTTTGTCTGTTATCTCATCATGGAAGAAGATCAAGGCTATGGGGGTAACAAACCAACTCTTAGTTAGGGCTCTTCGGACCTCGGAAAAGCTCGTAAGCCGGCCATTCCTGCCTTTACTTCTTGCAACAAATGGTAGCCATGCATCATGAAACACTTTCGAGTATCTTGGTTTCAGGTTCTCAGCGACGATGGCAGGAAAGTGCGACGGGCACAGCCATTCACCGAGAGACACAAAGAAGAGGTGCAGGTAAGTAATTCCTAGAATGCATGACAAGGTTCTTGTTCCTGAAATATTGGAAACTGCTGCATCATCAGACATCTAAAGGCTAAACCCTGACTCGTGCAGTCCCGGATGGTCATCGCGGAGAATTTACCAGACGATTCCACGAGGAACAGCCTCGAGAAGATCTTCGGCGTCATTGGCAGGTCAGAAGCTCAGAATTCAGAAAACACACACAACTCCTCTCTGATCTCTATATAACCTGAAGCGTCTCTAACCGTGTACCACGCAATGCAACAAGTTTGCAGTGTGAAGAACATCAGAATCTGCCATCCGCAAGACCCCACCTCTGCAAGATCTTCAAGGTCTGACGCAAACGCACTAGTCAGTAACAAGGTACACACTTTTTTTTTCCTCTCTTTGAACATCAATAATTCAATACTCACAGACTTTGCAGATGCAGACAGTAATTGATTTTTATCTCCTCGTCTGAACATTTGGCTGTCTGTACTGTTACAGTTGCATGCCCTGATAGAGTACGAGACCTCGCAGCAAGCCGACAGAGCAGTAAGCCAATTTTACTTCACACTCGAAAGTTTTCCTTCCAGTCCCCGTCACTAACTTTGTGCCTTTGAAATATTTGTGTGTTTTGTCAGGTGGACAAGTTGAACGACGGTAGAAACTGGAGGAAGGGCCTCCGCGTGCGCGCGGTGCTGCGACGATCGGTAACTCAATCTCCTCATCCACTCGTTACTTTCTCCTGTCCAGTTTCAGAGCTGATGATCGCTGAGCTGACACGTCGGCGCCCATTCAACTGACCGCCGCAGGCCAGGTCAGCAACGCGGCTGAAGCGGCCGGACTTGGACCACCTCGCCGCCACCGACGAGGACCGCTCGCCGCGGTCCCCGGCGGCGTCGCACTTGCCTGACCATAACGTAAGCGCAAACGGCACGCTAACACTGACCATGATCTGTGTCGCTAACTAACAGTGTGCTCGATTGCCTTCACCTCGATCGGCAGCAGGAGGACCAGCACGCCGGCGCCAAGAAGCCATGGGGCAGAGGGCGCGGCCGGGCGCACGCCGTGGCTGTCGCGGCGGCGCAGGCATCAACGCACTCCGCGGGCGCGGCGGGGCACCTGGTGGACTCCCTCGCCGCGAGCAACGTGCACGCGCCGCAGGGGCCGAGGATGCCCGACGGCACGCGCGGGTTCACGATGGGGCGGGGGAGGCCGTCGCTGGCCGTGGCGGCGTCTACTGCTGTTCGGGTCGTGTAGGCGGAAGGCCGGCTCTGTGGTGGTGTGTCCGATCGGTCAAAATGTTTGTTCATTGATTTGGAGCGAGAGGTGTAAAATGGCCGTGATCTTTTTTCCCTTTTTGGTTTGTTCCTTGCTTTTTTAGTTCTATTTTTTTTGGTCTTGAATAAATGGTCTTAATGAATAATGTGGTATTGTCATGTTGATAATTATTGCTGTGTTTAGTTCCACCAATGAGTACTTATTCAACAAGTTTTTCCTATTCACCCTCCTCACAGAACACGCTTCCCAACATACTATTCATCTAAAAAAACTTAACTCATTCCTCAACTAAACACAGCATATGTGTGTAAGTGTAAGTAAGTGTAACTTATCTAACAATATTTTTGGTGACAATATTTTCAGCTACAACATGTATAAGTTATGTACTATGACATGAAAGTTGTTCTACAAATTTATTATGCAAAAAAATTAGGTATTACCCGGTCACTCCTGTTGGCCACAGAAGGGCCTAGCAGTAGCTAGCCGACATGATAGAAGCCCTAGGGAAGGAATGCTAGTGACACAACTAAGAGCAAGTATTATAGGAGGATGTAAGCAGGCTAGATCCTACTTGGCGGAGAGAGAAGAAAGCGAGAGCGTAGCCTCTGTTTGTGGGTCTGCAAAAGCTAATCGCCTGCATGTAGCCAGCAGCGGGCGAAAAGGCAGGAGCATCGCCACGCATGCAGCCGGTTGACTGGCTGGGTTATTAGCCTGTCCTAAGAGTGACTCATTTTTCTAACTTCCTGACCTCCTAACCTTGGGGTTAAGCTCGAACACGTGACGACCGTCACCCAGGGTCTGACCCCTCTAGATTTAGTCAATTGCGGTCCATATCGGCAAGAAACTAGTGCTAGACACTATCTTTTCAATGTAAACACCACTATTTTATGCTTGAATTTAATACTACTCATCTCACATTATGTCTTGGATGGTGTATAAAAACCAGGTCTCATGCAAGACCCCGTATCCATCTCTTTCAATATTTACTTCATTGCCACATCATCTTTTATTCCAGGTGGCAAGTCATTTAATTTTATGGATATCATCCTAGTTATTAGGCCAAGCCCAACGCTCCAAGCTGGCTGGGAGCCCCAGCTTCCACGTACGCATGCAACCTCCAGATCATATGAATTGGTGGCTTCGCAGGCCATCAGAATGACCTGCAGAGGTAGCGGTGGTCTGTTATGACAAAAGCATGAGGCAGACGCTAGAGCCCGTGATGTGGAGATAGAGAAGCTTGTCCTCGTTTGTGCGCTAGGGGACCACACGACCAAGCACAACAAATTTCCCGCAGTGATGCGCGAGCCCTTTTTCTGCTGTGTAGAGCACACTTGATAACTTCCGTTGGATAAATTAGTTGCTTGAGATTCTTTTGTCGACATGGCCTATTACTTTTGAATGAGGCTAATACTCACTTGCTTGCGTTGGGCTTACCCTTAGGCCATGTTCAGATTCCCAACTATTCACTATTCATTCCAACTTTTCACTATTCATTCCAACTTTTCACTATTCCCTCCTCACAAAACACGTTTCCCAGCGAATGCTACAGTGTTTTTCTTATGCTACAGTGTTTTTTTCTACAATCTAAACACACCCTTAGGT
This sequence comes from Digitaria exilis, assembly GCA_015342445.1. NCBI lineage: Eukaryota > Viridiplantae > Streptophyta > Magnoliopsida > Poales > Poaceae > Digitaria > Digitaria exilis. Next base: position 511,383 of record JACEFO010001675.1, on the reverse strand, counting down.
TGGGACTAGCACCTCACTTCTCTCTTTTCTGTTCTCTCGTATCTAAGTCAGCATCTAGTCTTATCTCAGTCCAAAACTTCTCTAGCCTCACCCTCATGCGCTGCCCCCCACAGATCCCTTGTACGTTGCCACCCTCTGTCACATCGGAACCATCCCAGCACTGCACACGGTCTATTGTCCCACACCTTGCACCAGCCAACCAGGGGTCTGGCGCCTACCTAGGCGGATGGTGTTACGCCGCTTCACTGTTGACAACTTTTTTTTTCCAACTAAACATATATACGGGGTTTTGCTGAAGTGCTCTTATAAAGGAAAGTCTAAGGACATGTTACCTCCAATGAGGTAATATATTTAATGTTTCATGTTTTATATTTTCAAATCTAAAAATAGAAAAATATCTTCTATTTTTAACATTCCTAGTTTCTCTCCCACAAACATTTATATGGATTTGTTCAAAAGGAAAAACAGATACATGGCCGGTTAGTTTCCTTTCTTCACGTGAATATGACATTTTTTTTTTGTAAAAAAAAGGAACGTGATAGGTGAGACAACTTTATACCATGGCACAATCAAAGTTGTTGAAACTAAACATGTCAACTTTAGATGTAAGCGTTTATTTTCTAGTGAGAGAAAATGCATGTGCACATCTTATTGATATTTTTTTTGGTGAGAGGTGATATATATTTTTGAGTGAATATGGGAAATATTCTAAACTCTAAAGTGATGTTAAAATTTTTCTGTCATACATGTTTTTGGTAATGCAGCTAATCCTTCCCTTAATGGGTGTGCATGCACCCAATTGGTCCATAATTTATGGATGTGCATGCATAAATGCAAGATAACAAAGCACAGATAATGCTTTGTTATTTTTTTAATGATTTAGTCCTTAGAAAATTGAATGGCTAAGATTCATTTGATCTCTTACCTTCTCCTAGGTAAATGGTACTTTTGACCCAAACGATCTCAATGGGTCAAAGTTATTAGGGAAGATCAATGTTAGCCTAAACGCTAAACGGTGAACGGTCGGTGACCCATCATTTAGTAAAAAGTCGGTCTACACGGCTGTTTAAACGGCCTTTTAAATGGCCTTTTAAACGGCTGAAACGGGTTTACACGGCTAATCGGCCTACACGACTTGCCATCGTGTAGCGGTTACACGTCGTGTAAACGGCCGTGTAGGTGAACACTGGGGAAGATTCACAAAAAAAACAATGTAAATCCAAAAAAAACACCGTAGATGAATAATGTTCTGCGAGTAGGAGAGATGAGATGAATAGAAAAAAGTTAGATAAATAGTGTTTTTTGGAATCTTTTTAATCTAAACGGGTACACATGCGTCTCTTTGTGCACACCTGTGAGAAATATCCTTCTAAATAAAACCATTGGCCCATTCCTATTAGTTAATCATGTATTCGGTGCTATTTCCTTGCCTATCTCGTGTAAAAATAGTCTCCTTTTGCACAGGTGCGACAGATATCATTAGCAAAAGATGGCTAAGTGCATTTAGATTATATTTTGGAAAGAAAACTAGCCAAATCACTTAGTACCCAGTTAGTAAATTCAAATTCTTGGATATAAATTAGTAGTACTAAATGTGGAGACTGACAAAAGTCATTCCCTTATCTCAGGTGAAATTGTGAGACAAATCAATTAAGTCTAATTAGGTCATAATTAGACAATGTCGTTCTACAGTAAATAACCTCTAATGACACATCAATTAGGCTTAATAGATTCATTTCACATTTTACGCTCATTCGTGTAATTAGTTTTGTAATTAGATTGTGTTTATTCCTCCTAATCTTCGGTTTATAATTGATACCGTAAATTTCGCAATTTTTTTTTGTCAAACTAAATAAGCCTTTAGCTTCAACTTAAAGTTTAGGTTACTAAAGGTTTAAAGAGTAGAAAAGGGAGCTAGGAGATATAGAAAGTCCACTTTGGTCTAGCTTTTTTCATGTGTGCGAAGAAATAAAGCGAAGGGGGTAACTTGTCATTTCTCGGACGGTAGGCTCCTTGTAAATCCCATTAGATGGATTTGAAGGATTAATGGAGCAGGGTGTGAATAAAGTTTAAGGGACCTCAAATGAGACGGGACATGTAATTAGTGTAGAAAGTATGATTATACAAGTGAGATAATTCTTAGTTAATTATTTGAATTTTAAACCCGGATTCAATGACTCCAACGGTCAGCATAAACAAAACAAAGCAGGAGCCTTACCGAGGAAGCTTCTCTGCGTGGCATTTAATGAAGGCCAAAAAGTGTCTCCCCTTTCCCTTCGCCGGTTCGTCCTCCCACCTTTCGCTTCCCATTCCCCAAACCCCAACGAAACCCCACCGGCCACCGCCGACCACCGCAATGGCCGCCGACGAGCAGCCCCTGGTCGAGGAATCCACGGTCCCCATCGCCTCCGAAGGCGACCCCTCGCGCCCCTGCGTCCGACCGGCCCTCTTCCTGCGGCCCCGCACCGGGGATGGCGGCCCTCTCCCGCCCCCGCCCGGCGAACCCGCCTCCGGTCCCGTCCGCGTCCGCGGGATCCAGGCGGAATTCCGGGGCTGGGCGTGCGTGCCCCGGCGGTGGAGGGAGTGGGTGGAGAAGCTCCGCCCGCGGCACGAGCCACTGTGGCGGGAGCTCGGGATCCTCGGCGCCGTCCTCGCAAGCACGTGCCGTGTGCGGCGCAGCAAGCACGAGCGCGCGCTGCTCCAGCTCGCCGCCTTCTGGTCCGGCGCCACCGGTACGTTCGTCTTCCCCTGGGGCGAGGCCACGGTCACCCTCGAGGACGTCGCCGCGCTCACGGGCCTGCCCCTGCTCGGCGGCCCCGTGCGCGCGCCCATGTCGGACGAACTCGAAAAGGAGGTGGCCGCTATCGAGGGCGTCCGGACCGTGATGAACCGGAGCAAGAAGAAGAAAGCCGGTTTTGCCGCGTGGGTAAAACACTTCGTCGAGAGCTCGCTGGAGAAGGAGGAGGTGCTGTCCGCGGGCGACGGCGGCGGTGAGCTGCTCGAGCACGGTTCGTTCCTGGTCATGTGGCTTTCCATTTTCGTGCTCCCTTCGCCGCCGTTCGACGTGGTCCGCCGGGAAGTGTTTCCTCTCGCGGCCCGCTTGGCGCGCGGCCAGAGAGTGGCCCTCGCGCCTGCCGCGCTGGCCAGCATCTACGCCGATCTCTCCGCGCTCAAAAGTCACATAAGCTTGGGCATGGAAAATGAGCCGTTCATCAGCTCAGCACCGATGCACATCCTTCAGCTTTGGGTCTGGGAGCGTTTCCCCCAGCTTCGCCCGGAGCTGGCGAGCTCCCCTGCTCCCGGCGATCATGACATTTCAAGGATTGCCCGGTGGCATGATGTTGTCAAAAGGTTTAGCTCCAAGCACGTGCACGCAGTCTTCATGTCACCGGAGGAGTTTGAATGGAGGCCCTATGGAAGTTGCAGTTTTTTTGCTCTGCAGCCAGAGACCGGTGGCTCTTGGATCAACAGCCAGGATTTAGCAACAAGTGAAGTGCTCTTGTCCTTCGCACGGTGTTTGCACGCTTGTGAGCTTGTCGGTATGAACTGCATTGAGCTGTACAGTCCTCATCGTGTTGCAAGGCAGCTTGGCTTCGATCAGGACATTCCCGGTATTATTCCCTGTGCAAATTCAGATTGGGAGAAACAATGGGACACATACAACATAGATGCCGAAAGTTCTGTGTTTATTGTTCCAAATCACAAGCCTGGTGTAACTGTTCAGTATGCACGGTGGTGGAAGCCTTACTCATCAGCATGTGGTCCTGCCATTGCTAATGCTTCAAAGATGAAAGAACGCCGTGCTTTTGTTAGTTCAGTGAAAAGGAAGAAAAGAAAGATGGTAGGGGTTCCTGCCTCTAATCCCGGTAAAAAGCTGTGTGTGGACACTGCTACTCCGGGCCGGCCGCCCCACATACTGGCTGGCACTAACGTCTACCCTTCCAACTTCTCAGCCAGTCAAGCTGCAATAAAACGAGCTGCAGCTGCACCAGGGCTTGTTCTTCGTGCGTGTCCGCCCCACTTAAGATCAAGAGCTATGCCCGCCACTGCTGCCGCGGGGATGCCTCAGCCAATGCCAGATGCATCCAACGATCCACTTGATGATATTCCTCTTTCTGAAAGGCTCGATGGCATTACTAATAAGAAGCATAAGAAGCAGATCACAGAATGTTTGGTGAAGGGTGGAGACCAGGAGAAAAATGTTGGAAGTGTGAAGAGTTTCATATCAAGATCTGCAAGTGTTGGATCAAAGATGGATGTTATACCCAAAGATGTTGGACAATCTTTTGCTGATGCAGTGGCAAATACAGATATTGTAGAAGATGATATTCCTCTTTCTGAAAGGCTCGATGGAATTATTAAGATGCGTAAGAAGCAGATCACAGAATGTTTGGTGAAGGGTGGTGACCTGGAGAAAAATGTTGGAAGTGTGCAGAGTTTTATAACAAGATCTGCAAGTGTTGGATCAAAGAAGGACGTTATACCCAAAGATGTTGGGCAAGCTTTTGCTGATGCAGTGGCAAACACAGCTATTATGGTTGAGGTATTGTCTGGTGGGTCAGTTACTAAAAAGGCTCAGGGCAAATGTGTCCAACAAAATAGAGAGGAGAATCTTAATCTCACCAATGAGGAGAATAATAGCAGAACAGAGTATTGTGATGTCCTGCTCCCTAATGTCGTCCTTGGTGCAGTAAGCGCTGGAAGCAATGAAGCTATTGTATCTGGGACTGGATTTGATATGCTGCCATTACATGAAGCCTTTGTGATTAGTGATGACGACGAGTCTGATAAATCAAGTTGCAAGGACCATGAGGTGAATGCAATGCATGTGAAATCTCACTTGTTGGGGGCAAAAACATCCCATATAAGAGTGGGAAATGAAGACATCCAGCTAGTTGATGCAAGAAATGACGCCCAGAACAGCCAGGTTTCGAAGAAAGTGGCTGTGCAAGGAAATCATACTAACATTGTGGAAATTAGTGATGATGACCTTGATGAAGAAGCGAGCAAGGAAAATATGGTGTTTGATGAAGAAACGACAAGGCAAGATGAGTTAGCTATCTTGCATGTAAATCTGAAATCCCCCAAGATGGAAGCAATACAAGAACCTAATGGAGAAGAGCATCTAGTTAGCAAAAGAAATAATGAGCAGGATAATCTAGTGGGAAAGGAAGCTACGGTGCAAAACAGTCGTGATTCTGATATTGGAAGTGTTCCAAGTAACATAACTCTCAGAGAAGAGGGGGATGTAATAACTCAGACTGCTGCTCGTCAAACTAGTGATGGTCTCTTAGATGGACCAATTGAAGAAATGCATGGATGCGTTGTCACAGGAGAGGTTGGCAATACAGACAAGGTGCCCATGGAAAAAATTGGTTTTCTGGATTACAATGAGAACGGAAATGAAGATATCTTAGTGTCGAATCAAGATTTAGAGTCTCCTATGGAAGATCCTGCAGGAGCCAATAGAAAGAGAGCAGGTATACAAATTTCTGAAACAGCAGACCTACACTCCAGATTATCTGAAATGAAAATCAAATACTACAATAAACCCTTTATCTCTACCTCCTTTTCTTTGCAGGAGACAGCAAGAGGTTCTCTAGCAGGATGTTAGATGGAAATACCGAACTTATTAGCAGTGAAGTTTGTACCAAAACGCTCTACTATCTTAGCCGGTTTGATCGGGTGAGAGATGCTTGGGATAAAGATGCAAATAGTACAGCCACAGATCAAGATGTTTACTTGCCAAGGAGGGCAATTGGTACAATGGAGATGATAAAAAAAGCATCTGCAATTCGACATGCTGAAATTGCTGAGTTGAAGAAAAAGATTCATAATCTGAAGGAAGAGATTCTGGTGCTAGAGGCAGCTGAGCTAAGGGAGCCCCTCAGATAGTAAAGTATGTTTTGAAATATAGTAGTAATATTGCTCTTTACAAGACACTAGATGTATACTAACTGTTTAGTTCAGTACTAGAATAGGCTAGGCTTGCTGGTGAAATTAGTTGTCTTTGTAGATTGTGGGTTTCAATTGTCAGATGTGTCAAAGGAACCTCGTACTGAAATAACTGCAGTACTTCAATCCAGTTAGACTCCTATTATTACTAGTTCATGGAATGAACGAAGTAGTAGTAGTCAGTGGTAAAACCAGCCGTTTTATTTGGAAATACTGCTGTTCTTGATTTGGTCTTTTCTGATACTCTTTTGACTTTTAGTAGATGCCTTTCTCATGAACTTCTGGTCTTTTGGATAACTTTAAGTCTTTCAAGACCCATAAGTTTAGCCCTGGAATCAACACCAGATAGGACTTGAATATAAGGTGGTAATTTTTGTCACTTACTTTGGCGACAAATGAGTTATTTATTTGCTATATTTAACTTCTGACTTGCTCTTTGGTACTTGAGAGTAAATAACCTGTGTATATCAAGGTTAGTTAGAAGAAAATGGGAGAAGACACATGGATGAACTCTACTGCATCATCATCTGATACTAAGGTGAGGAGAATAAATTGTTAGAAGAACTGCCTTTGCATAAAAAGTGGTAAACCTTATTTACACAAACGAAGGAATTTCAAAACTACTAGATTTTGGTCCTTTTGAACAAATCATCAGGCATGATGATTAATTTTCACAAATGTGATTTGGTACCCACCAATTTTGGTTACAATAATGTTATTGCTTTTGCTTATTGTTTGGTTATAAAATTCGTCATTTTCCTTTGAATTACTTAGGACTTCCTGTCCACCATAGTAAAGCTTAGAAAGGGCCTGTTATTCACTAAACTGGAGTACCCAGTTGGAGTAAGGCCCTGCCCTCAGCATTCAGATTTATCTTATCTGTGATTTTTTTTTTTGAACTGTACAGCGGGGGAGACCCCCACTGTGGTATGCATATATTATATAAAAGCAAAAGGACTGTACAAGACAACAACAAGGGGTACCCAAGTCCGCAGACCCACGCGTCTTTCTTGCCTGCGGATGGCCCACTCGATTGCCGCCGGTCGTGCTTGCCGGCCTGCTCTGCTGCCGGCGCAGCACACACGGGTGACTCTCCCCGCATCGTCGTGGGCGTGGTTGACTCTCGCGCTACATCTACATCCTCTTCCACTCTCAGGGAAACAACGAGTCGTCGTGGACAGCAACCGGCGGTAGCCTCCGCTGCATGGGCAACGTTGCCGCAGCTCTTGGTGACGGCCTGCAGGCCTCCGGAGTGCCGTTGCCGTCACCGCCGCCCGCGCCGACCCGAAAAAGAGCCCATGCGGCGTCCACACAACAGACCCTCAGTGCCGTTCTTTTCTGCCAACAAAATCCTCCGTACCTGGCTCCTCCTGCATCATCTCACATCGTGCCTCATCCGCCGTCGCCGGACTTCTCCGAGCCCTCCCGTTTCTCTTCCATTCACCCGCGCCCTGCGTCTCTGCCTGCCTCGCCGGCAATTTATTCCTCCTCCTGGCTACGGCCGTTGCACATCCCCGCCGACCGTGTGATGCAAGCGCTACTTACGCGGGTGGAGAAGTCAGCTCCGGTGCGCGTGCTCTACTGCGGCGGACGCCGGGCCGTGGGGATTCCGACGGCTCCACCAGCGACGCTCCAGGTTCGTGCGGTAGTGCCGTCTCCTGCCCCTTTTGTGTTGCTAATTCCTGGACATTTTCTAAATGACTTGATTTGGAACAATGATGGACGCCAACCTTTGATCCCTGTGATGCTATCAGAGGGGCACAGAAGTGTTGCGTAAATCTCTGTGTGCTGCTCTGCTGTTTGAGGTGAGGGAGGGGGATGCCTCTGCAATTCTGCATCTAAGCCGGAAGAGGTGAAACGCCTGCACGGCAGTAAGGTTAAGGAAAAGGTTGTTTCCAGTTCACCTCACTACTGTTCAATCATGGTCATTTACGATTGATTGCTGGCCTGCTGAATCTTCTATTAAATGATAGTTTCATGTCCACAAATTTGTGTGATGTTTTGTTAGGATAATACCTCATTGCAATATCCAGTTAACCATTTGTGCCCTGTTCCTGCTCGAGGAGCTGTTCAGCACCAGGTACCAACAAGGGAGTTCCTCAGGCAAGGTAACAGCATAAAATTGGATATGTTTATGCATTCCTATATCCCATGCCTGCTCCATTCAGGAAAAGGGCGTACCCAGTGCCGTAGGCTCCCGCACTGCGCGGGGTCTGGGGAAGGGATGTATGCGCACAGCCTTACCTGCACAAAGTGCAGAGGCTGGGGTTCGAACCCTGGACCTTCCGGTTACAGACGGTAAGGCACTACCGCTGCACCAGGGCCGCCCTTCTGCTCCATTCAGGAAAAGCAAAGGAAAAATAGCTTCCACACAACAATTCGGGAAAAACTTGTGCAATCTCTCCAATGGTAATTGGTAAACACACATCGATTTATAAGTGATTGGATGAAAAACCTTGGTGATCTTCAATTTGTAGTGGCCAACAAATTGGTGCCTCTTTGTCAGTGCTTGCCATTGTACTGGAATGACTATGCTAATTCAGGGATCCTGATAATATTGTCTGTCAATTCCTATTTCACATGGCCTGGTGAATTTGAGCATAGAAAGGGCTGCATTTGTGCGATTGTATCTGTTGTTGGAGTGTGCCATGTTGCCCTTTCTCAATTTCTAAATGTCATTCATTGTTTGGGAGGGAGGGAGAGAGTCAATGTTCCCCTACTGTACATTGGAAAAGTTTCCCCTATTGTGCATTGGAAAAGTTGCTCCTAATGAGTTAGCTTTCTTTTTTTCTGTTATTTCCTAACTATAAAGAGGCCTCTAACACCAGAAGGGACAATGTTCCCCTGTTGCACAATGGGCACAAACCAGCTCCCAAGTAGCCTCCTTTCTTTTACTTAGCTCCTGTCTACGCACCATTTTCCTTCATTACGAACAATAATGACTAAAAATCACAAGGCAGCACAAATTTCATTGTTACATCAGAAAAAAGCATCTACATTGGTATTCTGGAGATGCAGATTAATGTTCCTTAATTCAATGTTCTATTTTGAAATATGTAAAAGTGTCCTAGCTGAATAATTTATTTGTAGGAATAGAGAATCTGGACTCATTTGTGCACTAGCTCAAACTAATCATGACAGACAGGATAAGCTATTATTTCTCGACTTCATTCTCCCTTATTTTTATTCCTACAAAATAGTGGATCCCTTCATATACCTTGCAGCTCAAACAGCAACTTTAGACTGCAGATCTAAATGAGGATATTCTATTCCATGGTTTCTGAACCTATTACTTTCTACTGCTTGGTGTTATGCTTTAAGCTAAAGGACTCAAGTCCCTATGTGTAATAGTAAATTCTCTTTTTTTACTAACTTAATTAGTTATCTACCTAATTACCCACTAATGCAGTTTGTTACACATTCAATTCAGCCTCCATGTGAAACTGCAGGTGTTATAGCCTAAGACCTCACAGGAAAAGGTACTCCATTGCAAAATCTTACCTCTTTTGCTTCCATCAATGATTAATCACAGCATGGTAACAGTGAAATTGGTGGTTCACTTCATTTTGCAGTTACTTATTCATTGAACTGAAGAAGCTCATTCAATGGATGTGTTTGCTCTCAAATTGCCGTATATTGGCTTGCCATTTTCTTTCAAGTGTTCACCGAAGATAGCTATTTGATTCAGAATCAGAAATGTAAAAACTTAGACGTTGCACGCAGGACAATTAAGATTTTTATTTCCTCATAAATTTGTAATCCTTCTCCCCCTATAATTTTCTAATATTTTACCATCACCAACAACCCATCATAATCCTCAAGGAGTATCTCTGATCTGTATATGTAACCTGTATAGTCCAAATGGGTCTCATTTTTGTATCGCCTAAATGAATATATGCCATTTTTTAGATGATTGTGCAAGCTATATCCACCATATCAGAATATTGGTTTTGTTCCTCTTAATTGCATAGTCATCACAAACATGTCTACGCAGAACAGGCGCACGTCTCCTGCAGGCGCAGCGAAGCCCGCCTTTCGTCCTAGTATGGATTCATTTGCTATCAATGTCACTGCAAGGGATGGGCAGGACGCAGGATGCAGAGGCGTGGCTCGCCTTCTACCCCTCGCCTCTCCTTGGGGCCTTGCGCCAATGCAAGGTCGCCTGAGGAGGAGCTGAGGGCGTACCAGCTTAGAGTATGCAGAGGTTGTTCCACAGATGGGGCGAAGGGAGCATAAGAACACGTTGTCATTGTCTTCATTCTGGCGATGAGCCAGCAAAAGCAGCGGCTGTGGGCACAACATAGCAGAGTGGGACCGGCGGAAACCTTTGTGACTAGTATTTTTATGATGGCATATATAGCTGGGAATCTTGAGTCAAGGGCAAAGTTTTAACTATTTGCGCAAAATCAGAGGTATTTTCCCACTAGCTGTGTCTGGTCCTGATTCTTACACCACGTCGAAACACTACGGCCAGGAAAATCGCTGATCAAACGAGGATCATTCCTTTAATCCTTTTTTGTGTCATTCTCAGTCTCTTCATAAAATTCATCTAACAATTAGATCTAGACACGGCCAATCCACCCCTTATCCAATTGATTTCTCTTGCTTCTTGGTTATTTTCATAGCTATACATTGAAAGCTAACGGCTTGTTTGATTAGCTAGGCCTATAAATACTTCACGCCTCATCCATTTGAGGGCTCTTGCTCGTCCATAATTTGGCATTACAGTGATTTGCAAGTTCCTTTATTGAAAATTAACACTATTGTTATGGCATAGGGAGTAGCACAAGTCCAATCGCCCTTCTCTTTAGCTAGCTTAGATTAGGACAAGTGAGGTTTTTAATTTTCTTGTGACTGTTGGTAGTTTCCATCACCTAGACCATTTGACGGTATTGGTTTATTGTGATCTTCATCCAATGAGGAGAATACTTGAAGATCAAAAAATAATTTATGCTCAGCTTAGACTCTATACTGACCCGAGCAGAACTAGATAACACCTGATCCTTGCACGGATCAACAAGGAGCTAGAGCCTTGCATGGCAGCATGGGTGCTCTCAAAAGGATTAATTTGAAGTGTTGATTATTTAATGCCTTAGGAAAAAATAGTCCTTCAAATTGCTCTCTTTACATCATATAGTTTACATTCTAGTAGTTCAATTTTGCGATTATTTTTTATTGATTATTGTCCAATAGTTCGACACCCATGGGCGAATCCTGCCAGTGAAGTCATTGGGGTCATCTCTATTGCATCATTGAATCATTGAGATAATAATTACTAATGATGAACAATAATTTCTATAGGATTAGCAATAATTTATAGGGGTCAGCTGACCATGGCAAACCGACCTAGATCCACCCTTGTCCACACCCGCCCCTCATTGTCGTCTCGATTCCCCCTTTCTTTCATATTTCTGTCATCAGCACTAGCTGAAGGAGCAACAAGTTAAAAGCAGTGCATTTGTGTATGCGTGACTTACTCAACTTCATGCTTCTTGCACCACTATATATTCAGGGTCTCTTTGGTAGAGCTCTGCTCCTTGATTCTCCAATAGAGTGATTCTTTGGAGGGAGATGATGGAGTGATTCTTTGGAGGGAGATGACAGGGAGCTGATGAGAAGTGATTCTTTATTGATCCCCACCAAAATATATTAAGGAGCAGCGCGAAGCAAGTTTTTTTAGCTCTCAGCTCCTAGTGTAATGGAAAAGTGATTCTTTCTGAATCAGTTTATTCCCCCCTTTGGTAGAGCTCCTCAGATTCTCACACCGAATCAAGAGCTCTACCAAAGAGACCCTCAGTGTCATCCTACAGGGAGGCTCTCCATACATGTCTTGCTAGCTAGTGGGTAAACCATCCTACAGGGAGGCTATCCATACATGTCTTGCTAGCTAGTGGGTACACCAAACTCTATTGATAGTGATGTACTATGGGCTGCCAGTAGAGCTGCCAAAAGATATGATCTTGAGGCTCTTGAATAGCCTTGGCCCATTATTTATAGTTTGGGCCCATTTTAAGTCATGTTTGACCCTGCATTTAGCTTGTTTTGTTAAAGAGCAAAAAAATAATGAACTATTCAATTGGCACGTTATATTAGAATTGATATTACAATTCTCAAACTGATATGACATTTCTCAAACTCTAATTTCATTAATGATGTTGGTATCATTGCAATTCAGCTAAAACAATTAAACAAGCATTGGCATTGAATTCACATGCTCATATTTTGGTATTCTAGTATTGGTAGAACTTATGTATCAAAACATCTGTATTTTTTTTCCAAATGTGTGGGCTTATGTTGATAATTTGCATAGTTTATCATGAGTTACCATTTTACATATTATCGAAATTCTTAAATTACTGCATAATGTTTAATAACATGTTTGTTCATTCATTCCTAACAATAATGCTGAACTATATTTGGCTCATGAGCCAAATTAACGATATGGCTTGAGCTTTTTAATTAAACTGACTTAAAATCTCTTTTCAGTTGGTTAACGTCTATTATCATTGTTGAGCAGTACAGTTCTCATCAGGCTTTGAGGCAACTTGACTTTGACAATTAGGACATGTAAAAGCACGGGAACATATAATGATATCGAAGGAGATATGCATTTGCTAGTCCAAGTGACAAGCACGGGTTATATGACACACATGGGAAGTGGTGAAAAGCCTGTACACATGCAAATATATATGTTGCTGCCGTTCCTGAAACGAAAGATAATACAGATGAGCGAGGAATATTATATTATTTGTTTTCTTAGGACAACATAGCCACATAGGAGTGTAGGACCTACGTTTGCTACATTACATATTATTTCTGTGATGTGAAATCATAATTACAAGTCCATACTATGATAAAAAAGCCGTAGGCTAATAGAGTAAGATATACTGATTTTAAATTTGATCTTTCAGAGGTGATCATAGCCTCATAGGGATATGATGTGCATGCCTTAACTTTGAAGTTCACACAAGGACTAGTTCTGGTCCTAGGTTATCACTTGGAATAAGTCACTTAAAAAGTTTACGGGCTCAAATGCATGCTCACTTGCATGAGCTCATAAGAATCTATAAGTAAATCCAGAAAAAAGTTTAAGGACACTGAGTGCACTTTATATTATATATCTCCTGATGATCAGTTAATAATCTATTAATTAATAATAAGAGAACGAGATAGGGTTGGTTGCGAAGAGAGGTTAGTTCCTTTATAAATTGTTTGTGGTTATCTGTTTTAAAGGACTGGATCCAGCAGTAAAGAAACTACTCCCTCCGTCCCCTTTTAATTGTCGTCGTTGGTGTGCGTGCCACAACTTTAACTCGATTTGTAGAAAATACGTGCAACATTTAAGTCTTCAAATATTTTTTTATAAAAAACTAGATCTAAATATCTATCTAATGATATTTATATTGTACCATAAATTTTAATATATTTTTTATATATAATTGGCCGTAGTTATTTCTCGGGAAGCGAGAAAGAAAGTTATTTAGGGACGGAGGGAGTAGAGAAGTTCAACTCTATTGGCTAAGAAATCAAGTTGCTACTTTGCTATACCTTTTTCTTATATCACTTTCAGTGTTAAAGAACCAATTACTAACTCTTGTCAGTGGTAAAACACAGTATGTATTTTCTTTTGGCTTTTAATTGACTCTTACACTTGAAATTCGTATATAGAACTGAATGCAGTTTTTTTTATGACTAAAACTTCAAAACTTATTTACAGGATAAGCTGATCTAGTGGACATGTCCTAAAGTCTTGTAAATCCAACCAACCTGATATTAACCAGTACGTAGTAACATCAAATAGGATCGAATAATTACAAACCACCTTTCACATATAAAATATACAATATGATATAGACTGTTTAACATGAACATGTGGACCTCGCCATCCTATTTTAACTCAATCTGTGTTAGTTCGCTTTAATCATTCCTAAGTGTACTTCTATAATCATTGACTGACACATCACTACTACAATTAGGCCCTGCAATAATGGGCAAAATGCCACTGCAATAACGGGCGTGGCACGTTGGCATTATTGCAGTATCGGTCAGCTCTGAGTGCCCATTTTCAGTAACGAGCAATATGACGTGTTATTGCAAATGGTCACTACAATAACGGACGTGTTGATGTCATGTAGCCCGTTACCCGTTATTGAGAATGAGCACTGCAATAACGGACGTGTTGACATCATACTTCCCGTTATCGAAATGGCCACTTCAATAACTGCAATGATGACATATGCATGCCCGTTATTGCAGTAATTTTCAAGAAAATAAAAAATGCCCATGTTACCTCTAATATGCTCCATTTTCAGATTAGAGGTAACAGAGGCTTACACAATAAAATAATCAGTATTACAATATCACAATGTCCAGAAATTGATAATGCTACTACAATTCCAACTCTAACAACAAAAGGATACTATAGTGATAGGGAAAATAATTCCAGAAAAAAATATACATTTGATCATTACATCGTTACATCATTATGTTCACTCAACCTCATCTCTAGGATTTGGTTCATACCAGCAAAAATGACAGCATTGTTGCTTCTATTTTGCACTAGTAGCTACCTGTGGGTCCTTAAACAACATATTACATTATTCAGATTACAACAACATATCCTATTTATAATCTAAGGTTACCTACAACATCAAGTTCTTGCCAGATTTGCCGCATACCAGATCCTATGCATAGCTGGAATAAATATACAAAATGCAATTGGATATATGAAGGTAGAGACTTTTGGAGATTGATTCACTCTTGGTTGACATGCATGAATAACCATGTACAGTTATACAATTTCTTTTTGCACAAATAATATCCATGCAGACACATACAGCACTTATTTCCTGCTTGAATGCAGTACTCTATTTTAGCCTAATGCTGGCAAATTACAATACTAATGGAAGGCCTGATACACTATAAACTTTCAAATGAAATCTTCCAAATCTTAGATTAAAAAAAAGTTTGATGCTTTAGCACAGCTCTAAAACAGAACTGGCTCATTTGAACTCTGCAGGGTAAAAATAAATCAAGCAGGTTGTGGCATACAAAACTAACAATTTGCTTCAGATCTCGTGGCCTCTGTTAGTAGCATAATATTGCAGCAATGGTTCCCACTTCCCAGTGCAACAAAAAGGTAAGTCACAGAAAGGCTGGAACAAAAGACTTTAACAAATGATCTTGTAAAAAATAAAAAATGGGAAGCAGGACATACCATGCAGGAATAGTCATACCGAATGTTCCAGATAGTACCCAATATTTCAGTAAAATCCAAATATGCACCAGACAAAGCGAAAGTCATGAAGTGGAATAGGAATATATACGGAACACAGTGCAATTCTTAGTCATCTAAGAATAAAAGGCTATGCTATCTATCCTTTACCTTGCATATCTGGGTATCAGCCTAACCCCTGTAGGATAAACTTAATATTCGATCACATTACATGAGCATAACGAAGCAAGCTTATCAGTACATAAGTGCATATAGGTGCACGATGACATCATCGCCGGCCGTTATTGTTGTATCAGTATATAAGTGCATATAGGTGCACGATGACATCATCGCCGGCCGTTATTGTTGTTGCCATTTTTAATAACAACCAGTGATGATGTCAGTTGTTTCCTTTACTATTGTGTCACCCCCATTTCTAATCACACTGGCTTCGCTGGCATCATAAACACCCGCTATTGCCACGTGGTTACATCAATAACATTGTCACTTGATGACGTCAGTAACCATGCACTGCAATAATATTTTTCTATGTGTCCGATTATTGAAAAATGGATAGTGTTATTGCAGGAAATGCGTGCAGTAGATGCATCCATATTATTTTTTATGTAATCCAGCCTTTTCTTTTTAGCATTTTGTTGCCAGCAAGCCTAGCAAGAATGATTGATGGGTGGGAGTGCTCTATTTGAGCTTTATGACTAAGCTAAAATAATAATGTTTCTGATAAAAACACCATTATATATTTTATGCGCGATGGGTAGTGAAAATTACTACACAAAATGGTGATTGTATGCGTGTTGTGTCGTGTGAGTGTGTTGGGGGTGGCGGAGGGATGTGATGGGATAAGAGTTCGGTTTGTATCATGCTAGCCATTGGAGGCGTGGTTGCCATGGTGCATTTTTCTGAAGAATGAGTTAAAATTGAAAATTGTACTTTTGTGATGATTGTTTATATGTCAAACACCATCTGGTTCACTTGATTTGATGTAATAATAAAAGAGAGGCTGCGTGCAAACATTGCAGAGGCTTGAGCTTGTTTCTATTTTCTTAAATAACATAGGGATACTTATGAAATGGAAACATGAAAAATATTTTTGAATAAAATATGAATAACTAAGGAATTAAAAATATGAAAGAAAAAGGGAGTAAAGTAAAAAAAGGAAAAAGAAAACAGATAATGGTCGGTAATCCATCCCTGCCTACATAGGTGAAGAAAAAAAAACATTTGGTGGCCTGCTGGTACACTTATGACAAAAGTACGTAAAGCAAAAGATGTTTAAACTTGCAAGTAAATTAAATGATAAGCGTGTGAGTGCAAGCGATTGTGCGCAAAAATGAAACAGCAGGCTACCCGGCCTAGATATATCAAGCTAGTGTGAATACATGTCGAATAGAATTTTCCTATGTCGTACTTAACAAATATCGCACGCGTTTAATAAACTTCTTACTGTTCCATTTCGAAATAGCTAGATCAAATTTTATTATAGGGATATCATTGAAGAAAAATCTCACGTGATTCTTAGTTTAGCTGGTTTTTATTTTTCATATCTATATTGGTCCTATACTTTATTGCCCCCAGCTAATAGTTTAGCTGGTTTTTATTGTTTATATCGATCTCTGGCAACAATACTCCATTTCCTCGGCAAAAATTCTAAAAAAAAATGTATAAAAGGGTTAAAAACGAAGAGAAATAGAAATACAGCTCGGACAGACCAGGGAGGCAGCGCCTCCGACAACGGTCAAAAAACGCTGCCAGGATGTCAGTTTCTTAAGTAAGGAAGCCGCCGTAGGGTTCCTCACCCCCCAAACCCTCAAACTCGCCTTCTCCCACTCGCTTTCCTCTCCCCGACCGCATCTCTCCATCAGCTAGCATCCGTAAAGGCGGCGATGGCCGGCGGCGAGGCGAGTCTGATGGGGAAATCCACCTCCCCTTCCTGCCTCCTGCTTCCCCGCGCGAGCGGCGGCGCCCGTCGTCTCGTCCCGGCCCTGCCAACCCCACCCAGCAGCCCGGATCTCGTCCTCGGCGACGGGATCGAGGCGAAATTCGACGGGTGGCCGGCGGCGGAGCCCCTGGATCTCTGGGCCGACTGGGTGGCGAAGCTCCGGCCGCTGCATGAGCCCCTGTGGCGCGAGCTCGGCGTCTTGGAGGGCATCCTCGCTTCCACCTACCGCGTGCGGCGGCGCGGGAGCGAGGCCGCCGCGCCGATCCAGCTCGTGCCCTTCTGGTCTCCTCAGACCGACACCTTCGTCTTCCCCTGGGGAGAGGCCACCGTCACGCTCGAGGACGTCGCCACCCTCCCCGGCTGCTCCGTCCGCGAGCCCCTCTACGACTACGACCGCCTCGGTATGCAAGACCTCCGCCCGCTCGACGCCGTCGGCCGCGGCCTCGTCGCCAACCAGAGCAACACCACCACCTGGTGGGTCGAGCACTTCCTCCTCCGCCGCTGCTCGAGGCACCATGACGAGGAGGAGCTACTCGAACACGGTGCGTTCCTCTCCATGTGGCTCTCACGCTTCGTGCTCCCTGCGCCGCCGCTCGTCGGCGGCGGCGTGGATGTCCCGGCGGAGAGAGTGCTCCCCATCGCCGTCCGCATGGCGCGCGGCGACACTGTGGCTCTCGCGCCGGCGGTGCTCGCCAGCATCTACAGAGACCTCACCGCGCTCAAGCGCCACTTCGTGTGGGAAAGGCGAACGGATGCGCCCTCGGTGTCGTCGCCGATGCACATCCTCCAGCTCTGGGTCTGGGAGCGCTTCCCTGAGCTCCAACCCTCGCCGGCGAGCATCCCCGGCTCCTCTTCTTCCGGCGGTGCCGCCGTGGTGCCGAGGGCTGCCAGGTGGCACGACGTTGGCAAGGAGCTCGAATCTGGCTACGTTCAAGCGGTGTTCAAGGCGCCGGGGAGATTTGAGTGGCGGCCCTATGGAATTAGGGCGCAGCCGCTGCCGTCGTTCGCGAGGTGTCTGCACCCCTGCGAGCTCGTGGGAATGGAGTGCATCGAGCAGCACAGCCCTCATCGTGTCGCGAGGCAGCTTGGGTTCGACCAGGACGTGCCGGGGATGGTCACCCGCCTCAACACGGATTCATGGGAGAAGGCGTGGGAGACATACGATATGGGCGCAGGGTATCATCATGCATCTGCTGTCCCGAGTGATGATTCTGGTGTGACGGATGAGTACGCGCAGTGGTGGAAGACATACTCGATGTCGTGTGATGCTGCCGTTGATGAAATCGACGGTATATGTGAGGCACTGATGGAGATGCTGGATGATGAGGATAGAGATGGGAGAAGTGAAGAAGATATCCTAGCATCAGAAAAGAAGTTTTGTTCTCGCTTGGAAGAGATTGTAGAAGCCAGCGTAACGGGATCAGGTAAGGTAATTATTTATTGAAGCGCAATTCTTTACATCAAATTACCTGAGGACTCATTTGAAAATGTGTGGATTGAAGTGGAATGGAGTGTGTTGAACACAAATATAAGTGGAATGTAGTGGAGTGAACACACATATAGCTACTGTCCAATCCCTCCCATTTCACTCCAATCCACTAAACATGCCCTGAAATGGAACTGAAACTTAACAGTATGCCCTTACTTTGTTGTCTCTCTTTTTTCTTTTCTTTTTGCAGGTAACCGTGAGGGGTCGTCTAGCATGCAGGCAGAAGGAAAAACTGAACAGGGTAGCAGTGGAGAAATTAATACAAACACGCTCTACTATCTTAGCCCGCTTGGTCTGCCAAAAGAAACTCTGGAAAAAGATGCAAATAGCACAGGCAGTACACAACATGGCTTTTGCCATCCAAAAAGAGAAATTGGGACCGTGAAAATGGTTCAGAAGGCATCCAAAATGCGACAAGTTGAAAAGGCTGGATTGATGAAATACATTGCAAAACTGGCGAAAGAGATTCGGGAGGAAGAGGCATCTCAGCCACCCAAAAAGTAGAGCATCCATTCAGGTATACAGTAGTACTAACTTTTGTTTTTATGACATTCTATATATATATCCCATGCCCTCATGATACTGATTAAATATAATTGAATGGGTTATGCTTGCCTAGTTCCTTTATCAATTGTCCGTGTCACTAGTTATAACTGTTTTGAAGAACTCGATCTATAGTAGTGTTGATGGACTGAGAATCTCTATTCTGTAGGCTCAGTGGCTCACATGTCAAGTTACCAATTTATACGTTTTTCATTATTTGTTATCTTGAATCTCATAGAATGAGCCATTTTTTTTATTTTTTCAGTGACAACATATTATTCTGATGATCAATAGCAAAAATAGCACTGTTTTTTGTATTTTTGGAAGCAAACGAAACTAATTTACTTTGTGCCATGGCTATAAACATATTTTTTCTTAGGGCCAGGTGATATAGAGTGCATATGCCGGCAATATTCAGGCTTCCTACCGGTTGATATATTGGAGATTACAACGGAACGAGGAGTTGGATGTGACAAGAAAAGCATGAGAAGCATTGGAGGCGGTCACCATGGAGTTTTTCTCCAGGAATCAAAGTGGTGACTGGACGCTGCCTTGATGGCTGTCTATATGTGTCAAAGCCGATGTGGTCTACTTGATTTGACCCATTCTCAGCCGCGAGCAGATGTAATAGTTTACTAGGCAGCATGCAAACACTGTTGTGCCTTGGATTCATTTACATATTTCGAAAACAAAGCATGATTAAGTACTCTGGCGTGTTTTTTTCCAAATTTTCAGACATCTTTGCTGAACACTGGAGGTTCAAACTTCCCTTTTTATTATATTTCATTCAACCATGATTCATTGGTTCATATATATGGTTCACGTTTCTAATCTTGGTGGAAGGAAATTTTACTTATTATAACCTTCAAGCATATATAGAATTTGATACCACTACTAGAATACCCCTCCTTTAGATACGGTATATTTAGAGTTAGACACGCTTTATTTCGTGTCTATAGTCATGTAGGCACGCTTTTGTAAAGCGTGTTAGGAGCGTCTCCATATGTACCGTGTCAGGCTCTGTAGAGACGAATTCGTTAAGCGTAACAATATAAGAAAGGACGTTGCATTGACACGTTAAATGCGTGTGCACACATAGTGATACATTTTAATAGAGACATATGTAAATCGTGTCTAGTGATGTTGTTACACGGTATAATAACGTTTACCTACATGTTAAGAAATGTAGAGACGATCGTATAGATACATTTATATTATATTTCTACTAATATAGACACGTTTTGTAGTGACGCCAAGTTACACATCAAGTAGTGTAGATACGCTTTGTATATTGTACGTGGCAGGTGACGTGACGGTGACATGGCATGTGATGTGGCAGGGTGACACGTTTTGTAGTGACGGCAAGTTACGCACCAAGTAGTGTAGATACGTTTTGTAGATTGTACGTGGCAGGTGACGTGACGGTGACATGGCATGTGACGTGGTAGGTGACACGTTTTATAGTAACATATAGATACGTGTCAAAAATGTAGAAACGATATTATAAACATACTTTTATTATGTATCTATAGATATAGGCACGCTTATATTAATGCCATATAATTTATTAATAAATATTGGGACAGTTTTATACATACACTTTAATTCGTGTGTACACATATATTATTATTCTCTTAGTTACATTTATTCATAAAAAATATTTGATCTATAATGAATAATTCAGTCATCCAGCGAATTGCATTTTAAATCTTTTCATTGCATTCACAAAAGTAGAAATAAGTATTTGGAGAGCAAACAAATTCATTATTGAAAGTACAATCATCAAGAGAATGAAATGAGTTCTTAAAGAAACATAGACAAAGTGGCAATATCTCACAATACTATCTAAACAAAGTAACATAGATAAAGTAGCAATATCTTACAAAACTACCTAAATTTTACTAATAACTAAAACCCTATGTTTTGTTGCCCTTGTTTCATATCGTTCCAGTCTTGGTTTAAACCTCTTGATCTTTGGATTCTCTAGATACCTGAAAAGTTATATCTTAATTAATCAATGACTGAACTAACTCAAGTAAATAGCATAGTATGTACAGTATATGGAAATATCCCATTACATGGTTGTTTATTTGACTAGAGAAAGGAGTAAAAGACTATGGACAACTCCTATATGAGAGAAAATATAAACAAATAATAAGCTACATACAGACCAAATTATCATAGTTTATTTCTATCGTCCTTATGTAAATTTATCACAAACAGCTACAGCCAACCATTCAAGTTTTAGAGACAGTTTCATTGCACAATCGGGTTGTCATGGATCTAGCAAACTGCATTTTGTAATACTTTCCACCTTTTCTATTATTGTTTGATGGACAAAGGTGAAGGAATAAATCAAAATATATTTCCTGAAGGAAATGCTAAGTAGTATATCAAATAAGCACATAAGCAGAGGCATGTTGGAGAGTAAGATGGAGGGCATGCATGTTGACAAAATATATCAGACAACTGAGAAATTTAACATACCAGGTGTTTCAGGTTAGTACTGTACCCGTGTATTTCTTCACCTGCAATGGAGCATGGGCTAGATGAATAATACATATTTAAAAGATTTTGGAAATGTCTTGTACTAATAAATAGAAGCATAGTACTTACATGTGAACGAGGCCAAGCAATACCAAATCCTACAGCATCTATTAATGTACGAATAGCAAATAATGGTCTAGGTAGCTCCTCTTGTCCTTTATTTCCATTGGTGATATTTTCAAGACCTAGAACAAAAACCCCAACATATTCCCTTCCAAGCGGGGTTCCTCCAACTTCTTGTGTGCTATCAGTAGTCACTAAATTTGCCGAGGCCACAACTTTTCCTTTGTTTATCAATGACATAAGATAGACTTTTTCTTGGGTCTGAAATGTTTTAAAACATGATGAATTGATGTTTGAACCTTTAATATATTTTGAAAATAAAATTAGGCAAATAGAAGCATACCTGATCTGTCCGAGGTGTGGGTCTTACTCTTCGAGTTCTCTGTAGTATACACAAGTTTAAGAATGAGAACATAGGGCGCTAAAGCAAAATCATGGTAATATGTATATGAAATAATAATTCCTTATCAATCTAGTCATACAATGTTATGTAGTATTCTTTCAGGTGGCAAATTGGATCCTGCATCTCCCTTACTTGCATGATTAGAACTTTGACCATTTGCCCCCTGTAGCCATAGCGTAACATAGTTTATGTTAATATTTTAAAAATAGCAGAGCAGCTCCAGCATGTCTTGGTAGGAAGCCAGGGGCAGCCCTGCATGGTCAGGTATCTCATGGAGGTAGCTTGCTAGGCAACTAGAAATGTTGTGGTGTGCAGCAAAAAAGAACGATCGAATTTTTCTGTAACTATATACATGTAATGCTCATATATTTTGCGATGTATTTGCATGAAAAAGTATAGAGGAAAACATATCAATTATACAACTAAGTATAATAGGCTTTTACTACTTTATAATGGTATCAACTCAGTGACTGTGTTCTTAATATCCCAAGCTTACCATATAGAGTAAGACATTAGGAACATCTTAAATATTATTGTGGCATACAGGAACATTAATGATAAAGTAGGCAATCAATTACCTGATCATCACTCGATGGAGAGTACAGATTATCAGTTGAGTTTTCAAGGTTGTCATCAGTACCAACTTCTGTTTCCACACGGTCGTCCTAAAAACAATGTTTCAACTCACTTTGGTGTGTGCATGACAAATCAGTTGTAACAGATTAAATTTCAGAACCATTACGTCACAATTCAGAGATGGGGCCACTCACAACTACAAGGGGCTGGCCACATAGGATAAAGAAATTACATAGTTAAAATTTCAGCTAACAGTTGAGTAATCATGTACCAGTGCAGGACAACAGATGTCTGAAAACAAGTTGTGCCATAACAAATCAATTCACTAGGTATCAAATTGCAGAAGGAAAAAAAAATTGAAGTCATAGGTAGTCAAAATGTTTGTCGTGTAGGTAGCCAAGAGATGCTTACTTCATCATCATGTAGGTCTGCTTCCATTTCACTGATGAAATCCTCTCCTGGAAACCTTCTTGACATGATAGCAAGCCAATGCTTCATGACACCACTCATACGCTCCATCTTTCTTTCTTGTACATTTATTTTCTGTTTGTACATTCTTTCTTCATCGGTTTCAGGAACAAAAGCTATACCATTAGAAACTTGTATCTAGCTCCAATACTTGTCATCATAGTACCCACGTGCTTTTAAGTCCTTAGCAACCATATTATACACCTCTTTGAAATCTTGAGCTGAAAGAGTACCATTGTTTTTCTCTTTCCTTTTTTGTAACTCCACAGTAGAAGTTTCCTATTAAATAGGGATATAGGCAGGTCACAAAATGGTGGAGTGGATTTCAGATCAAGCATATAAATCACTAGGAGCAGAAAATGTACCATTATTGCTTCCACTTTCTCAGTAGTGTATTTGCCATTCTTTTTTCTATGAGCAGCCTCCCATAGTTCAAGTCTGGAAACCTTTCTTTTCAATTTAGTTTCCTAGATAATAGAGTAATTTGGAGATCATTTCTAATCTGAATTACATGAAAATGAATCTAACAAATAACATAGGAGGAATATTTTTCACCATCTGCCTTCTGAGCCTTGCATGGCTTTTTCTCCCTGAACCATGTGTATTCTTCTGTTCTTTAGCACACCGAGAGTTTGTTGCGCATAATTTCTGCATAGTCAGAATAGTAGTTAACAACTGTTAAACATGTTACTTTTAATTTTGTTATAAATGTACATAGAAATATGTCACCTTGTGCGATTCCTGGCACCAAATGCCAACAAGAGATCTCCATTGATGTTCATTAACAGTGGGTGGTTTCCCATTTATGATTTCTTCTAGAGACCTCTCTTCACGATTGAAGTATTGTCTCTTCAGCTTTGATTTGTAGGCTCTCCACCTGTTGTTTACAGTCCGTAGGATCCAATCCCTTGTAAGCTGTATAGTTTGTCGGGGAAACTGGAACTTTCCCTGTAAAAAGGAAAGAAAATTTTTACTGCATGGATGCAGATACTTGCTTGCACTATTGTGATGAATCATACCTCAACATCCTTGATTATTTGTTCCTTATGTGTCTTGAACAGAGCATTGTCCCATCTTTGAATGTGTAAGGGAGCTAGTGATGGTTTTTCTGCAATCTGTCCAAGGTGTTGAACAAGAATAGAGGCCGACCTTTCATTTGGGACACCATTTTCATCGGTCCCTACAAGTATCTTCCCTCCTTCTAACTTCAACAAATGTGAAACTCTAAATTCACCGACAACTTGCCTTGCCTCTCCATTTGGCCCTACATATATGAAATTGTTTATTTTGACATTGCAACAGAATATGCAAGGGAAAGACTATTGAACTTACATATTATCTTAATTGGACTTGAGGCTGGTGGGGTGGCAAGCGGGCTAATAAACCGTCGACATTAGATGGACCCTCTAAATTTTCACCGTTGTCATTATCTGATAAATTTTCATTCTCATTATCTGTTAAATTTTCATGCTCTGACTGAACAGGTTCTCCATCCTCTTCTCCTTGAAGGTCCAAGTTCCTTAATCTTCGAGGTCCTCTTTCCATGATGTCTTTTACCTATACATGGCAGAGGGAACATAAGATCAGCACGAACAGTTCTGTGTGATATCATTATGCACAAGTTTGTTGTTTGGACTTTTTAGTAACAGTGACAAAATTATTTTACAGAATCATAAATAACTCATATTTTCTTTCTCAGTTCAGCAGGATCTGTAAGAAAGTATTTCGTTACTAGGCCATGATGGTCTACGTAAACTTATAAACATCTTTTGATTTGTTCTACTTGAAGCAATTACAGAAAGCCATTTTCACTATGCAAATTCAGTGGAAAGTCATTGTTGTCGTGGAACAACAGTCCATCTATACTGGATCCGCCCCCAGCAGGAAGGGGTACAGGACTTTGCTGTTTGATGCAGTGAGAAACAACGGATAAAGATCAGAAATCAATAGGTAACAGTAAGATGGGAATGATATATTATTTAATTTTGACAGATCAATCTCAATTCCTGAAATGGATTTAGATCCTCTGAAACCTGCTGTCATATGCGAGTTGGTAAAGAATCAACAAAGGCTAATTGCATTAAGGGATCAATTTCAAATCCTGAAAACCAAAAACCAAATTGAGAATGATGGATTACAGGAAGACAATTTAAGTACGTACCTTTTGATGGTCTAGTGGATGGAGAATCGTTGCCGGCGTCCAGGGCTCGTAGCTGCTGGCCTCCTGGGTTCTGCGTCTCCTGCAACAGAACTTACGGATCTGCAGGAGGGGCAGGTGGAGGAGGGAAGGGTAGGAGGCGCACGAGGAGGAGGGCAGTTCTCTAGGGATGGAGGCGCAGGATGGGAGAATAAGTTGGAGGTTATCACGGACGTGTGAGGGGGGTGGGTGTTTGCTGTGCGATTAAATCGCTAAACCACGTAACGAAGGCGGGCCCACGGCGGGAAGGCAATTTTTTGGCGCTAAATCTGCAGACAATAAGGCCGCCAGACGGGAAAGTGCATGATTGTTTGGTGGCAAAACATATTGGCCTAGCGAAAAAATTATATAAAATTATATAAGCATGGAAAAAATGAGGTTCGAGTTATGTTGATTTATTTTAATAGAATGTCTTTGTATAGGTTTCAAATAAGCATGGAAAATGATATATTTTGTTTACATATCTTTGTATAATTGCAAATTTGATTTTTTTTTTCATCATGCGAAAATAATTAAAGAAGGGGAATGCACTATCAAGATTCATCAATTTGAATAATCCGTCCTAAAATTAACAAAAAGGATATAGAATTCAAAAGAGACCATCTTTGTCCTCAAACTTTTGCAGTCGACTCAATTTCGTTCTCGGAACGACGTGGAGCACTAGGTGGCTTTCCCTATCATCGCACAATTGGCGTTCTACCATAAAATTAACGAAAATAAGGTCGCAAAGAAGACTGTGACAAATTCAAACAACAGAAGTAAATTCATGGCGGAATAGCCAAATTTGTCATCAAACTTGAAATACTATTTTTACCCTGGCCAATGCAGGGAAAAAGTTCATATTACTCCTCTCAACTATAAGAAAAGTCTACATAACCCCTTAAACTATCTTTTGGTTCATTTTACCCCTAAATTATGTCACTTGGTGTATTTTACCCTGAAAATTGAACGTAATATGACATTTGCATATGGGAAAGTAAAAAAGACAAGGGGGTAAAATAGGCCAAATGACATGGTTTAGGGGTTAAAATAAACAAAAAAATAGTTTAAGGGGTTATGCGGACTTTGCTTATAGTTGAGAGGAGTAATTTGTACTTTTCCTTCTTATAGTCACCATCTTTGCCTACAAACTTTTGTAGTCGGCTCAGTTTCGTTCTTCGTACGACGTGGAGAACTAGCATTCTTATAGTGAACTAGCGCTCCACGTCGTACCAAGAACAAATTGAGCTGAATGCAAAGTTTGAGGATAAAGATGGTCGTTTTTGTAGTTCAAGGATGAAACTGAGCTTTTGGCGAGAGTTCAAGAACGAATTTGGCTATTCCACCTAAATTTTATCAACGCGAAGTAAAATTTGAAAGAAGGCACATTCGATTTTGAAACAAGAAAAATGTAAGTACGAACAAGAGACCAAATTTCAAAGAAAGTTAATAAAATTATCAACATGGGACCAAATTTCAAATAAAGGTAATAAAATTTAGACCGTGAGGCAAATTATATCGAATTTAAAACATGAGAAATATATAAAAACATTAACATGATGTTGAATTGTAAACAGGAAGGGAGATGAAATTATGAGCATGATATCCAATTAACGTGAAATATCATACAAATAATTATAAACAATAGGACAAATTTGAAAGTGGGGAAATAAAATTACGAATGTTAGGTCGAATTTGAAAGGCAATTCAAATCAAATGCAAGAAATAAAATAGCAGGCACAGTGGTTCGAACTCTTTATTACCTCGCCCTGATGTGTCCTCCTCCTACACCACTGAACTATTGAAGTACTTTTGTTTGTTGTTCTACAAAATATCACTTTGTATCACATTAGGAACAAAGTACGCCTGGTCCCCTGACCTGGTCCTCTCGTTTCATCTAAGGGCTCCGTCGTCCCTTTCGTCCAGTTCCAGTCCTCCTCTCCACCTGCAACATTGCGCTATTTGTCTCTAAAGGCGGCTAGGGTTTGGGAGGAATATGGAGGATCGAGTCCATCTTCACTCAATCCACAGCATGCACGTCTGTTCCTAATATCTTCTCCTTCCCTGTCATCTTGGCTTCTCTCGACTCTCATCCAATACCCATGTCATCCATAGCACAGGTTGATCAGCCATCCAACTCGGGTTTTGATCTTTTGACCTTAATCTGAATGTTAAACACCCAGGATTAAGCGAGCCAGGAGGACCTTCTTCTTTGCAGAAAAATATCTGGTAATGAACTATGATTTTTGTAGTTCATATCTATCTGCTTGCTTGCGTATTGTGTCTAATCTAATATTTTAGAGAACTAAATCTGCTTGTTTGAGAAACATTTTTCTTGGTACCAGGACTCTGAAATATTACACATACACATATATATATGTAGGAATGCTTGTACTCCATATTAACTAGTTTCTGATTTCACAAAACAGTAAGGCTTGTCTAGGAAACCTCGGATCATCAAGCAGGCAACCAGACAGCAAGGATCTCAGCCAATCCAATCGGGGGCTGCCAGTTAATCCTGTTGAGGTTGTTTAATGATTTTGATATCATTGGAATTTTGATATTTATCATCGAAGTGTGAAAAGTTGAGGAGCCAGGAGTACCTTATTCCTTGCAAAAAAACAAAAGCCAGGTATTGAATGTTCACCACCTGACACATGCATAAATTGAATCCAAGTGATGCAAATATTAATTCTACTTATAATTCAAAGAATCACACTTCCCGCTTATTTAAAATTCACAGAACCAATATTCAGTTGTGATGTAGTAATTATGTATTCTTAAGTTATAGATAAAATATTTTAGTTAGTGCTCTCTGAATACAGTAGTTCCTGACTGCAATGTTAGGAATATTCATCTGTCCAGCAGCTTGTTGTTTTGTACATTTGATAATCAGCTGCATTATTGGAGTGAGTTATTTGTGTATCTTGATTTTTGGAACATACCTTGAATTAATATTCATTCATGTAATTCTGTAATGACTTAGGGATTTATTTATTCCAAATTTATTTTGGTCATGGAATTGATTATGAATTTATTTAATGTGTTCAGATTTGTATATAGAGAGGCATGGATCGAAGTTGGATGACAAAATCAAAAGTAGACAGTG
This sequence comes from Digitaria exilis, assembly GCA_015342445.1. Lineage (NCBI taxonomy): Eukaryota > Viridiplantae > Streptophyta > Magnoliopsida > Poales > Poaceae > Digitaria > Digitaria exilis. Next base: position 482,880 of record JACEFO010001675.1, on the reverse strand, counting down.
TTTATAAAGATGGTGTTGAGCAATTTTTGGCTTTTGCTTACCAGAACCTTGCACAAGAGAGCGAGATACTTTGTCCATGTAAGAAATGCAAGAATAGAAAACACAAGAGCTATGATGAAGTTAGGACACATCTGAGGTGTGATGGTATTCTTGAAGGTTATACTACCTGGGTTCATCATGGTGAGGATTATGGTGGACCACCCATTGGAATTGTTGACATGACAACTAGTATCAGTACAAATCTGCCTTCTTCAGCAACACATGTTGGCCAAGATGCACAGCCGGGCATGCAAGAACTGCTGCAGGCTGCATTTGGTATGGCTGCAAGAATGTCTCAGGACCAAGCAACTGATTTTGATACAACATCATTTCCAGATACAGACCACAATATGAGTCAGGGTGACAATCCAAATGAAGGTCATGCGTTGGAGAGGGAGCGTAATGTATATGCAAGATACTTGAAGGATGCACACACACCGTTGTATCCTGGGTGCCAATTTTCCAGGCTCTCATTTGTGGTGACCTTGTATCACTTCAAGTGCTTACATGGTTGGTCATAGGAATCATTTACATCACTTCTGAGTTTTTTAGCTGATGCACTACCTCCTGCAGCAAATATACCAAAAACATATTATGAAGCAAAGAATATCATCCGTGAATTAGGACTTGACTATAAAAAAATCCATGCGTGCCCAAAAGATTGCATTCTTTTTCGTGGTGATCATGCCAAAAAAGATGTATGTCCTGTCTGTGAGAGCTCACGTTGGAAAGATGATAAGAAGAAGGCATCTTCGGGTAAAGGAAAGGAGAAAAGGATACCTGCAAAAGTGTTGCGCTATTTTCCATTGATACCTAGGATCCAAAGATTATTTTCAACCAGCAAAACTTCAGATGACATGCGATGGCATGATGAGGCCCGTACAAAAGATGGAAAACTACGACATCCGGCAGATGGTGAGGCTTGGAAGGACTTTAATGATAGGTATGAAGATTTTGCAAAAGACGCTCGTCATGTACGCCTTGGTCTTGCAAGTGACGGATTTAACCCTTTCGGGCACAAGAATGTTAATCACAGTACATGCCCAGTAATGCTTGTTCCTTACAACCAGCCACCTTGGATTTGCATGAAGCAATCATCTTTAATTTTGTCGATGATCATTCCTGGTCTAGAATCTCCCGGAAATGATGTGGATGTATATTTACAGCCCTTGATCGATGAGCTACTAGAGTTGTGGGGAGGGGTGACAACGTTTGATGCGTCTTCGAAACGGGAGTTTTCTCTTCGAGCTGCACTATTGTGGACCATAAATGATTTCCCAGCATTGGCTTACCTTTATGGATGGAGCACAAGTGGTACTTTCGCATGTCCGTCTTGTGGTCCAGCAACAAAATCATTATACCTAAATAAAGGTAGAAAGATGTGCTTCATGGGTCATCGGCGATGGCTGCCACCAAATCACAGTTACAGAACTCAGACCATGCAGTTTGATGGGACATTAGAGACTGCTCTTGCACCTGAAAAAATGAGTGGAAGTACTGTTCTTAGAATGTTAGAAGGAAAGGTGTTTGTTTTAGGAAAAGGTAAAAGTGATGGCACGGGAAAAAAGAAGGAGAACAAGAAACGCAAGAGAAAGGAAAGCATTTCCAAATGGCAAGAACAAGAAGGTGAACAGAAAATACCAGATCAAAAACATAAGGGTAATAGTCGAGTAAAGAAGAATGGAAAGGGTAAGAAAGGTGGTGAAAAGCCAGAGAAGAAGCCAGAAGACTGGTTAAAAAAGCGGTCAATTTTCTTTAAGCTACCATACTGGGAAAAAAATAAATTGAGACATAATATAGATGTAATGCACTTGGAGAAAAATGTGTGTGACAACTTTATCGGAACTTTATTGGCTATTTTGCATAAAACAAAGGATGGTATAAAAGCAAGGCAAGATTTAGTAGAACTGGGAATTCGAAAGGATCTTCAGCCTGTTGTAGATGCAAAAGGAAAGGAAATAGCTCCTGATGCACCTTTTACCATGTCTAAGGAACAGAAGAAAACTCTTTGCTCAATACTTCAAAAACTTAGGACCCCTGATGGTTATGCATCAAACATTTCTAGGTCTATGAACGTGCAAGAATGTACTTTGAGTGGACTAAAAAGTCATGACAATCATGTTTTACTACATGACATTCTTCCAGTGGCGCTCAGATCTTGTTACCCTAGCAAAGATGTCATGAAAATAATTGTTGGATTATCTACTTTCTTCAAGAAGTTGTGTTCCAAGGTGATAGATGTGGCTGAGTTGAATAGCCTCCAAGAGAGTATTGTGACGACACTTTGTGATATGGAGAAAATTTTCCTGCCATCATTCTTTACTGTTAGTGTGCATTTGATGGTACACTTGGTGGAAGAAGTTAAACTAGGTGGTCCCGTGCAGTTCAGGTGGATGTACCCCATCGAGAGGTATATATATGTACTACTTTTTTGTTTTTGGATTTGTGAACATACCTTCATTATATAATATAACTTTCTTGTATCCATGATTTTTTTAGATATCTTGTTCAGCTAAAGGCACTTGTAAAGAATAGAGCTCAGCCAGAAGGATCAATTGCTGAAGGATTTATAATGGAGGAGTGTTTGACCTTTTGTTCAAGATTTTTACAAGGAACAACACGTTTGACACGGCCACCTCACAACCCTGAACCTTCCGATGACAAAAAGGATATCTATTTGTTTGACAGTGCTGGTGAAGCAATTGGGAAAAGTACTTCTATGAGTGTTGATAGACAACTTCTTGTTCAGGCACATCGATACATCTTGCGCCATTGTGATGAATTTGAAGATTTTCGGAAGTAGGTCATTAATTATAAGTTGCTCTCATTTGTGTAATTTTTTCCTCACTTCATGTTGTGACACAGATACTTTTGTTGCAGAGAATTCTTGGACGTGGAGAAAAGCAAATTGTGTCCCTCTACTAGTTGGACGTCTTCTTCCATTCAGAAGTTGATCGATGAAAAATTTCCTGACTGGTTGGAGCAAAAGGTGCTTACAAGCATAATTTAGCAGTATTTTAGTCCTCACAACATTATATCAAGGAATGCATGTAATTTTTTCTTCTTATTTGCAGGTAATCCTAGGCGACGGAATAGGCATCACAGCAGAGGTCAGAGCTTTGGCTTCAAAACCATGTAGATATGGTTTGACATATAGTGGTTATATTATAAATGGGTACAGGTTCCACACTATGAGTCGTGAGGTTGGACGCTTGACACAAAACAGTGGTGTTGTGAACATTGCAGCAGATGGGGTTCATTATTATGGCAGATTGTCAAATATATTTGAATTGTCGTATGGAGAATTAAAGGTGGTGCTATTCAAATGTGATTGGTATGATGTCCATCATAAAGCAGGCGTACGAAAAGATGAGTTTGGATTTACCCATGTCAATTTTTCTCGAAAGATACAAACCGGTGAAAAAATTGAGCATGATCCTTTTGTCTTTTCTTCTCAAGTGGAGCAAGTATTTTATGTCCAAGACCCAAAAGCTGAAGAATGGAACACTATAATTAAATACAGCCCACGAGACACGTTTGATATGGGTGCAGAAATGTCGGATGCTGAAATGCCGTTAGATGAAGGAGAATAGACAAGACATGTGTTTAGAGAGCATCTGGTGCTATATACCAGTGATTGAGCTGTTTTTTGTTTTTATGCAGTTGATATTACACTCACATTTTTCATCAACCAAAGTTCATTAAATGTGTACTTTTCATTTTTGGTATACTAATATTATTATTGATAAAGGATGCAAGATTTGATTCAACAATTCTGTCATTTGAAGCTATGCTGTTTTTTGTTTGGTACATGTGTGCATGTACTGCTCAGCACACATCATGATTATCATCTCATACCTCTGTTTATGTTTGCCTACAAAAGCTAATGCATGACTAGTTTGGCCAGTTTCTATATATATATGACTCATCAATTGAATGCATCATTTGAAGCCAAATTAGATTAAGAATTTGAAAATGTGTCGAACTTCAAATTTAATAGAATTATATGTGGTAATGTTCTTAAATTAAACAATAATAAGGGGTTACTGATTTTGCATCACTGCAAAGTAAATTGTTCAAGAAAAAGGATCACTAGAATCATTGCTCAACCCTTGACAAGCGGATAAAAGACATTCTACTTGCTTGCAAGTGAAACTCCTTGATTATTGCAGTGGTTTGGATGCTTGTTCGGAAACTAGAGATAGGGATCACTGGTTTGTCCACAACAGTGTTTTTGGGTTTTGCATTCTTTTTTTTTTCTACCAATACAGATCAAGGGTTGGATTCATCATCAATCAGTTATTTGTTTATATCTCAGCAACTCACTTCAAAAAAGCAATTCTAACAAATATTATTTTTTATTTTAATACTCATAAAAAATTCAGCACTTCACGTTAAAAAATAGTGCATTTAAATTTTTTATCTCACAAAATAAAGTAGTTGGCCCCTTACCCACGTCTAAATCCTAATCTAAATGTATCTAGTCTTGAGCACATGGCCCAGCTGACTGGACTGATGACATGGACAAAATACGATTATATTATCTAGTAACGTTTAAAAGCGTATCTAATTTTGAGATGTTTTTTAATCAAACCAGATAGCATATTTACAGTCCAATGACATATTTTTTGATACGCTTAAAATCGTGTGTAGCATGTACATATAGTTGAAAGCATGTCTAGCAATGTATCAATTTGATACATTGTAAGTATCATGTCAAAAAGCGTCTTTAAATTCATATAGACAATTATTTGTTGCGCTTTACAACGTATCTAGATGGTAGCAACGATTAAAAGCATGCTTAGCATGTACACACAGATTAAAGCATGTCTACCAATGTATCAAATTGATACCCTGTAAGTATCATGTCAAGAAGCGTCTTTAGGTCCATATAGACAATTACTTGTTGCGCTTTGCAATATATCTGGATAGTAGAAATGCTTAAAAGCGTGTGCAACACCGTGCTAACTTGAGATGATTTTGAAAGTGTGTCAAAATTCGTCTTTACATGCCTTGTGACGTTGAAAGCATAACAAATATCATCTCAAGTTGCCGCGTTTCTAAAACCGTATCAATATGCGTATGTACAACTCGGCATATAAACGTTTTCAGTGGCGTTACAAACAAAACGTACCTAAAGGGGGGGTTTTCTTGCAGTGTACGTAGGCGGATGCAAAATAATATACACCCACTTTTTTTATTTACTTGTTCTTCTGTACTTATATTAACAATACTTTATATGATAATCTTCAGGTCAACTCTCGATGTACTAATGTATTTTTATGTGATGAATGGTGCTAGTTTTATGTATTGAAGTTTACTGTGTAAAACCATTCTTAAATGATATATGATTTATAAGAATAGAGGGGCATCTTGATCGATCTGTTTCCTTTTTTCCCTTTGTACTGGTGGTAAACATATGTATATATTCACTATGGGAATGAAGTAGTTTGCTGTGTGCTTGAAACACTCAGCAAAAGCTTTGCAGAGTGTTGCACTCGACATCTATTCTGTCAGCAATGCCGTATTTGCCGAGTGTTTGTAGTCAGGCACTTGGCAAAATAAAGTGCACAGGTCAGTGGAATGATGGTGACGGCTGGTTTCTCGAGTGTCCTACGGGTGACACTTGGTAAACCTGAAGGACTGTCAAAAGCTTTCGAATCATTTTTTGGTTCAACTTTGAATTATCCCAAAAATTCATTTAAATCATTGAAATTAACAAAATATAGCAAGCAAGTCGTAAAATTTCCCAAATTGTAACATGGAGTACTACATATAGTATGTGGACCAAAGGAAAAGTTTGGAGGGCAAGGAAGAAAAAATATTTTAAAAAAAATTATCGAGCGCCACAGTGAAACACTCGGCAAAAGACTGGTTTTGCCGAGTGCCGGAATGAAACGCTCGGCGAAAGCTTAGTTTGCTGAGCACCAAAAGAGGCACTCAACAAAGTGTCATTTTGCCTAGTGTCGTCCGTTTGGCACTCGGCAAATAGCTAACGACAGGTGGGCTTGCAAACGTCCACGCGCAGGTGGCTTGCTCGTGCCTCAGGGTGCCGAGTGTCTAGTGTCCGACACTTGCCGGTTGACATAATTAGTTCTATTCCATGGTTTAATTTGTAGATCTGTGTGTCACTGGATTGACGCCTAGGAATGTGAACAATGCAAGGATACAGGAAGGTGAAGGAGGCGCTGATTTTTTTCGTCGGTTTGTGCGAGGGACGAACTACATATAGTTGGGAGAAATGACTGCTTTAATTCTATTTAAACTACTATGACGGCTTAAATTTTGTTTAATTTACTACTCTACGAGTGATCACGCCCACCACGTGCTCATGGGACGGGCCTGCCATCCATCATTGTAACATTTGTTGTAGCATGGGGCCAAGAACATTTCACGTATCTCGTGATCCGCTCCCAGCGATAATATATGTGTTTGAATGTGACGGCGTGCATGGAAGCTCTGAGATTACCAACAGAATTTCCACGAGAATCCATGGTGTTGACGTAAACAGAATGATATTGGTTACTAATAAAGGTCTTTGGCACCATCCATTTTCTTTGTGTCTCACCCAATTGCCATCGTGACAAATTTGGGGGGTGAGGTGCAGGGGGCTCAAGCCCCCCCCCCCTACTACCACCCCAAGCACCCTGGTGTGACTAATGAGTATGCGCAGTGGTGGAAGCCATACTCGATGTCGTGTGATGCTGTCGTTGATGAAATCTATAGTATGTGTGAGGCACTAATGGAGATGCTGGATGATGAGGATAGAGATGGGAGAAGTGAAGAAGATATCTTAGCGTCAGAAAAGAAGTTTTGTTCTCGCTTGGAAGATAATGTAGAAGCCACCATAATAGGGTCAGGTACAATAATTAATTATTGAAGCGGTGATTCTTTACATCAAATTACCTGAGGATTCTCGTTTGGAAACTAGTGGATTGACGTGGAATAATGGAGTGGGTTGAACACAAATATAACTGGAATGGAGTTGATTGAACACAAATGCAATATTTTTTTCTCGAACACGTAAGAGAGCTGCGTATCTTTTCATTAATAGAAGAGAGAGCAAAGTACAACACCCACTCACACACACACTGGGGTTTTTCCTTTTACATTCGTTCCGGTTACAAGGGGGTTTATTACCAGAACATTACCTAGGAACCACCTAGCCGTAGGAATAGGACCAGTGAGGAGGGATAAACCCTTAGCACCAGCCAACCTCCACAAACTGGCCTCATCTCTAGCCATCGCTAAGACTGAAGAGAGGCATGGAGAAGCACCATTGAACACACAGTCATTTCTATGCTTCCAAATCGACCAAGACCCCAAGATGATGAGAGAATTGAGTCCTTGTACCACTGAGTTGGTCACAGAAGAAGAGACTTGGCGCCACCAGTTCACAAAGCTGGTTTTTGATGGCTGCGGCGCAAATGATCCAAGACCAAACTGCTGTAGTAGGGAGTACCAGAACTGGCGAGCGAAAACACAAGAGGCGAGTAGATGGTTAATAGTTTCCTCATCTTGGTCACACATCAGACACCGGTTCGGGTGTGGCACATTTCTCTTTGCTAGCCTGCCCGCCGTCCAACATCGATTGTGCACCACCTGACACTTCCCCGGTGCCCAAGATTTCCCGGGTTTAGGGTTAGAGTTTAGGGTTTAGGGTTCAGGAAGTATCTGAAATACGATAAATTGAAAGGCTCAATTGATGAAATACATTGGAAAACTGGCAAAAGAGATTCGAGAGGAAGAGGCATCTCACCCACCCAAAAAGTAGAGCATCCATTCAGGTATACGGTAGTAACTTTTCTTTTTACGACATTTTATATATCCCATGCCCTCATGATACCGATTAAATTTAATGGAATGGGTTATGCTTGCTTTGTTCCTTCATGAATTGTCCGTGTCACTAGTTATTAATGTTTTGAAGAACTCAATCTATAGTAGTGATGGTGGAACAGTAGAAGCTAGGCTCAGTGGCTCACATATCAAGTTGCTAATTCTAGTTTTCCATAATTTGTTATCTTGAATCTCATAGAATGAGTCCTTTTTTTTCAGTGACAACATACTATTCTGAATTTCTGATGATCAATAGCATAAAGAACACTGTTTTTTTTTTTGTGTTTTTGGAAGCAAACGAAACTAATTTACTTTGTGTCATGGCTATAAACATATTTTTTCTTAGGACCAGGTGATATAGAGTGCATACATTTTAGTATTAGAAGGCCAAAATAATCAACACTTTAACAGGCTTGAACGAAGCACCCTACAGAAACAGAAAACATACAACAACTGTTGTTAGTGAAAGATATGCGTGTGTGCTCCTCTCTCTCCTTCCTAAGCTGCTTGATTCAAAAAATATCTTTAATCTTTTGTAAGTTTACTTCCATGATTCACCCTGCCAAATCCAATTTTGTTTTTTTTTAATTTTCATAGAAATCCTACCTTTTTTATGTTGTGCATGGGTTGCATTTTTTTTTTGCATGTTAAACAAGGGTATCCACTATATGACATGCTATATGGCTAACCATTATAGGTTTTGTTTATAATGGCAATATTTAGGCTTTCTACCGGTTGAGATATTGGAGATTACAGCATAAAAAAAGAGGACTTAATGACCAAGTAACCAAAAATAAAAACTGGAAAAGAAAGTTGCACCCCCGCAAAGAAAGGGGCCGGATTTCGGCGGACCATTCACGTGGGGACACATCGCCCCACCCAGCCCGACCCGACCCAGTCCTGCAAGGCTAGGCGAGTGAGCGAGTGTGGAGCTTTTTTTTCTCTCCCCACACCCATAACTTGGAAGATTAGAGACAACCTCCACTTTTATGTTGGTCATTCCACTCTTCCACTAGTAAGATGGGACTAAAGGTTTGCATTACTTCCTATTTTGTATTTGGACCTTTGAGATTTAATTAGAATTTCTATAATTCTTTTATGGGCCAAGCCCAAAATATTTTTTTTCACTGACCACAGCTGGGCGAGAATATAACTCTTTCATTGTTCTAGCGTAGACATGATTACTAACAAGTATTTATCTCTTCACTGTTTAATTTTCGTCAAATTACTTCTATGGCAAGCTATTTAATACTATAAAAACCGGTAGGCACTACTTTTTATAGTTATGTTTCCACTGCCATGTTCCATAACTTCAGAGAAAGCTGCTGCACGCGAATCTCATCAGTTCAGTTCCATGGCGATAAGCCGATGGCCTATGTAAAGACCCACTTATAGGGCGTGTTTGGCAGGGCTCCAAACAGCTCTAGATTCAAAAAAACAGCTCCGCTCCAAGTTTTTCTAGCCAAACACCTCAGCTCCAAAAACTCCAGATCCACCAAATCTATGAATCTAGCTCCCAACTCCACCAAATCCACAGAGTCCCTCTAGGGGTACTCTGCAAACACTGGTTCTCGAAGGACTCATGGAGTTGGGTGAAAATTACCCACCTTTGCCATCCATTACACAACATACCAGTTGGTTTTGTTTCTCTTTTCGCGTACCCCTTCGCGCCCCCGACGCCCAGTCGCGACTCCTCTCCTTCCGCCACCTCCCCTTCCGTCACCAGAGGACAACGCCGGAGGGGTGCGTGACGTTCGTGGTGGAGGGGGACCGGGTGGCGGTGCCTGTGGCGTGCCTGCGCCACTGTGGATGCTGGAGCTACTCGAGGAGGCCAGGGAGGAGTACGAGTTCGAGCACGAGGGCGCCATCGTCCTCCCCTGTGGCTTCGACTGGTTCAAGCGGGCGGTGGAGGCCTCGGCGGACGGGCACGGGCACGGCCACCACCACCACTTCCGCCTGTCTCACGTCCACATCGCCCGCTGCTTCAGGACGTCGCATGTCGTCGTGTAGGATCCACGAGCGCGGCGGCTCACCGCGTGATTATGTCTTCTTCGTATTGTTTTGTCTAAGCGAGATTGTTTTTCTTGGTTTCGTGATTGATCTGTGGTGAGTCTGTTCGTCCAAAAGATCACGAGTTTAGGATCACCATAGCTAGCATGAATGTCGCGGCCGGTTTAAATGTGATTTGCATATCAATTTTTTGTATTGCACTCAAATCTTGTGCTAGTGCCTCCAGGATAGGTCGTTGATTGATTTGTACGTAGGATGTGATGGGATATTTGTTTGATCAAATGCATGGCTTGCCAAAATAATAAAAAAAAAAGACCAACGCCATGCACCATCTCTATGTAGAGTCAAAGGAACGAAAAAACGAAAAATAAAAACCAACGGCTATGAGATCGCGTGCTGTGTTACAACAGAAAACAAAAAAAATATCTCCAGAGGGCGAAACAGGGTAATCCATTCAAATTGTCTCTTTTCAGAGTTGAACCTATTATTTCTGCCAAACATATTTATCAGCTCCAAATTGAAAGGCCGGCTCCACGAGTGGAGCTGCTATGTGGTGGAGCAGCAGCTCCAGATGGAGCCCTGCCAAACACGCCCATAGTCACCATTAAGAAAGCCCCAATAATTGTGTTATGGTGTTACCCCAACTGGGAAAAGATAGCAACACCTCCCAACTAGCAGAACAGTGGCTTGGTCACGCTCTTCACGCTCACTGTCGCTCCCAACAAAACCCCAGGCCCAACTCCTGACTCCCCTCCCCTTTCCCCACCCAAAGTACCGTACGCCACCACCAACCACCGCGATGCCCGACGGCCAGGAGGTCCTGGTCCAAGAATCCAACGTCCCCGCCATCTCCCCAGCCGACCCGTCACGCCGCTCCGTTCGATTGGCCTACACGCTGCTCCCCGGCGTGGAGCACGGCTTCCGTCTCCCAGCCCTGCCGTCCCCGCCCCGCGACCCCGGCCCCGCTCTTGCCCGCGGCGCGGCCCTGGCGGAATTCCGGGGCTGGGCAAGCTGCTCCAAGCTGTGGAGGCGGTGGGTGGATAAGCTCCGGCCGCGGCACGAGGTCCAGTGGCAGGAGCTCGGGATCCTGGACGCCATCCTCACCACCACGTACAAGGTGGGGCGCGACGAGAGCGCCCTGCTCCAGCTCGCCGCGTTCTGGTCTCCCGACACCAACACCTTCGCCTTCCCCTGGGCGAGGCCACTGTCACGCTCCAGGACGTCGCCGCTCTCGCGGGCCTGCCCCTCGTCGGTACCCCCGTGCGCGCCCCGGTGTCGTATGAACTCGAGAAGGATGTGGGCGCGCTCGAGGCCGTCCGGGTTGTGCTCAACCAGAGCAAGAACAGGAAGCCGTCGTATGGACTGTGGGTGAAGCACTTCCTCGAGCGCGCGCCGGCGCCGGACAAGGAGGAATCCGCCGCAGGGGGCCGCGGCGACGAGGTCGAGCACCGCGCGTTCTTGTCCATGTGGCTCTCTCGCTTCGTGCTCCCATCGCCGCCGTTGGACGTAGTCCAGCCGGGGACATTCCCCATCGCCGTCCGTCTGGCGCGTGGCCAGAGCGTGGCGCTCGCTCCCGCCGCACTGGCCAGCATCTACAGCGACCTCTCGGCACTCAAGTGCCACTTGAACTTGCGCGAGAAAAAGGAGCCGCCTTTCGGAGTTTCTGCACCGATGCACATCCTCCAGCTTTGGCTCTGGGAGCATTTCCCTGAGCTGTACCCCGAGATGGCATCCTCCCTTGCTCCTGACGACATGCCAAGGGTTGCCCGATGACAGAACGTTCGAAATGTGCTCGACTCGAGGTATGTTTACACAGTGCTCATGTCGCCCAAGGAGTTTGAGTGGCGACCCTATGGAAGTAGCAGCGTTGCTCTGCAGCCCAAAACCAGTGGCTGCTGGGTGCGTGGCCAGGATATCGCAACAAGCAAAACACTGTTGTCATTTGCCCGTTGTTTGCGCCCTTGTGAGCTTGTAGGAATGAAGTGCATTGAGAAATACCATCCTCATCGTGTTGCAAGGCAGCTGGGGTTTGATCAGGATGTCCCAGGAAATGTGATCCGAGTAAACTCGAGCTGGGAGAAAGCATGGGATTCATACAACATAGAAGCCAAAGATCTTGCATTTGTCGTTCCTAATCACAAGCCAGGTGTGACGGTTAAGTATGCTCAATGGTGGGAGCCTTACTCATTCGCATGTGCTCGTGCAGTTGCAGATGCTGTGAATGCTAAACAACTTTGTGTTTTGGTTAATCCAGTAAAAAGAAAATTGGAAGGGCGTCTTGCTGCTATTTCAAGCAAAAAGATGCATGTTGACACATCCATCAGGATTTATCAGCCAGCGCCAGATGCAGCTCAGGATTTGGTGGATGAAATTCCTCTTGTGAAGAGACTCAATAACATCATTAAGTTGACGCGTAAGAAGCATACCGCTGAATGTTTGGTGAAAGGTTCTGATCAGGAGATAAATCCTGAAAGTTCAAACAGTTTGAAACCAATATCTGCAAGTGTTGGAGCTAAGAAGGCAATGCTACACAAAGATTTTGAGCAAACCTTAGCTGATGACTTTACTAACTCAAGTATGGTTCATGGATCATCCTGTAGTTTAGTTACCAAAATGGCACTAGAGAAATATCCCCACCAAACTGCATCACCTGAAGACATCTTGGTTATCGGTGATTGCGAGGTTGAAAGCGGTCTGAAACACAGAACTGCCAGACAAGAATCAGATGTATTAGCTGCACGTACTCTTCAAATTTGTGTTGATCACTCAAAAGGACCAACTGAAGTAATGCAGAAATATATTATCGCTGGAGACAAGGTGCATAAGGAGAAAATAGGTCCTCTGCATTGTAATGAGTCTAATGACAAAGGAAATGAAGGTGTATCAAATCAAGAATTAGAATCTGTGATTGAAAACCTCGCAGAAGCTAATAGAAAGAAATCAGGTATCAATGTATCATAATTAAAATGACAGTCCTATTCTTCAAACTGAAATGCATATCAAACCTCAAAATAAATTTCTTCTTGTTTCATTTTGTTCTTTTGCAGGGAACAGTGAGATGTGCTCGTCATGCAGGCTGGTTGATGGAATCACCAAACTGGCTGGCATGGAAGTTTGTACAGAAACTCTCTATTACCTTAGTCGATTTGATCGGACAAAAGATGCCTGGGAAAAAGAGGAAAATAGCAGGGGTGCAGATCAAAGATGTTTACATGCCAAGACGTGCAGTTGGGACGATGGAAATGATTGAAAAGGCATCTTTAATTCGAAAGGTCGAAATTGCTGAGTTGAAGAAGAATATTGACAGACTGATGGAAGAGATCCTGGCGCTTGAGGCTGATGAGAGCTGACCAATGGGATAGCTTTAAAAAATCTAGTTTAACTTGATATATACTATTTTTTTTCTTCACATGACATTAGACATCTACTGTGGTTATGATATGCTGGATTTGCTAATGAAATCAGGTTCTGTTGTGAATTTCTAGGTTTCGTGTGTTGTGAGTTGTGATATCTACTGTGGTTATGATAGGTTGGATTTGCTAATGACAACAGGTTCTGTTGTGAATTTCTAGGTTTCATGTGTTGTCTTGAAGAACCCAGTAGCAAAGAAAATGTGGAACAGATAAAAAAAAATATACCCCATCCGTCCTTCCTTAAATATATATCGTTTAGGACAAGTTAGTTCATTTTTTAATGCTGTAGGGACTTTAGCATCTGAATTGTGTTCAGGGGTCGAACTATGTAGATGCATGTGTATTCCCGGGAAGACCCAACCAATTTGGGAAAAGAATTAGTATATGTCTAGTATATACATGTGTATAACTTATGCATGGCGAAATTCTCTCTATTTAAGCTTCTTACTCTGACCCAGAGACCTCTAAACTCTCAGCAAACAGGCTACAATTGCCAATTCACCTTCAATCTGATTGCATGTGACCCTATCCTCAATCTGTCACGCAAGCCACAGCGTCTGCAGTTTGCCCTGCGGCAGTAATCACCACTGAATAATTACCTATCCCAGTTCCTCATTGCAGACTTGCAGTACATGTGGCAGTTTTCTTGCCCAATTGATATAGGATGCTGTTGCCACACGGGTGGATCTAGGCTGATACCATTTCTACTAAACCATGCTCATCTTCACATATAAATTCCACTTTGCAATGACAAATTCAGGAAAGCATTGATGTCGTGTGAAAATCGTGAAAATAGGCTAGATCTGCCCTGGCCCTACATATTGACAGAAGCTAATACTAGTGTTGAGAGAATTAATGTTTAATGAATTATGTGTCGAAAAATAAAATGGATCACTACAAACAATTTTATGATCAAATTCATTGAATCCATTCTTTTTTTTTTAAGCTAAACAATTTGTCCCTTGAATTATCGGTATTGTGGGCTTTATATATATTTTTTGCATTGAATAATTTTGTATGTACTTGATAATGGGAATACCCAACCTCGAAATCTTGGCTCCGCAACTGATTGTATTTCCAAATCCAATGGTTTCCCAAATTCACATAGGCATGGATTTCCTGTTCAAAATTAACTCGTTATCATTTTATTCTTTTTCATATAGATTGTTTAGTTTGGGTTCGCTCTTTCATATAATCAGAAGTTTTTTAGATGGCTCAATCGTACATACCAAAGTGGTTTGATGTGCTAGATGGCTAAATCTTACATACCAAAGTGGTTTGATGTATGCGTTATCATTTGTTCGTTTTCATATAGATTGTTTAGTTTGGGTTCGCTTTCCTATATAACCAGAAGAGTTTTTTAGATGGCTATAAATCGTACATACCAAAGTGATTCGATGTTCTAGATGCTAGATGATAACACTGCTCTCTAAAAAACTGTGGGGGTGAAAAGCATATTGCTTTTTCATAAAGTAGGAGAAACCTTCTTCAGGTCTAGAAAACCCCTGAAACTTGACTACGCCATCAAGAGAATTTTTTTTAAATCAGTCTCATAAATCCGCTTTTGTGAGAAATTAAACCTGGGTCTACTCGTGCAAGCATACCTCTCAACCTACTAGGACCTTTTATAAAGTGTTGCTTTCCAGAGTGAGGTCGGCACAGATCGGGCACTAATTCATTTTTTTTCGAAATCATTCTCTGGATGCCTAGTACTTATTGAGCGGAAATTCAACATCTTTCTTCTTCATACAATTGCAACATTTGTCAATCATATGTAGAGGAACCGAACTTAAAAAGCTCTATGATCCACTAAGTATTTGCCCATGCCATCATAAGTTTGCAACAATGTTAGTATAAAGTTACCTATTTTTTTAAAGAAAAAGTGTATTTTGGCCATCCAACTATTGTCCGAATTCGATTTTGATCATCGAACTCCAAAACCAGAAATCTTTGGACATTGAACTATTGAAATTATTCATATTTGGCCATTGTAGGGTGGTTTTGCTAGCATGGACGACATGTGGCGGTGGGACCCACATGTCAGGTAATCTTTCTTTATCTTTCTTCCTTCGTCATCTCCGCCGTGCAATTAGAAGGAGGTGATGAGCAGTAGCAGTGCTTCGCGGAGGAGGTCGGCCTGTCGGCGACAGTGCGATCCCAGGCTCAGCTCCGACACAAACGTAGTCCCACGCCTGGAGGTGCATCGACAGTGGTGCAGAGCGGTAGCTCCTGGAGCGGCGTGGTGGTGGGCTTAGTGGCTGGGGTGAAATTATGTGGTGTAGCAGCGGCGTTGCGGTGGGCCGACAGTGGGAGATCGAACGAGGAATCAACGAATGGTTTGGTAGGGCGGTGCGGAATTTGCGACGAGACTCCTCTGCAGTTGGCCCTGGTCACTGACTCGTGGGCCCGGTCCCACGCGTCAGTGACTCAACTGCAGAGGGACCAACTGCAGAGGAACCCTCTCCGGAATTTGGAGGTGAACGCAACGACGCTACAGGGCCAGGGGCTCGCCCACTTGGGACGCAGCAGAGCCGGAGGCGCGGCCATGTTGGAGCAGCGGAGAAAGGAGAGGGAGAGAAGAGAAAGAGGCATGCCATGTGGGCCCTGCTGCCACGTGTCCACAAGTCAACAAAACATCACCTAATGGTCCAATATTAACGGTTTTAATAGTTGAATGACCAAAGAGTGCTGATTTTGATGTTGATGGTCAAAATCAAACTCGAACAATAGTTGGATAGCTAAAAATAGATTTTTTTCCCTTACTTTTAATAGGCGTCGTTTTAAAACTAAAATTTTGAGGCTAGTTTCTCTCACAAATTTTTCATTTATTTCTATATTTTTTTTACAGAATAGCGACACATAAGAGGTAGATGTATTTTTATACTAGGCAAAAAAATTAATTGAAACTAAAGAATATAATCTCGGAGAATCCCGATCGTCGTGATCCGGCCGGTCCTTTCTTGAAGAAAAATTATCCTACATATGGTGCAAATCGTCAACGATATAAATGTTATCGTCTGGTCGTGATTATGTTTCGTAAACCGATAATTTTTTCCCCCAAAAGAAGCACACGAACGGGCCCAGATAAATAATATTTTCCCAAAATCTCCAGCGTTTTTGTCAACGCACGTGTCCCGTTCAAAGGCAAACACCTGGCCGGCAAATCAGTTTCTGACATGTGGGACAGAAGAATCCTGGGCCCATCTGTCTTTGCCCGCCAAATCGCAAGGGATGGAGGAATCTGATTGGGCCCTCTTCGAGGACGCCGCCGCCGCCCGCTCCTCCCCAGTTTTGCAAGCTCCTCTTCCCAGAGTCTCAACACTTACCAGTAGTCACCACCTCGATCTTCTCCCGTTGATCTCTCGCGCAAGAGCTCGCACTCGAGGAGGGTGAGAGATGAGGAAGCTGGTCTCCTCGCCCCTGACCGCGCTGTTGCCGCCGGAGATGGCGGCGGCGGCGGCGGCGGGAGGGGTCGCGCTGGCGCTGCGGGGCTGGTGGGAGAAGGTGAACGGCTCGCCGGCGTGGCAGGACGGCGCCTTCTTCTCCCTCTCCGCCGCCTACGCGCTCGTCTCCGCCGTCGCGCTGGTAAGTCACTGGACCTCGTTCCAATCCGCTCTAGCCCTATCCTCGCCGCCGAATCAATTCGGGGTGGGTTGACCTCTGGATCTGGAACCTCGCTGTGCGATATTGGCGCCTGGGGATGCTCTGTCTGCGGCCGTGAGCATTAACTGCATTATTTGTTCTTAAACGTTCCCATTTCTGGGATTGTGGCCGGATTGTACGAGCTGAAAATGTGGCTAACCCAGGTGGGTTGTTTGTTGGACGTCTGACAAAATTGAAATCCTCGCTGATTTCCTTTCAGCAATGTGTGATGTTGCCATTACATTTATCCACACGTCCAGTCGTCCACCCAATTCACTGAATGATTGCCAATTTTTTAGTCGTTTGTGGAAAGTATTCACTTATCATAGCAGTAAGCAGTTAGGGCATTAGGGGGCACCCACACCACTATATCGTGGTATGCAGCCTAGGAAGCAGTTAAAGCATGCTTCTGGAAATCGGTAACAGGTATTTGCTTGACCATCCTCCTAGTACTGGTAATATGGCCTACCTAGCCTCAAAACTTCGCCTAACCTGGGATTATATTTTGAACTCATGTTTTGAGCATTTCTCACGATGTAAAATCCAATGTTCTAGATACAGGTCTAGATGGCTGGGCACTTGGCCGAATAGCCATAACAGGTGCAGCTGTGCAGACAGGCTGTACTAGATGTTTTTGCGAGACATACTAGACCTGCAGCTGCATGTCATGCTGTGTCAGTTGGCTGTTGTTCATGAGTAGTGCTATGACCATTCTTAGTAACCATTTGTCACTGAAACTGAATAAGAATATCCTTGTCTCCCATGAAGCAATCTTAATCCAGGGACAATCTTTGCAGTTAGACTCCAATAATCATCCTGGCATTATTATCCCTTGAACAAAAAGCTCGACAATACTTGTGATTCACATATGAGCTGCAATCTGTTGCTGCATCACCTGTCCTGTCACTTAAGTTTTCCGTCATGCTTATTTTGTCAAGGTTTAATAAGTGTGGGGGTTGAATCTTTATTGATTGTGAGTTGTAGTTTTTTTGTTTTTTAATTAAGCAAAATTTAGTGCAAGTATTGGTTGTCTACTTGTCTCTAGTCTCTACAACTATGCATGCACCTACTTTCATCTATTGCTCTCACTTCAGTTTTAGCAGCATTAATTAGTGCAAGTATCTCTATCATGGATCATCATCAAATTGCACATAAGCTTCATCTGAGTGCCACAGACATGAAGCACTGACATCTTCACTGCTAAGTTGTTCACAGATTTCTGCCATTCTTCTCAAAAGCCCTTGACTAATGGCTGTTGTACAAATACTTCCTAAATTAGAAATTTCTCTTTTCTCCTTTCCAGTACAACCCTCTCAAAGAAGAATGTGAAAAATTATTTTATGTGGTGCATAAGTTGACATTAGTATAATGTAGGATAGTTCCATTTCTCTGAAAGAAATTGTCTGAAGAAAATAGTAGCCAGAATTTTAGATTAGGAGGTAAAGCCTGGGAATGATAATGGTGGAAAATCTGCAGGAATTGTCATCAATAAAGAGGTAAAGCCTGGGAAGAAAAAAGATTCTGTAACATAATTTGATTTTGCAACAAGCGAAATGCTTATTTGATTATGCTACTTTGCTCATTTCATTCCCTCTACTTAAAATGATGGCTGAATCAGTCTTTCTACTCTCTAACCTACTCAGTTAGGTCTTGCTACATTTAGATTACAAATATATGTTTTTAGAAAGGACTGATCCTCTGGACCGTCCTCTGGAAGGTTTTAGTACTCACTAATGATATCTTCAATAGATACTTGGACATGCATTGTGCCATCAGTCTCACCCTTACTTCCTTTATAGTTAATTTGGTTTAGGGGGTTGTTGGAACTTTCTTAAAAGGTGTTCATGACTTCCTGGTAAAGTGTGTATTGTGTACCATTTGGAAATGATTGTTTTCATGCTAAGAGTGCAACACAAGTCTGCTCTTACTTTGTTCGTACATCTTTTTTTTCCCTGGTATTCCACTAAACTTTTACACCTTTGTGTTGAGGTTCTTATCTAACAATGAAGTGCTATCCTTGTTCCAAAATCCTGCCATTACATTTTGCAATGCTTGAACTTTGATACGTTGCATGAAACTGTTGTGCACCCATTCTTTGGCAGAAGGTTCCACGCAGAAGGAAGTCCAGGCGTCTAGTTGTTTGATTTAGTTATTTTGGTTGTTAGGAGACTGAGTTTCAATTGTTTAGGAGATTGTTTAGATTGAGTGTTAGGGCTGGCTCTATATAAAGGGGTCAGCAGTTTTGGTTCATGTTGAGCAAAAGACAATTCATAAACTCAGAGCCTCGTAAGGAGGGCGAGTCTTATCATTTATTGCAACAATCCAGCCGTGTTAGCCTGTTAGATACTTTTAATCATTTTTTATCTAGACTATTTACAATATTATTCGAAAAGACATCTATTCGTACTTTGAACTTCATGCCTCTGGATTTAGGATAGTGAATCTATCAGTTACCTCAAAATGATTTTGCCAATCATTAAGTACTCACTTAATTCAGATTGCAGATTCAATTAATCAGAATTCAACTGCGGGTTCCAGAAGTTGGTTGGACCACACAAAAGGTTTTCCATCTAATGAATTTCATTGTGAATGGAGGTAATGTGACTATCCTAATGTTTTTTTTTCCATCTTCAGTGCATTCTATTTCAATAACCATGGGGTGCCTCCTGCAGTTCGTGCTATTGTATTTGGGTTTCATGCACATGTGTTCCTTCTTCAAACAAAAGTAAGTAAATTGCACAGAGAAGATTTATCTAAATTGTTATTGACGCCATTACTTTCTGCAGTACTTATGTCAGTACCTGGATCACTGTTTTGCTTGAAATATGTATGAGTACAGAATCCATAGCTTTTCATATGGACTACTCAGTGCATTTTGTTTCCTTCTATTTGTTCTTAACGGTCTTGTAGTTTGATTGTTCAGCTAAACCATTCTGTTCTTACAGGTGTATACTTTAGTGCTGTTATATCTTCCTGGTCTCTTATTTTTCTCAACCTACACATTGCTTGTGCTGTTCTGGGCAGAGATATACCATCAGGTGTCCCCGATATCTGTTGCTTTTTTGCCTTTCCCCCTTTTCAGTTACAAAATTTAAACATATTTACTTATATATAATTTGTATGTCTATTCTATGCCAGGCTAAAAATCTTCCCACAGACAAGCTAAGGACTATATACATTGCAGTTAATAGCATCATATATGTAATTCAGGTTGGTTTTACCTGGTTTGTATAAGTTTTTATATTCTATTGTCATATGCTATTATGATGCTTTATTAATTAAGCCAACTCTAAAATAAGTAGCCTAATTGTTCTCTGGTATGTGTAGTATTCAACATGTATATGTGTATTTAATAGACGTTTACAGATTTGTATTTGGGCATATCTTGGAATAAATGACAATCCTCTCATGGAGCCTGTTAGCAAAATATTCATATCAGGTATGTCCTTCGTCACCCTTGCTGCTAGAGAAAGATATCTGTTTATTTTATCATCTGTTTAGCTTGCTAATGTTTTTTTCTCTCCAGCTGTCTCCTTTATAGCTCTTCTGGGATTCTTAATTTATGGTGGAAGGTAGCATGTTTTCTAATGCAAATTATATGTTTTTTGATAGCTTTATTTTGAAGATTAAATCTACTGCCATTCTAGGTTGTTTGTCATGCTGAGACACTTCCCAATTGAATCAAAGGGGCGACGAAAGAAGCTTTACGAAGTAATTTACTATAAATCACCTACATACATGTTCTACCGTTTGCAGCACTAGCCTAGTGTGCGTGGGGAAAATAACTGTTCACTTGCTGTATTATGCATAAAAAACTCATTCCATGCCATCACTTGGCAGTGTATATCAAAATTAGCCAGTTTAGAATGGCATTTATCTAACTTCCACATCAATTAGCTTAACTTGAAAAGGCTGTAGTATCACTGGAAATTCTGTGATTTAATGTTTATAGTTGCATGGCCTTACCTAATTAATATGTTGGTTGATTTCTAGCTTAAGATTCCCATGTGCCATAATGGGACTAACTTTACATGTATTAAAATTGTCTGTCAGGTTGGGACTGTGACAGGAATTTGTTTCACATGTTTCTTGATAAGATGCATTGTGGTGAGTATTTAGTTCTTCTTGACTCTAATATTTATTTTGAGAAATACTTTCAAGAAGAATGCGAGCTTCTTCATTGATGTGGGACTAAAGTTCAAGTATAGAACTCTACAGATTGTTGATTTTTCAAAAGCAAAACAGTGCAACAAGAACTCAATGAATCTTACGCTATTAATTAAATAGATGATGTGTTTTTTTTATTTGATTAGAGTATCGGCATGGAATCTTAGATTATTAATCCAATTATTTTTACACCCGTAAATAGATGGTACAACTGTTCACAACATAAATTTACAGTCAAGTACCAAACGTCCAGTCCAGCATGATAAAGATGAGTTTTGTTCACTGGTTCTGCTCGGTCTTTGCTTAGTAGCTTGCAGGTTGCTGGGTTTACCCTGGCACGATACCTGATCCGTACTAGCAGCAGAATTGACAACAACACTCTGAAGTGCTTCAGGGTGAGGTTGGAGGCCACAAGACTAGCCTGGGACTAAATAGTTGGTTCAGCAACTTGGACATGCTTAATTCCTTTTTTTTGTCGGCATTTGCAGTCCAAAACTCCAGATATCATTTGCACCATATCCTTATATCAAACTTCATTAGGCAGAAGGTTTTTTGCAAATTAAGTTCAGTTTTCTTAGGTTTGGCTTAGTATGGTTGCCTCTCGTATATACGAGTAGCATGTTTACGTGTGCGTTTTATCTTCAGTATATTCAGATTTTTATACTTACAAGACTGGTTCTTGGTCTTACCCCATACCTTAAAATGTGATGACAGGTGGCATTTTCATCATTTGATCCTGATCTATCTCTTGAAGTTTTGGATCATCCAGTTTTGGATTTCTTCTACTATATGGTAAGTATACCATGAATCATAGGATTTCTTGTTCGTGGCACCACAATACCGCTTGTATTCTTATATGCGCTTGTTTTCCTTTGTAGTTGACAGAGATACTCCCTTGTGCACTTGTACTATTCATCCTGCGGAAACTTCCCCCAAAGAGAGTATCAGTGCCGCAATACCACTATATTCGTTAAAACTGTAAATTTCCTATACCTCATGTTTCTCAGAGGCGGAATTGTGATAGTTGAGCATGGCTTCGGGAGGAAATTGTCATCTTGACGCCATGGCCATGTTGTATTACAGGTTTCCCTCCATTTTGTCAAAGGCCCATTTTTTTTTCATGGGGCCATTGTATGTCTTAAGCTCCCTGTAGTAACTAGTCTATAGTTTTAAATGTAACAATACTTGTGTCTTCTATTGAAATGCATGATTTGGAGAATTTAGTTTGATACCTCCGCTTGCAACAATTTTGATGCCATTGATATTCTATTGCGTGATTACTGTAAAAGACACTTGTGTGTCTCGTGAATTTCTCGGCCGCCAGCGCGTGCAATGCATATGTGCGTGAATGTCTCATCTTACGTCAACTGCACGGGCGGGCCCAGCTGTCAGGGCGCGCGATTTTCCTCCGATATTCGGTTGTTATTGGAAGAGCAACACCGTATGTAGTTGTGGCCGCATGAGTTATCTCAGCCGCTCATCTCTCACATGATATATCCATCCATTATAGGGGGAAAAGATATAACAGAACAAAACAACAGAAACACGACAGGTTGTGCGATCAATTCCAAACATGGATCTGCCTTCTCCTCCCAACGACGACAGCGTTCCATCTGCCGACGACGACGGCGGCTCAGCGGCGGCAGCTACACCGACGAGCACGCGGCCCAAGTTCACCCCCTCCTCTACGTGGAGGAAGAAGCCTTCACAGAAGGGAAGGCCCCGGCTCAGGCTAGTCAAGCACCCCCGGGCCACGACCCCGAAGCGGCCGGTCGCCCCTCGGAGCAGCAGCAAGAGGAAAGCCGCCGCCGCCGTCGATGGCGCCGTCGATGCTCGCGAGAGCCACCGACGGCCAGCAGTCCGGCGTAAGCTTGACCTCGACGGCGAGCACGGGCCGACGTCGACCAAGATCAGTAATGCTCCGGCCACCGTCAGATCAGGAAGCTTCCGTAGGGCCACGCTCATGGACAACCTCAGGTCCGGCTTCGCCAAGCTTGCCTTGACCGCCGACGAGCCTCCGCCGCCGCCGACATCGCCGGAGAAGATCAATCTGCGATGCTTTGGCCGAGTCCAGCTGATGGAGAACCTGAGGTCCCTCGCCAAGATCCACAACCTGTTGGCAGCTGTCGTCACCGATCAAGCACCGGAGGACAACAGCAAGGGCAAGAAGAGCATCAGCAAGAAGGCGAAGAAGAAACCACCGATGGTGGACGAGCTCGTGCTGGTTCCATACAACGCAAGAAAGCGGCGGGCCGCCGGCGCCGACGACGAAGATCCCTTCCGGGCGCTGGTCGTCCACCACGAGTTCGCCGGGGAGCTCGTGCCGAGGTGGACCAGCGTGGAGTTCGTCCGCGTGAAGCATCCGAGAGGCCTCCGGCTCGTGAAGGGCATCACCCCGGCGATCGAGGCGGCGTACGGCGAGCTGATGCAGCTGGAGGAGACTTGCCGGGGTCGGGACCTGCCCGACGACGTCCCCGACAGCCCTCAGCTGGACGAGAAGCGCAGGGTTTTGGAAGCCCGGGTGAAGCGCTTCATGGAGCAGGCGCGCCGTATCATAGGTGACGATCGACCCATTAATCTCCCATGCATGCACTTGTTGTCTCTTCTCTGTTTGACGCAATAACTGATGCCATATATATGGGTAAATAATGAGCAGGGGATAGGAAGTTCTCAATGTGGAAGGGCTCAGTAGTTACTTCTGTAGTCGGCACATTCCTAACACAGAATGTCACAGACCAGTTGTCAAGGTATGTATACCAGAACGAGCTATATATCCATCTTCTCTCTAATATAGTACTAATGTCATGTAATGTAACTTGGCTTGGAATAATTTGGACGGTCCTATCCTAACTATATATATCAACTGAATCTGCAGCAATGCTTTCATGAACCTCGCGGCAGAGTTTCCGTTATCAAAGAATGGAAGCAATGTCGTCAAACAAGGCGCAAATGTGCCTTTCATAAAAGATGGCTGTGATTTAGGAGAGTCTGAACGTGCTGATGCTGGCTCTAATGATGAAGGGGGTAGCTGCTGTGATAAGGGCATAGAGGAGCTCATTGCAGCGCTCAGAACGGGAGAAGTAGCAAACTGGGGCAAGGACCGTATAAGGGAGGTATTGTACGACAGCTTTGAAAAGCCGACAGCTGCCAAGATTTTCAGTGACATCGCTTCTATGGGAGACACATCTCATTGGAATTCCCTGCTTAAAGAAGCCTACGACAATGGATATCGGAAGGGAAATACGGATGATACGGTTGATTGGGAGGCTCTACTGAATTCACCATTTGCCAAAATTGCAAAGTGCATACAGGACCGTGGAAGTCAATTCCAGATGGCGTTCAGAATACTGGTACTCAATTGCAAACACGCTATTGAAAATTTTATTTTCGCATTTTATGGCACCTAACTTTTATCTTACACCATTTGTTCTGAATACTGGCAATCTGTCACATGTATATCAAGATACATTAGTTTCAGTGCTCTGACACTACAAGAAAAGAAACTAGGGCATCCGTGGAAAGCAGGACGGTGTTTTACTCTATAGAGTCCATATTTTACTTTGTCTTACATATATACCAAGCATTAGTTAAAATTTTGATTTTCTAAATGTGTAGCTCTGTACGTTGTTCTTTTGCAATCATTAATATTACTCCTGATCATTTCTAGAAATTGTACTATATATATGTTCTTACGTCTGATTTTGTTTGTTGTAATGTCTATGAAACTATTTTCTCTACCGTATTAGCTAAACAAAAAATCAGTACTCCCTAATCTTCTATACTTTTTCAGGCTTTTCTAATTCGTATCAAGAGAGACCATGGAAGCATTGATCTCGAGTGGCTTAGATACGTCCCGCGTGCAAAGGCAAAGTAAGACAAAAAGAAATATTGTATATACTCATACTAGAGCTTTGTATTCTTACACAAAATGTGTCTGTTGAAGGGACTTCAAAAATTAAAGAAAGGAAAAAAAATTATTTTACTAATTAAATGAATTGATAGATAAGTTATATAACTTGTGCAAATTTATAAAACTTTAAAGCACAAAATGAATACTTTTTATTATAAGAAATTCTGTAAAAAGGATCCATGTTTTCAATTTTTGTCCCTACAGGAGGTACTTACGGAGCATAAATGGCCTTGGGGCAAAAAGTGTCGACTGCATCCGTCTCCTGTCACTGAGGCACAGGGCATTCCCGGTAAGCTACCACTTTCAAATTCAACAAATTCAATGAATTTGTTTTGATAGGAGAATGCATTTGAAAATACAGAAAAATGTGATAATTTTTTCTTACTTTAGGTTGATACAAATGTAGCTCGCATAGTGACGAGGCTAGGATGGCTTGAACTTGAACCTTTGCCTGATTCTCAAGAGTTCCATTTAGTGAGCGCGTAAGATCATCTTCCCTTTCAGTTTGTTCCATGCGCACATTTACAGGCTCAAACCTCAATATTTCTCATTAACTTCTTTTGTCGTTTCAAAGATATCCTGTCATGGCTGACATTCAGAAGTATCTTGAGCCCTTATTGTGTAAAATTCCTGCAAATGAAGTGTAAGTTCTCAAGTTTCAATTGTCGTTTTTCTGCTTGGATAGGATTTATTTTAAGATAGACTATGATACAATCTAACGTAATGACGAATATAGGTATGAACTGCATTGTCAACAGATAACATTTGGAAAGGTATGTAACAAATGGATTTGATTATTTTTTTTTTGCCTTTTCTCGGTATTAAATATTTACCATATTGGGGTTTCTTGCCATGACAGTCCATATGCACCAAACGACGGCCGAATTGTGGTGCCTGCCCACTCACTGCAGAATGCAAATACTACCAAAGTCTTGCGAATAGGTTAGCTTCACTATATATACCATCTATTTACTATATCATTTATGATATATGGTTACGTTTATGATTGTGCATTAACATGAGAAGTTAAACTGATATGAGCTCGCTAGCTATGGATGTTTCAGCTAGGGAAACTAATTAAAAGTAAAGGTTTCTAGCCGTGCTACTAATTAATAGTAACAATTCAAGCTATCTTTTCCTAAATGCCAATTAATCATATTTTATTCTTACAAGAAAATTGTGCAATGTCATGTTTCTAAATAGAGCCTGCCGTGCACTCCCGGGGTATAGTCAACAGCACGAAAGAGCGCAAACAAAAATGGGTGGAAGGCCAAGTCCAAGTCCAGAACGGATGCATCAGTACCAAATTGAAATGACACAAGATACAGAAAGGCACTGCAATGAGCCAATTATCGAGTTCCCACCCACTCCACCACGTGAAGACCTTGTAGCACAAAGTGACGAAGAATATGAACAGGATGTTTGTGACCATATAGAAGAAGCAGGGTTTCATGACTTTGATATAGAAGATGTTGCTTCGGAAAGAAATGTTATGGAAGATGTTTTAGATGGAGTGATAGATCTTCGGTCCAGTAAATCAACAGAGAATGCAGGAACATGGCCAGCCCATGGAAAGGAAATGATACCAATCCAACCGCGAGTCAGCTCACGACCAATGATAAAGAGATACCGTCTACGAACAGAGTACACTGCGTATGGAAAAAATTATCTTATATAATAATCTTATGTTTAAAAGCATGGCTTATTTATATTCTGATATGGTTGTTTTGCATTTTATTATTGTAGGTACAAGATCCCAGATGGGCATGAAATCTTGGACAAGGTTAGTAGTTGATAACTTAATTCTTTCATGAGTTAGTTTCACAAAACTGTAATTATATACACTATCATGGAACTCCAACTTCACTAACTCTTCAATCATTTAATAAGTTTAGAACTATCTGTTAATTTTTATCAGAGTAACCAACTTTTTTTTTAAGGAAGGAGTAACCAACTTTGAATGATGAATTATTACTTGGTATATTAGTTTTACCCCAGGGTTCCTGATGATTGCAATCCATACCTCTTAATCATCCAAAGTTTCGATGAACATATTGTTAACGCCACGATTTTGGTAAGTAAATTTTACTTTATTTCCTTTTCACTCATAATTATACTATTAAAAATAATATAGTAATTCAATTATCTTGGGAAGTTTGAAGATCAAATAATAATTGTACATTATTTCATAATAACAGATACCTTGCCGAACAGCAAACGAAAATGTATTCCCGTTGAATGGTACATACTTTCAAGATAATGAGGTAAGCATCCATGTTGTACTTGTTTGGTTATACAAGCTATGAAAAGTCTATACTACATATATAATTTAATTTATTCATATATTGACGTGAATATACCATTCACATTTGTAGGTTTTCGCAGACCATTCATCTAGCCGCTCACCTATAGAAATAAAGAGAAGACAATTTGATTTTTTCAACGAGCAGTGTGTTGTGTATTTTGGTACCTCAATACATTCTGTCAGCAAAGGTATCTTATCATTTAAATTAGATAACAATATGATAAATAGTTATCCTATGAAGACGCTAATTGTATTGCATCAATACTCAGGTCAAACCCAAGAAGGAATCCATCACTTCTTTTATGAAGGTATATGATTATGCTTTCTTTATTTTCTCTTTAAATGAAAAAATAAAAATGGATGAAAAGTTACTACTCATATATAGGAACTGATGTATGTTGCCAAGGAAAGACATATAGGTTGTGTAACTCCTCGCTATAAATATATTTCATTAAAAAATCTTAAGAATATTTAACTAGATGTTCTCCTTTTAGTGTTTTTTTACCACCTCTCTTTGCGCTCATTAATTGTAGATTCATAGGTACTAATGCATGTTTGATGTTTTCTCATGGTACATTCATGATTTTACTGTTGTTATTCTTTTATCCTCAATAATTGTTTGTATATTGTAATGTGTACAGGGTACATATGTAATAGGGGATTTGATCGTAGTACTAGACGTTCAAAAGCATTAGATCGTAAAATACATGCCACCAATGTAAGTGGAAGTGGCAGGAAGAGGTCTACGACTTTTCAAGCCGAGAGTCCAGACTACAGAGGAGGGGTTTACTGAAAATAGGGCAGACTACATATGAGAGGTGTTTAGGGCAGACTATAGATGAGAGGTGTACAGGCCAGACTACAGATGAGGGGTGTAAAGAGGGTTTATAATTACCTCCAGCAAAGGAAAATTAGAATAATTTAAGGCGTCGTTTACATAATGATTTCAGTCTTGTGATGAGTCTGTTCTGCAGTTACACCATAGGAACTGCACCTGCCTCCATCATGACTCGAATCTTGCGATGGGTCTGTGTCCCTAGCGTGTGAGCCCAAGGGAAGGTAATGACAAAGAAGGGGCACAACAATGACGTTGTCAGTTGTCACTAGTGATGAGGGGGCAGCATTGCAGAACTACACACACAGAAATATGGAAGAAGCAATATCACATTGACAATTAGGGATGGAGGAGGAATATGGTAAATAGGTCTTGTGTGTGCAGCAGATATGTTAATGTATTGAACTTTGTGTCGTCAATCCCCTACTGTTCTTCATGTGTTCCCACGTCCACCTGTAGTTTTCTTCCTTTCCTTAGCGTGCCACTTTAATCCTCCCTCGTGCACATCGGCACTGGTGTCCCACCCATGTTTCTTTTTCCTCAAGCACTTGGCGCCTCCACACAAGCAGTTTTCGATTAGAAAACATGACGAAAATCATCTCATACCAAGCCTTCTAGAAATGATAAGCTTACTGTTTTTTTTGTCATATGCATATAGTGCCTTATGACCCAAACCTTGCGGTGGTCATCAAGAGAAAATGTGGGATCGACTTGAAAGGCCCATAACAAATGGGGTATATTTATGTTTTGTTTAATGGTTCATGTGCAGGTGCCCAAATGATGCATATAATGAACACAAAAACTTGAATTATATACAATTTAGCATCAAAGTCAATTTGCTTCTCCCATACGACATGTGCGGACACAAATAGCTTGGATTGATGGATTTTATGCAAAACATGTTAATGCAAAAATCTCATTATCTTACAGATAAATAACATAAATTAGATTGTGTTTCTAGAAAAGAATAATTTTTTGAACAAAGAAAAAGAATAATTTGACTAAACATTTTATAGATTGGGTGACAAATCCCAATACAGATAGAGAGTCTAACTTGCCTACAAAGGTAATTAGGAGCAAGAATTGATTCACAATCTAATTATGAGAAACGCTATTCCAGACTGAGTGTAGCAAGAACATTCCACCTTGTTTTAGCTATGTGGTAACTGATCCAGGGGAGGTAACACAATACCATGACATGGAAATGGGAACTTGCGGGGAACAGTGCTGCGGTTCTCAATCGCATAGTAAACTAGTGCCAGAATGGGAGAGATCAGAATTCCTAACTACACGAACATGTCTTTAGCCACTCTATAAAATTCCATCGATTTGATTGTGTGGAAACAAGCAATGCAAACTTCGATAAAATTCTCCACCATACAAGAGCAAGATATTTCCCATTGATAACTCTAGAATTAGTAATTAAGTAAATTAGAAAATATTGTAATTTTTAGGAATTCTCTAGAAGGGGACACTTGTCCCAACCCCATGATCCCCCTTGGCCTATAAATAGAGACCCCCTCCCTTGCTATGACACACATCCATGAGCATGGTAGAAGAGTGGTGCTAGGTAGAAGTGAGAGGGTGAGTGTGTTAGGCTAGCCACCTAAAAGGTGTGAGTGCTCCTTTGTAATAATGTTGTTCTAATAATAAAGAGTGTGTCTTTATAAAGTTTTAGTTTTCTGGTTAAGATTTATAATTTCTAACTGCTTAGTGTATAAAAGTGATCTATCGAAGGTTGGCTCTGTCACCTCGGTATTTTCCTAATTTAAATTCCATTAACAGTTTGGTCAAAAAAGTAAAAAAAAATGCATACCTTTGCCATTTTTGTAAGATAAAAGCAGGGAAAAATGTCTTCCTTCAGTATTCTGTTGTGATTTTGTTTTTGCTTAGTTTTGGAATCTTATTGATGCTTCTTCAGAGAGAAAAAAAGTGTGTTAAAGTTGCAGGCTGTGGAGTGGAGAAGCGGCAACAGTAATTGGGACACTGCTATTTGCAACCAGATAAACTTTGCAATTTTTTGGTGGGATGTACTCTCGAATGAAAACAATAAATGCAAGGTCAGATCCAAAGTACGATGGCTAGATATTGCCATTTTACACTTAGGAGGAGATCGAAGGAGGTTAATGGTGAATCAATTCCCACTTCTTCGAGACCTCTTAGGGTTGAGAACCATTGTAGATTATCTAACATGTAGACGCGTAGGAGATATAAGCAGAAGATCAGCATGTTTTGGATGAAGGAGATTGCTTGTGTCCCTTGATGCGGGCTGGAGTAAGGTAACCTAGAGGACGATAGGAAGGTAGTGGTTGAGGGAACAATGGATGATCAACCCCTGGCTTGGCTTGGGCATCCCCTTTCTCTGCGTTGTGTCGCTGCCTCGGTGGTGAAGTCGGGGCTGGGCATGTGGCGCCCTGACCATCCAACTGATTATAAAAAGAAAACTGATTGTCCGATTCAGTGCCCTCACCCTCAGACAGTTCTCCCTCGATCTACTACTAGAATTCTAGACTAGGCAGGTGACCCCCCCCCCATCTGAAACAGTTTTATAGACAGTGTATATGTTTTAGGCTTTCTAAAAAGCGACTTGTACACCATGTATTGTGGAAAGCTAAGAGTTCAAAAGTTAAAGCAAACAATCCCACTTGTACACCATGGATTGTGAAAAGCTAAGAGTCCAAATGGTACAGCAAACAATCCCAACCTAAATTGGGTCAGTTATATAAGATATCAATAATTAGAAAAGCAGATTGGATTATGGGCAAGCTTTATATAAAAACTAGAGTTAAAAATGTTATTGTTTATTTCATCAGAGCCCTAAAATACATTTGCGCTAAATCCGTGCTTGTGTCTCGACTAGCTCCTCGCGCCCCGGTATGGCGACAGAGACGGTGCAGCAAGTACTCAAGAAGAAGGGAGCTGACCTTGCGCCCTGTCATGTCATGCTGCCCGACCACCTCGTCACTGAAGAGTGCTCATGCGCCTGCCGGCGAGGTCTCTCGCGAGATTCCGCTGCACTTGCTGCTCCTGCGACCCTGAGATCTCGTGGCACGCCTTCCAGGAAAGGCATCGTGCTCTCGCTGTCGACCAGTTCCACTTGCTTCAGTCGGTACCTCCGCACATTGCCTACTTGCAAATGCAAGTAGGGCGCGCCCGGCCTGCGCAACGGATCGTCGTCAACTGTAAGGACTGCCAGGGCGTCATCAGCTCCAAGCCTTGCTTCGGCCTCATGCTTGTCGAGAGGTCGTGCCACGACGCCCTCGTATTGTGCAACCCCACCACAGGTGAGATCCTGCAACTCCCTCCATCACACCAGAAGGGTTGCGTTACTAGCATTGGCTTCCACGCGTCAGCCGGAGAGTTTAAGGTGGTGAAGCTAGGCGTCTAGCTGGGTACACTAGAGGCCATAGTGCTGACCGTTGGCGACGCCCAAGGCTGGAGGGCGCCGGCGGTCACATCTTTGTTCGACTTCAGTGATGACAAAAGTATCAACGGTTATTTGGAGCCGGTGTTCACGGACGGGTGTCTTCACTGGATTTTCAGGACAAAGTACTACCTGGACAAGCCCCACGACATACTCTCTTTTCTCACTCGTCGATGAGTCCTTCCAGCAGGTAGCTCAGACATCTTTCTCGACGGCCGACCTTCTCCCATTCAGCCTCAACAGGGACCAACAACACGCGTACCAGCATTGGGGGCGGCTTGTGGAGTAAGGTTGGGTAGCGGTGAGTAAGTGGCCGTCCCGATTGGAACCACGCTAGCGGAGCTCGATGGGCGCCTGTGCATGATGCGTGACGTCCGCCACCACAGCGACATGGGTGGCTTGTTGTTCGAGATATGGAAGGTGCAAGACTATGAGGTGGGGAGCTGGTCGCTGGACTACCGCATCGAGCGGCTGAAGACGCAGTGGCTTGTCGTCCCGCTTAGGTACCTTGACGATGGCGGCGGCCAGCAAGGGGCCAAGAGGAAGCTCCGTCTCACGACCATGGTGCGGGAGGCCTACGTCTATGACCTAGACTCGGGCACTCTCGAGACGGTGGCCTCGTGCTTTACCCGGAGAGCCTTGTCCGGTTTACTGCCACGAAACAAGACAAGGGTGAGATTGAATTTGTAAAGGTTTAGTTTATGTAACTAGTAGAAACTAAGTTATGTAAACTAGTGTTTGTTGCTCAGCATAGATATCTTCAACGCTGTATAACTTAGATAAATACTACAAATAATTAAACCAATGTTTGTTGCTCAATAAACATATTTGAATTTCACAATAGCATCTCTTCAAAGTTGTATGACTTAGATTTATAAATGCACATGTTTGATGCTCAGTATTCATGTTTGAACTTGACAAGCATTTGTTAAAAGTTGTATGTACAGTTAAAGTGTTTACTATTTACTCGTAACTTATAGATATACATTATAGTAGTAGGTACTTATACAAAACAAGGATTACATATTCAAAGTAGTGGTGAAGATTTCACGTACAGAAAATTACTTATAATTTATTGGATATTGGATTCTGACAATTGTTGTATGTTTTATTTTTATAAGTAACTAATCCGAATGTAATATATTGATTCGTTATATATCTTAGGTAAAAGGAAGCTGCAATTGTTTGTTTCTTAGGATGTTCTTAGTTTTTTTTATTAAAAAAAATTATAATTTAAAATTTTGGCCTATAAAAATATTGTAGATTTTTATAGTTTTAACAACTTTCATGTTGAATACCATTTAATTTGAACTCATTTTAGTGTCCGAATTATAGTTGGAATGAATGAATAACATACTCCCTATGTATACTATTTAGGAGTCGTTCTGGGCAATAGAAGTTTTTCAGTGCGCTTCTCCCTGTGTTTTGGACTCATTTGCCCTCGCGTAAATTACGTCGTTTTGTTATTAGAGCCGCATTAATTGCAAAAATACAAAATCTCTAAAGAAAAAGGCTCGGGCCTCTACACAAGCTGGGCTAACCAATCCGAGAGATAGATTTGCGATACGGATGGACTCTCCACACTATTTAATAAGGGTAAACATGGAAGATTAGACCCAAACTAAGTACACCTTGGTATGTGCAATCATATCCAAAACGACTTCTAAATTATATACAGAGGGAGTATGTAAATGTTGCGTGGGCGTGGTTATCAAAGTTCAAAAGGATGTTTTAAAAGATGTTATCATAGGTGGATGGATGGTGGATTAGATTTCTAGAAAATCTAAGTATTTATTTGCAACATCACTATCCTAAAAGAGGTTGGACGGCGTGTTATATTTTGAGAAAGATTGAGGGTGTTTTAGAAAGAACCCGAGCTAGAGGGGGAAGACGGCAGGTTCTATTTCAACAAAGTGTGAAGGTTTTGTTAATAAAATGAAGAAAGCTGATGATCTGGACCATCCGTGAAGCGGATTTGACGGCTGAAATTTGTTGATGACGTGGCACAATGTGGAAATAGATGGGTGATGATGGTTCTTCATTAAAGATGATGCACACCTTAAACTAGGCCTGTTTAGTTGGTGAAATTTTGTAAAAGGTTTTCACAAACGTTTCAGTGAGAGGGGTCACACTTCTCAGTGTCAAAATTTTGGTGAAATTGTACTCTCTAAATAAGACCTAAATTAGCATGCCGATGTATCTTTTGTTTTGTTTATTCTTGAAACACTGGAATTTACATCGCTTCAGAAATTTTGTGCAATGTAACGGGTGAGGCTCTCTCAGTCTCTCTCCTTGGCTTCACTCTAGGCATATGCTGCGGACGGCGTTTATACCCTATCCATTCGCCTTCCTTGCAGTGACGCTGCCGTGCAGGTCCGCTGCCACACTGCTTCAGTGCTTCCTCTTCACTTTCTCCCCTGTTCGCCAGCTACGGCGAGTGCTCTGCCTCTCCACCCGCCTTCTCCTCAGCTCCGACCAGCAATCCCCTTGCGGTATCCTTCTCAGCGGCGAGCCTTCGCTTCGCTTCGCCTGGGCACCGCCGGCCTCCGACTTCACCAAACATCGCCGCTCAGGGCGCGGCGGCGCGCACCAAATGCTCGCTGAATTTCCACAATGGCCTGCGCGTCGTACCTAGCCTCCTGCCCTCGCGCCTCACCAGCACCGGCAGCGTCGTCCGCGCGCCCGTGCCATGCGTGGCCGCGGCGGCGTCGACCCTGTCCGGCGCCCCTCCGGGCGTACGCCGCCGCCTCCGACCACCAAGAGCGGCTCCTCGCCGCCCTGCGCGAGCAGGCGGACCCCGAGGCGGCGCTCCGGATGCTGAACTCGGCGCTCGCGCGGGAGGACTTCGCCCCGAGCGGCGCCGTCTACGAGGAGATCATCCGGAAGCTCGGGTCCGCCGGCGCGTTCGACCTGATGGAGGGGCTTGTCCGGGAGATGCGGCGGGAAGGGCACGAGGTTAAGGTCCGCGTCGTGCAGTCGTTCTTGGAGAGCTACGCGCGGCTGCGGCGGTTCGACGACGCCGTCGACCTGGTTGTGAACCAGCTCGACCTCTTCGGCATCCAGGCGGACACGGTGGTGTTCAACCATCTCCTCAATGTTCTCGTTGAGGGGAGCAAGATGAAGCTCCTGGAGTCGGTCTACAACGAGATGACTAGGCGGGGTATCCAATCTGATGTTGTGACATTCAATACCCTGATCAAGGGGCTGTGCCGGGCACACCAGGTCAGGACTGCGGTCTTGATGCTGGAGGAGATGTCGGGCCATGGTGTGGCCCCTGATGAGACCACATTCACTACCTTGATGCAAGGCTTTGTTGAGGAGGGAAGCATTGAGGCGGCTTTGAGGGTGAAGACGAAGATGTTGGAGATGGGGTGCTCTCCCACAAGGGTAACTGTTAATGTTCTGATTAATGGGTACTGCAAGCTGGGGAGAGTGGAAGATGCTCTTGGCTACATACAGCAAGAGATTGCTGATGGATTTGAGCCTGATCAGGTCACGTATAATACTTTCGTTCATGGGCTGTGCCAAAACGGACATGTCAGTCATGCCTTGAAAGTCATGGACCTTATGATTCAGGAGGGCCATGATCCTGATGTTTTCACCTACAATACCATTATCAATTGCCTCAGTAAAAATGGAGAGCTTGATGAGGCTAAAGGAATTGTGAATGACATGGTGGATAGGGGCTGCTTGCCTGACACCACCACATTCAACACTCTCATTGTTGCTCTATGCTCACAGAATCGACTTGAGGAAGCATTGGACCTTGCACGTGAGCTAACTGTGAAGGGGATTTCTCCGGATGTTTATACTTTCAATATTTTGATCAATGCCCTGTGCAAGGTAGGAGATCCTCATCTTGGTATGCGATTGTTTGAGGAGATGAAGAGCACTGGATGCACCCCTGATGAAGTTACATACAATATATTGATTGACCATCTTTGTTCATTGGGGAAGCTCGGAAATGCTTTGGATTTATTGAAGGAGATGGAATCCAGTGGTTGCCCTCGGAGTACAGTGACATACAACACAATAATTGATGGGCTATGTAAAAAAATGAGAATAGAAGAAGCTGAGGAGGTTTTTGATCAAATGGATCTACATGGTATTTCAAGGAGTGCTGTCACATTTAATACTCTTGTTGATGGCTTGTGCAAGGTCAAAAGGATTGACGATGCCACGGAACTTATTGAACAAATGGTAAAGGAAGGATTGCAACCTGATAGTTTCACTTATAATTCTATTCTAACACATTATTGCAAGCAAGGGAACATCAAGAAAGCAGCTGATATTTTAGAAACTATGACAGCAAATGGATTTGAAGTTGATGTTGTCACATATGGAACACTCATTAATGGTCTGTGCAAGGCTGGTAGGACTCAGGTTGCTCGGAAACTTTTAAGAGGCATGCGAATTAAAGGGATGAGGCCTACTCCAAAAGCTTACAACCCTGTGATACAGTCTTTGTTTAGACGGAATAATTTAAGAGATGCCATTAATCTTTTCAGGGAGATGACTGAAGTGGGTGAGCCTCCTGATGCCCTCACATATAAGATTGTTTTCCGTGGTCTCTGTCATGGTGGAGGTCCTATCAAAGAAGCTTTTGATTTCATGGTGGAGATGGTGAATAAGGGTTTCATGCCTGAGTTTTCATCCTTTCGTATGCTAGCTGAAGGTCTATTAAATCTGGGCATGGATGATTATCTGATTAGTGCTATTGAACTAGTTATAGAAAAGGCTGACTTTAGAGAGTCTGATGTTTCTGCAATAAGGGGATATCTCAAGATCCGCAAATATTATGATGCACTAGCAACTTTTGGCCATCTCCTAGAGATCAACAACCCGCAATGGACTTACCGATGATGCAGCATGCCTGAGTATATGACAATTTTGCTAGCTGCTTGATTGGCCTAAACTTTGTAGTGTTGTACTCTTTTGAGGCTCCTGTATTTCTTGGGAAGCTAATGATCACATATTTTTGCTGCTCTGTTAAATGACACTTTGCTTATCATTGTTTGGCTTCAGTATTTCGGTTTTTTTTTTCTTCACTCCTCGACATTTTAGGGACAACATTATATTTTAGCTAACATATCTTCCAGTAAATCACTAACACACTCTTCATAAACTATTTTTTTGCGAATGACCTCATTTTAAGCATCTGCAGTTCATACTTATAGTGCACAAAAGGTGGTTAGTATGGGGACAGGCTAAAGGCCTATCAGATGGGGCTACCTTTATATTCTTAGTTGAATATTTTTATTTGGTCAATCTTTGTATAAGGAAAAAAATGTCTGCTGGATAGGATAATACTGATGATGATGGGCACATTAATACTTGTATATTCAATCAAGGCATCATAATGTTTTATACTTTAAAATACAAGGTGAGAAAATGCAGGGGTTAAGATTAATGAGATATGTTATATTGTTATCTAATTCATTGCCCTTTCCGTACAACGCATGTCTGGCGTTTATCACTTTCATATGAATGGAAACAGCTGCATTTCATGTTTCTAATGGACTAGCCGAACTAATCGTTGCTGCAGGTTTTTGAAGGTCAGAGAGTATTATCATTGGTGTGAATGGAAACAACTAATTTTCATGTTAGTAATAGTTTGCAGAATTCTTAATGTTTAGCTATTTCTTGAATTTTCTTTGCAAACAAGATGGACACAGCATCCAGGACAACTGGTGAATGTGCTTGGCATATTTATCGAAGCACCATGCAACAATATTGAAATAGAAAGGTAACTAGCTTTTTACCTCCTTTTTAGTGTAAAGTATGGTTCATGATACTCTGCTAACTATTTATTAGTCATCTGCTAGTCATTTCTAGTGACTTGAGTTTTGTACTGACGTACTTCACAAGTGTTTTTTTTTTCCTATATAATCGTAATGTTATCCAATTGATATGATGTTTGTGATTCTGTAGTGCAGTGCCTCCTATATGTTACTGCTATTCCTTTATGACAGCTGGGTAGCTGACTGATGCAAAATGCTGTTTACACTGCAATTTATGAGATAGGAAATTTAATCTCTTGAATGCTATGTGAGCATATATGTGCGCTCTCGCGGGCGCCCGGCTAGGAAAGCTCACTCTCAGTACGGAGACCCAGGTTTGAGCCCTGCACCTTCTTAATTCAAAGCAGAGGGGCGGTCTGCCCCTTTCGTCTCATTTTTTTCTATGTGAGCATATATGTTTTAAATGCCCCCTTTTTTTGATGAGGGCTGCTTGGGTGCTCGTCTAAGTACATGCATCGCTTCACAAATGTAACCTGTTCCTATTGCATTTTCTGCAGAATTCCACAGGCAAAGAAGACCTCCAAGTCTGTTGCCCATTGTCGTGACTACCTGGGATGATATTTGTCGGGGCATCTGTATGAGACTCCCTGTAACCTCTGTATGCTTGGCTCTGGTTTTATTGGGCCCACGTCTTAGTGAAGAACCGGTAGAGAGGTTCACAAAATATGGTAAGATTGCAAGACGAAAGCTTTTCTCTTTTCACTTAGCACACCCAAAAGACTGAACGATTTCTAGATTTCGTAACTGTTCTCATCTCCACCACTCTGTTATTTGCTTTAATAGAACATTTTTTCAGTTAGTACTGTTGGCAATGTTTGAGTTTTGAGACAAACTTACGCCACACCATCACTTCTGAGAGATAAACACTTATACAGTCACTTATATTGTTATGCAGGGGCGAGAATGCTTCCTAATGTCACAAAAAATCATCAATAGTATTGTAAGATACTTTCTTAACCAAAAGTCATCTCTGTTATTTAGCACAGCTTCTAAGCACAAGATTTTGGAATCCCATAATCCAAATAAACTCAGCTTCTGTGGATTCCAAATTAAAATCAGGGGGCTCCAAACGCTGCCTGAGTTGTTGATGTGATTTGCCGGGCCTCGTTTTACATTCTCAATCCCCAAGGCCTGGCCTCATGACCTTTACACAATTACATACACTAGTGTTCTTAAAAAAAAGTTACATACAAATTCAAAAAAAAAAGTTACATACACTAGTGTTTCTAAAAAAAAAGTTACACTAGTATAAAATAACAAAGTTGTAACCAGAACACCAGATTTGGTCAGATGTAGGTATATTCCTTTTCCTTAATGACACATATGAGTATTCACAAATTTGCTTGTCTTTTAGGATATACATATACATTTAAGGATGGAGTGAGTATATTTCCAACTGTCCCTCCATTTCAATGGCAACAGTATTGTTCCTCTTTAATAAGCTGTCAAACAAAGGCAATCAAAACCTAGTTGATCCAGCTGTTTGGAATTATTTCAGCTAACATGGTCTCCATAACTAAGCAACGTAGTTCTGATTTTATGAAGAGCGACATGTATACCCCTTCCCAAAGTTGACCAAGATGTCGACATTTGTTTTTTATTGCCCCAGCTCCTTATAAAACGTTATTTTCCTAGAAATGACATTTCCTCATTGCAAAACTAGAAATATAATTTTAATGACCCTGAATTATTACTGCAATAGGAATACATCATTTGTGAATGATAACGTCCAGTAAATAATCACTTAAGTAGGTCATTTAACTAGTGAAGAAGATATACGCCTAAACCTCCTTGATTTGTAGCACAATGTATCTACCGATCTTGGACATGTAAATCTCCTTATTTTGTCCCACGAAAAGAAAAAAGAGAAATACAGGATTCATCGGGAGAACACCTCTACTATGTTACATACGTACCTCGATCACGCTTGGAAACCAATGCAAGCTGCTGCTTCATATGCTTTGGGGAAATCAACAGTAGAAAGGAAAGAGTTTCATGCCGACAGCTTTGCATAGAGCAGGTGCTCGAATCGGTCGAGGATTGCAGCCTCCACGCACACCACCACCTGCACGCCGCCGCCGCCGCCGTCGTCCATGAGGTACACGAACCCCGAGCGCTCCACCTCGGCCCGCACCATCCGCTCCGGCTTCCCCCACCCGTAGTCAGCGTCGTACACCGGCATGCCGAGCCAGCTGATCACCCTCAGCTCCGTCTCCGGCAGGTCGCCCGGGATCGGCCCCTTCTCCTCCTCCGCGACTTGAGCCTCAAAGTAGTCGATGGCCGTCCTCACCACCTCGTCGTCCATCCGCCTGACGGCTCCCCTGATCCGGCCAGCGGTGTCGCCCAGCCCCTCCGAGGTGACGTCCCCCACCGCGGCGGACGTCCCCACCCAGATGATCGTGTTGCCGAAGTAGCCCTCCGGCACCGGCGGCCTCGTGCGCCCCCTGACGCTCGCCGGCATGGTGAGCCGCGTCGTGGCGCCCCCCGGCAAGCCCCTCGCCACGCACACGCACCGCCACACGTGCGCGCTCACCGCACAGAAGGTGCTCACGCTCACGCCGCCGCCGCAGCAGGCGTGCTTGAGAGCCGCCACGTGGGTGTCGGAGAC
This sequence comes from Digitaria exilis, assembly GCA_015342445.1. Taxonomy (NCBI): domain Eukaryota; kingdom Viridiplantae; phylum Streptophyta; class Magnoliopsida; order Poales; family Poaceae; genus Digitaria; species Digitaria exilis. Next base: position 442,890 of record JACEFO010001675.1, on the reverse strand, counting down.
GGCGAAGACCTTGCTGACCACGGCGCCTGTGGCCTGCCGCGGCACCAGGTTTAGCTTGGGGCAGAGCACGGCGAAGGCGTCCGGGCTGACGACGCGCGGCGACCGCGCGCGGAGGAGGGCGCGGTCGTGGCACGGTGGTGTGACGACGTCCACGTCGTCGACGTCGCACCGGAGGCGGCAGAGGGACGACCACGTGTGGAAGAAATGGAACGCGCTGGTGGCGTCGCAGGCGGCGTGGTGAAGCGCCGACCCGAAGGCAACGCCGCCGCACTTGAGGAAGGTCACCTGTACGGCCAGCATGATGGACGACGACGGCTCGACGCGGGGGACGAACATGTGCTTCAGCTCAGTGGACGGGCTGATGTCGAGGTCGCCGACGGTGAGGTCGGAGCGAGCGACGACGAGGAGGGCGCCCTCGGCGTTGCAGTCGATGACGAACCGGCCGCCGTCGGAAGCGTCCACGGCGAGGCGCCCAGCGACAGGGTAGAAGGGCACCAAGGCTCTGGCCAGGGACGCCTTGAGCCGCGCCACGTCGAAGAAGTCGTCGTCGCCGGCGGCGGCGGCGCGGCGGTACAAGTAGACGGTCGGGGTGTGGCCTGGGCTGACCTGCAGGAGGTCGAGGGCGGACAGCCAGAGTTGGTGCCTCGGCGTTTCCTGGCTCGGGGTTACAAGGCTGCTCTCTACCACCTGCACCTCAGAATGATGCATCGCCATGTCGATCGGCAGCTCACTTGCTTCGCAATCTCACACCACGGCCTGATCGAGTCGGATCGATACCCGTCGTCTCTTTATATACAGAGGATGAGCACACAGAAATTAAAAGTCAGCTCGTGGTTCTTGAGAAGAACCACAATATATTCATTCAAAGAACGAATCCCCATAAGTAATCTAGCTCGTTTCACGTTCCTTCACGTCATCGACAAAACATATGCCCTCGGATTGAGCTGTGACTTCGCCTCCACCATCCGTTTGGTCCCTTCACCGGTGCTTCGTCAAAGGTCCCGAATAAGATGAGGATTATTTAATAAAAAATGTACTCCGGCCGCTGCACCCGACAAGACAACCAGAACCTTCACAAATGATTTCTTTCCCTCAGCACTCAGCGGGGAATATAATCCTCTGGTTCACTTGTCGACGACCTGTTGGGAAAAAAGCCCTCCGTCCATTAAAAAAAAAAATACAAACCAATGAAAATATACAAAGATGCATTTACCCATATAGCATTATATATGGGAAGTGAAATATAGACACATGACCCTCCGACGATGTGTGATACCACTAGTGGGGTCCATCGGGAGGTGTAACTTGTGTAGGCCACGAGGCCAAGTAGAGAGGTAGAGACATAGAGGTTTATACAGGTTTGGGTCTCCCGGAGGATAACAACTCTATGTCCTATGTGTTTGAGAAGCTCATGCCTAGATGCGGTCAACTTCCCTCGGGTTCATCTAGTTCCTCAGGGCGTCCCCAACGGCGGTTCTCCTAGCTAGCTGACGTAGGATCATATCCGACGTGGGGGAGAGAGGAGGCCTGAAAACAAGCTCGCTAGCGACGCGGAACTCGCTAGGCTATTTGCATACCGTGCACATTCCAAGGATGCCTGACCAATATTTCCTCTTTACTGTGTCATGTAAGAAAGTAAAAAAAAAATCTTACGGATGGCCCCACACCATAAAAAGAAGATGGCTGTGAACTAACGTGGACGTCTCCTAGCTAGCAAGGACCGATGGCCATGCCCTCATTAGAGTTGCATACATAGTCTTTTTATAGCCATTTTCAAGGCTCTTTTGATAGGAGGATGCTCTTTGGTCGCGTACGTCGAACGCGCCCTTGGTCGGCGCCACAAAACACAAATGGATACGCCAGTGGGCCCTCGCACAGGTGTAGTGCAAGAAGTAAAGAGCAACCAGTTAGTACATGAAAATGCAGTAAAACACAGCACAATTAAGTGCAATAGTACAGTAAAATTGACTCGCGTATGCATTGGGTATTTGGATGCCAGTACCTATGCTTTCTATTATACTTTTTGGCTTTTCACATTACCTCCGTTTTCTATTAAGCACACATGATATTCACTGTTCATTTACACTATTTATTCCATTGATAAATGTGATTCCTCTCACAAACTTTTGCTACAGTGAATTTCGCCAGCTTTCTCCTATCCAAACACCCCTCACGGATGCACGGCTTTTTCAATCCCCATCTCTAGTTTTCATTAGTAAGTTCAACTACTTTTTTCCCTTCTCACTCGAATTGTCCCAACTGGCCAATCCTTAAAGGTGGCACTACATATTGTGAACATGGTTGAAGACTTGGTGTGCATCAAGGCGGTCAATACTGTTCCTTGTCAGATGGAAAACACCAGATATCCCATGGGTCAAAGTGAATACTAATGACTCCTTTGTTGCAAGTACAGGTACAGGTGCTAATGGCGCCGTTGTGTGAGATAGCCATGGAAGGGTGCTGTGTGCGGAGGCTCGATGGTACGACAATCTTCCTAATGTTCTTACCATTGAGGCTATTGCAACAAGAGATGGTCTTCTTCTGGCATCAATGAAGGGCTGTGATAAAAGTGGTGCTGGAGCTTGATAACCTGACACTGGTAGAATCACTCAACTCTTCTACGGTTATGGCATGAGCTACACGAGCTAGGGAGGTCCTTTTAGTTTGTTTTCAGATGTTTTTGTTAGAAGGGAGGCAAATTGTGTAGCTCATTGCTGTACAACACAAGCCTTCCCATGATCATCGTGTGTTCTCTTGGTCTAGTCATCTTCCAGTGTGGCTTTCAGAGGTGACAGTCAAAGATTGTAATCTTGCCTCTATCCATGAGTAAAGCTCTTGTGTGTTGGCCAAAAAGAAAACGGTGGCACTACTTTGGCTTTTGCTTGATTGTTGTGGAGACGCACCTTTTTTTTTTCAGGAATCGTCGTCAAAACTTGATGTGATTTGGCCCATCCGTAGCCATTGGGCCTCATTTTATATTCTCAAATCCCCCACACGTAAAAAAAAAAGATCCCCAGGCCCGGCCCACTATGCGCCCGCATTCCTCTTCGTTTCCCCTCTCCCCCTCACAGACATTTTTTTATTTTTATATTTTTTATTTTACGTTTTTTCAAAAATATATAGCTGGTCAATATTTTTGCAAATCTGTCATCCTGTCGCCATTTGGTCCGGCGGTAATGAGCTACCGCCATTTGAAACGGCGAAATGTTGGCTGGGCCGTGGCCCATGGCACTTATCGCCGGATGAAACGGTTATAACCGTTTCATCCGGCGATAAGTACTACCGCCGGTAGTTGGGCGGCTATAGCCTGATCAACAGGCGGTTAACGATATCGCCAGTGGAATGTGACGTGGGACATATCGTCGGATGATCTGGCGATAGCCAAATGAATTGGCGATAAGCGTGTATTTTTTCATAAAAATACATGCTTTTGTTATATAATGGATTATACTGTTATGAATTTGATTGTTGGTCTTTAATAAATTGTTCAGATAGTCCCATGACCTCGTAATTATTTGTCTATAAAGTGCACTTCATTGTTGTTAGTTGAATCAAAATTTAAATTCCTTTTTTATCTTTTCTTTAGAAAAAAGAGAATATTTGTATAGTGTAAATAATAGTGTATTTAGTGGTTAATATATAAAGAGAATAATATTTGTATAGTGTAAAAGAGATTTCTAGGCAAAGTATTTGCATGAAATAAATTTGTATATACTTCCGAAATGCTCTAGTTGTCTTCTGAGAACAATAGTTGCATTACCATTATTTCATGTGACATTAAATAAATTAGACATCCTCAACTTTAAAATATACTAAAAATACATCTCTGGTAGGTTTTTTTTGTTTCACTCTACTTGTTGCATATACTACGGTATTATATGCAACATAGTGAAACAAAGAATCTTTGAATTACAAAAAGATATGCGAGCAAAGCAGTGGCATGTACGACGACATATCGCTGCGACAAGAGCATTGCTTTGCTCTGTGCTTGGACATGGACTTGTCTTGTCCATCTGAAAAGGCTACTTCTCCAAAAACTACACCTTCATTAGTCATGCATAGCCTTTTCAGTGTTTGATTTAAAGACAAAGACACGCAAACAAACAGTGAGAGAGACAGGGAGGGAGAGAGATCAGTACAATGGCATGAGCGGTACCTTTAATTACTAACCTATAGGTTACCGTGCCTACGGATAACATGCCTTAGGTAACGTAAAATGACAATAGACAACGAACAATCTACTGGGTGGAGCGAAGAAATTTTCCCTTCTTGTTCCTTCCATCGCTTGTGGAAGATTGTGCAGGCTCCTTGTACCGATTCTTCTGTTCCTCCGCTTCCCTTTTAAACTGTTCTTCACGAGCTTGGAATTGTTCCTCTTGAATCTTGAGGGCCGCCTCTCTCTGACCTAACTCAGCTCGCCGTCTCTTTAGCTCATCTTCTTTACCCTTTAAACGGATCTGTTGTTGTCGAACTCGCCTTTCTTGTTCCTCTCTTGCAAGACGTGCTTCCTCCCGAGCCTGAGTGTGCCTTGCATAGTATTGTCCTTTGGTTTCAACTTCGTTCAACGAAACCCTTCCTAGTGGACGTGTGTCGATCCATTGCATGAATGTGCAAGCCTGAATATAAATTAGTGTTTATTTGGATTAGTTAAGGGAACAAAAAAGACTACAAAAGATATTAGAAATGAAAGTACCTTGAAATCATCATCTATGTCAGGACACTTGAAGAACCTACACCCTCTCTTGCCTTGAGGTAACGGGTCAGTCCAAACTTGCAGCCATGTACGGAAGCCGCAATGGCATTTGGGCCGCTCATTCCATGGAGGAATCGCATTCAGGTCTTCCCTCCATGTCGACATAGATATGGTTGTTCAATGCGCACTGGGTGCATTCATCGTTGGTGGTAGTGTGTGTTATATAGAGCACGACCGTGTTGGTCCATGGACTACGTCTATCGTACTAGTTTAGTGAAAGCTGCATAGTCCAAGGAATCCGATGTTGTTGTCCCCGCAGTGGATGGTAGTTGTAAGTCATTATTAATGTAGCCTGGGTGCATTCAATGCTACTTTATTTAGCCTTTTCAGTCTACGACCATTATAGGGTGTACGGTATGCAGTCACGTTTATAGGAATCGCATGATGTGATGGATCAAAGGACCAACGTTCAACGTAGATGATACCACAATTATTAAACACAGTTGCATGTACGAAGAAGTAGCCACGCATACAAAACACTAAAGCACGGTGATCATAATGACTAGATGCGCCCACGCTTTGGCGCCCCTCTCCTGGCACGTCTCCCCGCAGCCTGTGCCGCTCTGGTATGGTGCCGCGGGTACGTCAGCGGGTCCGGGGGAACTATGTCACGACCTGGCCGACGACCTGCCTCAGGAAGTGGTGTCAGATCCTCCTGCGTGGCCCCCTGCGTCGGTACTGGTGCACCACTAAGCTATGAAGGGCCAACAACGTCATGTTGGCCACTGCCGTAGTACTGCTGAACCCACTCCTGGTTGTCGAACTGGCCCATGTTCTCGTCTGCGTCGTCGTCGTCGTCTGTCCCACCAATGTCTCGGTACTCTGCTTAGACAAATAAATGTCAAATATCTAACATAATAGATGCTTGCTATCGTAGTTGTGACACGTTGTTTGATACATACCTAAGTTGGTCATGGGTCGTAGACGAGACGTAGATCCGGCCCCGTATGCACCCATAGGAGAAAAGGACGACGAGCCTGCAAGTACACCAACAAGGGTTGCGCTTTGCATATTTAGTTTGAAATTGTATTGATATTATAAGTAAGAAAACAATCTAGTATGGTGTACCTAGATGTGGCGTGTACATGGGTGGAGGAGGACGAGGTGACGTGGTCGTGGTAACAAAGGGTGCCGGAGGAGGCGCACCCCATGCCGTGGCGGAGCTGTCCTGTCGTGTACACGTACCTCCATGCCGTGGCGGAGCTCCCGGACGTGGACCACGAGGTGGAAGGGTGGTGTCGTCACTACGACAAGTAACGGCTCGGCGAAACCGACCGCAAAGGTCAGCAATCTTCCTGTACGCGCTTAGGTGTTGCGCGTGCGTCATGTCGGAGCAATGGGCAAGGCTCGACGTAGCCTCTGCCTCAATCCCTTGTATGACATTGTACTACAGAGAATAAATAATGTGAAAAGTTAGATATAAGAACTCAAAGGAAATATAAGTTCAAGTAAGAAAACATACCGCTACCGCGAAGTTCTGGTCCCTCACAAGGGGGTACGTGTCAGACAGCGACGCCATAGCCATAGGCGCCTCTGGAGGAACATGCACCATGCGCGTGCGCGTCCTCGGAAGGTACCACGATAGGTACCGAGAGAACGCCTCGTCCGTGTGTGGACGGTTCTCCAAGACCAAGTCGTCCAAGGCCTGGTCCCAGGACTGAACGAACGGGAGGACCTTTGCCGCCCATAGTGACCTTGGAGGCTGACCCTGACGTGTCCACCTGGAATAATACAAATATGACAGGCTATATGTACTGTTCTTTTATAGAAGATATTACAAGTAACGTACAGATCCATACCTGTGCACGTGTGCCGGAACTGAGTGTGTCACGGGAACGGGAAAGTCCTGGTGGAGGCCGAACTGTCTCATGACTCGGTGCACGTGGTACTCCTCAATGTGGATGTCGTAGATGACTGGCTTCCTCGTCATCCAGTACTGCTGGTCACGTAGGCACAAAGAAGAAAGGCCGTTCGGTGCTCGTGCAGCAACATCGGCAGGACTGTACGGTGTCCACCTCACGTCAGTGTCCACAAGGGCGTCGAACTGACCAACAAAGTCAGGGTATGACTTCTTCGTCTGCACGCTGACCCAAATAGGCTGCAAAAAAGAAAATAATTGCCGTGAGCATTTTACTATACAAATTGACAGTACAAATTGACAGTTAAAATAACTAAATCAACATCACATACCTTCCTGAGGCACCACAACGAACCCATTGTAGGCATGTCGACCTCATCGTGGTCTGGGGACAGATCAGTGTACGGGTCCAAGTTTATCAGAGGCCGGCCCACGGGGAACCGCTCGTACGACCAGAGCTGTAGGAGCATGGGGCACCCAACAAAGATGGGCTCGTCTGCTGAAACCTTCATGACACACTTGCAGAGGCCCCTGTACGTCGCGGCCAACACAGCAGAACCCCAGCTGTACTGTGGCAGATCGTCAAGTGGGGCATCTGCTATCGCCCTCGCCACTGGTAGGAGGTGCTTCGGACACGAGTCGCCCTGGGAGCTACAAAACATGACCCAGCCAAACAGCCACAGTAAGTAGGCCTCAAAGTGCCTAGCTACTGTAGCGTCGTCTGCGTCGTCTCTCATGTACTCTGCTTGCATTAATATATCACTTAGTTAGTCCAAGAACTAAACAATATCTCACATGACATATTCAATTCACTATTACGTACACTGAACTGCAGGAACCACCTCTTCGTCGGCCCGTGCGTGGAAACGAAGGTCCGATACGGTGGGGCGCGGGCGTTTCGCTGAACCCCCGCAAAGCGAGCCAGAAGCTCGTCACGCCACGAAGCTGGCACGTCGTGTGCGCCCACAGCTCGGCCCGCACAAGGCAGCCCTAAAAGCATAGCCACGTCCTGTAGGGTAGGAGCCATCTCACCTACCGTGAAGTGGAACGTATGCGTCTCCGGACGCCAACGGTCGAGAAGTGCCGCGATCAGGGACATGTCGAACTGAAACCGTGTGGCCTTGTCCTTGGGACGACGGTCGGGATCGACCATGTCTCCCTCAACCAGCCGCGCGATCGGCAGAAGACCTGAAGCTCGTAACCTGCATCGTGAAATATATATCAGATTGCAATATAAGAGTGACTAAACCATTACAATGACTGCTGAAATAACCCTTACCTTGGAAGCCAGCGAGGGTCTATCGGCATCGTCGCCATGGGAACACGTGCCCGAAACTTAGTCTGGCTAAGGCCACGGACAGCAGCCACATACGATTGGTGCTGCAGGTCGACCTGAGCGTCAAGCAGGTCAGGAGTCGCCATCCCTACGAGATTAAATTATTAGAAAGCAACATAATAGAGTATAATATGTTATAAAAAGGCATAACATAAGAAAGCATAACAAAGTATAATATGTAAAAACACTTAGTTGGTACAACATAGTTCTTAACACTTAATAGTTACAACATAATTCTTACCACTTAATAGTTACAACATCGTTCTTCACATTACATAATAATCCAAACACTTAACATACATAATTATAGATACGCCAATGTTCAGTATTAAATTGTACATAGCTTCTTAACATTACATGAGCCCATCATTAGTCACATGACGACCACGACGACTTGCAGTCTGCGTTGAAGGACCTGAAGCACTTCCACTTGGACCGGCCTGATTTATGGCAGCACCGTAGGTTAAAGCCGTGCAATTCTTGTAGTTGTGACCCGTCTCATGGCACTTTGAACAGATGCGCACTGCAGGACCTGCTTCAGATCGATCCATGTTGTTTCGGATGCGTTTTTTCTGGCGACGCCCAATACCTTGAATCATTTCTGGATCCGGGTCTGGAATATAAGTTGTGTTATGTCCAGGATCAGTTATGAAGTCTCCCAGTATACGGAATCCATAAATCTCACGCCGCCAAGTGTTCCAAATTGTTTCCTTCATGAAGTAATTTGAAACAAACATACGAGGTTGCAAACCCCCTGCCTCGAAACATGCAGCAATAACATGTGTGCATGGTAGGTGATATAGCCTTGGCTTTTGACATGAGCAAACACAACCATCATTGCTGAGAACACACTCATGTGTGTGCTTCTCACGCCTGCCTCCCATTCGACCTTTGTCCCTGCATGTAATCTCATAGCGACGTTCCACTACACCAACTGGACAAACCCGGTGCAGATAAGCCTTTTTAAATGCTTTCTCCATGTACTCAGTAATCTTGTAGCCATAAGTTATCTGACTATTGCGCATATCTTTATCTGCCACCGCGAATCAGTCCATAAAATACTTGCAGGTGCGATATAAAAAGAACTCCACAATCCCCACAAGGGGTAGTCCTCTTACACCACGCAACACCCAATTATAGACCTCGGCTAGATTTGTAGTCATTATACCATAACGAGCCCCTCCTTCATCATATAGTAAAGCCCATTTCTCTTTGGGCTCGTGTTCAATCCACTGCGAGAATGTCTTAATTTGCCTTCTTCTTTTCCTCCTGAGAGTTGGGCCATCCAAGCCCACGTCTTCAAGGGAGATGAGGTCGTCCTCCTCCGTATTGATAGCTATCTTCGCTAGCTCAGTTGTTTGCTTCTTTGTGAGCTCATCTAGTTTCCTCCACAACAAGTTGAATTTCCTCTCCTGATTCTGGCTGCATAATCGCTTAAATAGGGTCATAAGGTTCTTGTTTTTGAATTGGCTGTGAAAGTTTGCTCCCATATGCCTCATGCACCACCTGCTCTTTACGTCCGGCCATTGTGGAACCCTACGACGCTCTTGGTTACCATTCTGCATGTCGTCGATTGCTTGTAAGATGCCCTTATGCCGATCATGAATCAGACAAACATTGGCTACATCTCTGACAACCATTTGCTTCACCCTTTCTAGAAACCAATACCAACTATCTCCAGATTCTTTCTCAACAAAAGCAATTGCCAAAGGCAACAACTGCCTATTACCATCACATCCAATGGCTGTGAGAATGGTGCCTTTATACCTTCCTGTTAAAAATGTCCCATCTATGCAGATTACTGGTCGGCAGTACGGAAACGCCTCAATACAAGCACCCAAGGCTAAGAATGACCGTTGGAGCACCTGTTTCCCAGGTTTCTGGATGCAAGGATATGTTTTCAAGTCATAGAAGCTTCCTACATTTTGAAGGCATATAGTCTGCAACAACGCCGGCAAGTTATGATATGAAGCTTCATACGTGCCCCACCGCATCTCAAGCGCCTTTTGCTTCGCTCTGTAAGCTTTGTTATAGCTAATTTTATATTTGAACTCCTCCTCAACGGCACAAATAATTGACTTCGGCTCGTACCTAGGATTCTCCACGATCTGAGGGTACATGTAGTTAGCAATAAAGGCAGCTGTCAGGTTACGGTGCCTTGATGTTAATTGCTCAAGCTCGCATGTGTGATCTACCACAATCTTGACCTCCCAGAAATCCTGCCACTTGCCCTTAGACGCGTACACCCTGAACGGGCATTCGCTTCTCACACAACGAATATCATATGTTTGCGGACTGCTCTTGAGCACTTTGAACTGTCTTTGCAAAGATAGAGTGGACCATCGTTTTATTGCTTCTTTCATATTATCAGGATTAGCATACAATGAACCGACGCAGACCTCATTCTCCCTATAATCCCATTGCACCGCTTCACCATAATTTACACTTAGCATCGAAAAGTCGTACCCGTCCCAGTTCTGCGGGACACAATAATCATCTTCATCGTCTGAAGATGAATCATCCACTGTATGCTCTTCACCCTCCCTCTGAAACTCATTGACTATGCGGGGATTGTCTTCCCCCTCATCAGCCTCGCCAGTTGCTTCACGAGGTTCTTCTGAGGCATCTCCATCTTCAGCTGGTTCATGCATCGTATCCGGATCTTCATCAGCTTGTCCATGCATTGTCTCCGAATCTTCTAATACTGTATCCCCCTGGCCTCCATCTTCGTCAGCTGCTTCAGTACTAATTGTAGCCTTTTCGAACGCTTGCACAAATAATACCAGAGGTAAACTCCGACTAGTGGTTAGATTCACATAGTTCCTCCAGTTTTGGGTGCCTCGAAGTGGCAATAGCTCCCAAAATACCGGTTCCCTCCGATTCACAACGGCCATGACCGAAATCTCATGTTGCTCTCCATTAAGTCCGAAAGCTTTAAATAGCCAATTACAGATTGAAACCCAAGTCCTCTCTCTTGCTCGGGGTACTTCCTTTATGAAGGAACTAAAGTCTGACAAATCTACCCCTTCAGGACCATATCTAACATCCCCAGACCCATAGAACACTTGAAAAGGTAATCTTTCTGACATGCCTGCCAACATACACCACATTTCTCATACATTTCTAAAAAATTAATTAGCTAATAAATTCGAAGTCTAACTAACTAATAATCCTAAAAAATTAACATCAGAATATTTGTAAACTACTATTTCAATCTAAAAAATTAATAGGCTAATAATCCTAAGTGTAACTAGCCAACATTCCTAAAACAATTAACAACACAATATTTGTAAACTAGTTTTTCAATATAAAAAATTATTTAGCTAGTAATCCTAAGTGTAACTAGCTACTAATCCTATAGGTAAAGCTATTATTCTAAAAAATTAACAGCATAATATTTCTAAATCTAACTTTTTAATATTTCTAAAAAAAATTAACAGCATAATTTCTAAATCTAACTAGCTAATATTTCTAAAAAAAATTAACTGCATAATATTTGTAAATCTAACTAGCTAATAGTCCTAAAAAAATTAACAGCATAATATTTCTAAATAATAGTTCTATCTATCTAAACTAGGCAGCTAATATTTCTAAATCTAAATCTACCTAATAATAGTTCTATCTATCTAAACTAGGCAGCTAATATTTCTACCTAAAACATTGACATTACTTCTAAATTGCTATTTCTATCTAAACTATTTTTCCTATCTAAGTAAGTGTACAAAGACAACTCTAAAAAAATACCTACGGAGATCCGAAAGAGCTGCTGCTCCTCTTCCTCCCTCTCCTTTCCTCTTCCCTCTCTTCTCCTTCTATCGTCTGCTCTCCTCCTCCCCACGCTCCTCCCTCTCCTTTCCTCTTCCCTCTCTTCTCCTTCTCTCGTCTGCTCTCCTCCCCACGCGGCGCGGCTAGGAGAGAATGCGGCCGGGAGAGGAATGGTCCCTGCGTTTTGTGCGCGTGAGTGGGGCTTCCGCCGATTCAAATGGCAAGAGCGCCACCTTCCGCCATTTGAAATGGCGACAACCGAGGGTACCACCGTTTCAAACGGCGTTAAGGCCTATCGCCAATTCAAATGGCGAGAGCGCCACGGGCCCCTGGCGCCGACAACTTCTCGCCAGTTCAAACGGTGGCTTCGTTCGTGGGCCCGCGCTGAGGCCTCTTATCGCCAACTGAAGTGGCGGTAGCCTCCAGGCCCACCAACGGCCCAACCTCGAAGGGATATATCGCCAATTCAAACGGTTTAAAGTCATACCGCCGTTTCAAAAGGCGATTTCTTATGATTTCGCCGTTTCAAATGGCGGTAGCTTACTACCGCCGGACCAAATGGCGACAGGATGACAGATTTGCAAAAATATTGACCAGCTATATATTTTTGAAAAAAACGTAAAATAAAAAATATAAAAATAAAAAAACACCCCCCTCACACGGGGAGTCACACGGTCTCCGCGGGTCAGTCTCCCTCCTCTCCCAGATCTATCCTGTCGTCACCGGCGGACGATCCCCCCAATGGCGCCTCCACCGCACCCCCGCCTGCTCCTCCTCGCTCTCCTGCTCGCCGCCGCCGCCGCATCCTCAGTCAGCGCCGATGACCTGGTGGCGGAGCTCCAGTCCCTCCGCGCGCGGTCCCCGTCCGGCGTGATCCACCTCACCGACACCTCCGTAACCCGCTTCCTCTCCGCCCCCGCCTCCCGGCGCCCCTACTCCGTCCTCGTCTTCTTCGACGCCGCCTCGCTCCACTCCAAGCCCGACCTCCACCTGCCCCAGCTCCGCACCGAGTTAGCGCTCCTCTCCGCCTCCTTCCTCGACCACAACCCCGGCTCCGGCGACCTCTTCTTCGCCGACATCGAGTTCGCCGAGTCGCAGCACTCCTTCCACCAGTTCGGCGTCAACTCGCTGCCCCATGTCCGCCTCGTCCGCCCCGAGCACGCCAGCCTCGGCGGATCCGAGCAGATGGACCAGTCCCACTTCTCCCGCCTCGCCGACTCCATGGCAGAGTTCATCGAGTCCCGCACGGGACTCGAGGTCGGGCCCATCGTCCGCCCGCCGCTCATCTCCCGCAACCAGATCATCCTGCTTGGCATCCTCTTCCTCATCTCCATCCCCTTCATGATCAAGAGGATCGTCGAGGGGGAGACCCTGCTCCATGACCGCCGGGTCTGGATGGCCGGGGCGCTCTTCGTCTACTTCTTCAGCGTGTCTGGAGGCATGTACGGGATCATCAGGCACACGCCTATGTTCCTCACAGACCGCTCGGATCCCAACAAGCTCGTGTTCTTCTACCAGGGATCGGGGATGCAGCTGGGGGCAGAGGGGTTTGCGGTCGGGTTCCTGTACACGCTTGTGGGTCTCATGATTGCTGGGGTGACCCACCTGTTGGTGAGGGTGGAGAGCCTGCAGACTCAGCGTCTTGCAATGCTGGCTGTCATGGCGGTCGGGTGGTGGGCTGTTAGGAAGGTGATCTACTTGGATAACTGGAAGACTGGGTATAGCATTCATACCTTCTGGCCGAGCAGCTGGAGGTGAAATTCTGGCTGAGAGGTGATGGATGCTGCTCTCTTTTGGTTTCAGAGGTATGGAATGATATCCTTCCTTTTCCAATTCTGTAGTTGGCATATTGGTTGGGATTATTGAATTAACCACTTGAATATCAATGTCTCAAGAGGCATAATTTTAGTACTAGTCGATAATTGTGCTTTACACAAAAGATGTACTGATTTTAATTTTTTTTAAATGGCATTGCTGAATCCTGTTGATAATCCAGCATTGAAATAAATGGCATAACACATCTTCAGAAGAAATTTCTCTGCTTTGTCTCCCAGTTACTTGGCAGCTGGGATGCATTCTTGAATTAAGTAATCCTAATACTCTGAAATATGTTGCATATTTGGTTGCCACTCTTAGAATACTGTATTTAATAATCTGGTAGGGTAAAAAAAAAATGATGGCGTTCCAATCATTTTTTTTGGCAAAGTATTCTCTTATGTTTCATTGGGCTACTGTTACTGTGAGCACTCAAGCAAACTTGATTCATAACTGATTTTATAATTGGATTTTCTTAATCTCTGTTCTGTAAGTTTGGCTTGGTCTTTCTAGACATTATCTCCTAGCCTTGTCGATAATTTCTCTTCAAACCCATGTGTATCGATATTTTGTGCTCTAATGGTTCACTAATTTGATAATTGGCGTCCACTGCATATCTGTTTTTGTAATTGACATGTGTGTGATATGCTCTACAATGCTTTGTTTTTCAGAATTCTGTCTGTAGTATTGTTCTCATGCTTGTAGTTTGTTTGGATCCCTTGTTGAGCCATGTGCTTGTTCTATGGTTTTTAAGGCTGTAATTCTGTTTGTTTAGGGTTATACTGCATTATTTTGAGGAGTGTTGTGTGTTGCATTCCCTCTATGGTTCTGTACATTGGTTCCATTCATGAACAAGGGCTTGGTATAAATGAATCCATGATTCTTGAGTCAGGACTATTTATCTAAACATTCAGATATGCTATTTTGGTCCCATAGCTCCACTGAATCTTTTTTACACCAAATTTTGGAAATAACTGAAGCTGTCTTGACATACCATACCATTCTCTGCATCATGAAAGCACTTTGGTGTTACTTTCAAAAATTATATTTTCGTAAAAGTTAAACGTCTTCTAATGTTCGAGAACAAAATAACATTATTTCAATGTCAGAGGTTCCATATTGATGTTCACATTCTTCCTCCCAATTGTGGGTTCCAACATTTTCTTGTGGTTGGTCTTATGAACATAATGAGTAAATTAAAATTTCGTATTACTATAGTTTATTATGCCTACCACGATATAAATTTCTGTAACTACAAGGGACTTGATGTTATGCTCGTTCTGGATGTATGGTGGTTCACTTACTCTATAAGTAGTCCAAACTGACTGAGCCCTTGTCAAAGCTACTGTTACTTTGGGAAAGTGCATTAAGGTGTCCATTACTTCTTTATTTATCACATAGAAGTTGGAGATTCCGTTGTGTTCAGTCTATTCCGTTGTGTTCAGTCTATATAATACTGTTAGTGCCCCTTCTTGGCACATCATACACATAGTCCTACATTTATTACAAGTTTTTTTAGACATGTGAATACCATTGCAGAAATATTACAAGTTACGAAATTTAAAGGAAAATGTTATATTGCTGAAAGGTTGTAAAACTAGAGTTGTGTGTAACAATGTGTGGTTCAGGCGGAGTCAGTTTGCAGAAGTGTCATGTATATTTCTCAATATCACTCTGGGCCTCGAATTTTTAAATTGTACTTTAGGTAGAACATGTCTACTGAGTTATTCAAGACAGGAACTTTTGTCAAGTCAATGAGATGACACTTTGACAACTGAATTTTATAATATTGTATTCAGAAAAATGTTGTGAAGTGTAATGTGTGAAATATTATGTATAAGAAACTCATACCATTTTCATATATGATGTGTTGTAGAAAATTCATTTGGCCGCATTAATATGATTTGAGCTTAACTTTTTTTGTTCGGAAGGTTCTAAATTACCCCTTGTGTGAGGTGAAGAGAAAGTATAGCCTAGCTATGCTACATGGTGGATTTACCTTTTCAGAGTACTTAGGCCATATTATATATACAATTGTAGAAAAAACAAAAAAAAACTGCCACATAGAAACTGATTATCTAGGGTTTTAAGTGGCAGACAGTGTAGAGTTGTGCAGTAGATCATAGTCCTCTTTTAGGTCTGATGTTACAGCAGACAGATATTTTATGGTTTGCTTGTTTCAATTTCAGGATATGGAGTCATCCAAATTGACCTTACTGAAATAGAGCATCGCTTGGATTGCGATGACATGCCACAAGTTTGAGGTTGCAGTTCTCAGCTGCTGTAGTACGAAATAGAGAGAACCAAAGTCATTTTAGCCGAATTTGCAACTTTGTTGCTAAACAGAGAAGTCTCGATTTTGAACTCTGATATGATTGATATATGGTACTTTTACATGGTTTAACGAGACATTGGTAAATCTTAGTTGATCGCGCTGCTTACATATTTTAGATTGCTTGTTCCGTTTAGAATTTCTGTATGGTCTTATGTCCAGAGAAATTTGTATCTGTTTTGTGATATATGACATTTCAATTGGAATTTGGACAGGCGTAGTAACATAATCAAATTGGCGTTGTTACAGAAAGTATAGGTTCTGCCGTATTTATGTCCTGTGGATCGGTCTCATTTGAATGCCAATTAGAATATCTAGGTTGCCAAATGGGATGTTAACAGACACATGCCGTGAGGCATAATCCTAAGGGCTTGTTTGGGGCGGGTGGATTGAGTCTAAATTAATTATTTTTCTTCCAATCTCTACGGTTCCACTTTAGGCTGTGTTCAGATTGGGGCAAGGGAGTGCTTAGATTCAAGGAAGTTTTTGAAAAAAACACTATTCATTCAATTTTTTTTCTATTCATTATATCCGTTCCACACAGAGAACACTATTTATCTAGAGTGTTTTTTTTATGAACAGTGTATTTTCGGGGAATATTTGGGTGAACTAAATGCACCCTAAAAACACTGACACTGTAGCACTTGTTGGGAAGTGTGTTTTGTGAGAGAGATAAATAATTAAAAGTTGATGAATAGTGAAAAGTTAGAATGAATTGAACAGGGCCTAAGCTATATGTGTTATTTATGTTTTGAAGCAAACCCTAACCTCTCCTGGCATTCGTTGTGTCGTGGTGAACTCTATGCAAAAGTATGTGTTATTTATAGAGTTACACGTGTCCTCGCTATATATGCATCACGATTGCAAGCACGAACTATGTAAAATTCCATCTTTCTCTGATCTGATTCATCTAGCTGTTGCGTAACACACAAGTTCACAACAAAGTTCCGAGTACAACTTGTCAACTTGAGAAATGCGATCATATATAGTCCTAAAGAAAATATGAAACTTGTAGCCACATATCATAAGGCAACATCTGACCGAAAATGATATATGCGTGCTGAAAAAGAATTCAACCAGTCTGGTAGTATTTATTATTTGCACGAACTAAAATGGTGCATGGGAAGACCTAAACGCTGAAAGAGTCTACTATTGTGTGCTCAAAAGTCTTCTATTAAAACTTGGCTAGTTTTGAAAAAAAAAATCCAACAGGATAATAAAATATCGAGTGCATATAGTGCAAGAAAAAAAAACTTTGAAATTTAAACCCCTGTAAATTGTTTTTCTATCTGTAAATATTTTTCTTATTTGGAAGCTGGTCGAGACGATACAATATGTGTGGATTCCTCAATGGCATAGAGGCATGCAAATAGTTATCCAATAATATTTATTTTATTATTTTTTTAATAGTTCTTTTATTATTGTTATTTTTTTGCATGAGGGAGGCCAACGCAGAAGCTTCCCGCTGCCAGCGCCGGGACTCAAACCCGGATCGCCGGCGTGGGTATTTCTTTTGATCGGAATTGCATAATTATGATGGCTTTCCACCCTAACTCATTTCTCCTCCTAAATTAATTCGTATAACACCATTCTAATTCTTATCAGCAAGGCTTTTTTGACCCAGTGACCCAAAATATATATAATTTGCACCCCTAATATACACATAAAAATGGCAGGATAATCATAAAAACATACACATATAAAAAATGGCAAATGGCTTGTACAATTACTTCCATCGTCTCCTACAGCATTTCGGATTCACAATAACCTCCCAAAAAGGATACACATACTAGGTACACACCATCATACTACGAGTCGCACTAACACCTTCGAGCTGGTTTTCTCCATCAGGTTGCGCGCGTCGCATAATCGCATTTCTTGGTCAGCGTTGCCAAGATGGACAAGCACCAGACCAGCACAACACAACTGGTGCAGTATATATGTGACTGGCCATCACCCCCTGGATCGGAATGCCCCGGATCAACGGTGTGTCAAACAATAGATCAGATGGGGACAGTATTGTAAACTAGTGATAACCTAACAGCATCTGCTTGTATCGTCGGATTATTGCGAATAAAACAAGGAAAAGGACAACGTACCTACGGGCTACACGGTGACAAATTATTTTGGGGTATATTTCTTCATGTTGACAATATTACTCCGCTTATCAGCAACGACTGTGAAGTATGCGTGCTTCACTAATATACATATGTTCCAATCCAGTGGCGGAGCTAGCAGTATGGCGAGCCATGGCGGCTGCCATACCTGCCGCCCGGAGAAATCCCCCTCAGCCCCACCCTAATTTTCTTGTAGAGGGTGCCGTCAGCCATGGGTTTTCTAGAGATCTGTTCGGAGGATGTTCGGAGGAGGAAGAAGAGCGATAGAAGAAGCCAGAAAGCAAAAAACGGTTCGCACTTGGGCAGTTGGGCCTTTAAGCAACTTAATCCGGACGGCCCATTAGACATCCCACCCATCCAAAGCCCACAAAACATCTACGAATCGTCAGAAGGAGAAACTAATCTAATCGACGATGCTCGCAAATCCCGATCGCTTGGACGCCGTCGCCGACTCGCCATCTCGTTCGTCGCCCACTCACCCAGTCGATCGCTGTCGCCTCTGGTCGGCCTTCGTGGCTTCGTCGCCGGCTCCTGGTCGAGACAGCCAGACAGGCCGATAGGCAGGCCAGTCGCCAGCCCGCCCTTTGCCTGATGCCCCGATGGCGTCAGACGGCCGAGACATGCAGCAGGACCAACGGCCCAGATGCAAATGGAAGTGGGACCAAGGGTACGAAGAGATTAAAAGGTAAGAGAGTAGAGTTAGTCATCTAGGGAAAAATTAATTCAACCTTATTTTCACATGTTACTATACCAAATTTGCAAATTCTCATACGCTGAAATTTATGCATACCAGATTATTATATATACATATATATCTATATCTATATTAAAATTATGGCCTGTGGTCATATTGTAGAATATAGGTAGTGGTAGGTTCGCCATAGCTGAATTTTAATCCTGGCTCCGCCACTGTTCCAATCCCATCTCGTGGAACACACTCACGAGTCACGACCTGGCACCGTGGCACGTCATATATGTGTAGCTTCTGATGTTTATTACATGTGCTGCATTATGTTTTTTCCTTACAGTTTGACTCTAGAAGCGTGCAAATAAAACTACGCTTATCAACTATCAGAGAGTACCAGGGCAAGTACATTGGTGTGGTCTAATAGACGGTCTCATGTATTACCACGTCATCTTGAGGTGAGATAACAGGTAACTCATACAATGGGTTGTCTTATATGTTGTCTCATAATAAATACATAATTCTTAATTTATGCATACAAATAAAAAAATATTGTGAGTTGCATGGCAACAACAACTCGTACGATGGTGAGGTAGTCGTTTCGTAGTCCTAAATTTTAGCCTATGAGGTGGTCGCCTCGCGAAACAACCACCTAGTTCTCTCTCCTTCCTCTCTCTCCGCCACCTCATCAAAAATCCTACGTGGACTTGCACGAAACGACCTATGAGACCACTGACGTATAGCAATGTACCTGCCCTTATGCTTAGCGTGCTTCACCAACCATATCTTATGGATGACACATTCACGACCTGGCACGTCATTTGTGTAGCGTCCGATGCTGACCTGTATGCATGCAATGTACTACTACTAACCAATGCCACATAAGTATTTTTTTTATGATGTGACAGTGTGTTAACGAAGAGAGAGGTGAAATGAGTTTCATGTTGATGAAATGAGTTACCTAGACAACTTGTGTGTTGCATGTAACCTAGGGACCAATAGTAAATGAAACTATGCATTGAGAGAGGGTGTTTCATCCTAGTTTCAAATATTTTTAGATGATGTGGCTCTCTAAGTAATTGTGTCAATGAAACTCTATTAAAAATGACCTTACTGACTTCTTATCTTGGGCTGATTAATGCGGTTACATATCGGCATCTCCCCAGTTGCAGCCTCGATCGCTCTCGGTCTCGGACCGGCTGGGCTTTGCCGGCTTGCTGGCCGTAGCAGCGCCCGGCGGGTGAGGGTGAGGCGTCACCGAGTTTGACCTCGGCAGCCCCGCCGGCGTTATCCGGCGAAGTTTCCAAAACAAGCAATAAACAAATGGCCGAGTTGAATATGCTCGCTTTGAGTACGCGACTCCGAAATTTCTTTCTTTATTTTTCGGACAGACTAGAGGTTGGACTTGCGTGCTGCTGGTAGCTAATGAAGTCGTTTCAGGATTCACAAAAATGTAGTTAAAGTATGCGAACGTCTAAGATGGCTTACACTCTCATAATCTACACGGATCAAGAGTTGAATTACCCATTGTTTTTTTTTCCTTTTCAAGCGAAGTGTTGAATAGGCCACGTCACTTAAACACGGTAGCTTGCGAAGGCTGTGGCAACCTATTATACTCTAGCGGTTATAAAAAGAATATTGGATACTCCATTCTGAAATATAAGAAAGCCTGGCTACGTACCTGGACGAGTGCTCATACAGGTACTGAGTGAGATTTTCTTAAGCTCCAGTAAATGGTGAGTAAATAATTATCGTAATTGCTGCATAATCTTCAGGCGGAAGCTATCATCTTTGCCATGGGCGCTCCATTGTGCTTGATGTTCGAGACATCGCAGCTCAACCCTTGACGCCACTTCCATAATTCCATTCATGTACTTAGGTTTTATTTCTCTTTCCGGCATTTCCCAGTTTGTATCGTCCTAGTGCTTCGTCTTTGTGGGATTTGAGAAACTTGTTCTTAATTTTTAAAGCAGCGAGTTCCTTGCTCATTCAATGATTCCTTCAGAAAAGTAAAGAGACAACGGACTATATCAAAAAGTTCATGTGAAAGAAAAGACCGCAACAGGTATTGATATGACTGGTCAAGAAAAAAGGAATATCCCCACAATTATCAGTTAATATTGCGCTTTTTTTCTAGCATCAATATGTCATACACAAATAAAAAAATAAATCGGTGCAGTTATTAAACAATATATACCTCGTGAAGTAAAAGTCATTAATTACCCTGATTGATCTGTATTGTGAAGATCTTGTTGGCAAACAAAAGGACCATAAAAATAGTAATCCATTAATATTTGTAATTTTGCATCGCGAGAGTTTGTTTCCATCAAACAAAATTCTGCTAGTACGTAGTAGCATCTATAGTAAACTTTATATTCTTCCCTAAAAACTCCGGGCCAGGGATCTTGGTCTTTTTTTTTTGTTAAAAAAAAAGAGCAGCAGTGCGTGCCCAGCTCGTGAATTTGCAACGCAGCAGCACTCACACGCTGGCTTTTGCAGAACGAGTGCGGTCGCAGGCAGCCGCCGTGAACCGTAGCAGCGGCCGATCGAGCCGGCTAGGCGTCACCGTGTTTGACCTTGACCTCGGCGCGCAGGTGAAGAAAGGAAGTTTCCGAAGCGAGCATAAAAAAAAACGGTGGAGTTGGAACGTGTTACGTATGAGTGTGACCGCGAGATCTCTCTTTCTGACGGAAGGAGACGGGTAGGAGTGGCAGGTAGCGGCATACTATAGTATATTATTAGTTCTTCTGTAATGATCCAAGTGTATTTTATTCTCCCAGTGGTAAAAGCGACTCGCACGGCGCACGTCTGTCTTTGTTTCTTTGTTCAACACCACGGTACTACCAGTACATTTGCTGATTTGCATGCTAGTTTGTCATGCCACCCAATTTGCACTACTTGTGGTATCTTTGTCGTATATCAATTATTCTTAGCTTGCCGACAAGTATCTTATTTTGAAAAAAGTCGTAATGCTGCTTTCATAGATGCCAAAACGCCTCTCTCTGTATAAGAAATACTAGTACCTTGTCGATGCAATAATTGGACTTCTTATTCGACATTAGAGCAGGGAGCAAATTTTCCCACAGTTCCAAAAAATTAATACTCATGTACCACCATAAACTTTTTCTCAAAAAAAAAATGTACCACCATAAAACCCCAGACGGGCAACGTGACAGTAACGGACGCCCGTGTCGCCGCGCAGTCATATGGTCAGCATCGGTTGCTAGACCCCGTCCAGCCAGGCCAGCAACCCGATCGAGCAGCTCGGCTCGGCCGCGGCCCGCGAATACGACCTCGTCCAGCAGGCACCGCGCTGGGGGACTCGGCTTGTTCCAATTCCATCTCCATCCGCGCGCAGTCCAACCCCAACAACGACTCTGCTCGTCCCGGTCTCGTCTCGAGTCGTTTCAAGGGTTTTTTTTTATATATGCCATTGGAATTTGTCGAGGTTGGAGATATGCCATTACAATTCGACTATTTGAAAATATGCCATTATAATTCGACGGCTAACTGAAACATGCCATTTTCTACGCTTCTAAAGACGACTGGCCCACATGCAAGCGTACACGGCGGACCCGTAGTTTCGTATGGACTGAAATGCCCTCGGTACACCTCTTCTCTCTCTAGTCACTTACATGTGGGGCCCATATGTCATCTTCTTCCTCCATCCTCTTCCCCAATCTCTCTCCTCTTCCTGTGTCCCATCGGTCCATGGCCATGGGTGTAGCTCGCCTTCCTCCTCCTCTAGCCGTGCCCGCAGCGTGTACTCCTCGCTGCCCTTGACTTGCCGCTCTACTTGTTGCTCGCGCTTCTGGTCCTCCTCACCGCCAGACGCTCCGCGTCTCACAGCCATGGTGCTCCGCTTCTTCCCCGACGAGTGCGCAGGAGCGGACCGGCCACGGCACCTCCAGCTTCGGGTTGCTGACCTCCTGCTCCCCAGCTCTGCGGCACCTCCAATCCTGCCGAGGAGAGCGCCAAGGTCGCCGGCCTCAACACCATGGTCGCCTCGCCGGCGCACCACCACCACCCCGATTGACCCACCAGGCAGCCTTGTCGCCTTAACGGACAGCTCGACGACCCGGCCAAACCAAGCCCCAGAAGCAACAGAGTAGTCTCCCTCGCCGAGCTCCGTGACGCGCCCTGGCGACGATAGCGACGCCACTGCCGTCGAAGCCGACCAGGCCCGCCACAATGTCCAGGCCCAAGACGACGCCGACCTGGACGCCGGGGTCCGAGGCCGAGACCAGAACTGGCGCTGCTCCTCGTGGAGCACGACCCGCTCCTCGTGCGCACGGCGTCGCCACCCCTCACAGATTGGTTGGGGAAGAGGAAGATGGAGGAAGAAGATGACATATGGGCCCCATATGTAAGACCAGAGAGAGAAGAGGTGTACCGAGGGCATTTAAGTCCATACGAAACTACGGGTCTGCTGTGTACGTCCGCAGGTGGGCCAACCGTCTTTGGAAGCGTAGAAAATGGCAATTTTCGGTGAGCTGTCGAATTATAATGGCATATTTCCAAATAGTCGAATTGTAATGGCATATCTCCAACATCGACAAATTGCAATGGCATATATAAAAAAAAAACCCCTCGTTTCAACACCACCCCGCGTTATCCTCGCGGCGAGCGAGCTTTCCCTCTCTTTATAAGACGACGGCCACCGTCACTCCGATGCTCCACGACCCGCCGCTCCTGTCCACCTGCAACCATCGTTTCGTCTTCGTCCACCCGCCCCATCCCATCCCAGCACAGCCATGGCTCCCCAGGCCGCCGCATTCCTTCTCGTCCTCCTCGCCGCCTCTTCTTCGGCGTCCGCCGCCACCTCCTCCTCCTCCTCGTCGTTGATGGACGCGCCGGCCGCGTCGTGCTCCGGCGCGGGGACCTTCGCGTCCGACGGCGCGTTCGCGGCGAACCTCCACCGCCTCATCTCCATCCTCGAGGCCAAGGCACCCGTCGCCGGGTTCGACATCGCCACCGTCCACGGCGAGGGAGGCAACAACGGCCGCGTGCACGGCCTCGCGCTCTGCCGCGGCGACGTGGCGCGCGCGGCGTGCGCGGGGTGCGTGCGCGCCGCGGCGGCGCACGCGGGGCGCGCGTGCGCGTCCAAGACCGACGCCGTGGTGTGGCTCGGCGCCTGCACGCTCCGCTACTCCGCCGCCGCCTTCTTCGGCGAGGTCGACCGCGACCACCGCGCCTTCACGCCCGACGTCTTGGCGCTCCGGCGACCGGCCACGTCAGCGTCGTCGTCGAGGTCGGCCGAGCTCGACCGTGAGGTCGCGACGCTGATGAGGAGGCTGACCAGGACGGCGTACCTCTCGCCGCTGCTGTTCGCCGCCGGTGAGGTCCGGTCGCCGGCGGCGGCCGGAGGACAGCGGAGGCTGCGCGCTATGGCTCAGTGCACCAAGGACCTCTCAGGAGGGGACTGCAAGGCGTGCCTGGAGGCCGCCATTGCGCAGCTGGTGGCGAGGGGGTGCGCGCCGGAGGGCGGCAGGGTGCTTGGAGGAAGCTGCAGCCTCAGATACGAGCTGTCCCCGTTCTTTGATTCCTGAGATAGTGGCTACTAACCAACCTGTATCGGTGGGTGGTTCGTGCTTGTAAATTGTAAGGTGTCAGACAGATCGTTGTGTGACGTTGTGCATAGTCAAGATTCCAAGGGAATCAGATACAAACAAAAGTGATTGTTCCTTATGTTCTGGTCCTCCATAACACTCTCTGGTTGGTTACAGATCATTGCAATTGCAACTTCCGTTTCTCAGTAGTCAACCAGTCAGTAGTGACTAGTGAGACTACATGCTTCCTACAATCCTACGTTTCAGGGACTTCAATTTTGCCAGTTATGTGAGATCAGGCGGATGAGACTGGCCGTCCTAAAGAAGGAAAAATTGAAATTCATGAATGACTATCTCCAAACCATTCATGGGAATTGGAAAATTAGTGTTCAACAGTCCGCCGACTATTTCCCAAGTCGTTCTTCTGCTTCTTTCATTCTAACAATGCAGTAGCGAATTTTCTTTCCAAAAGAGCATATGTTGGACCCTTGAGTAGCGCATGCAAAGAAAATAAACTAATACTAAATCTGTATTTCTCCTAACTAGCAAATTAAATTTAAATGTGGCGTGTGACACAGAATTTGTTTCCCATAGAAGCGTCGGGGTTTTCAAAGCAGCCGTTCGTCACGCTGCTGTGATGCATGCATGACTATTACATCAAAATTGCCGTACCTTTCCCATGCCAAAATCATATTTAGCACATGATGTGTTCAAAATTCAAATAGTTAGGCATGTAAAATCGTATACCAATACAGTACCACATGTACAAAAGGTTGTTTGAAATATATTATCCCCTTCATGACATGTAGCTAAAGTCTCCAGTTGGATCCAAAGTTTCCCGGTACAAATTTGATATACTATGTGAGATTGTGTGTTATTCATTCGGACGCATAACTGCATAAGTCATAACCCATCACATAATCCCGCCTTGCCAAGAGAACATTTTGCGACTTTTTCTATCTTATGTTGGCAGATAGAATAACATGTCACCAGTTTCACATGTAGTCGAACTCCATAACCCTCACATATTAGTATGCTACTAAGTTGTTTGGCAAGTTCATTAGCACGCATGATGTAGGGTCTAACAACATTCACCAAACTGGTGCCATCTTCATGGTCCAATCTGAACCTCATAAGGATATGTCAGGGAACGATGAAGATCGATGTTGTGTAGGATCAGACACTGATAGCAGGAATCATTTCAATTTGATATTGGCGGCGACAATTTCGAAAAAGACATGCCAAATTGATGCACAATAAGAATAGGTCAATTATGCACCGTCTAAGATAGCTTGTGACTCCAAAATCCGCTTTTTGGGGAAGCCAGTGAAGAACAGATTCATCTTGTGCATTTTAGTCTAGGATTGTGCTTATTGATGGGCCACTGCATAATCCTGCAGCTTAGTGCAGCCTCTGCATATTATGTTAAGCTAAACAGGGCCTAGGTTATGCTTAGCCTAAGATCTAAACACACCTTAAGCATTATTGATGGATTCATCTTCCTCCTCACCTTCTAACTGGCCTACCGATTTATCCCATTGTTCCCTTGTTTGGGACTTTTGTTAACTACCAAACAACTTGTTTGATGATTGTGACAATTGACAAGAGACATGACCCACGTTAAATAAATGAAATTCCTTGCTCCTTGGATTTTTTTTTAAAAAGTAAGAAACGCATCTTATAAGTCACATCATATCAAATAAGATATATGCAACAATATTTTCTATTTTGAAGTAACATGCGCAAAACAATGGCATGAGAAATATATTGCTGGTAGTACTTGGTTCAATATTGGAACGTATTATTGTAATTAAACTTCAAACTTTTAGCGAAGGATAAGAGATCAATCGGCAATTCTGTAGTCAAATTGACTGCCTTGAGAAGATCTGAGGCAAGCAATTAAGGTTGGAGCCAAACGTAACTTGAGTGCATCTGAGAGCAAACCGATTTTCACTAAATCAAGTTGACCCCTGTTCGGAAAAAAATTTGCAGTTATTGAAAAACTGGTGCTAGTCAAAAGGACAAGTGTCCCGATGATTGTTACCTGGTCCACAGTAAGGAAATTGTTCTTTACTTCTGTAGAAACAAAAATATGGATGTATGTAGTTCTGTTCTGTTCTGTCTACAGTTGAGAACTTCCACAGCAAAGAATAGTTCAATGATTAATAGATTTCGAATTGATACAGATAGAGGCAATCAAAGCAGTGCAACCTGGTATACATAAAGTAATCAAAGACATGTGCATAACGGAATGCTTATTTATAAATGCTGCACTTTCCATGCACTAACAATTTCAATTCATGCATCAGTTCCAGAAAAAAAAAATCAATTCATGCATATATTTGTTCCATGTTAGATGAATATAGCAACGCAAGTTGACTTACATAGTTTATCTGCAATTTATCAATGTGCAAAACTCATCAAATCACATGTGGGTGGCTCTTACAGACAATCTTAAAAGGGAAAAAAATGCAATGATGTTTGTACAGATCATATTCATCTGTAGTATCTGTACCCAGCTAATTTTTCTAAAGATCCTCACTTTGTGTTGTCTGCTACATATATCAATTTATTTTTCAAACATATAAACAGAAGTACAGAACCATTGATGCCAATTCAGACCAAGATATAACCTTTTATAGAGATCTGTTTGGCTAAGATGCATCTTGAGAGGGACAGAAACATGAATATCAGGAGCACCTAAAGAGGTTGGCAAAGGCAATTCTGAATTCTGGACGTGATTATGAGATATTTGGTATCTTAATCATTTTCATGCTGATACACGATGGTCTGGCCTAGAAACCAGTAGAGGCAAAGTCGAAACACAGGAGTATTTTGAAAAGGACATACATGGATTAGAGATATTGGAGCAGGCTACACTGAGATGGCGATGAATGGGAAGATCTTGGAGAGGAAGAATAATTCATGACAAAATTCACGTTAAGAATGACCATGCCATCAAACTTAAAGGAAACATAGACCTTCGAATAGTCATAAAATCAAGTTTCAGTTTCAGGACGAACAGCTATGTGGTTGTAGACAAGCAATCAGTTTTATGATTTTGATGTGACAGGGAATTTACAATTTACCTTTTCATAGATGAACTTTGTGCTGTGAGAATATAAGAGCGTCCAACAAGTAGAATTGAAAATATATATGTATCAAACACTAATGCCATGAGAAATGTTTTAGGAGCTCACAACCGCAGGAAATCATGGCATTTAAAAGTTCAGTTTACCACATCCTGATTTATTAACAAGTTCACGATGCCATTCATGGATCAGACAAAAACCGGAACAATCAATGGTGATTGTATGGATTTTAAGAAATCCAACTACCAAAAAAATAAATTTCTCTAAAGATGAATACTTCAAATTCATTTAAAGGGCAACAGAAAAATCTACTGCTTTACATAAGCACGAATTATTTGGACAAAGTAAATTCTGGAATACATATTTTTGAAATGCCATTTTCTTTTTGAATTCTCTTTATTGTTACAAGTATGAATGTCATCAATGGTAACATAGGATAAATGTTTTTCCACGACACTATAGCGGAATGACATCCAACTTCCAAACATATTAGGATTAAGTTCATGAAATAAAATTCTAGACAGTTCTGAACTCCCCATGGCCACGTTTATATCTTTCATTTAAATCTTTCATCAGAAAATCCAATGACACTATATGCTACAATTTTCCATTTCTTACATATGCCTTCTGCTGGATTGAATTTGTGAAAAGCTTAAAATTTTGCTAAGGTTTGGCACAGAACTTACATGGAAATTGCTATGACAAAGCAAGACTGTACAAATCAGCATGGGAGGTTACTTCCATCAAGTAGGCTGCAGGTAAAATCATTGTTTTCGATCTCTAGTTTGTCTGCCTTGACAACAGCATCTAGTTGAAGAGGTACAAAGCTCCGACCAGGACCATAGAAATGAGGAAAACAGTTACCATCGTAAATTGTCTCATAAATTAATCCATCTGAAAGCTAAGATAAACAAAAAAAAGGAAGAATATGAATGTGAAATTCATTACATAATATATTAGAAGTTTTTATCTGTAACACATTGGCACATTATTGAAAAAAAGGAGTAAATATAAAGAAGGAAAAGCTACAGTTGAAGAACCAACATCAATTTTGATAGTCTATACATGGAGGTAAACAAATTAAAAACAATTAACCACTCATAAAAATAAGTAATAAACATAAGAAATGAATTATTCTGTATCTGTGTTTTGCAAAATAGATACTTAAGTTTTCTAAATACTAGAATAGTTGGGAATGAACAAACTAACATTGGACAGGATTTAAATATAATTACCTTAGAAGTGTCAATTTGTAGTAGATATAGATCATTCCTTCCAAGAAAGAAATTCTTTAAAGTCATCTTCACCTTCACCAGACCCAAGGATTAATCAATCTCAGTTCTCGAGAAAATGTATAGAAGAATGACAAAATGAAAATGTATGAAGTTCTTATGGAAAAACCTGTAGGGTGAATCACAAGAAAATTTTACTAATTCTTACTATGAGTATAAAAATAGTTATAAGAAATAGAAATGACATTGATTTGAGTGGCGCAAAAATATTGGAATCCACGCATCTTGTAG
Organism: Digitaria exilis; assembly: GCA_015342445.1. Lineage (NCBI taxonomy): Eukaryota > Viridiplantae > Streptophyta > Magnoliopsida > Poales > Poaceae > Digitaria > Digitaria exilis. The sequence continues at coordinate 414,065 of JACEFO010001675.1, read as the reverse complement.
GCCTAAGACTAGCATTTTAACATTGTTGGCAATATATAAATATAAGTTAATGATGTCCTTACTAAATCAGTAAAGGAATCAAACACTTGGACCACATTCGAAAGATCATAGAGGTTCCAGAGGATATCTAGATATTATCATTGTACTACACCTTCTCGTGACAGAGGTAATAATGCAACCTCAGCATAAAGTTTTACGAGAATCAAATTGTAGACTTTAATGGTTCTCTTAAATTATACTTCAATGTTGATTGTTCTTTTGAATAGAAACAGATGCATGTTGCATTTTGCAAAAATGCACACTATTGATTTGCATATAAATGGTTACATCATGCACACAAGCATCTTCTTATTGCCATTCCAAGCTCCGGCTGGCTTAACAAGCTAAAATTATTATGACCTCTGCATCTTGAATAAACACATAATTTCCTCAACTGCATTAGGGACAGTTGTTACAATCATCCTAAATAAGTAGAAAGATTCACTCGCCAGTACCATGTACAATGGAAACTTGGGTAACGAGGAGGCAACAAGCACAAGTCAAATGGATTAGAACTCTGAAACAGTACGGTGCATCTATGCTTGTAGTGAACGAATGGCATCTCCAGACAACATTGCTCCAAGCATAGATTTGAGAACGGGATGACCTATCCCAGATTCCACACCTCAAGAAACAAAATAGCAACCCAAATCTGCCCAAGAGCGGACAGCTCTTCATTGATTTAGGGAAACTTAAAAGAGCGCGTAGGGGGGAAGAAATCAACCGGCGTAGGGGCGATACCTGGCTTAGGTCGCTGAGATGGATGCAACCGGTGGAGCGGTCGATGTCGCCGCCGAGAGTAGCGCCCGTGCGCTGAAACTCCGCCCACTCGTCGGCCGTGCTGATCCGGTACACGAACGCCGGCGGTGCTGGCTTTGCCATTGCGGGCTTGCGGCTGCACGCCAGGAATGAGCAGGATCTATCCTCTTGTTTCTTTTTTTTGTCTTTATTTTGTTTTCGGGGACGGGCCGGACGGCAGACGCCACGCCAGGGAATCGCAATGGTTTGCTGAAACCCCCCGAGGAGCCGATGGGCTTCCGAGGAGAAAGGCTGTGTTTAGATGTTACAAATGTGCCCACAATCTACCGTAGCAACAGTAGAGTGTGGGGAATTTGTATGGGGTGTTTAGTTGTTATAAAAGTTGTGCACAAATACACTGTAGCAATATACGTTTAGTTGGGAAGGAAAAAATGATAGTGATGTGATGGGTGATGTGATGGTGAATTGTTAATTGTGATTGAATTGATGGGAACTAAAACCAACTAAGGGTGAGTTTAGATCACCTAACTTCTCTAAAAAAACACTATTCATCTAACTTTCTACTATTCATCCCGTCTCTCCCACTCACAGAACACGCTTCCCAGCACGACCTACAGTATTTTTTTTTGATCTACAACGTTTTTTTTCCCTAAACTAAACTCACCCTGAGATAGCAAGCAAAGGGCCCTAAAAAAGAATATCGAGGAGGGACTCAAGTGGAGTACCTTGAGGCGAAGTAAAACATAAAGAGCTCCGAGCCTCCGACAAGCAAAAGATGAATAATATCCTCGTCCTCTTTTTTTCCCGTGCAGTAGCCTGTTTTCTCCACAACAAGGACACTGCTTTCACAAACATCATTGATGTTTTGCGCTATCTTAATTAATTAATTTGTATTTTTCTTGTGGCCTGCGTGGTGCGTATAAATTCTGTCATGCGTACGTTCTCCGCTTCGTAATCCAGCAGCTTGTCGCAATCGGGGTCGTACGTGCGCACCGGCCCCTACGAATACATGTGTGTCTATATACAAAAATATAATATGGTCATCTTTAATTATTACGAGCAAATCAGGCAGCTAGAAGTGACGTACGTAGAACAGATCTCAACACTGAGCAACTAACCCCAGCTTTTACATATCCTTTATTTATATATATGAAGAATATAGTTTGAGTCACTGGGACGACCATACTAGTAGTTATTCTCACCGTTCCAAATCATAGGTAATTGATTTTTTTAACCTCAAATTTAACCACTCGTCTTATTCAAAAAATTTATACAAACATAGTCAAATTTGAATTATTATTGAAGTACTTGTATTAATAAAGCAAATCATAATAAAAAAATATAATATTTTATATAATTTTTTGAATAAGACGATGATCAAAGTTGGGGTAAAAAAAAATCAAACGACCAACAATTTGGAACTGAGGGAGTACTACGTATATATGTCAACTTTAGCTGTTGCTGTACAAGCGTAATCGATTCTTTGCTTTGTTCTAGTAATCTAGCCATATAGGTATCTTTATCTTTTCTCCTTTATCTTTTTCTTTTTTTTCCTTTCACTTCTTTATTTGTCCATCGGTTGCATATAATAAGTCTGTGCTGCGGCTAGCCAGTGACAATTTCCTTGCCTGCCTAATCTCTGTCACATTGAGAAGATTAATCCATTCTAACACCCTGTGGCATCACCACTTGTTTTGAGAAAAAATAATTTTAGTGCGTAAAGTGGCAGGATCATCTATTGGCGTCCAATGATATAGCGGCCATATTCCATTCAACAGCCAGGTATCATTAGTATCATTGTTTCTTAATTATAGTGTTAATTCATGGCTAGTGTGAATATGTAATAAATAATGTGAACTAATATGTATCTATTGTTATTAGAAAAGCAAAGAGGAGCTCGGAAGATTGACGGCCAAATACATGAGTGTACAGGAGGGAGTTTCGCTGCGGACGTGCAACCTAAAATCTCGAATAAAAAAGGTGAACGAACAAATTAAATTTATAAGAATAATAGTTGATATGTCATTAGAATGAAGAAACATGTATAGTTGATATCCGGAGTATCACACAGCTCTTAACATAGTCATCCATATAACTGTATATTTATTACACCACATTAGCAAAATGATGACGTGACATAACAATTAAGATGAAAGAAGAGATGAGCTTCGTCATCGTAAAACCCGGCTGGTATAGTTTTTCCGACAAAACTTCACCAATTGTAATTTGCCCATCTAGTCTGACTCAAATTTTCACTGTGCACCGCGCATCTCATATTTTCCTTACGCTATATGTATTTTATTTTTCATATATGACTCTATTTTACACTTTCTTATATCATACTATGTATATATGAACATCAAAGTAAATTAAACTTTTGACATTTTTATGCTAACACTTAATTTATATGTACAATAGTATGCAAGTGACTACATTGTTTATATATAGCATATTTGATCACAACATCATTCAAGAATTAAATGCTGCAGCCTATAGATAGCATGTGAAACAGTGAATGTAACTTTAGATATTCCTACCCTTTGATTTCAAGGGATGTGCGGTCCTCATTAATTTTAAGCACACTATGATTTCTAGTGAATAATAGCCAGTACTATTGATTATGTCATCGTGAAAAAAACAGATAATCTTGTGTGGACGATGGCAACTATGGACCGACGTCTCCTGAAAGCAGCCACATCCGGCGATGCTGCATCACTGAAACACCTGGCATCTCAGGAGCCGGGCGTGCTGCTTGGGACAACTCCACCGGGGAACACCTGCCTCCACATCTCCTCCATCCAGGGCCACGATGAGTTCAGCGAGAGCATCCTGGCGCTGGACCAATCCCCGGCGCTCCACTCCGCCGTCAACAAGGACGGCGAGACGCCGATGCTGGCCGCCGTGGCAAGGGGCCATGCGTCTCTAGCCTCTGCTCTGCTCAGGCGCTGCATTGAGCGACAGCTGTGCGAAGCAATCCTGAAGCAGGACAGGCACGGGTGTAACGCGCTGCACCACGCCGTCAGCCGGGGACACACCAAGCTCGCGCTCGAGCTGGTCGAAGCGGAGCCTGCCTTGTCGAGAGCCGTCAACGGGCGTAGCGAGTCACCTCTGTTCATCGCGGCGATGAGAAACTTCACGGAGGTGTCGGATAAACTGTTAGAGGTTCCCGATTCGGCTCACTCAGGAGCTTTCGGCTTCAATGTTCTCCATGCTGCTGTCAGAAGTGGAAATCTAGGTAACTGAATAAGTAAGACGTACTGTGGTGTGAATTCTTGGCACTTATGCACTACGTTCCAAATATTAGTCTTTGTAACTTTTTTTTAGATTCATAGTCTTTGCTATTATCTAGGTGCACAGCAAAGACTACGAATCCAGAAAAGCCAGAAAGACTAATAATTTGAGACTAGGGGAGTAGTAGAGTACTTGACCAATTTTTTTGTGCGTGCTTTATTTGCTTTATTTCAGCTATCGCTAAAAGGGTTATGGAGACGCGTCCTTGGCTAGCCACAGAAGAGAACGAGAACAAGCACACTCCAGTGCACCTGGCTGCATACGAGGGCGAGCTTAACGCGCTAGCAGTATTGCTGGAGCATGATCCGTCTTTGGGGTACCTAACCTCCACACACGGTGACCCTCTTTTATGTGTCGCAGCATCTCAGGGCCATAGTGGCGTTGCTCGAGAGCTTCTTCAACACTGTCCAGATGCTCCCTACTGCGATGCAAGCGGCTCGACATGTCTTCACATTGCCGTGTTGTGTGGACATACAGAGTTTGTACGATCTATCCTGGTGTTTCAACAGCTTGGGCACCTGATTAACATGCTAAATGGAAGCGGAGAAACTGCTCTGCATCTCGCAGCCAGAAACTGCAAGCCGGACATGGTTGCTGCTTTGCAGATTCACCAGGGCATAGACGTAACGGTGCTTAACAACGCCGGTGACCCGGCAAGCCGGGTGTTGGCTGATGCTGCCAACCAAACCAAAGCTCTAGTCTCGGTACGCTTTTCTCTTTCTATGTAAATATATATTTTTCAAGCAAATAAGTCTTTGAATTTATAACGGGGTTTATAATAGAGAAAGTACACCAAACGACTTTAGGTGAGATATATGCTCTGGTGAGAGAGAGCGGGGGGGGGGGGGGGGGGTTGAGAAAGAAAAGAAACGGCCTGGCAGTCAGTTTCTGCGCAAGAATCTAAATAATTTGTAAGAGAAAAACAAGTGGGTCCTACCAAGGGCTGATAGATTGGCTATAAGTTTATCTAATTAAATTGGGCTTGACTTAACCCTGTTTCAATAAATTGAAAAATCCAAGAAAAAACATAATTTAATTGAGTTTAGCCTAATGTTATCTTGATCTAACATATTCACCTTCCCTAATATCAGAAATAATCCTAATTGTCTAAATTAAACACTTATTTTTTTGAAATTAATTAAACACTTATTATTACATTAAGGAAAAAGGAGAAACTCAAAGTTATATAGTTGTCTATTTCACAGTTCATGAGAAGCAAACTAACCTACCCATCGTTAAAAATAACCTAAACACGCTTAAAGATTTGCATATAAATTATTTACATTTCATTTGATATTATAGAAAACAATAACCCAAACTACCCTCTAAGTGTGCTTCTAGATTTCATATATGGAGACAAAATTTCATATACTGTGCACTTTAATGCAAGCGAGAGTATGCCTATATGTTCTATTGACATTACAAAGAAAACAATATATGATCTAGATTCCATCCCATCTTAATATTAGTAATTGGAGGCATGTAACAGAGTCTCCACGTGTTAATTCTTGTGAGATGTCTAAGGAAAAACAATAACTTCTAACAAAAATCAAAATCATGTCGCCTCTAATTCAGTAGTCTCCAATCATCATCACCTATAACAATTACCGGATCTATTCTACTTTCTAAATAACCTATCTCATGCTAAAATACATGATCTAAAATCCTAAATTTGAAGATAAATTATACCTGCCTATACGTTACAAGAAATATTGAAAAGTTACCACTAAATTTTATTTTAATTTACAGACATTTGCCATTATGAAAGATAACATGAAATACCCCATTTAATTTGTCTCTAAATTATTCACCTCTACTGTTATAAAATTTTAAATGAAATATCTCAAACCTTTGTCTACATACTAATAGATATAAAGTATGATATTATGTGGTTCTAAATTACACATTTCTACTACTCTTAAATCAAAAGTAGGCATAAATTTTTGGGCCAGCATTTACGTGATGTGGTACATGCTTAAATTACTCTTTGTAAAATTATAATAATTTAGAGTGTACGTAGAACATAAATAAAAAATACAAAAGGAAATTCTAAATAAAAACACAGCAATCACTAGAATTTAAGATTAATATATGGATTCATCAGAAAAAAGGTTAACACATGAATAAAAAATGTCTGCAACTAAAAAGAATGATTATACACAATTAAAATAGAGGTTCATGGCGTGACAGAAAAGAATGCAACATGAACTAATATGACATAGTACATTTGAAAACACCATAGAGGTTCAATTCAAAGTATGATTAACATATCTTAATATTACTAAGTTGAGGTTCTAAACATAGCGTCTATATTAATTATTACAAGATGCATAAGAAAAAAATACATAAAAATTATTAGATAAAGAATAATCATTATTAGATATATTCTTGGATTCATGGACTCTTACCATGATAGAGAATAATACTTATTATATATATTATATTTTTTAAAAAGGTCCCGCTATGGCATTTAATAAGGGCATAGATAACCGCCAAATCTACATGACTACATCTAAACTACTAACCTCCACCATCATGAAAGATAATTTAATATCTTCCCTAATGTTTCTTTTAAGTTGCCTGAATTCACCATTATGGAAGACAATACAAAGTAACCCCTTTAATTGCATCTAAATTAGCTGTATTTGGCTATATTTATAAAATAAAAAGTAAAATCTCCTTCAAATATGTCTGAATTCCGGGTATAAGGTAATTAAAAAAGAATTAAATAACCATAAATAATTTTTGATGAAAAGGTATAATAAGCAATAGAATCTGAAATTAGCACATGGAAAAAAAATTGCAAGATCAAAATTTGAAAGCCAAAAATGGAATCATAATGTCAGAACAAGGCACAATATTTTTATGACAAATTCTAGCTAGAAGGTATGGTAAAGATACGTACGAAGACTATAGAGTTATTGCTAAAACTTTGTCTTGAGTTTGTATATGAATAGACGACGGCACACGAAACAGCTACGACGGGAGCAACCATGACGGACTCATCATCAGGAGCTACCACGACTCCACCACCACTACCACCCGTGGTGTTGAGTTGTGATCCAATTTCATCACAAGTCAAAGGCCCATTAGGCCCAGGTCGCTACTGGGGGGGTGTCCACATAGTATTCTATTTTATTCTTGTAAGCCGCCGCTACGGCGTTGTAACCTGACTCCTCCACATATTGAAGTTCTTACTGGCTGGCGCCTGTGGTTTTTCCCGCAAGGGTTTTCCACGTTAAAATCGTGTCTCGTTAAAATCGTGTCTCGTGTTCGATCTTGTTTTCGCATTATTTGCTAACAAGTTGTATCCAGAGCCAGTTACGAGATTTGATTTTGAAGAAGAAAAAAATTAGGGTTTCGTTCCCTGTTCGTCGCGCCGCCGCTGCTCCACTTCGGTGCGAAATTTCTGTTCGTCGCGTCGTCGACGATCGGCACTCCGTACGCGTGTCTTGCTGCGCGTGTTCAGTCGGAACGCTGTTCGTTGTTGGTCCAGGATCTCATCTGCCGACAGGTGGTGTTGCTGCCTCCGTCACCAAGACCTTCCTCTAGTCGGAGTTTGATTTGGAAGCGGATTTGCGTTCCAATTATTACCGTCGTGGTGAAAAGGCAAACCAATCTGCCACACAACCAGCTGCTCGCGCATCGAGGTTGAAGGCAGAGCCAGTTTCAGTTCGGCTGTTCCGTCCGCAGATTTGGAGAAAATCGATTTCATCGAGTTTTGCTACGTCCACACGTGAAGTCTACCAGAGATTCTTCAGTTCATTGCTGAACGTACACGAAAGTGTACGCAGGCTGCAGGTTTTGCAGGGTTACACAGTAACGTACCTAGATTTATTACTGCAGATTATTTCTTCTGGTTATTTCTTTGCAATGGCTTCGATGAAGTTTGATCTACCACTGCTGGATCATAGCACAATGTTCTCGTTGTGGCAAGTGAAGATGCGGGCCGTTCTGGCGCAATCGAATGATCTCGATGAGGCACTGGAAAGTTTCGGCAAGGAGGATCAGAAGAAGACTCCATGGACTCCTGAGGAGAAGCGGAAGGATCGTAAGGCTCTCTCTCTAATTCAGCTTCATCTGTCTAATGATATCTTGCAAGAGTGTCTGCAGGAAAAGACCGCTGCAGATTTATGGCTCAAACTGGAATCGATCTGTATGTCCAAGGATCTAACCAGTAAGATGCATATGAAGATGAAATTGTTCACGCTCAAGATGCAGGAGGGTGGTTCGGTATTGAACCTACATATCTATTTTCAAGGAGATCGTTGCCGACCTAGTGTCGATGGAGGTTAAGTATGAGGATGAAGATTTAGGCCTCTTACTGTTATGTTCTCTGCCAAATTCCTATGCCAATTTTCGTGACACCATACTTTTGAGCCGTGATGAACTAACCCTAGCGGATGTTTATGAGGCACTCCAATCCAGGGAGAAAATGAAAGGCATGGTGCACAATGATGGGTTGTCGTCCTCCAAGGGCGATGCACTCCATGTTAGAGGCAGACCTGAGCAGAGATACTCCAATGATGGCAACGAGCGTGATAAGAGTAGAAGTCGTTCCAAGTCCAGAAAACCCACCACCAAGAAGTTCTGTAAGTATTGTAAGAAGAAGACTCATTTTATTGAGGATTGCCTTATACTTCGGAATAAGGAGAAGAGGAAGAATAATCCTGATGGTAAGGCATCTGTTGTCTCTGCTGGTGAGGGTTCTGATTCTGGAGATTGTCTAGCTGTTGCTGCTTGTGTTTCTGATCATGATGAATGGATTCTGGATTCTGCATGTTCATTTCATATCTGCACTAACAGAGATTGGTTTAGTTCTTATAAACCTGTGCAGAAGGGAGATGTTGTGCGTATGGGTGATGATAATCCGTGTCAGATTGTGGGCATTGGCTCTGTTCAGATCAAGGCTCATGATGGGATGATTCTCACTCTGGAGAATGTGAGGTTCATACCAACAATGACCAGAAATCTTATTTCGATCAGCACACTTGATGAAAGAGGTTTCAAATACTCCGGATGTAATGGAGCTTTAAAGGTATCAAAGGGTTCTCTTGTTTGGCTTATTGGTGATAAGAATTCTGCAAATTTATATATCCTTAGAGGTAAAACTTTGCATGGTGGTTCTGTTTCCGCTGCTGTTGCTGCTGTTGACACTAATGCAGAGACTGACCTTTGGCATATGCGTCTTGGACACATGAGTGAACTTGGCATGGCAGAATTGATGAAGAGAGACCTTCTCCTTGGCTGTACTTTGAGTGGCAGGAAATTCTGCGAGCATTGTGTTTTTGGGAAGCATAAGAGGGTAAAATTCAATACCTCTGTTCACACCACCAAAGGTACTCTTGATTATGTACATGCTGATGTTTGGGGTCCTTCCCGTAAGCCTTCTCTTGGTGGTGCTCGTTACATGCTTACCATTATTGATGATTACTCTAGAAGAGTATGGCCTTACTTTATGAAAAATAAAGATGATACCTTTGCTGCTTTTAAAGAGTGGAAGACCATGATAGAAAGGCAAACTGAGAAGAAGGTAAAAGTGCTTCGTACTGATAATGGTGGAGAGTTCTGTTCGGATGTTTTTGATGATTATTGCAGGCAAGAAGGCATTGTTAGGCATCACACCATCCCATACACACCTCAGCAGAATGGTGTGGCTGAGCGCATGAACAGAACCATCATATCGAAGGCCCGTTGTATTCTGTCCAACGCCAAGATGAATAAGCGTTTTTGGGCAGAGGCTGCGAACACTGCTTGTTACTTGATAAACAGGTCGCCTTCTATTCCACTTAATAAGAAAACACCCATTGAGGTATGGTCTGGTACACCTGCAGATTATTCACAGTTGAAAGTTTTTGGCTGCACTGCTTATGCTCATGTTGACAATGGTAAATTAGAGCCTAGAGCTATTAAATGTCTGTTTCTTGGTTATGGTTCGGGAGTTAAAGGCTACAAATTGTGGAATCCCGAAACAGGAAAGACTTTCATGAGCAGGAGTGTTGTTTTCAATGACTCTGTGATGTTTACTGATAAATTGTCCTCGGATCATGTTCCAGAAAATTCAGCAAGAGAATTGCAGCATGTCAGTGTGCAGGTGGAGCATGTTATTGATGAGGAACCAGTGCAGGTGGAGACCGTGAGTGATGTTGTTGATGATGAAGCTCATAGTGATGATATTCAGCAATCACCTCCTGTTTTGCAGCTAGAGGAGGATGTCCCTATTGCTCATCGCAGGCAAAAGAGGGGTTGTGGACCTAAACCCCGTCTTATTGAAGAATGCAATATGACTTATTATGCTTTGAGTTGTGCTGAACAGGTTGATAGCACTTATGAGCCAGCAACATATAGAGAAGCTATTGATTGTGGTGATCGTGAGAAGTGGATTTCAGCTATGCAGGAGGAGATGCAATCTCTCGAGAAGAATTGTACTTGGGAGGTTGTTCCATCGCCAAAGGGGAAGAAGACTGTCCGTTGCAAATGGCTTTACAAGAGAAAGGAGGGTTTGTCTCCTAGTGAGCCTCCTAGATTTAAGTCAAGGTTAGTAGCAAAAGGGTACAATCAAATTCCTGGCGTTGATTATAATGAGGTATTCTCTCCCGTTGTGAAGCATAGCTCTATTCACACTTTCCTCAGTATTGTTGCATCACATGATCTTGAGCTTGAGCAGTTAGATGTAAAGACTGCATTTTTGTACGGTGAGCTTGAGGAGGAGATATACATGGACCAACCTGAGGGGTTCATAGTACCAGACAAGGAGAATTATGTGTGCAAGTTGAAAAGGTCCTTGTATGGTTTGAAGCAATCTCCCCGTCAGTGGTATAAAAGGTTTGATTCATTTATGTTGTCACATGGCTTTAAAAGGTCCCAATATGATAGTTGTGTTTACATGAAGACTGTTAATGGATCACCTATATACTTGCTGTTATATGTTGATGACATGCTGATTGCTGCCAAGAGCAGCAGAGAGATCACTGCGTTGAAGGAATTGTTGAGCAGTGAGTTTGATATGAAGGACCTTGGTGCTGCTAAGAAAATTCTAGGTATGGAAATTACTAGAGACCGTTCTGCTGGTTTGTTGTTTCTTAGTCAGCACAGTTACATTGAGAAGGTTCTTCAGCGTTTCAACATGCATGATGCTAAGCCGGTTAGTACTCCTATTGCACCGCATTTTAAGTTGTCAGCTAAGCAATGTGCTAGTTCAGCTGAAGATGTTGAATACATGTCAAGAGTTCCGTATTCTAGTGCTGTTGGTTCTCTGATGTATGCTATGGTTTGCTCTCGTCCAGATTTATCATATGCTATGAGTTTGGTTAGTAGATACATGGCTAATCCTGGTAAAGAACACTGGAAGGCTGTTCAGTGGATTTTCAGATATCTCAGAGGCACGTCAGATTTTTGTCTGAAGTTTGGTAGGACAGATAAGGGGCTCGTTGGATATGTTGATTCAGATTATGCTGGTGATTTGGACAAGCGCAGGTCACTCACAGGTTATGTCTTTACTGTTGGCAGTTGTGCTGTGAGTTGGAAGGCTACTTTGCAGTCTGTTGTTGCTTTGTCTACTACTGAGGCTGAGTACATGGCTATTTGTGAAGCATGCAAAGAGTTGATTTGGCTAAATGGTTTGTTTGCTGAGCTTTGTGGAGTTAAATCTTGTGTTAACCTGTTTTCTGATAGTCAAAGTGCAATATTTCTCACTAAAGATCAGATGTTTCATGAGAGGACTAAGCACATTGATATCAAGTATAACTTTGTCCGTGATGAGATTGAGAAGGGCAAGTTAAAAGTATGCAAGATTAGCACTCATGATAATCCTGCTGATATGTTGACAAAGCCAGTCCCGGTTGCTAAGTTTGAGCTATGCTCAAGCTTAGTTGGTTTGATGGATTAGCCAAAGAGGCTATTTGGCGCCAGAAGTATTTTCTTTATTGTTTCAAGATGAAGGTGTTGATTATGCTACAAGATGAAATTTGTCTCAAGGTGGAGTTTGTTGAGTTGTGATCCAATTTCATCACAAGTCAAAGGCCCATTAGGCCCAGGTCGCTACTGGGGGGTGTCCACCTAGTATTCTATTTTATTCTTGCAAGCCGCCGCTACGGCGTTGTAACCCTGACTCCTCCACATATTGAAGTTCTTGCTGGCTGGCGCCCGTGGTTTTCCCGCAAGGGTTTTCCACGTTAAAATCGTGTCTCGTGTTCGATCTTGTTTTCGCATTATTTGCTAACAAGTGGCACCGGAAACAATCGACCAACGTCTCCTGGGGGCAGCCGTGTGCGGCAACTCCGCGGAAATGAAGCACATGGCCCTGCAAACCCCGGGGTTGCTGCTGGGAACCCCTCCTCAGGGGAACACCTGCCTCCACTCCACATCGCCTGCACCCATGGCCACGAGAGGTTCTGCAGGGACGTCGTCCTGGCGCTGACGGACCACCAGTCCCCTGCGGCGACCCTTCTCGGCGCCGTCAACGCGGACAGCGAGACGCCGCTGCTCGCCGCCGTGACCAGCGGCCACGCCTCCCTGGCCTCGTTCATCCTCAGGTGCTGCCGCGACGAGCAGCTGGGCGAGGCGATCCTGGCGCAGGACAGGCGCGGGTTCAACGCGCTGCACCACGCCATCCGCAGCGGGCACAGGAAGCTCGCCCTCGAGCTGATCGACGCGGAGCCCGGCCTGTCGCGAGCCGTGAACCAGTACGACGAGTCGCCCATGTTCATCGCGGTGATGAGGAACTACGCCGATGTGTCCGAGAAACTGCTGGAGATCCCTGACTCGGCTCACGGGGGAGCGTATGGCTACAATGCTCTGCATGCTGCCGTCCGAAGTGGCAACCCAGGTATGCACATGTGTGTGTATCTTCCCTTCTTTTTTTATAAATAAAAGAATGTACAGTGAGATCATCTTGGTTTCAGCTGTCGCGAAAAGGATCATGGAGAGACGTTCCGGGCTGGCCCGAGAGGAAGACGAGCACAAGACGACTCCAATGCACATGGCTGTGCACTGGGACAAGACTGACGTGCTGAGAGTGCTGCTGGAGCATGATTGGTCTTTAGGGTACGTAATCGACTCCGAAGGTCGCCCTATTCTTGCTTCAGCTGCGAGTCGAGGATACGTTGGTGCTGCCCGAGAGCTTCTCAAGCATTGCCCACATGCTCCCTACGCCGACGCAGATGGCACCATCACATGCCTCCACCAAGCCGTTCTGGGTGGTCACATAGAGCTTCTACAATTCTTCCTGGGGTCGAAGCATCTTGGCAAGCTGGTCAACATGCGAGACGTAGTGAATGAGACTCCTCTGCACGACGCCGTCCGAAACTGCAACCCCAAGATAGTCGGTGCTTTGCTGCTACACCCGGACACCGACGTCACCATGCTCAACGGCTCGGGTAACCCAGCTACCTGGGTACTACCGGACGACGATGCCAAGACACTAAACTGGGAACGTACGCTTATTTTCTCGATCTTAACCGGACTTATTTTTTCCCCTCACGTACGTCCTATTTCACTACTACAGTATATAACTAGAACAGTTCTTCACTGTCGCCCATAATAACTACCACATGCTTCGAAACCGGCAGTGATAGTCATTCACTGTCGGCTGGTAACTTGTACATTTGAAAATGATTGTTACTGCCGGCTCAAGCCATGAACCGGCAGTACGTGAAATATCAGAGCTGGTTTAAGCCACCAGCCGTCAGTGAAAATGAGGCAGCAGTGTGTTCCCATTTATTTTGCCAAACAAAATATGTGCTTGTCAGAATGAATAAGTACAGCTGACACTTCTTTTTTAAACGAAAGGAAACAATAAAAAAACATTGTCACAGAAATATATCAGCAGCAAAATTTGTCTTTCTTGAGTATTATGCTAACGTGTACACATACCTTTCTTTAAAACCTTGCAGAATGAAATCTCCATGCTTATGTTGAAAGCTGATCCTGATGCAGCAAATGATACTTATAACCTTCATAAGCAAATGAAGGATCGAGTAACCTCTGAATCAAAGAAGGATATAAAGGAATTGACTCAAACATACACCAGCAACACTTCTTTAGTGGCAATCCTCATTGCAACAATTACCTTTGCTGCTGCTTTTACCTTGCCTGGAGGATACAGCAATGATGCTGGAAGCGAGGGGCTTCCCATCATGGGAAGAAAGGTTGCATTCCAGGCATTCTTGATCTCTGATTCCTTGGCAATGTTCTCCTCGATGGCTGTTGCCTTCATTTCCATAATGGCAAGATGGGAGGACTTTGAGTTTTTGCTTTATTACAGATCCTTTACTAAGAGACTTATGTGGGTTGGCTACATAGCAACCACCATAGCATTTGCAACCGGCCTATACACAATTTTAGCCCCTCGTCTGCTATGGTTGGCTATAACAATTTGCCTTATGTCGGTTCTACTGCCCATTCTTACTTGGCTACTAGGTGAATGGCCTGTCCTGAAGCTTAGATTTAATCTTGGCAATACATTCAAGTCAGAGCTCCTTGATATGGTCTGATTTCATGAACTCATCTTATTTCTTGCATCTACGTACTCTATGTTTTACTCTATTTAAAGAAATAGTGTGTATGCTTCATGTTATTTGAATAAATGTCATTGTGATTCATGTAAACCTTAAACTTTGTATTTTGATGCTTGCATACATGGCAACAAGTGTAGCTCTGGCCTGTCATCTGCAATGATTTGTATAAATTTTTCCTATGTTGGTTCTACTACCATTCTTACAAACCTACATGTAGTGGCACACATAAAAAAGTCAGGAGGAGGCTGGATATGTTCAACCTCTAAAAGGGAGCAACATCTTTAATCTCTTCTTTGCTCTTGCACTCCTAAAAATTGCTTGTTCAGGGACACTAGATCAGATTCACTGGTCAGCGAACCGGTCGAGCCCACACTACTACAAAAATGGTTTGTACCAGCGGGAAAAATGTCTTTTGCTATGGAGGGCTGGCAATCCACTCCTAGCTCTTGCCGCTAAAAATAGTTGTTTGCAGGTCTCCCGCCCTTGAAAATGTTGTTTCCAAAGGCGGTTGACGCCACTACCCGCCCATGGAAACCCTTTCCTAGGTGCGGGTTATGGCATCAGCCGTCCCTACAAATGTCATTCCCATCAAAATTTTGTACCATTTTTACACCAAAATTTTAAACTGTGTTTCTCAACTAACCCATTCAGATCCAATGTTTAAAGAACATGTACATGTAATAAAGTTCCTAAGGAGGCAACGGCAGTAAAAGCCAAGCAAAGAATTCAAGAAGATGGGCTGATTTT
The DNA here is from genome assembly GCA_015342445.1 of Digitaria exilis. Classification (NCBI taxonomy): domain Eukaryota; kingdom Viridiplantae; phylum Streptophyta; class Magnoliopsida; order Poales; family Poaceae; genus Digitaria; species Digitaria exilis. The sequence goes on along the minus strand of JACEFO010001675.1, from coordinate 398,712 downwards.
GCAGAAATCAGTACCATCAGATGCTCCTTGGTCACCAGAGAAGCGACACTGCAACCATCGGAGCAATTGGTACGCTGCGAAGAAGTTAAGTCAAAGTCAAACCATGCGAATGTTCTGAGAAGCTCTTTTCTAGTAGGGTCCGACGAACTCTAAGGCGAAGACTTGGAAGTCAAAAGAAACCCTAGATCATCAATTGTTCCAATGCAAAGTCAAGAGGAGCATTAGACGAAGCATATTTACATTACGAAGTTCTAGAGAGGTTTTGGAGAAAATTAGTTCAGCATCAGATGTTCCAACGACACCATCAGACGAAGTGTTAGATGAAATTTGTGTTTGTCAGTGAAGATGTTGGGTGTTCAGGACCCAACGGCTGGTTGCACCAGATGTTACGATGCATACAAAAACATACCATCTAAACATCTGATGACATACTTTAACTCTTTAACTAGCTGTTGGAGCAAGCCTTTTCGATGCCTTGGGCTATTTATAACCCCCCATTTGGAGTTGATGAATAAAGTTATAGAGTGTAGGAGTCCATAGAAGAGCAAAACACATCAAGAACACATCAAGCTGCCAAAAGTTGTTAAGTGATTCATCAAAGATTTAGCACAAGCTTAGAAGAATAATTAGTGCTAGGATAGGTCTAAAGAAGAGGGATTACAAGGTGTGCCTACCTTGTGATCAATTCTATAGTGAACTAAAGTTGTACAAGGTGTTTCCAGTGCCTTGGTCCTTAGTGCCTCGTCGCCAAGGCTTCAACCCTCCTACTTGGTATGGAGCGGTGTCGATGACCATGTGTAGGGGACATAAAGACCCCTCCCTTCATGGAGAAGCTCCTTAGTGAAGACGAAGTCAAGGTGACCAGGGAACTTGGCGTGCGCTTTAGTAGTCGAGCCTTTGTGGCAAGTCATGGTGTGTCCTGGGAGAGATTTGGTGACCAAGAAGCAATACTTTGTGCGAGTGCATGAACAATATGGACTAATGATGGCTTAGTGCTTACCGATACCATGGGATAAATCACTGTGTCAAGAGTTTGCTTCCCCTCATCCCCTTCTTTATATGTCTGCATTGCATTTTGCAACTTCTATGCCTTTGCTTTCTTAGGGTGTGTTTGGTTAGGCTGTGGCTGTGAAAAAAGTTGGTGTGGGCTATGAGCTGTGAAAAAAGCTACTGTGAGAAAGTTGAATGTTATTTGGTTGAAAAAGCTGTTGTGAATTGTCAGAGACTCGGTTGATAGATGAATTGTATGTTTACTTTCAAATTATAACACCTTTTCCATATGTAATGAAATGATTAATGAATATAATTTCTTCATTTATTTTTCCCTTATCCATTAGCCCGCGCCCACGACGGGGGAGAAGGAGGGACCCACACGGTGGTGGCGGAGGTGCTCCTGAAGTGGAGGGCTGGAGGAGACGATGGAGACACCATATTACTGCGCCTCGTGCGGGAGGACCAGAGGAGGAGAGAGGGGGCATGACGGGGAGTGTCTAGGCCTAGAGGATAGAGTGTTGCGTGAGGGGGAGGGTGTGACGGACGAGGAGAAAATTTAGAAATTGAACCAGTTGTTAGTAATCAATGGCGTGGTGGGTAATTTTATTGAAGTTTTACCTCTCACAGCTAAAAGAAGCTGCACTAAGGTGGCTGTGAGATTTCTATAGAGGAAACCTAATTTCTTTGACAGCTAGGTGATGAAAGTACCCCTTTGGTTTAGCTACTGACTTTTTTGGAAGCTACAATTTATTTTATCTCAACCAAAGAGACCTTTAGTGTTGTATCTTATTAGATGCAAAACTTGTTTTAGGACGAGGGCTTCACACTAGATCAACCATAGTTGTACATCTTCGATATTTTGATCTAATTTAAGTTCCTTACATCCGATTCTTTACATCTTTGATAAAAAAGAGGGCTATGAGCACCAATTCCATACATCCGGCTCCACGGAAGCACCGCTCCTGCGTTGACTAGTCACGCCACCTTCCGCTTGCTTCACCAGCACCCCATCCTGCGTTAGTGTGCAAGTGCGCTAAACCTAGCATGCCGCCTAGGTTCAAGGAAAAAAAGATAGCTCGAAATGATTATCTCTAAAGTATTGCATAAGTTTGACATTGGTCCCTCATATTTCATTTGGAGTAAATGAATCCCATAACTAAATCAGTGCATTTATCATCCCACCATAGTTTAATAATGGTTTTGTATCATATAATATCAATTTATACCATGTAATAATTTTTTTACTCATGGACTACTCAAGTCTAATGCTATGTAAATTGCTATAATAGTTCCATTACTTTTTACATATAAATTTTTAGATGTGCTAGCGCCCGGACGTCCGATGGGAACATTGCACATGAGACGCTATAGTAATCTATCCCAACATTCAAAAATACCGTCTGGAATATCAAAATTAAACATTTGCAACATCAGAGACCAACATTTGCAACATCAAAACATGTTGAAAATTTTGTTATTAGTCATTCATTGATTATGACGTGAAAAACCGTCGCAACATTCATTTCATGTTTAAGCAGCCGCTGCCGCCTCCAACCAGCCAGCAGTAGGCCGATAGCTGCGGAATTGCACAACCTGGATTACCGAATAAACTCCATTCACTCCACTGCCAACTAGTTGTGCTCTCCAGATGGATGAGGTTTCCCGATGGCGGCAACCCTCCTCACCGGCGTCGGCAACCTTGCCAGACAGTGATGATCTCCTCTAAGACATCCTCCTACACCTCGAGTCGCTACCGTCGTCCCTCCCGTGGGTCTCCCTCATCTGCAAAAGCTGCCACCTCCTCGTCTCCGACCCTAGCTTCGTCCATCGCTTCAAGATGCATCACAGGTCATCCACCCCAATCCTCAGCTTCTTTAGATCTTTCAAAGGCAAGTTCACTCCTACTCTGGATCTACCCAACCGGATCCCTGCTACGTGGTTAACCTTGCCACCGTGCCCCATCCCCCATGAGACCCTTTTCGTGGGCTGCTGCTGCGGCCTTGCTCTCCTAGTATCTTGTCAATAGGTTACCATCTGGATTCTGGAACTTTGTGATCACACACTGGTGCGGTGTGCTCTTTCCATTGTCATCCCCCCTCAGGCCTTGTTCGGTAGAAGGGGGTTTGTTCCATAGGTTGATTTATTCCCAACCGGGAATGGGTGCATCCCCTTCCTAACACCGAATCTCTGTTGGGTTTAATTATGTTCTAATTCTTGCATACCTTTCTTGTTCGGCTAGGAGGGATCAGGATCAACACACTATAGGAAACTATTTAATCTATGATGGACCAAAATCGTCATGGATTGCCAAACAAACTGTCAAAATGATGTTGTAGGACCGATAAGGAGACCCAGAGGGGGTGAATGGGAGCCTCTCAAAATTCTCTACTCGAGAACCGGCCTACATCGCAAACACAACCCCAAGCACGACTCACACGCGGAAGCAACAAAAACCAGCACAAAACAGCGCAAGAGACCTCTAGCCGGTATGCACCAAACAATCCCAAGGAGTTATGGAGAAGACTCCTCAAGAAGGGATGTAGAGCCGGCAAAAAACGCTCACCAGGGCAGCACCGCAATATCCATTGAGGCCATGAGGCTCACACCGAATCAAACAGTGAGAGAAGAGCAGACGAAAATAGGAACTCCAGAAGGATTTCTAGCTGCCTAGGGGATCACCGACACATCCGGTGGCGCTATGGAGCGAGCACTGCAAGATATGGTGGAGAAGAGGCACACGGTAAAAGCAAGGCAGAGACTTCCTTGAGGACGCACGAACCACCGATCTATCTGTTGGACAGCCACAAGCTGTACCGTACAATCTGGTGGTAACAGTGCAAAGGCTGGATGGAGAAACCGAGGCTGCCAGAAAAACCTAGGCTCCACCGCAAGATCTGGCACTGCAGCAGGCCATGCACCATATCAGTTGGTGGGCATAGTCCATGCGTCAAAACACTCCAGCAATGAACTTAGCCAACCACGAACACCCACGCGTTCACCGCAATATCAGGAGCTCTACCAGAGACATCGCCGCAACATCCGGTGGAACACAGCCAGAGAAGAAAACCCTCATTTTGAACTCGGGCTCACTGTTGATGCTCCATAGATGCACCAAACACGAATCCACAAGCGCACTGATCATTGTAGCTCTTCCCTTAGAGTAATCCCCAAGGTTTATCAATCCATGGATCGGCAATAAACTTACTAGAGTTTCCCATCTAATCTAACGAACCTGTCCTAATCATGAAGCATTGATTGCATATAAAGATAATCATAAAGATATGAGTGGAGTATTGGGTTGATCACATCCATAAACATAGGCGAGGTAAAATGCAACAAAAGGGGTAGCCAAGCCTATCATGTTGTAGTTGTAGTTCTAGCCAAAGAGTAAGCGCAACTTACATGTCAACTAGTGCATCTTTAACCTACTATCCTCCGGTCCAAATCCCTCAAGTCCCACCTTACACACCCCACACCCTGTCACGGTGCTTCCTATCGGTGTGGGTACCTGCTGAGCACGCTCACAAGGAACATGTCAAACCTCCTTGGTAGATCTAGTATGAACATCTAGCCACCGCGGCTAAAGGAACACCCCAAGGAATCTATCTCGATAATAGATTAACAACAAGCAAACCCAAGAAAGAACGAATTCATAGAAAGAGGAATCGAGTCGCAAAGAGATTGGATGACAAGAAGAATATTACTCATATAATAGATGTGTTTGGATCATCACCACCGAGTACATACTATTGATGACTCCAACTAGCTCATGAACTCCACCATAGCACAACCATGCAAAGAGGCTATGGCGGCTAGGGTTGGCCTAAGCCATACCCTAGACAACTTTGAGGACTTGCGGCCACCGGTGGCTCCCTCCAATGTATACTTCTAGGTTTCGCCGAGTTCTGGTGGATGGATGCCTCCCCCGTTTGGGAGAAAAACTATTTATGGACCGAGGAGACTCCACATGGGTCCTTGGCTGGCCGGCCACGACCCTTTTTGGCCCGCCTCAGCTTCATCTTATGCGTGGTGGCTTCTAACTCCTCTGAGAATTGATGTCCCAATGCATTTGGTCATTGGACGTCGTTTTCTTCGGGATATCTTCATGCTATGTTTGGAAACCGAATAATTCCTAAGTCCTTCATTGATTAGCTTTGACTCCGAATTTGCTTGATCTTATCCTTAAGTGCTTGGTCCAAAGTACCCCTTGGAGGTTGTTCATGCCTTCATATCACTCCTTCATGCACTCGGTCTCGAGCTCCATCATAAATGCCTCATTTATAGCTCAAAAACCTGCATAAACAAAAATCCTCCAAAAATATATGCATATGCGAAAATGGGATTATTTCAAGTGCCAAGTGGTGGGTTAGTATATGAATTAGTCCAAAAACACCGCATAAATGACACCAAAAGTGAACCGTTAACGGCCATCAATAATACCCTCACGCTTAGCTTTTGCTCGTCCTCGAGCAAGTCAAGCGATGCAATCTTTCTTTGGAGTTGAACAAACGTTCTTTGCTTAGAGGAAATCAGCATTTCCCTTCAATGTCTCACCTGCACTTAGTTACACACAACAAGACATATTGCTCTCTCAAGTTTTTAGCATTTAAGGTTCAGATTGTGATCGGCTAAATCATTATGGAAGATAGACTAGCAATAAAGATCACGCCACAATTAAAATAGATGCAATGCTCTTAAACCTAAGCAAACTTCAAACCCTTTACCTTATTCCATCGTGAAGAGTTTTCAAAAACTTGCATACCCAACATAAGTGAGATTCTCTTGCAAAAATTCATGGGAACACTGATCTTATCGAGTCTCTCAAGCCTATGCTAGATTATTTTCAACCTGTTCTACTCATATATGAAAGTGAGAGGCTTATGTGGAGCTTGGTAGGTAAAAACAATCCTAGCAAAATATTATATCTCAAATATTGTCAAACTAAGAAAGAGATCTATTGGAATTAGCGAGACTAGTCAAAAAGGCTATGGAAAACAATCGCTTTATGGATAAGGAGAAAATGGAACACACACTTTTGAGACGGTGGACATTTGCAAAGGGTGATCCCAAGGCACAAATGAAGTCCTCATAATCGGATTGCACGTGGTTGGAATATTGAGTATGAAAATTGTCTTCAAACTACCTTGGAAATTTAATGAAATAAAAAGAATCGAGGGGCATTATTATTTTTTTTCTTTCTTCCTTTTTCAATTTTTTTTCGTGAACTGGGCTTGAAACCCTCCTTCTGCATTGCCACGACATGACGGTAATCAACTGACAAGCCATAGGAACAATTTTTATAATATTTTTCTTTTTTTCTTTCTTTTTTTCCTCCTCAGAACTTTTGGTAACATAATACTTACTCGACATCCTCTCCCCCATGCTTAAGCGATTGCTCATCCTCAAGCAAAGAAGTGAGGATTCATGATTGCTGAATTATGTGCAAAAATCCATCTTGATCTTCTGGAAAAACACCTGAATCTTTAGGGAGTTTCTCCTCGTCAAAATTTGCAACCTCCAGAGGTAGGAACAGCCATGGCTGGCCGGCCTAGGGGTGGTCTAGCCGACCGGACTACTGCCTGTAGGTCTCTACTCCGTTCGATTTTTCTGGTGTGTTGTCCTTGGATCCTCCAGAATTTCATCGAGAATATTTTCCATACTCAAACATAGATTGTGGTCAAGGAGGGTAGCCACAAAAAGATATTTTTGGTTTAGGGTGGATATCTAGCGAGGTTTGCAAAGCTTCCGGTGTAGAAACTCACAATGCATGGATAGAAAGGCTAGCAAAAAGAAGGTACGCAAAATGGAATGGCCAGGTTCTTAGTCTCGAACCACAGAAATCAATCTTAATCCAACTCATCAAAAATATAAGTTTACAATCTAAGGGTTTTATCATGAAATAACTTGTATGTATAGGCTTTGATAGTAAAACTTTGCAAGAGATTCACAAACGTAGATAGCATAGGAATCAAGTTTTAAATAAAATAACACAAGGTAAAAGTCATCGGTGAACTTAAATCAAAGAGCAATATGGAATACGTGGGTCTAGAATTTAGTCTTTTAACCTCGACAAATAAAAGAGTCAGTTTTTAATCATTTTAAGATTATTTTATAGAGAGCAATTAGTCAAGTCATATATAACATGATACAAGTAAAACAAAGCAGCAAGTTTCATCACTTTTCCTTAAGCAAAATATATCATCGTGGTGATCACAAAGGTGATGGTGATAAAAAAAAACTAGGTTGTCCTCCTAGTAGTGATGTTATTAACAAGAGAGATATACAAAGGTTTCTAACCTATGGTCGATGGCATATATATACAAGCATAACAAAAATAAAGGGCAAAGAGAAGGTTGAGAAAGTGTTACCGTCCTTTTTTATGCTTGTATCAAAGTGAAGCGTGTCTCCCCCATGCTTAAGCATTGTGCTTGTCATGGAAAAAGGATCTTGAGCATCTTTTGGTGATCATCATTTTTGTACTGTAGGTAGCTTGTCTCTTTTCATCACGAATCCTTCGCCACACTTGGCATGTTGCTAAACATAGAAGAGATGATGAACCATGTTGTTATTCTTAAAGTCCTATTGCCATGCATCCGGAGATCATCTTCAAGCTTCTTCACCTTTGTTGCCTTATTTGTCCTTCAATTTCTTCTCTTTGTCGCTAAGCCATGTTCCCAATCATTTTTTGTAACACCCTAAAAATGTCTTTTCTAACTAGTAATTAAATATGCCTTTTATTAGAGAGTGTTCATAATTAACTTAGGAAAATAAAACTTTTTGTGAAATTAAAATTGAATATAAGGTTTAGAAACTTGGTTGTTGCATTCATGTCGGTGCACAGTGTCGTACGGACATCCCTGGCTCCACCAGCTAGGTGGCCCAGGCCCGTATAATAGGATGGCCCATCGGGACTACTCTGACATCATGGGCCACGGTGCACAACGGCGTGGACCACAAGGAAGCTCGGGAGTAGTACTAGAATAGGAAACCACATCATGTATATCGTATGGCTTCTCCTAGTCATACTCGACTAGTACTCCTGTATCAACCCGACTTGTAATCTTGCCTCCCCGTGCATATAAGGCGAGGCAGGGACCCCTCCAAAACACAACCCACAACATACGCAATCAATCAAGAGCCACGCAGCATACAAGACATAGGATATTACGCATATTGTGGCCTAAACCTATCTAACTGTGTGCCCCGTGTCTCACCTTCGAGTTCCTGTTCTCGGCGAGTCCACCACAATCATCTACTTTGGGAACCCCCGTGGTAGGTTGCTGGGTTAAAACACCGACAGCTGGCACGCCAGGTAGGGGCTCTCGATGAGAATCTGATGGCGAAATCGACGGCTCCTGTCATCATCAAGCCTATTGTCGCCTTCGAAAGAGGCGACACCTTCGTCTTCGGTTCTTGGGTCTGCATATCCAATGGTGCAATATATTCAACCACTTCCCCGCGGCGACCCCGAAGACTTTGTCCACGATGCTTCTTCAAGCTCCAGCGGACTATCTCGCCAAGAATTTCGGTGAAATTTCACTCTCTGACTCAATCAGAGAGCTCAACTTAGAGCCTGACCAAGTAGACCGACCTGACTTCAAAGTCGCTCTACTTTCCAACTCCGATGCCGTTTGGATCACGCTCATTGAGCGCCGCCTACTAGGCTGCACTCCCCAAGTTACAACACCCCGGCAAGGAGATCATGCTCGAGTACTACTCGGACTCGGAGGCAACACCTGAGTACTACTCGGACTCAGAAACCTCCCTCCACTACTACTCAGAATCACCTGACTACGAGCTCGACTATGGTTCGGACTTGTATGAAGAGAAGCTACTCAGGGCTCTACTCAGGGATTGGTGATCGCATCGACACCGACAGGTAGATTCGTCTATTGGCCTGACCAGAAGCCCTCTGACCTCGACAATGGCTCGCGCCTCGTTGCCTACCTGGACAACCTCCCATATCAGGAAGGTGCCCCGCTCCACGACGAAGGCAGCGACACTGAGCTGGTCACCCCCTTTGCCTCTAGCAACTACTCGTCGTCCCGGGAAGTCTTTGTCATCAAACCCCAAGGCCATCACAGCAATCTGCGTTTCCCAGAGGATGTGACTAACGACGAACTCTCCCAGAACGCACCCACTAACGAGGCTGAGGCAGACAAAACTAATTGGCGCCAGCGTAATGCCGAACGCACTACCCATCGTCAAGAACTCACGGAAGCTTTACCTACTGCAACCTTGACGTTACTTTGGAAGCCGTGGCCACCGGCGCCAACGCATCTCCAGAAGAACTCATCAACTCGATCAATCTGATCGGCCGCTCGATGCCTAGAACCCGTGTCGCTGATCAAATCGCTACTCTAGCTGAGAGGTTACACACCATGCTTTGACAACGTCAACGCCAAGAAAACAGTAGCCATGGAAGCAGTGGCTGTAGAGATCTTGGCACTCACACTCCTAGTCGCTACTGGCCCCCCGCCATGGGAGGTGGCGACAGAAGCATCAACATTGGCTCCCGCAAGAATTCCAACACCCGTGACACCATCAACATGCTACGCCGTGAATGCATGTCAGCCAGAGGATACAAGAGACACCTTTCCAGCCTTTTCCAAGCGGCTGAGGGGTCTACTAATTCCTGAGAAGTTTAAGCCTCTCGGCATTAGCAAATACGACAGCAAGCAAGATCCTAGGCAATGGTTGCACTGCTACGCCATGGCTGTGGCCAATGCTGGGGGCGATGATGACACCAAGTGCATCTATTTCCCGTTTTGCGTGGAGCAAGAGCCACTCACCTGGCTCAAATCTCTCGAGAAGGACTCCATCGACAACTGGGGGAATCTGAAAAAGTGCTTTACAAGCAACTTCACTGGCGCACTGGGCCGACACGGTACTCAGATGGACCTCGCTCAAGTCAAGCAGATGCAAGGCGAGACACTCCGTGACTACATGCGACTATTCTTCGATAAGCGCGCCTCCGTCGTAGATGTCACTGACAAGTCATCCACACCTTCCAGGACGGCCTCTTCGACAAGTGCACGTACATCAACTTTGGCCGCACACGCCCGACTACCATCACCAAGCTGAAAAGCATGATTCAGTCCTAGGCCTACGAGGAAGACAAAGCACGAAACAAGTACAAGTCTACTCATGACAACAATAACCAGGGCAGCAGTAGCAAGCAGCAACCCTCGGTGCCTAATCGCTTGTTCCAAAACAACTCGAACACTCCCAACCGCAAGCGGAAGCTCGACAATATTGTCGCGACCTTGGAACAAGCCTCCAAGAATTCCAAGTTGGAAGACTCACAGTTCGACAAGATTCGCAAAGACAAGTGCCCCTGGCATCCAGAGGACAACCATACTACCGAGCAGTGTTGGACACTACGCCATGCGCTAAAAGATACTCCAGAACCCCAAAGACCTCCCTGCAGAGGCAATGGGAAGAAGGACAATCATGACAAAGATGGCGACTTCCAGGATCCTACTCATACCGTCAATGTCATCTTCGGTGGAATACCCATAAAACACTCTCAGAAGCTTCTGCTGTGGGAGATCATGTCCATTGAACTAGCCACCCCCACTTTCCTAAAATGGTCAGAGGTCCCCATCACCTTCGTGCGGGCGAATCAGTGGACTAGTTTCTCAGAACCAGGGCGATTTCCACTCGTCCTGGACCCAGTGGTCGCAGGCTCCAAACATACCAAGGTCCTCATCGATGGTGGCAACGGTCTCAATGCCCTATTCACCAAAACCCTGAAGAGGATGGGCCTTGACGTCTCTGGCATGTTGACCAAGACCAACTCACCATTCTACGGCATTATCTCGGGCAACGCTACAGTTCCCCTTGGACAAGTCGTGTTACCCATCACCTTCGGGACCATGGAAAACTACCGCATGAAGTACATCAAATTCGAGGTCGAGGACTTCGAGACATCCTATCATGCCATCCTTGGCCATCCTAAGCTCGCCAGGTTCATGGCCATCCCTCATTATGTGTACTGGTGTTCAAGATGCCTGGCCCTAAAGGAGTACTCGCACTACAAGGGGACTTGAAGCGCTCCTACAACTGTGACACTGAAGCTGTAGAGCATGCTGCCATGACACAAGTACCCAATGCTATGTTGGAAGTTTTCTCTGCATCCAAGAGGACCGCCCAAGGCGAACTCGAAATACTAGAGAAGACGGACACTGCCTCGAAGCCCAAGCCGTCAGAGGAAGTCCAGCCCAAAGATGTTGACCTTAGTACCGGCAATCCAAGCAAGACAACCATGATCGGCGCAGGCCTCGGCTATAAATAGGAAGACAACGCTCGTCAGCTTCCTGCGCGCCAATCGTGACATCTTCGCATGGAAACCAGCGGACATGCCACGCGTGCCTAGGAGACCGATAGAGCACTCACTCAACGTCGATCCTAAAGCAACCCCCAAGCGACAACACCTCTGCCATTTCACTCAAGACCACAGGGATGCCATTAAAAATGAACTCGTGAAACTACTCGTAGCCAGCTTCATCAGAGAAGTTTTCTATCCTCAGTGGCTTGCTAACCCCACACTGGTTAATAAGAAAAACTCCAGCGAGTGGAGGATGTGTGTCGACTACACCGATCTCAACAAACATTGCCCCAAAGACCCCTTCGGGCTGCCCCGGATAGATCAAGTCATCGACTCCATGGCAGGCTGGGCTCTCCTGTGCTTCCTTGACTGCTACTCCGGGTACCACCAGATCACAATTAAGGAAGAAGATCAAGAGAAGACAGCGTTCATTACCCTGTTCTGCCCCTATTGCTACAAGTCAATGGCATTTGGGCTGAAAAATGCTGGCGCAACATACCAATGAGCTATCCAGGCCTACTTCAAGTAGCAGCTCAACAAGAACATCGAAGCACATGTGGATGACGTCATCGTCAAGACTAGAGATCCTGACAAACTTATCGACGATCTTGAAGAGACTTTCGCCTCACTGCGGGAGTACCAATGGAAGCTCAATCCCAACAAGTGCGTCTTCGGCGTACCATCAGTTCATCATTAGCCATTGAGGAATCAAGGCCAACCCAGAGAAGATCACTGCCATCACCAAGACGACAGCTCTGACTACTATCAAGGACGTCCAGAAGCTTACCAGGTGCATGATGGCCCTAAAAGACTGGGAGAGCGAGGACTCCCCTTCTTCAAGCTACCCAAGCGGAAAGAAAAGTTTATGTGGACCAAGGACACTAACAAGGCTCTTGATCAGCTCAAAGACTTCTTGTCCAAGCCCTAGATCCTCACAGCGCCTTGGGCCGAGGAGGAACTCCTCCTTTACATCGCTGAGACTACTCACGTGGTCAGTGCTACCATTATCGTCGAACGACAGGAGGAAGGCCACGCATACGCAATCCAGCGACCCGTCTACTTCGTCAGCGAGGTCTTATCTGAGTCCAAGGTTCAGTATCCACCGGTCCAGAAGCTACTCTACGCGATTCTCATTACCTCGTGGAAGCTACGACACTACTTTCAGGAGCACAAAATCTCTGTGTTCACTGCCTTCCCACTTGGTGACATATTACACAACCGGGATCCTACAGGGAGGATCTCTAAGTGAGTGGTTGAGCTTGGCTCTCTCTCACTCGAGTTCAAGCCGCGCACTGCTATCAAATCTCAAGCCTTGGCAGACTTCAATGCCGAGTGGTGGGAAAATCAAGTCCCAACTCCAACCGAACACCCAGAGCATTGGGTAGTGTACTTCGAAAATTCACTCAAGCTTGAAGGCAGCGGTGCAGGCGTACTGTTGATTTCTCCCAAAGGGGAGCAACTCAAGTATGTCCTATAGATCTTCTAGAAGGTGTCCAACAATGAAGTTGAATACGAAGCCCTTCTACATGGGCTACGACTAGCAGTCTCTTTGGGCATAAAGCGACTACTCATCTATGGTGACTCCACAGTGGTCATCAATCAAGTCAATGACTCTTGGTATCGCAACAGAGAAAACATGGACGCTTACTGCCTAGAAGTATGCAAGCTCGAGAACAAGTTCTATGGTCTCGAATTCCATCACGTCATTCGCGACAACAATGTTGCCGCTAATGTCCTGTCAAAGCTTGGTTCTACCCGCGCTGAAGTCCCAGCGGGAGTCTTTGTCCATGAGCTACATAAAAAGTCTATCCCAGACCAGCCATCTTGGCTAGCAACTACAGACCCTGGTCCATCACAACTAGATTGTGAAGTGCTGATGATTGACGTGGACAGGAGGCAACCGTTCATCTACTATCTCAAAGAGCATAAGGAAACCAGCAACGAGTTAGAGGCAGAGCAGATCATACGCCGAGCTAAGAACTACATGCTAGTTGGAGACAAGCTTTACAGGCGAGGCGTCACTTCCCAGATACTCATGAAGTGCGTTCCTCGAGATGAAGGCAAGGACATAACGGAGGAGATACACATAGGAATCTGTGGCAATCACGCATCCTCACGAACTCTGGTGGGGAAACTTTCCAACCAGCGTTCTATTGGCCCACAGCTCTGGCCGACGCAGAAGAACTTGTCAGGAAGTGTCACAGATGCCAGTTCTTCACCAAGCAACAACATGTTCTAGCCTACGAACTAGTCACAATACCGCCAACCTGGAGGTTTGCTTGCTGGGGGCTCGACATGATCAGCCCTCTACCAACTGCGCCTGGAGGATTCACTCGAGTTCTGGTGGCTATCGACAAGTTCACCAAGTGGATCGAGGTCAAGCCTGTCACAAGCGAAGATGCCAGCAAGGTCCTCGACTTCTTGGATGAGAACGTGCACCGCTATGGTTTTCCCAACCGTATCATCACCGACATGGGTCCAATTTCAACAACAACAGGTTCTAGGAGTACTGCGAAAATAGTGGGATTGATGTCTGGTACGTATCCGTCGCACACCCTCGAGCCAACGGCCAAGTGAAACGCACCAACGGAATGGTACTCAACACTCAAAAAAAGTGCCTATATGACGCTGCAATTAAAAAAGGAGGCAAATGGATCAAGGAACTACCCAATGCTCTATAGGGCCTGCATACTCAGCCTTCAAAGCTCACTGTACAGTCACCCTACTTCCTGGTCTATGGCTCCGAAGCTATTCTACTTGCTGATGTTATGTGGCAATCTCCAGCAGTAGAACAATATGAGGAAGGCGCTGCAGAAGATACCAGGCGAGTTGACGTTGAGTGCTTTGAAGAAGCTCGCTGCGCCGCCCTCGTCCAATTAGTAAGATACCTTGAAACCATCCGACGATATCATGATCGCAATGTCAAGTAGAAAGCTTTCAACGTTGGAGACCTCGTCCTTCGCCGCATCCAGGATCCGGCAGGACTGAACAAAATCAGCTCTCCATGATTAGGTCCTTTCTCCATCAAGACAGTCACTGGACCTGGCTCATATCGCCTCTAGACTCTCGACGACAAAGAGATCGACAACTCTTGAAACATCAAGCACTTGTGTCGTTTCTATCTGTCGGTGCCTGATTCGGTCACACCAGCACAAACAAGTGATTGCGATGCCAACCATTCGCTGTTCCGATGGCGGACCTTGGTGTCGGACAAGGGACACAAGAGTTTTTATCTTGGTTCCGGCCATGGGGCCGTACGTCCAGCAGCGGTGCGGAGCACCGAGTTCGTGTTGCTCATAGTAGGGGGTTACAAGCAAAGTGGGAGAGGGAGATGAGCTCCCAAGTCCCTGGGTACCAACACGAGTGTGGTGGCTGAGTGTTGAGTGTGTGGTTGTGCTGCCTGCTTGAGTCTGCCCTTTGCATGGGATTCCCTTCCCCTTTTATAGTCCAAGGGAGAAAGATGAGTACACTGGTGTGCGTGCTTAACAGTGCACTTGTCCTATCGTGACGTGGCACTGGCGTGTTGTCCATGCCGTGAACTGTGGAGGTGGGAATTGTGCCTTCCTACTTCTGCTTACGGCATGATGATTGTTGCTTCCATTCGATCGGGTGGCAGAACGCCTTGATCCTCAGCTCTTTCCACCACGATAACAGCGCTGACGACTTGAGTGGTCGCTGCAACATAGAGGTAGAGAGGTTCGCCCTCTTTTGGTGAGGTGGGGATTGGCGCGTTCGTTAGCACAGCTTTGAGTCGGTCGAGAGCTTCCTGGGCCTCCGTGGTCCAAGTGAAGTGCTCTGACTTCCTCAAAAGTTGATATAGAGGTAGCCCCTTCTCCCCGAGGCCGGAGATGAAGCGGCTTAGGGAAGCTAGGCATCCCATTACCTTCTGTACGCCCTTTAGGTCTTGGATCGGTTCAATCTGCAGGATGGCCGTGACCTTTTCGGGGTTTGGCTCAATGCCTCGTTCGGAGATAATGAAACCCAAGAGCATACCTCGAGGCACACCGAAAACGCACTTCTCGGGGTTGAGTATTACTCCGTGTGCCCTGAGACAGCTAAACACGACCTCGAGGTCATGTACCAGGTCGTCCGCCTCCCTGGTTTTTACGACGATGTCGTCGACGTAGGCTTCTACGATACGACCTATATGATCCCAGAAAACGTGGAGCATACAGCGTTGATACGTGGCCCCGACGTTTCGAAGGCCGAAGGGCATCGTAACGTAGTAGTACATACCAAAAGGAGTGATAAAGGAAGTCGCGAGCTGGTCAGATTCCTTCATCTTGATCTGATAGTAACCGGAGTATGCATCAAGGAAACACAGAAGTTTACATCCCGCAGTGGAGTCTACAATCTGGTCTATACGTTGTAAAGGGAATGGGACCTTCGGACATGCTTTATTCAAACTGGTGTAATCTACGCACATCCTCCACTTCCCATTCGTTTTCTTTACTAGTACAGGATTATCTAACCACTCGGGATGGAAGACCTCCTTGATGAACCCGGCCTCCAGGAGCTTGCGCACCTCTTCACCGATCGCCCGCCGTTTCACTTCGTCGAAACGGCGAAGCCACTGCTTGACCGGCTTGGAGTGGGGGCGGATGTCAAGGGAGTGCTCGGCGACCTCCCTCGGAATGCCAAGCATGTCCGAGGGGCTCCACGCAAAGATGTCAGCGTAGGTGGAGAAACAGTCGATGAGCACCACTTCCTATTCGTTGCTGAGGGTGGAACTGATCCTCAGCACCTTGCCATCATCATTGTCGGGGTTGAGAGGGACAATTTTGGTGTCCTCGGCGGGTGCGAAGCTCCTAGGTTGGCGCTTGTTAGCATCAGGGGGTGTGTTGACGATCGCCTCCAGATTCGCCATGAGGGACTCATCGAGGGCAAGAGCCTCCGCGAGCTCGATGCTCTCGACGTCGCACTCGTAGGCGTGCTCGGCCGTCGGGCCGACGGTGATGACTCCGCGAGGCCCTGGCATCTTCAGCTTGAGGTAGGTGTAGTTGGGGATGGCCATGAACTTGGCATAACATGGCCTTCCCAGGATAGCGTGGTAGGCTCCCTTGAAGCCCACTACCTCGAAGGTGAGCACTTCCTTGCGGAAGTTCGCCGGGGTTCCAATGCAGATGGGCAGGTCGATCTGCCCGAGGGGTTGGACGCACTTTCTGGGCGCGACTCCATGGAAGGAGGACTTGTTGGGGCGCAGCTCGTTGGTGCTAATCCCCATGAGCTCTAAGGTTGGAGCGTACAGGATGTTGATGCTGCTGCCCCCGTCCATGAGTACCTTGGAGAAGCGCGTGTTGCCGATGACGGGGTCGACGACGAGGGGGTACTACCTAGGGTTCGGGATGTGGTCGGGGTGATCCTCACGGCTGAACGAGATGGTATCTAAAGACCAGTCGAGGTATGAAGGGGTTGCTGGTTGGGCCAGCAAAACCTCCCTGTGTTCCTTCCTCCTCTGTCGAGGTTTCAGGTTGGCTGTGGGGCCTCCCACAATGAAGAACATGTGTTCTACCTCGGGGTAACCGTCGTCATCCTTGCCGCCGCCATCCTTGGGCTGACCACCATCCTTTCGGGGGATGCGGTTGTACAACTTCCGCAGCATCTCGCACTGCTCGAGGGTGTGGGCGACTGCGGTCTTGTGGTACGGGCACGGCTTCTTGAGGAGGTCGTCGAAGACGCCTCCACCACGCGGGGGACCTCGAGACCCCTTGTGGTTGGGGTCGACCGCGAGGGCCTCGTCCTCGTCGTCACCTTTCTCGCGGTGAGCTCGGGGCTTCTTTCCCTTCTTGCCGTGCTTCTGCTGCTTCGAGGGGTTCTTTTGCTTGCCGTCCTCCGCGGGCGTCTCCTCGGGGCGCTTCCCCTTCTTACCCTTGAAAATGGCATTGGCCGCCTACTCCCCTGAGGCGTACTTAGAGGCCACCTCAAATAGCCGGTTTGCGTCGGGGGGTGGGTCCCTCCCCAATTCGCACACCAGGCTATAACATGTGGTGCTCTCGAGGAAGGAGTGGATGATCTGATGGTCGGTGATGTTGGGAAGCTCGGTGCAGCGCTTGGAGAAGCGCCGGATGAAGTCCCTCAGGGATTCGCCGGGCTTTTGGTTGCACCCTCAAAGATCCCACATGTTCTCGAGGCGCACGTAGGTGCCCTGGAAGTTCCCCACAAAGGTCTCGACCAGATCGTTCCAGTCGTGACTCCGATTGGGGGGCAGATGCTCGAGCCATGTCCGCGCGGAATCCGCCAAGTGGAGCGGCAAGTTGCGGATGATCATGGCGTCGTCTGTCGCGCCGTCGAGCTGGCATGCTAGAGTGTAGTCATTCAGCCATACCCTGGGGTCCATTTCCCCGGAGTATTTGGTGATGGTGGTAGGCTGTCGGAAACGAGGGGGAATCAGAGCGGTGCGGATGTCGCGACTGAACACACACGTCCCCGCCGGTTCCGGTGCTGTATCCTGGCCTCGCCTGCTCCAGGCCCCCTCTCGCTGCCTCATCTGGTTCAGAGTGTTACGGGCGTCGCCATCGTTCAGAGCGCCTCGGGTGTCCCAGAGACGCAATCTCGCGGGTATCCGTGCGGGAAGTGGCTCCGCTTTGGGTGTGCGCGGCTCGTCGGCATGGTGTTGCGCAGCGTCTCGGCGGGAGTCGCCTTGGGACTGCGCTCGTGTCTTGCCGTTCTGCCGTGGTGAGCGTACCGATGACTCTCCTCCCCGTTCACCCTTCGAGGCCGAGGAGCGTCGAAGGCGGGAGACTGAGCTCTCGGCCTGCTGTCGTGCGGCGTTCTCGACCAGCTTCTGGGCCTCGAGATGCAGTTTTCGTCCTTCAGGGGTAGCCGACTCTGTCATGGCTCGGAGCAGCGCGGCCGCCGCGATGAGCTTTTGGCTCGTCCTGGGGACGAGATCATCATTTTTGCCCTCGGTGAGGATGCGGGCTTGAGCTATTCGCCCCGCACGCCGCGCGTCCGTGTTGCGCCCGTCATCTTGGTTGGGCGGATTGCGGTCAGAGTGCGCTGGCGGTGAGACGTTGCCGCTTCCCAAGTCGTTGGGGTGGGCAACTCACGGCTGGCGACGTGGATGCGGCTCGTCCTCCGAGGGCGAGTGATCCAACGGGTCCGATGGCTGCGCACCTACCGGATCGGCGTCGTTGTTGCCTCCCCGGTTGTCATCTTCGCCATCGTCGGCCGACGTCGATCCCTCGCTGACTCGACCACGAAGCACTCCCTGGTTGGATCATACCCATCGTCGAAATAGCCGAAGCAATAATCCGTCGCTACTTGGAAAGCCAGAAAGGCTTTCTGGTCACGGAGACCAGAGTAATCCCAACCTGGGTGCTCGTGCCCAAGGGCATATTCATCCTCCGACTCCGTGTAGGAATCGTCGGGTGTCGAGGCGGTGAGGTTGCATACCGAGGCCGAATGATGGCCCGGTAGGTTGTCATACGCACTCATGGTGGTGCGGACTGACGAGGCGTACGTAGCCGTGTGGCTACGCAGCCCGTAGATGTAGGGACGTGCTGATACAGCACGTGGTCCAACCATGGGTTCCGGGAGGAAGGGTGCTGCCCTCTCCCATGGCCCTGATCGCAAGGTTCCTCCATCCCTCGCGGGAAAGGAGATGTTGGTGTCGGCAGCGCGCCTCGCAGTGCGTGCCCGTTGTATGCATGGTCCGGGAGCCGTGGAGCTGCCGGCAGCGGTTGTGGAGGCTCCGGCTGGTTGCTTGGTTCTTCTCGGAGGATGCGCATGTGGTAACCATTACCACATGCCTGGAACCGCAAGCTCCCAAACCAGATCTCATGTCCCGCTGGGAACGGATCGCTTTCCCCCATCGAGGGCCGTCTTCGGTTGAAGTCCACCATCAGGAACGAAGCGAGAGTTGTGCAGCGCAGGCCCCTACCTGGCGCGCCAAATGTCGGTGCCTGATTCGGTCATACCGGCACAAACAATTGATTGCGATGCCAACCACTCGCTATTCCGATGGTGGACCTTGGTGTCGGACAAGGGACACAAGAGTTTTTATCCTGGTTCCGGCCACAGGGCCGTACGTCCAGCAGCGGTGCGGAGCACAGAGTTCGTGTTGCTCGTAGTAGGGGGTTACAAGCAAAGTGGGAGAGGGAGATGAGCTCCCAAGTCCCTTGGTACCAACACGAGTGTGGTGGCTGAGTGTTGAGTGTGTGGTTGTGCTGCCTGCTTGAGTCTGCCCTTTGCATGGGCTTCCCTTCCCCTTTTATAGTCCAAGGGAAAAGATGAGTACACTTGTGTGCGTGCTTAACAGTGCTCTTATCCTATCGTGACGTGGCACTGGCGTGTTGTCCATGCCGTGCACTGTGGAGGTGGGAATTGTGCCTTCCTACTTCTGTTGATGGCATGATGATTGTTGCCTCGACTTGACGGTTGGTCATGACGGCGCACTGCTTCAAGGGTTGGACTTTGACGGTCTCCTTCGAGGGTCGCCTTGCGAGGGTGAAGGCGTCCTCGAGATGAGCAGAGTGGTTGGCATAGTAACACTGCCGCATTTGGTCTGACCGTGCAGTGTTACATCAAAATCCACTATGTTGAGTGGATTTGACCGGGGTCTTATCCGTAGTGTGGGCAGTGGCGTGGTGCAGTGAATCCCCATTTTTTTTACTGCAGAGGAGCGTCATCATGACCGGAGTTGATGGGTCGCAGAGCCCCGGGCGTTGTTCCCGGTGTGGCAAGCTCGAGCGCGGCTGAACCTCGATCGTGGCGGAAGTGCCCGCTCGAGGGTGGTCGTCCACCTCGAGCGTGGCTGGGCTCGATCGTCACGGACATCCCCGCTCGAGGGTCTCGCCACCCTCGAGCGGGACGGACGCCATGGTAGAGTTGTCGTGGTGGGCCTTTGCTGGGCTGCAGAGCCAGGCCAACTTCGTTGTGGGCCTTGTTGCCAAGTAGTTTAGGGCCCAAGTTAGGGTACCCCAACTATTGGTACCCGACACTATCCGTAGTCATCAACTACGGACTGACACTGGCCCCACGCCAGTGGGTAGCAGTATATGACTGCTGCACCCAGACATCTACGGGTCATACCTGACCTCCAGCTGCTATGGGCCCATGGGTCCCAGCCACAATGGTACTGCAATGTGGCCACAATGGTACCTACTAGCTGTATGCAGCTTCATGGCGACAATGGTATTTAGCTGTAATGCGGCGACAATGGTACTTAGCCCCAGTGGTCTTCACGTCCAAGTGACCATTTATTAGCCGTACTCAGGCATCATGCCTACGCTGCAATAAGACCCTGGTCTTGTAATTGTAAATAATTACACTTCATAGTAATAAAGATTGTTATACCGCAACTTTGTACTGTGTTTTTGCCAAAGGGCAACAGGTCTTACTAAGACTACTCATGGTCATACTGCTCCGAGTGGTAGATCTACTCGTGGCCATACTACCCTGTGTATTCGGTCTATTCTGGGTCATATTACTCTATGTAGTATGACTAGGCGCGGCCATACTACCCTGCGTAGTAGGTCTATTCTCAGCCATACTATTTTATGTAGTATTACTACTCGTGACCGTAGTACTCTACGTAGTAGGTTTAATCTTGGCCATACTACTCCGTGTAGTAGGTCCGCTCCCGACCATACTGCCCTACACAGTATCATACTCCGAGCAGCAGGTCGCCTTTCGACCATACTGCTAACATGCAGTAGATCTACAGTCGAGTACTACTACTCGCCTTTCACTTTTTGCAGCCAATATGTGCTGGGCTATGCTCACTACAGCGCGCGGCACCATCAGATGCAAGAGAGACAAAATAGATAATTGATTTCTACGATTTCAATTACTTCTTATATTACATAACATATCATCAATGTCCTACAAGTTTTTCTACAGATACAAGTCACTTCAGACTAATATGACCGGCAAATTTCTCCGCGACTGGCTCTACTTCTAGCATAATGGGCTTCAGCTTGTCGTCGGAGTAGTCTGCAGCCACCTAGAAAGACTTCAAGATGCCCAAGACCTACTGCGGGATCGACTTCCTGAGTTTCTACAGATATGCCCTCAGTTTCGCAGGCGTCTCTCTAAGGCGGTCCACCAGTGGTCGCGCTTCAACGTCAGGCTTGGGCGGATCAAATAAATTGGCCATCGGCTTAGCTGCTTCTGTCAGTTCCCGCAGAGCCTATCTCTGATGCTCGAGTTCTTCGTTTAGCCTCTGGCCAATCTGCATGCAGGTCACCAGATTAGTATCTCCGTCGATGCGCAACTGAATTTCGTGGATAAGTTCTTCTTTGAGCACCTGGAACTCTTGCTCAAGATGCTCGCACTGATCCTTCTCGTGATAGAAGCCGTTCTTCCACCCCGTGACTTTGCCTTCTAGCTGCGCCACAGATTTCTTGAAGTCTGCAAGATAGAATTACAAGTCAGCAAGCCAGATTGCATATACAAGGTACTCGAGGACTTCTCAAGATTAGAGAGTACTCACCAGTTTCCTTCTGACAGAGCTTCTTGTTCTTCTCAAGGAGCTCGTTCTTCTGCGCAAGGAGTGTCGTATTGTCCTGCTCTAGAGCATCCCTGGCAGCTGTCAAAGCTTCCTTCTCCTTGAGGTACTCGGCCGCATTGCCATCAAGCCTAGCCTGCAGTCTCAACGAAAGATCTTCGGATTTCTTCAACCTCTCCTCCAGCTTCTCAAAGCGGGGGACAGTCTCATTGAAGCCACGGAGCATCTCCGACTTCTGGCGAGATTTTTCAGCCAAGTCCTGCGGACAACGAGAAAACAATGAGTACACAGTCGCAACGGATTCCTCGACTACTCAGTGCAATGGGATCTATACCTAGATAAATTTCTAGTGAGAGATCATATGCGCCTCTACAGCCGCAGGAGAAATATCATCCACCAGAGCCTTATACTGTTCTGACAGGCGTCTACTACTCGCTTGAGTAACGGATCCCTCGGCTATCTCGATGGACTCCATCAACTCTCCTCCGGCCAATTGAAGCCTCTCCAGGCTCAAGTGGAGAGCCACTCGCGCGTCTTTCGAGCGCATGGGGGCTACCTCCACGACTTCAGTACTCCTGGACAGGTCCCTCAGCGCCTCCTTGTTGACGGTCCTTACAACAAACTTTCGACCATCAATATCTCAGAAATGAGAGGAGTATATAACAAGTTTCATGCACATTTTAGATATTAATAAAGTTCCAAGAGTTGTGTTGTAAATTTCACATGTAGGTGCGCAAAATAGGGGAAAACATGGACCAGTGAGCCACACCCACCAGGTGCAGCCGCACCTATCAGGTGTGGCCGCACCTGCCCAGTGCCAGGTCACTGATCTAGGGCGAGACACATCCGCTGAACAAGTCCCCAATGACTGAGGATCATCGATGTCAAGGCGGTTTGATCAGATGGTTGAGAATGAGAGCACTTGGATCGATGGACCCAACCCTAACCGCCACAACTGCCATCAGGGAATGATCAGGGATGTTCCTCAGTAACGTCGGTGTGTCACATGGCCATGGGGTAGGGCCAGCCGGCCCTACCAGGTGCGGTCGTACCTATCACTCAGAGACCAGGGCGCCCCCGACTTGGGAACCGCCTCACAACCGACACTGGAGCGCTGATCAGAGCCGTCCACGGCCATAGGTGGCGAACTATTGGGCCGGCGAGCCCTAGAGGTGCGGCCGCACCTATGACCTGGCTCCCCTGCACTCCACCGACCTCCAGACACTATAAAAGGCACCCCATACTCGCTGGATTGAGACACACGAAGCAGGAGCATCACTACATTCCTCATTTGTATCTTAGAGTAGGAGTAGTGTAGTTTGGGAGTTAGAGTCGAGTCGAGCAATTCTCAGGGTTCCAGAGGAGTCTTCTTCGGAGTTCCGGTAGTGCTCTTGTATCTTTGCTTTTTAAGACTCAAGTTAATTCAAGTTATCTTTCTACCTTTCGAGTCAATTATATTCAGCTTCGATTGAGCTCTAGTGGCTGCATTTCTAGTTTAGACTAAAGTGAGTTTAGTCTTGGTTAGTTTAGACTTCTTGAACCCTATAATGTTGTGGTCGTTCTTCGCTTGATCTTCTGTTGAGTGCTTTTGTGCTCAGCCGTAGAGAGAGACCTTTCCCTTGAGGCTAAAGGGGAGGTACTTTGGTTCATTGTGAGCGTGGTGCTTAGAACTTACCTTGGTCTTAGATTGCATCTCTGTTCAATGGAATAGTTGTGGTACCTATCGGGGGAATAGTCCGGCAGTCCACCATTGGGGGTAGACTATGGTGGTAGATTGTGTGGAGGGGTAGCTGGATCAAGAGCAAGATGGTAACCGAAAGGATCAAGATGCCTAAGACGGGGGACGGTGAATTAGGCTTCTAAAAAAATTTATGCAATAAAACAACTCTATGCAATAAGCCAATTCACCCCATGTGCCTACAAGTGTGGTTTGTGCCTAACTAGTGTTGAAAAGAGTTTTGCAACCTAGTTCCAATCCTACTCTAACATGGCAGTCTAGGAATTGAAGTGTTGAAAGTAAACTTACTCAAAATAAAGAGAAGAGTAGGAAGCCAATTTTTCCCGAGGTATCGAGGAGTCGGCAACTCCCCCTAGTCCTCGTTGGAGCACCCGCGCAAGGGTATAGCTCCCCCTTGATCCGCGCAAGGATCAAGTGCTCTCGTAGGGATATCCATTTCCCACTCCGGGACGGTGGATTCTTAAACCGTGTACACCTTCTTGGGGCTTCACACAATCTCCACGTGAACTCCCAAGATCAACACCACCAAGCCATCTAGGTGATGCCGAATCACCAAGAGTAACAAGCCAAAGATCTTCACTTGACCTACATTAGACTAAGAGCTAGATGGATGCACACTTGCTACTCTCAAGCACTAAAGAGAGTCCTTAATCTTCACAAGACCAAGAACACTAATCAAATCAAGTGCCTCTCTTGCCCTCAAACACTCCCCAACAACAGCTGGATGAACAGTGAAACTCGTGTGGTAAGAGAGTTTTCAAGTAGGAGAAGAGTGACTATAAATAGCCTACTCAGAAGAACTAGCCGTTAGTGATGACGCAGAGGGACCAACTGATTCGGTGCCCTCCAAAGATGGCCACTGAACCAGTCGGTGCCTCCTTGGATTTGAACATCCAACGGCTAGCCAGCGACCACCGACTGATTCAGTGGCCAACTTCTGTGCAGCACCGAATCAGTCGGTGCGCACCAGTACCGAACTGGTATTTTCAGCCACAATGACCGACTGATTCAGTGCTTCCCACCGAATCAGTCAGTCCCCCTTGGGACCTGGACTGGAGCTGGATCTTGAGGGCCACCGACTCATTTGGTGGGTCTTCATGGGGATCACCAAATCAGTCGGTCTCCCTCCAATTTTACTCAGTACTAAACAACCATTTCTAGCCATAATGATCGACTGATTCAGTGCTGCCCACCGAACCAGTTGGTCCCCTCTGGGACAACGGCGGCCAAGGACACCGACTGATTCGGTGGACCCTGCTGACAGGGACCGAATGAGTCGGTGTCCCTGTTTACTTCGCAAAGCAAACAGGGCACCGACTGATTCGGTCACTGCCCCAGTGAACACCGAATTAGTCGGTCCCTACTGAGCAACTCTGATTTCAAACTTCTTAAGGCTGAAACTCGTCCAATTCAAATTCTTTGAGTTACCAACCTTCTCAAGGGCTTTGACACAGCTACCTAACACAAGATTTCACAAGTGTGCACCACACCTAAACTCTAGTTTCATCTAGGTCAAGCTACAAATCCTCAACCCCCCTTAATAGTACGGCCAAAGGAAAAACAAAGACCTAAACTACTCTAAGTGTCTCTCATCATCCAAACGGCACTTAGAACTAGCTTATCATTAATCTTTGAGCATATCCTTTGCACCAATACAATCATTCAGGAATGATGGGAGCCAAGAATACCGTGAAAGCCCATCATTGCACTAACTTAACTTTGCCTCTGCAAAACACTTATTAGTCGCAATGATTATATTGCCATTAATCGCCAAAACTGAATTAGGGGCCTAGATGCTCTTTCAGTAACACAAGGACGCTCATGTATGTTGGGTGTGCTAGGCTCGTAAGCCTGCGGTTGGTTCTCCTCTCATGAGGTCGTGGCCTCTCTCGTGTGTGCCGATCTAGGGACCCATACCCCTCCTTATATACTCCAGAGGATAGGGTTTACATGGAAAGTCCTAATCAGTTACTATACAAGAGATCTACTTGGATTACAACTGAATATGCGGAGTCCCGGTTGGGCTCCATCTTCTACCTTCCATATGGTACCCGGGGGATATATCCCCCACAGCAGCCCCCGGGCCTCGTACTGATTAGCATAATCAGTTCGAGGGTTTTGAATTCTTATGTGAAGTCTCTGAACTTTTCGCCGAGTGCTTCTGCCGAGTGCTTCTCGCCGAGTACCATGATCCATCATCTTTTTCTACACTCACCGAAGGTGAAAGTATATACACTTAGCCCCCGAGCCCTGAGCAGATTAGAATAAACTGGTCGAGGGTCCAAAAAGAGCTTAAGTCTTGATTCTTCGTCAATCATCCCTCCGGGGATATAATACTAGAACCTTTAGCTCGGAACGGTGCTGGATCTCACTCCAGCGAGACCCAATTTGACCTCCAGATAGACCGTAGTTTGTCTCCTCGAGGGAGTCGGTTACTCAAGTCATTGACTTGGACAGTGCTCGATCCACGCTCAGGCGAGTACCGATTTAACAATTGTTGCACCGTGTTCCCAAGGCATTTCTCCAAGTGGTACCTAAATAGGCATAGCACCGAGAGATCCGCTCTAGGGCAATAAAGTCATAGCATCCGAGTGCCTCACGGGCTCCTACTGGACTTGGGCATTCAGAAGCCTGCTGTGTTGATCTGGACAATCTGTCCGAGTGGTTTTTGCCACGCACCAAATGTTCTCGTGGGCCCACTGTCAACCCGTTTTGGGTAATCCGCCGTAATATCGAAGTGCCGACTGGTGTGAGCACTCGGCTAGTCCTCGTGAAGCGTAGGAAAACATCACGACTGCACGTCCAGCCCCCGAGCGTAGAAATATGCTCGGGTACCCTGCAATATAAACACGTAGAATGGGTAGTATATGATGTAACAAATAATAATAACTTGGTACAAAATCATAAACTTTGTGATGCATGCAGATACTTTGTCATGCATGTAGATTTGATATTTTATATCCAGCTCTATTTGACCTTAATTTCTCCAAGGTAGTTGACCTGTTACGGGGATGCATAGTCCTGCTAGCCTTGATGTCTTTGCACCTTAGCGTCACAAGGAAATCTAAGTCCCTCGGTTTAAGGTGTGTTCTCCTCAGATACTTTATGGATCGTTAAGAGTAGACATCAAGTATATTTGATGATTTAATATGAATAAAGTGCAACATTAGTGGTATGATAACCCATTGGGGATAGCTCTTGACCGCGGCTTATAGCCGAAAGCATGTAGTCAAGATAATATAAAATATTTATGTGAACATGACTTAGCTTGTCAATGTAGGTCGTGTCGAGAATTAACTTGTCAGCCTCACGTATGAGCTGACAAGCCCCCGAGCGTGGTCTTGGTTGTTGTTGCCAATAAGTAGTCCGGTCGACGAAGCTAACCAGTCGGAACCGATTCCCGACTAATTCTTGGTCCCGTGCCACTCGTCCCCGACCTCCTCGTGTCAGGTCCGAGTGGTTGAAGTTGTTGTAGATGCGTCGGCGTCGGTCATTGACGCTGCTTGCATGCTGAAGGCGTCCGAGCAAAGCTTGTTGCAGATCCTCAGGCCGAGTTATTTGCAGCTACTGTCCGTAGTCGTCACTGCCAAGTCCTTGAAGGAAATTGCGTGTGTATGCCTGCACGTATAGGAACTTGTATTTCGACCTGCCAACAAATGTAACTCCGATCCATATATGTATGGAAATTCATATCAGCCAAATGAACTAATTGGGAGTATAAGTAAAGCTGGCCGACAGGACTGATTAAAGAAAATTAGAAATAAGAATAGGGAAAGTAAATTCTCCCGTATACTCCACCCAGTCGGGCCTCCTTTGTTTGGATGCATCTGCACGCAACATGCAGCGAGCATGCCCCGCCGCTTGATCCTGTAGATCGACATGTAACAATAATAGCTAGGACCGGCGCGGCGTACGTGCACCGAATCGGCTGAAGCTCTCAGGTTAGATGGAAATTATTAGATTATAAAAATATGTATTGATGAGAAAAGGAAATCAAAAACAGCAAAGAGGAAAGAGCATGCTTTCCTTTTGCGCGTGTTGTAATCTGGAAACCCCTGATTGGTCCTTGACCATGCAGGTACTCCGATCAGAGCAGTCACGCCCGTCAAGGAATTGCCGAGCATGCCGCCGAGTCGTCGCAGCTGTCGTGGGATCGCCACAGTTGATGCCGGGCATCGTTGTTTTATCGAGCCTGGCATAATACGTAGCCCTCGGATGCGGTGACGGCGTACATGATGCCCAGCAGCGCTCATTCGGATCAAAGAACAGCACGCGCGTACAGATTGCAAACAAGAAATCAATCTGTATTACATACGGAGAAAACAAATCGATCTAGAATCAATATTTTGAGAACGACTCACCCGATCTAATTTTTTATCAGATGGAGTTGATGGAGCTGACAGCCATCAAGCTCGCTAAAGAATCTCGGCGCCACCCCTACCTGGTGCGCCAACTGTCGGGGGAATAGTCCGACAGTCCACCATTGGGGGTAGACTATGGTGGTAGATTGTGTGGAGGGGTAGCCGGATCAAGAGCAAGATGGTAACGCAAGGACACAAAGATACAGAGATTTATACAGGTTTGGGCCATCTGATCGATGTAATACCCTACGTCATGTTTGGTGGATTGTATTGCGTCCCGCGCTCATGTATGTTGGGTGTGCTAGGCTCGTAAGCCTGCGGTTGGTTCTCCTCTCATGAGGTCGTGGCCTCTCTCGTGAGTGCCGATCTAGGGACCCCTACCCCTCCTTATATACTCCACAGGATAGGGTTTACATGGAAAGTCCTAATCGGTTACTACACATGAGATCTACTTGGATTACAACTGAATATGCGGAGTGCCGGTTGGGCTCCGTCTTCCACCTTACATATGGTACCAGGGGGATATATCCCCACAGTACCCTAACGAGGTGACAGCTCCGGACGGGCTTCGTAACCCACTACGTTTGTTCAGTTGGTAGGATTGAGCGAGTCGTAGTTCTCCCTTCTCATCCCAGTCCGAGAGCTCGGCGGCGCATGCCCCTACAACACTAGAAGGCCTTGTTAATCTTCTCTTACCTTGACTCTACGTTAACTTAGTTCTTCTCCCGGAGTTGACAAGAATAGATAGATCATCTCAGGTTCCTTTCTCATCTCGTTGTCCTCCCAACTCACTAGTTCCCTCTAGCCTTTATCAGGATCTCCTTGCGTGTCAAAACCTTATCCCGAATATCTTTATCGTACCCCCGCTTTAGCTCTTTGCCGGGTCTCAATACTCTCTGCTACCTTGTTAATCTATTGTCTGTGCCGTCAGTGCTTCCCTTGGGAAAATATAAATATGATACCATGGAATACTCTTGGGTGAAAGCTACAACGGTATCCATACGCTTGCGGATTTATCTATGATCATATCTATACCAACTGGCTTTCTAGCACCGATATATTTGGTGTAAGAAATGCCAACAAGTTATCTGGCGCCATTGTCTGGGAAGCAATAGGCATTCAGATATCGTTTAACTCTCTAGTAGAGCTAACGTGGGTTGGGGGCTGAGGGATACGAGAACATCAAGGATTCAATTACTTTGCGCTAGAGAATACACAAACCTTCTACAACACCGGATTCTGGTGCCGGCTCGACAAACTTGGCGGCCTCTTCTTCAATGACGGGGGTGGGCTCCGGGGGACTTGTTGGGTGATCATCTCCACCTGCAGTGCCACTTGTCCCCGCCTCTCCCGCCGTCAAGTCGGTTGATTTCCTGCAGAAAGGGGAAATACTTAAGTACACAGACTACACAGATAACACAGAAATAAGTACTCGAAGCATTGAGTACTTACAACGATGATCGCATGATTGGCACGGTCAGCTTGATGAGGCCCTCTCCAAGTACGGGATCCTCATCCTCTTCATCCAAGGGCACCGACGGCTCCCTCGGGGGCTCCTTGTCAACAGCCTCCACCACCGGCCCCTCGACTACCGATGGCTCAACCTCATCTACAAGAGTACTCGTGGGAATCCCAACAGGTACTACAATGTCATCGTCGAGGTCCAGGACTACACGGACCTCGGGGGCTTCCTCCGGGGCAGCTGTATCAGCATGCCCGCCATCAGATGTGTCCTGCACGCAAGACATCCCATCATAAGCAGAATATAAGTACTTGAGAATGCAAACCCAAGAAACAAGAACTCACCTTCGCAAGCTGATGCTGACGGACCGCAGCTTTCCTCACTACTCTCCTCGCTGCCGTCCTTCTCTGCTTCGGAGGCGGGAAGATGGCCTCGAACCAACGACGAGCTGGCCTCTTCGACGTCCTGGCACCACCGGCAGTAGATTGGAGACACTCCACAAGCGGCACGTCATCATCATCGTCTGGGGACACCGTGCCCTCCAAAGCATCGCTCGAGGCCGCGCCAGTGGGCATCGGCCACGGATTAGCCTGTGGCAGACTCACGTCGCCTTCACCATACGGTGGCAAAGGAGGCATAGAGTGGAAGCGCATGACATCCTCCTGCACAAGAACAAAGACAAGTTAGCTACTCAACAAAGCAAGACTAGTAATGGGTACTCAAAGACTATGACTACTCACCGGTTTCGAAGGCTTCCCGGCGAAGAACTCTAGGACGACAACGGGGATCCCTTCAAGATTCTTAAAGATCCTCTTCAACCGCTCCATCACCAGTTCACCAGGAATATCCTCGCTGGTGAATCTCGAGTTGTCATCACTACCGGTGTACTCGTACCCGTAGTGATCCCTCTTCATCAAAGGCTGTACTCGATGCTTCATGAAACTGAAGGCGATCCTTTCAGCGGCTAGTCCAGCCTTCTTCAGCTCCACCATCTGCC
Source organism: Digitaria exilis (assembly GCA_015342445.1). Taxonomy (NCBI): domain Eukaryota; kingdom Viridiplantae; phylum Streptophyta; class Magnoliopsida; order Poales; family Poaceae; genus Digitaria; species Digitaria exilis. The sequence goes on along the minus strand of JACEFO010001675.1, from coordinate 368,381 downwards.
TCAACAGTTCGCCCACCTGTATGCACTCTTTAGTGCTGGACTCTGTTAGTTATAAACTCTACGCATACCTAGCTAGTTAGTTGCATGTTTCCGTTATGCATTTGCTTTCAGTTGCATGCGCACGAGCCCCAGATTGTGGACGGCCGTGCGCGTAGAGGACCGTGGCGAGATTAGCTCGCGCACGACCCGGAGTGCGAGCTGGGCTGCGCCATCGTGAACGTGGGGATGGACACGTTCGTGCGCGGTGTGCGGATCTCAACCGTGATCTCCTGCATGTCTGTAACTTAGAGAATAAAAGGAAAAGAAGAAAACCAAAAAGCTGCTAAGTTGTACGCAGCACCAAACACCGTCTCGCGTTCCAAGTGTTCAGCGTTGTGTTGTGTTGTGTAGAGTTCGTTCCGGCGAACCTGAGGTCTCACCGCCGGTGTACATCGCCGGGTTGATTCCTGACAGACTCATCCTTCCAGTTGCTACTGTGTACCAGCGGGTACATGCTGACCTTTGAGAGTTGGGGGCTCTAGTTGTACGAATAGAACTAGCGAGCTTTCCATTCTTGGTTCGACTCAATAAGCCTACACTTGAAGTACAGCTCCTCCACCTTTTCCCGCAACTGGATCCCGGCGTCGCCGACTACTGCCAGATTTAGAGTATTGAGCTGGGGCTTCACTCTGAGCAGGTTTCTGAACAAAGCCTAGTGCGGCCGAATCCCCAAGAACGTCTCACACAAATGCACAAAGATAATGACTTAGAAGATACTGTTGGGATTCAGATGGGCGTGCTCGATTTTGTAGAAATCGAGTAGTCCTCTGAAGAAGTCCAATGCCTGCAGTGACAGTCCATGCTCGCAGAAGTGGGCGAACATGGGGATCTCCGACGGATTCTTCTCCATTGGCAACGCATCTCCGGTGGCTGTGCTCCAACCATCGATTGCCTGCTCGCACAGGAACCCGGCACTCGCCAGAGCATGAATCTCCTCTAGCTTCAGCTTCGATTTCTTCCATGCTGCAGCTGGGGTCAGCGGCGCTCTCTGCTGGGTCCGGCCAAGGATCGGCTTCGGCAACTGGGCAGATGCTTTTTCCTTGCCGTTATCTGCTTTCTTCTTCCTGTCCAACTGCACTGCTGAAGGACCACTTTTCATCCTACTTGACATGAGCCCCTTCACTCGCATGTGCTCGGGGGCTCGAGAATGATGGAAATGGCGGCGGCGGCACAAGTGGATGGGGTCTGTTTTGCGTCTGACTCAGATGCGAATGAAAAAACCCCAAGGGGTGACACCTCTCTTTATTACCGCACAGACTAAACCGTACAGGTGACGCTTCACATTCCGGGATTCGCTCCCCTGAATCTCGTGGGCTTATCAGCGTATTCAAGGATTGGAAGATATTTTGGATATGGATTAATCACTATGACCACATTTCTACAGACAAGATTGAACCTTCAATTCGAGAAGAACTACTCAACTAAAGGCTCGGGCGCTATGGGCCGCGTGTCCTTTGGTTTTTTCTCTAGATTTTTTTAGATTTAGCGGAATTTCTGGATTGATGCTCTACTCGAATTTGCAATTCCACCTAAGGCTCCGGGGCTACATTCCATATGGAATGCGATTTTCGCAACTCGCATTTTCCATATGGATCTCTGATGAGAAGATTTCAAGACCTTACGGGTACTTTCTAGAGATCTTTGAGAGCAGAACTCGGGGATGCTTGGGAACTACTCGAGAAGACTTCAAGATTACTCGCGGAACTACTGGAGTACCTTTCAGCGTCGTGGTGGCTCGGATACTTTTGAAGACTTTGGCTTATAGCGCTCGGGGATGCTTGTGAACTACTCGCTGGAACCTTAAAGACTACTCGAGCACATCGAACTCAACTAGAAAGTACTCGGGGGCTTGTCGTACAGACATCCCTGGACCCACCAACCAGGTGGCCCAGGCCCGTATAACAGGATGGCCCACAAGGACTACTCTGACATCATGGGCCACGGTGCAAGATAGGAAAGCACATCAGGTATACTATATGGCTTCTCCTAGTCACACTCGACTAGTACTCATGTATCAACCCGAATTGTAATCTTGCCTCCCCGTGCATATAAGGCGAGGCAGGACCCCTCGAAAACACAACCCACAACATACGCAATCAATCAAGAGCCACGCAATATACAGGACGTAGGGTATTACACACATTGCAGCCCGAACCTATCTAATTGTGTGCCCCGTGTCTCGCCTTCGAGTTCCTGTTCTCGGCGAGCCCACCACAATTATCTACTTCGGGAACCCCCGTAGTAGGTTGCGGGGTTAAAACACCGACACACGGTTCTTTTACTTGAGTGTTGTTGTGGCTTAGTTTCTTTTTCTTCCTTCTTTTTCCTTTTTCCTTTTCTCTTTTCTCTTTTTCTCTTTTTCCTCAGCCAGTCACAAATCCCTGACGCCCCTATTTTTCTCTGCGCCCAAACCAGCTGCATGCCTAGCAGCAACAGCCAGCCCAGCCAGCTCAAGCCCCGTTTAGTTGATGAAAAGTGTTGGGAGAAGTTTGTTGGTGAAAGTGTTTGGGTGTTTAGTTGGTGAAAAGTTTTGGGAGAAGTTGGTGGGGGTGTTTAGTTGGGAAAAGTTTTGGTGCATAGTGAGAGGTGATGTGACGTAAATAGTGGATTGTTGGGAAAAGTTTTGGAAATACTTTTTGGGTGGGTGAGTGATGTGATGGGTGGGGGAAAAGTTTTAGAGAAGTTGGAAAAACTTTCCATCAACTAAACGGGGCCAAAATTAGTATACCAAACAACCAAACACCACGGTGGTATACTGGTATTTGCTTTCTTTTGGAGGAAGGAGGCCCTGGGATCTTCTACAAACCGGAATGAACATGCTCTGACTAACCGCGTAGCCAGAACTCAGAAGTGAAAGTCTAATGTTTTGTTTGCGGTTGCCACAGGAAACTATTCTTGAAAATAATTTTGGTGACTTCAAGGCCAAACACAGTAAAAAAAATCCATGTTTGTGTCCACAATATGGAACATGTTATCACATTCCATCAAAGTCACAGTTACAAATGACATCAACCCAAATGTTCACAATCATATAACAGAACCTAAGACATCCCCTAAATCTGTATAATTAATTAAAACAGAAGCATTCTGAAACTACGATCGAAACACACCAAACATATAGGCAAACAAACGCATCATCAAGATCGACACCACACACAGTAGCTACTAGTTGACGAAGGCACATTTCTTCCTGATCTCCCCCTGCTTGCCGGTGAGCACGCCGACCCTGCCCATGTTCACCATGGACACCCCAAAGTCCTTCAAGAACGCCTCCACCGGCGAGTCCCTGTACCTGTACACGAGCGCCCTGGTGACGTCGTTCCTGAGCAGGGCCTCGTCGGAGTGGAAGAGGCCCCTCCGCTTGGCGACGAGGCCGTAGTACGCCGTGTCGAACGTCTCCGAGCTCCCCGGCACCATCTCCAGCTCCGTCGTGTTGTCCTTGGGCCGCCAGCACCGCCGCCGCAGCCGGTCGGCGTACGGCCTGTCCAGCGTCGGGTCGCTCTCCATGTGCGCCGTGAAGTTGCGCAGCCGCTTCGCGATCGACGGGCAGTGGGACTTGCCGATGGCGTGGGCACCTGGGGGATCCATGGCAAATTTGATCACAGTGAGATTTTATTTCTGCAGTGTGTGATGATATAATTTGTTGGGTGTTTATGAAAAAGAAAGGAAAAGGTGAACAACAGATGGTGGACGTAAATTTCTTTCTTTTACTTCATCATACTGCAGCAAGATATTTCGCCTTTTCTGAATCTTTGTAATCTGTTCATTCATGATTGTTTCTTGAACTGTAAAGTGCTACGCTTTCAAGAAGTTCATAATTCTACATGCCACGTGCCAGGTCCCAGTGTCGATTCCTAATTACAAGGAGCAAGTCACATCATCAAAAACTTGGTGTGTCTTGGTCCACTAGATCACAAAGTCAAACCGAATTGAAACCATCTTTATGGAGTACGTAATATACTATGAGATCATCATTGTATTCACGGGCTCTTGAATGGTGTGCCCTTAGCTATTGAGAAAGACGTAAAACTACTCCGTTCCATGAAAAATAAATCAAATTCTAGTTACAATCAACAACTGAACATCGTCAAAGCATGGGTGGGCTTTATATAAATTTAAGGATAAAATTAGACAGCAATTAGTTTTATTGGTTCTCTAGAAAAGAATTTGATGAATAATAATAACTCTTACTAATATGAAAAGTCGACCCTTTTTTTGGTCTTGATACACATTTTTTGCCATTAGTAATCGTAAAAAGATAATAACTTAGATCTATGCTATACCAATTTCTATCTACGACTGTTTAATTTGTTAAGCTAAGGTGTAGTTAATCTGATTGTTTTGATAAAAATAAGGTGTATTTCCTAGTGTATACCAAGTTCTCACATTCAGTAAGCAATAATAGTGAAAACACGTCACACACATGTGTGTCCCTTTACAAACCCACCACCCAAAAACAAAATACTTCACAAAAAAAGCAGACAGCGTGAAAGTAGCATTTCTTGACACCTGTATACATAATAATATCATAAAAATTAATCCACTCGAATTTAGAAGCCAGTTTGTGCAGATTAATACCTGACAGAACAGCCAGATCCTTGAGGCTGAGGTTCTTGGATGCAAATCTCTTGATAAGCTTCCGGATTCCATCGAAGGAGTCGGGCAGGTTCTTGACGGCCTCCTTGGCGCTGGACACGTTGCCGTCCCGCCTTCCGGTCTCCACCTGGTACAGGTTGCCGTCCTTGCTCCACCCTCCCTTGGTCACCACCTTCGTAGCCTGTTCGTCCGTCCATTCAACGAAAACAGAAAATCAGTCTCAATACAGCCATTACCAATTCAGGGAAACGAGCAAAAGCATTCAGGCCGCCATGGAAAAACTGAAGAAGTGTAGGCAATGACCAGCGAGACGGCGTCCCTGGCGGCTATGGCGAGGATGTCGGCGCAGGAGACGGTGCCGGGGCACCTCCTCTCGAGCTCCTCCTTGATGTCGTCGATGACGTCGAAGGCGTCCAGCGTGTGGTTGGGCTTGGCGTCCTTCTCCGCCGTGTTCCCCTTTGTGGAGTTGATGAGCACCGACCCCTCACACCCCTGCATCAGGTCAGGGATTCAGGATTAACATTGGTTCACAGAAAGTGAGTTTGAACTTGAAAAGAGTTTTGACTTTTTTCGAAAGTTGGACATGAAACATCCATGGCGAATTTATGTTCTGTGAATGAAGACTGAGGTACTAGGAACAAATTAAAAGGACATCCAAAAAGACTATCATATCTCGAAACATCCGCGTGGGGAATCTCTTCATTCCATTTTCCGGATAAAGTTTGGGGTCACTTTTCTGTCTCACTTTGTGTCTACCGACTGAATCTCTATGAACCAGCACGCACGGGGGATACCATTTCACCACTAAAAGAGATCATTAACCAATCGAAAAAAAATGACACGCATTTTGAAAGAATAATCCGCAGCACTCACCGGTAGCTAGCAATAGATATCTATCCTCACTTCACCAGCTAATATAACAGTAATAACACTCAGCAAACCACAAACAAAGACACGGTCAGAATAGCAAGACAAGGGAAGCACTCCGCGTACCCTGACGAAGCAGTCATGGAAGTGGAGCCTCAACAGCGGCGCGTTGGCCGTCGGGTCCTCGTGAACAGCCTTGGCGACAATCTTGCGGACGATCGCCTCGGCTTCCGGGCACGAATACTTGTAGAACCCAACCCTGAGCTTGCCGGAGCCATCGCCGCCGCCATAGCCGCCGAAGCCATGGACCGAGCTCGCAACCAGAGCCAGCAAGAGCACCGGAGGAAGAAGACGAAGAAGCCCTCGCACTGCCATGGTAGTGCACTAGCACAAAGAGCAGAGTTGCTCTGCCTAGATACTACCAGAGAGTACCAAGCTTGTCCTCAAACAACACTTGGTGGTGGTGGGGTTAAAGAAAAAAAAAACACTATCTATCGGTTGCTTAGCTTTGGCACCCTTTTTTGGCGGCTCGAGCCTCGCGCTGCGCACATGAGCAAGCGGCGGGGCGTGATCGGCCGGCCGGCCGGTGTCTGTGGGATATATAGAAAGAGAGGCGGGGGATGCCATCGGTCGGCGAGATCTCGGGCAGCGTTTCTTTCCCGGCTGTCATGGGCATGATGCCATGTGATTGGCCATGGATTTCCGGGTTCTTAGGGCCACCCAGGTGTGTTAAACTGCCACTGATCACGCACAGAGGCCATGTAGTATGTGGTGGAGATGCCATCCGTGAATGATCCTGCTCTGCTCCCAAGTTTGGGGTAACTTGCTCAGGTTGGTTTGGTGCTTTGATTTACTTGTTGCTTACGATGTGAGTATAGTACAATGTACTCCATCGTCTCTTATTACCAGCGTACGAAGTCTTACTGTGTAGTTTAAAAAAATGTTAGCATCATATTTGTCTCTAATATGCAGGAGAGCATCTTAATGCTAAAGAGGAAAATAAGGTTTTTCACACTAATGTAGCATTTGATTCTTCTGGAGAGTACATTAAAAAATAACGATTAAACGAAAATCACTGGAAACCTTATGAGCCGACATCTTTTTAGACCCAAGGGGTATGATGTGTGATGAGGACGGCATCATTGAACACGAAGTTTTACAGGTGTCATTTACCGATGATTTACTTGGGAATGCATGCACGGGAGATGTTCCTGACAAGGAGTAGTTGATTAGGATTTCGTATTATATATATATTCTACTTTAGTAGTATCAGTACCAGTTAAACAACAGATCAGCCCAGTCAGAGCAGTGCTTAGAATTATGACAGGATCGGGTTTCAAGGGCCCAAGTGCGCGCGGGTCACGTGGTCGGATCGGAGAGGGATTTGCTGGAGCCCTATGATTGGGGATCTTATTGCATTGCTCTCGTGTGATCTTATCTGGTGCAGTTTGTTTAGGGCACCTTTGACCCAGTTTTTACTGCTGTTCATGCTCAGACGAGCGAAAGTTTTCCCCGGCAACAAAAGTTTAAAGGTAGCTTTCCCAGTAGCACAAATTGCATTGCCCAGTGGATGTTCATATTGCGTTTGACTTACTCTCGTTGGTGTGAGTAACCTTATCATTGATCGGGCTCTGGCCTCTGTATTCCTCCGATCTCTTTGTAAAAAGGTATATTAATCAGCGTTCTAGAAGAGGGGGAGGTAGATAGTATGACTGAGTTTTTACTGTTGACAAGAATGCACAATGTAGACAGCTATTCCCTCTTCCCTTCAAAGGTTAAGGGTAGAATTATTCTAGTGTCAACTTCACTTTTCTGTGCTAAGGGAAATAACCTGCTGGTGCTTCTTTTTTCTTTTTCCTTTTTTTTTTTGTTGCGAGAAGTAGCTCGTTGATGATAGGGGTGTACAAGTATGGTCTAATGGACTTGCAGATCGATAGGTTTGATAGTCACACTCACAACTCTTGCAGTTTAGCTAGTGGTCACCTTCAGTCAAATGCATTTCATGAATTTAACTACAAGAAAAATATACTTTCGCTATGGTCAATATAGAGATCTATGAGGAACCATACGTGAAGGTTAAATAGGACAATTGAAATTCATGAATCAGCAAATCTGCTGATGTCATAAAATGGATTTTCATGGTTATGTATGCACGGTCAAATCAAATGAACACACAAGTACACCACCTTTTATGGGGGCTGACCCGTTGGCGATAATATAATCACAACATTTTTGTGTACTTGTGTGAGCATCCTAAAAAAGGGGAAGTAATCAAGGTCTAGTTTGTTTTGATTCAGGAATTGACAACAAACAAAGACAAACGACTGCAGATCTTCTATGAACAAGATTCAGAGAAGAAGCCATAAAAGTAGGAGCAAACAGAGTGGAGTACGCTAGCTATGAGTATATACCAGTACCAGGACCAGGATCCACTCGCTAAAGTGCCCTGCACAGTTCAGACAGTGTCGAGTGATTGGTGGAGGAGATAAGCTCTCCCACAAAAAAAAGGCTGAGCAGCATTCACGCTGTTGTTTCGCTGTTAAAAGGCGGCCTTCTTTTTCACTTTTTCCCAGCTTTCCATCGGTTGCCAAACAAGTCATCATATGGTCCATTTTCTCACAGGAAATTGGTAGGGTTTTCTTTTTCCCTAAGTTTATATACTCCCATTTTACCATTTAAGGTGTACTAGAAGAATGCCATGACGTTGGTACCCCCAGAGGCCGTCACACACACACACACACATATATATATATATATATATATATATATATATATATATATATATATATATATATATATATATATATATATCCATTTGTATAAAGTTTTGTTGTTAGTTCAGTCAAATTTGATTTGGATTATTAATGTATGTGTGCGAGGTGTGGACCGGTGAAATATGTCCATGAATCGTCCATGTGTCTATGGATCTCAATGTGTTCATCTAGGATACGTAACTGAGCCCATCACTGAAAGTAACAACCGACCTAAGGCAAGCAAAGCCTTGGAGATACCTAGTCATTATGTCTATATATGTCCACACATGGATGGATATGAACATATGGTGAACCACTTACAAAATTGTTGGAGCAAAAAATGCACTTTCAAAGTTAATGGACCAAAGTGACACTCCCTTACAACTTTATGGACCTCTGGTGTATTTTATTCAATATGAAATGCAAAAACAAATCAATTAGGGAGGTGTCGTATGCTTAAGGTACTCATGCAACCACATGCTTAACCTACAAAATAGCAAAAAAATATGATGTGGCACTGACATGGAAAAGAAACTATGCCCATCCATTTTATACTTGTGTATCACTTCAAATAAGACAAATTTGTTCAAAAAAGCTCTTAGTGTAAGACAAAATTTGTTGGAAAAGGCTCTTAGTATAGATTAGGAGGCTCATCACACTGCAACCTTTCTTTTATGAACTACCAAACCATTCTGATGTGGCACTGACATGGAAAATAAAGTAATAACATCTTTTGTACCCATTATCAATAAGACACCACAAAATCCAATGTTTTAGAGAGGATTTAGTGCATGCCATCATGGAAGCTATCGTTCTCTTCCAAGTAAACAGCTACACTATCATCCAGAATGACTAATTGCCATGTCACGTCTACCGTATCTTACTACAGCTTTCTATTTCACAAAAGCCAAATATCTTGCTGGATTCCCATGGATTTTGTAGCATTGATTCATCTATAAATAGGACTTAATAGATCATATCTTCTCCTCACTCATCAAAACCAAATATACAAGCAACACCATCTTCTAATCTAGTGATAGTAATTTGACACCATGGCATCATCCAAGGTACTTGCTTTGTTTTCCCTCCTGGCTCTTTGTGCTGCTAGTGCTAGTGCAACCGGTTTTCTTCGGTACACACCACCAATGATGCAACCACAATCACTAGCCATGTGGCAGCAACCATGTTCTTTGATGCAGGACATCATGTCACCATGGTTTCAATATGGTGCCACGTGCCCAATTACGCAGATGCCCATGCAGCTAGCAAGATTTCAGCAGCAGGGTTGTATGTCCCCAATGATGTGTGGTATCATGTCACCACAATACCAGTGTGGTGCCATGTTCCCGATTGCACAGATGCCGATGCAGCTAGCTCGTTTTCAACAACAATGCTGCAATCCTTCAATGATGCAAGGCATGATGGCACCAGGGTGCCAATGTGGTACCATGTGCCATATGCAAACACAACTTCCTTACATGTACAACCCATTAGGCATGGCGACCCTATCGGCCAGTCGCCAGCCATTCATTATTGGCTGTGCATTCTAGATAGATACTCGTATCATATGTAATATCAATAAATAAAGTTCACATGCCATCGCATGTGACTCAACAAAAATGAAGTATTGAATAAGATGCTTATTCCATGGTTGTGGGTACTAGTTGTGCCTCAAAATTTTCTTGCTTAATCTAGTTAATAATTGGTTTGATGGATGACATTGCTTAGATCATGCAGTGCAATGATGGTGAATTTTTAGTAGCCCATTTCATTTCAAGTGTTCTTGTCAATCAACACCCTAATAGCTATTGATGCCACAAAACGACATAGAGTAGCTAAAAAAGATAGTCGTGACCTACATGCCACAGAAAGTTGCAACACACCCTGATGCCATTCACCTAATTTTTTTTTGTTCCATGTGCCATTCCGTCTCAAATATGTGAGTTTTTCACCATTTGTGTGCATTGACATGTGAGACCGCCCACAGAAATGACCATCTTGCCCTTCAGTACACTTCGAACCTCATCCACCACCACCCCTACAACTTCACTGGCCTCCTCTCTTCCCTCCTCCTCCTCCTCCTCCCCACGCCGCCACACGCCACCATCATTCGGGCGGCCACCCGACTAATTGTCATTTTGCTTCACTTTTTCCTTCCTCCAACCACTCCCCCCCCCCCGTGTGTCACCTGACCTAATCCAATCCTATCCCCTCGACTAGAACCCAGGGGTGGCAACACCCAAGATAGGATAGGACATGATAGGAGGAGGGGGCTCTCACACCCTATACTCCATCTTGCTCAGCATGCCGGCGTCACCATCGGGGTGCCACCTATCACAGCTCAGGATGATGCCCGCATGCCGCGTGGAGGCGCGCATGGCATCGTCCACCTTCATGGACAAACTCAACGTCCACCTTCCCGTGGAGGAGCACCACAAAGTGGAGCTGCACTCCGAGGCTGTTGCAGCTCAAGCAGACGCGGTTGCACTCGTAGCCTATCCTGAACCTTTACGAGTCCAAGACCATCGATGACAGCACACGGCAGTGCGACAGCACCCGTGACAAGTAGTTCAACCCTTTCAAGACCTTCTCTGCCTGCCTCGAGCGGCAGCTCTCCAACCTGCGTGGCTGCCCGAGCCCCATCGACGACACATCGACTCGAAGATCTCCGAGGAGGAGGCAGACCAAGTGCCCGCTGCAGATCGATACTTCAACACCTTGGAAGGCACCAAGCTCAGCACCCTCAAGCCAGTCTCACCTTTGATTATCTGTATAGACAAGATGGTCATTTCCATAGGTGGTCCCATATGTCAATGCGCACAAACGGTGAAAGACTCATGGACTGGAGATGGAATGACACATGGGACAAAAAAGTTTAGGTGAATGACATCAAGGTGTGCTGCAACATTCTAGTGGCATGTAATTCACGACCATCTTTTTGTAATGGCATATAGGTAAAATTCTCTCTATTTTGAAGGGGCTACTTGCAATAGAGGACATAGATTCTTTTACATGTGATTTGTGTGTTTCAAGCCAAACATAAAGTTATTAGTAAATAAAGTGTTGTAAATACAATTAGATTTTTTATTGGAGAAAGCAAATTATAGGAAAAGATGGGTACAATACAAATATTTTGCTAAAAAATATCAAATTTTAGATCCACTTGACAAGTGAAGTTAAAAAGGTGGGTTTGACATGGAACAGTAGGGTAATGGTTAAAGATTCAGAGACACACAAGGAGACACAACGAAATCATTTAAAAAAGATTAAAAAGAACAATTCAAACCATATATATGGCACCAAATATGAAAAGTTATAAATGATGTGAATTTGTATCAATTTTCCTTACTAGCGTTACCTCATACCATAGCGCACTATAGCCATCATCACTGTGTTGTATTGATTCCATTTGACTTTTGCTATTTTTTAATGATCAATTGTTGTCTAGAGCAACCTAAGGACGTAAAACTCTTTCTTTGTGCTTTTGAGTTATTATCTAGTTGAAAAAATAAATTTCCATAACAACTAACTAGGAGGAACTAATATGTTTAGATACTTTCTACACATCACAAAAGGACTCTTGAACATTGATGTTTGAATAGTCCTCACAAATTTGGACAATGCGGAGGACATATATCAAATAAAATAAAGTAAGTAATTGGAATTGCAGGCCCGTTCCGTGTGAGGATCTAGACCGTAAGCAGATTTTGAAGCGGGGGTGTTATATGCATTGTGTAAACATGTTTCATACTGGACTAATGGTGTTGGAGTATAAGTTTTTTCCTACCTTTTCCTGTAAGCTTAAGCTTTTGAGTTGAATTGGTTGGTGCATGCAATTCAATGTGGTATTAGCGGTAGAGGTCTTAATTAAGTTCAAATCATGGTGGGGCAATTAAATAAAATAATTGCAACCCACTCCAATTTCCACGTATGTGGCCTAGGTGAGCCTACACCTGAATGAAAGTGTTGTAGTATAAGTGAATTGACCACCTTTTCCTATTACATTAAGCTTTTTAGTTGAATTAGTTGATGCATGCAATTCAACGGAAAGGATCATGTGACATATTGTAAACTTATTTTTCTACTAATGATAATCAAACTTTAAAAAAAATGTTTTGGTAACACCAAAGTTTTGACGTGCAAAAAATATAATGTTTAAGGCAAAAAAGATATTATTACTGTTGCCTTTTGTTGCTGTTTCTGTTGCTTCATTCGCATAGGAAAAAACAAACTTTTGAAGTTTCATACTCCATTCATCTTGGTAAAAAAAAAAGGATTTTGTCCATAATCATCTCATCTCTGGGAAGAAAATCACATAAAAAATCATGAATTCTTGACTCTGCTCCCTAACACTTGTCATTATGCACACAGTTTAACGCTGCACTTTATTGATCAGCACAAGCAGAGGAACCCTCTGCTGCCAACATTTTTCTGGATCACGAATAACGAACCAACATTGTTACATTATATTTGGTATCGGTATACTATGTATCTGTATGATTGTATGAATAGAGAAAAAACGGAACAGTTTATACTATCTGCATTGACACTGTATTTCTTAACAACAGTTTCCTATATATCCATCAGGTGTTGAACCGTCGACAGTTGAGCCTGACCTCCCCTTGCCTCCCCGTCAGGACATTGACGCCCCCCAGCTTCACCATGGACTTGGCGAACTGCCTCTTGAAATTCCCCGGCCGCGACGCGAACATGGCCGCGACCCGGCGCGCGACGCCGGAGGACATGATCTCCTGGTCCACCTGCAGCACGGCCCTCCCGGCGAGCACGCTCGGGTAGAAGGAGTTGTCGAGCCCGAACGGGCCGAGCGGCGCGACGAAGTTCATCGGCACGATCACGTCGCGCGACTCGTTCTGCGGTGTCGTCACCACGTGCGGCGGGCACCGCTGCCGGAGCACGGCCAGCAACCCGGCGTCCATCGTTGGGTCGAATGGGCTGGTGCTGTTGAAGTTGTAGAGCCTGTTCATGATTAGCCCGCAGTGGCAGAACCCCATGGTATGCGAACCTGTCAAGTTTGTTATTTTCAAGAAATAAAAGATCAGACGAAATGTAAAATCTCTTGGATGCATGAGTGATCTTGAATATCTTGGATGTACTGATCAGTCAGTACCTAGCAAGGTGGTGAGATCGACGACGCCGAGGCCGATGGAACGGAAGGCGGAGAGGGCGTCGGCGAAGGACACGGAGGGGCTCGGCAGGTTAACCTCGGCGGCGCTGGACACGGTGCCGTCCCTCCTCCCCGTGGGGAGCTCGTAGCGCACCCTGCCCGCCATGGCCGCGGCGTCCCTCGCCGCCAGCGCGACGATGTCGGCGCACGACACGACGCCTGGGCAGGCCGCCTCGACGGCCACCTTGGCGTCGTCGACCACGTCGAGCATCCTCAGCGTCAGGTTCGGCGGCGCCTCCTTCTCCGCCGCCGGGTGGCCCGGCGTGCTGTCGATCAGCACCGAGCCGTCGCATCCCTGCCCATGTATAGTATAGCACACACTTGGCGTCAGAGGTGGCAGAATGTTGGATGGTCTCCGACGAGCGGCGGCGTGCGTGCGTACCCTGACGAAGCAGTCGTGGAAGTGGAGGCGGATGAGCGCGGGGAGGACGGAGCGGTCCTTGGCGGCGCGGCGGCGGACGACGCGGCGGACGATGGACTCGGCGCGGGGGCACGAGCGGGCGTAGAAGCCGAGCTGCAGCTGCTGGGTCGGCACCGGCGACGGAACCGTCGACGGCGAGGCGTGTACCACCGCGATAGGCAACAGAAGCAGCAGCAGCAGCAGGAGGAGGTCGTGTCGACGCGGCAGCCACAGGGCCATGATAGATGATGATGATGATGACGACGACGAGCGGTGGTGGCGAGATCGATGTGAAGGTGATGATGTATGATCACGGGATCGGACGCGGGGTACGAGACCGCTCTACGGTTTTAGAGATCGATCGGTTGGGGTGGAGTCGGGTGCACTCAAGGGGACCCTCGCCGCGTTAATGGATGGGGGCCTGCCGGCCTGCGCGCCTCGGAATGCTAGCGACAGTTCACTCCGCATGTGGCAAAGCCACATGCCACCACGCCACGCCAGGGCACCGCGCTCTGCAGGGAGGTCTCTGTTCTCTGTACATGGAGGTGAAACCCAAAAGTCCTCGCGGCAAGGGGGCGGCGAGCGGGGGGGCAGGAATACAGTATGACTTCCAGCAAAATTAAAGTGGCAATCACATTAACAAAGTAAAAAAAATGAATAGAATGGTTACTTCAAGATAAGTGCTCTCATTTGTCATTTCACAAGATGGGTAAAATGAAAGTTCCGCGGAATTCGTGTACGCAATTAAGTTAACCGTTGCTCATGTAGGAAGGATGAGACGGCTAGCCCTGGTGTTGGGCTGAATTGTACCGTGGGCCGATTTTTTTTTCTTTTGTTCCCACGGACTTTTTTATTCTTGCTTCTTTTTCTAGGCTTTCAGGGCTGAATTGCTTTTTACCCACTTGGGTATTTTTTCCCACGGAAGAATAAGTAAAACCGAGCCAAATAACCGGCAGGCCGGGCACATTTATTCTCGTTGGTCCTTTATCATGGTCAAATCTAGCCACAACAAAATTATGAGACTAGAAATATGAGACTAGAAAAAAAGAACTATATTCCATGATGGTAACATTATCCCCACCTCGATGTCACCGTTCGGAAACCTAATTCTCTATATCATCATGCTAAGGAAGTTGTTGACACCATAGTTGCCTCCATCATCTTCGTCGGAATCTCTATGGAAGGACCAAATTGACCCTAGCACATGTGACATGTCACATCCAGGCACTCGGGCTTTTGGAGATAGTTGACACTCGAGAAACGAAAACATCACCTTACTAGGCAGCTACATGAAGAACAGACCTTTCTAGCAAAGCTAAAGTAGGCATGGAGGAGTCCCTCTCCAACCGTGGAGGTGTCTCCACAGAATTGGATGGCCAGACACATGGAGACACTATGAGACGTCCAAGTGCCGAACAACAAAACTTAGTTTGCTAGGAGTAGCCAAACCGCCACCACGAGTAACTCCATTTATGTCCCACCTTTCAAGAGTGTAACACGTACCTTAGCCTAGGGCTTAATAGGATTGATAAGAATATTTATACCAACAAGTTGCAACTTCTTTTCTGGAAGCTCATCGGAAAGAACTCCGGATGCGCATGAGTGAGGACAAAGTGCGTAGAAAAAATAAGTGTTGATTTGTGAGGATAGTCTCGAGATTCTAAAGAGCTATCAAGCATAAGCGGGCCCGACCTAGGGTGACGGGCCGTTACACAAAGTCACCAAAGGATAAATGGGGGTTGCCGTCGTTACCTAAGGCCCCCAAAACTGTCTTCTTCAATCCCATCAATAACACCCAGTTCTACCGACGGTGTATCAACCAACTCCCCCATTTACCACGCGACGGAAAGCTCCCGTCTCGGGCGGAAAGTGCCACCACCGCCGCCCACTGATCGTGGCCCCCATTTCCCTCCGTCGCCGGCCTCTAGCCGGTGGCCAGGGAAGCGGGGGTCCATCCTTCAAGTAGATTGAGTCCTTAATCGAGTCCTAGGTCTAGGGTTTGTTCACCGTCGATGTTTGGCGGCAGAACTAGGGTTTGTCAGAGGAGCGTAGCTTCTCTGCGGCTTCTTGCTCCTGGCGGCGCCGGCGATGCGGAAGCGACGGCGTTGCAGGGGAATAATTTCTCCCGGCTTCTTCCGTTCTCCGGTGACGATCTACTCCGACGCTAATGGAGAGGCCGGGGAGACCTATGTTAGAGTCCAGGGCCGGCACATCCTCGTCTTCTTCAGGTGATGATGTTGCTGACCTGTTTATTTCCGAGGAATATGATTTCTGGTGGAAATCCGAGTTTTGCTCGGGTTGCCGGCGTTGGATTTAAAGGTGGCGTCGTGGGTGCCGGAGTTGGCCGATGCACCTGGGAGGTTGTACTCGGCATCTGCGTCTAGCAGCAAGCCCTCCTCTACGGCCTCTACTTTATGGAGTTTGGCTCTGGTGTCCAGCGACGATTGGGAAGCGGTTTGGACGGCAGTGACGAACGGAACCCTAAAGTCGTCGAGGAAGATGATTAGGAGTTTTAAACTTCTTTGTAGTTTTTCTTTTTTCTGAGTTCTTGTTTGTAAAAGAGCCGGTGTACTGTGCTAAGATCAATACATGTTCCTTCTCAAAAAAAAAAACACCTAGTTCTCAGACCCAATGTTTAATAGCATGGCTTCTTTATTATAGATAAAAATGCATTGTTCAACTGCCCTATTCTCTGAAAATATATAGCATCAAAACGAAAACATGAGAGAAATTATTCTCTTGTCTTGCTAAATTACACATTCAAAACTACCTTACAGATTATATATTTGATGACCGTTTTTGCTCAAATCTCCTGTGGGGTTCATGAATTACAACCTGCTGGTACTTTTAGGAAGCGTGACATGTCTATGCAGCTCACGCCTTAGCAACTTACCAGATGGCAAGCGTGGTATTGAATCAACAAAGCAAACTTTGCGTATCTTCTTATAAGGGGCAACCTAATGAAAGATAATTTAATTAACATGTGTTGATATATTGTATGCAAGTGTAAAAAAGCAATATGACCGCCAATGTATGTACCTGCTTGGCAATTAATTCCATTATTTGGTCTTCTGTAAGATTAGTATTTAGTCTTACAACAAATGCCATTGGTATCTGTCCTACTTCTTCATCTGGGTATCTATATAGAAGTAGATAGAGAAAATTAATCTCATAAATATATAATATTAATGAAATAATAAACTACTAGGAATTCTTGGACAACACACAATTCATTGATGCTATTTCTATATATACATATTGAGTACATAGACACATTGATGTAATTAGATATGTGTTCATTCAGTGTGAAATTTGTTTAATTGGTATGACACAACCATGTAATTTTTTTCTTGTAATTACAAATAGATAGATACGAACTACAATACAATTTATCTATTCATAATAGTATGAATAATTCAATGCTTTTTCTCAGATATACAGACATTGGTCTATAAAATATTTTGAGTGTCAAATAATCAATATTGTTGAACAATTATCTTAGTTTTCTAAGAAAACATTGAAATAATATTTTCTTCTTAGAATATTATAGAATGCAACAATGCACAAATGTTTAAATGAAACATATTGTGCACATTATTTGCTTGGCTATCCATTTCAAGAGAACATACGGGATAACCGCTGCATCAGATATCCCAGGAATCAAATGTAGCGCATCCTCTAACTCTGCTGGTGCAACCTAAAGTACAGAATGGAAGTGCCTCATTTTATTAGGGCAAGAAATGTGTTAATGGAAACAATTAAACTAATCATGAAAAATAGAAACATGCTTAATACCTGATATGCTTTGTACTTAATTAGATCCTTTAGCCTATCAACTACATAAAGGAATCCATCTTCATCAAAATAGCAGAGGTCACCGGTCTTAAGCCAACCATTGGAGTCAAATGCACATATTCTTGTCTCATTAGCTCCAACATATCCTATATGATCAATAGATAGTTAATGTTTCAATCGAACTAAAGGTAATTGTTACTCACTATGTTATTGTGTGGATTTCATATCGTGCTTTGCATTATAATTCAAATGAACTGAAAAATATTTGCATTTAATCACTCATAAAGTTGTGTCACAGTCAAACAAATATCACATTATATTGAAAATGACTATGCAAATTGTACGAATAAGATTACTTAGTCGCTAAAAATTGTACGGTATAGAAAAATAAGGGCATATAGTACATGCCATCTATGATATAAGTAAATAAATATTAGCTAAAGATTTATTTTGTGTGTAAGATATAGAAAACAATAGTTGTTATTTTTCATTAGAATACCTTCAATAGTTAATTCCTTCTCTTTTAACAACATTTTCGCAGGTATCGATTGTATGAATAAAGTTTTGTGATGTTGAACCTAGTTCCATCCTTGGTTCTCAAAATGTAATAATGGATAGATATAAATACATGATGAAAACCTAAGTAAATGAAGTAGTGAGTAGTTACCTAGCATGACGCTTGGTCCTCGAATATATAACTCTCCTTGCTCATTGGTTGATAAGAGTTCACCATTAATAATGTCAACAACTTTGGCTTCAACCCCACTACATAGCCGACCTGTTGATTTTATACGATGACATTCCTGACGACCAACCATATTCGATATAATGCCACCCTCAGTTGAGCCTAATGCCTGGTTTGTAGACCACATCAAAGATCTTTAGTATAAAGAGTAAACTGAAGTGTGCCAGTCATCGTTTAGAAACCCTCGGCTAGCCCTCAAACGTTTATGTGCATGCAAGAAGAATATTTTCAAGTTGGGTAGTCCCCAAAACTAGAGACAAATTGGATTAAGTAGCAACAATTAGTTCTTATCGAGTCAAACAATTATTTTTTAAAAAAAAATCAGCAGGATATTTAGTTGGTTTGTACACCTTAGACGAAGGCCCCACGAACATTTGAGGGATGAAGTACTTTTGAGTGCCTAATATAGTTTGTAACATTTTTATAAACAATGGCAAACCTTAAAAACCATAGGTCTGACCACTGATTACATTTACATATAGTCAGCTTAGCTCTGAAACAGTAAATATTTATCGTCTCTAGTCTCTTGGTTCTAGGCTTCTCTATTTCACACTCCCCAGTCGCTGACTGACATTCATGCAGGAACTCTAGGACCAGAGGTGTCGGTAGATCCTCACTGTGTCTGTGAGCACATGACAATGCGCTGACCGGCACCAACCAGAAAATATACAAAAACACAGATACACGAATCGAATTGAAAACCACAAATTGGTCGCCAATCTCCACGTAAACCCTTCAAAGATGAGATCACTTACCAATGACAGCTCGACGTCGGGGAACTTTTCATGGAACGCCGACGCCGCGGCGCTGCTCAGCGGCGCGCCGCCGCAGACGACCCGGACAAGGTCCGGGAACCCCTCCGGCCCGACGCCCCCCCGCCGCGCCATGGCCACCACCACCGGCGGCGCCACGAACATCTGCGTGGCTCCGCACCTCGCCGCCGCGGCCACCACGGCCGCCGCGCCGCCGCCCCGTGGCGCGGTGACCACGGCCGTCGTCTCGGCCATCGCCACGCCGCGCTTCAGCATGTAGAAGCCGTACGAGTGGAACATGGGCACGCCGAGGAGCGAGGTCACCGCGTGCCCACCGGGCGCCCGCGGCCGCGCCGCGATGGCCTGCAGCGACGACGCGATGAGGCGCCGGTGGGACTGCGCCACCGCCTTCATCCTCCCCGTCGTCCCCGACGAGTAGCTGATCGCCGCCACGTCGGACAGCCGCACCTCGACCGGTGGCGGTGGTAATAATGGCCCGTCTTCTGCCCCCACACCTTCGTGGCCATGGAGGAACGACTCGAACTGCGGCGAGTCGAGCAGAACAACGGTCATCTTCCGACCAGCAGGGAGCTTGCCAACGGTGCCGGCGGTGGCGAAGACGACGGACGCGCCGCAGAGGTCGACGGCGCGGGCGACGTCGGCGGCGGTGGACAGAGGGCTGAACGGAGACACGACGGCGCCGAGGGAGAGCACGGCGAGGTACACGACGGGGACGTCGAGGCTGGGCGGCGCGAGGACGAGCGCGACGTCGCCCTTGGCGACGCCGAGCGCGCCGCGCAGCGCCGCGGCGAGGGAGCGGACGCGCGCGAGGAGCGCCGGGAACGAGAGCGCGGCGCCCGTGGACGCGTCGAGGAAGGCCGGGTGCGCCGGGAGCGGGGAGGGGAGGCGGGACACGGCGAAGGACGGGAAGGAGAAGGGCGCGTCCTCCGGCGGGAGTGGGAGCGGCGGGCGTAGGCTGCGGAACGTCCTCGTGGACGGGCAGAAGCCGCTTCGCGGGTCCATGAGCTGCAGTGCTGCACGACAGAGCGGACGAGAGGGCGTTCGCGTTCCAGCAGGGAAGACGACAGAGACGAGACGAGCTCGTGGGAAACGAGCCAGGGCACGCGTTGTGGACTTGTGGTCTGGTGGGCACTGGACAGTGGCACTGTATAATGCATGCCTGAAATCACAAGAAAATATAAAAAAATAAACTGCATTATTTGTGGCGCCCACTGATATAAAAGCTCATGCGGATTATAGATAGTAATGTAGTTGCGCCAAAATAATTATGAAAATATCTGTTTTTGGAATAAACTAGGAAACATGGCCGTGCGTTGCTACGGGCGTTGGCAAATGTGACACTACTGCTACGACGATCCACTGCCGCCGCTCGCGAACAACTGTGATAGCGCCTCTATGATACTTCCTCTGCCTCGAGAAGAATGCAATTATAGGATTCATGCCAGTCAAACTATATCAATTTTGAACAATTTTATTTTAAATTGTATTAACATTTATGTTTTTAAAATAATTTAAAATATGAAACTAATTAAATTATATTTATTTTATATCACGAATGTTAGTTATTTTTATATGGATTTAGTCAAAGTTATAATTGTTTGACTCCTCAAGAAGTGGGAATTGTGTCTTGGTTTCGATCAATGTCATTTCTCAAATCTAGGACGGGCTTGCCGAAAAGAACCGAACTCCTGGAGGGTGAACGAAGAATTGGAGAAAAAGCTCAAAAGGCATACTTCCTGCGCTTTCAGAGGATCTAAATCAGTCTTCATCCTTTCGCTTTTCAACTCGCAATAAATATGTAAATTCGTTTCGCAGAAATTAAGAGATTTTCGATCTCCTCGAAAGAAAATGAGTTCGATCAGCAACACCGGTCTCCGCAGCACCAGGATAAAGACCTTCTTTTTACCCATAACCTCCAGTTCAGGCTCAACTCCTCGCTTTACGTTAGCGGACTTACAGGTCGGCCCGGGGCTCCACGCTCTTTCTTTCTGTGTGGGACATGCTTGAACTACGATGATACCCTACGGACATCACACATTCAAGTAGGGAGACCTTGCTCGTGGATAACTAGACGGCGGAGCGAATAGATTCAAACTTGAACCTAAGAGAGGCTTGAGGGCCGGCTTTTGGACCATCGCAAACGGGCCTCGGAATGGCTAAACACTTCCGATTTTTTTTTATGGACGAAGGAAGCACTGTCTAATCCCGTGTTGCTTTGCAAAGTTTTAGCCTGACGCTCTGATCAATCATGCACGGGCCTGACGCTATGATAAATCATGCATGGTCCTAGGAGCAGGGTTTACGGAACCGGCGGGAACCGGTCCGGTTCCCAAGGTTCCCGGTGAAACCGCCCCGGACCGGTAGCGGTTTGGGGCGGTTTCAAACCAGTTAAATTTAAAATATTCAAATTTGAATTCAAAAAATAAAAAATATTGAAAAAATTTCTAAAAATATTTCGAGGTACGTGTAATCTATTGGTGTAAAATTTTTTTAAATATTTGCTCATTTGGTATTTTTTGCAGGCATTACAAGTTCAACCAAAAAAGGAAAAGAAAAAAAATCGGCCGATTAAACTTCTAATGTACATAAAAAATACTAAATACACTAATATTTGAAAAATGTTGACACCATTAGATTCTAGGCACCTTGAAATATTCTTAGGAATTTTTCTTTTATTTTTTTAACTTTTTAATTAAATTTGAAAACATGACAAATTCTTTATTGAGCCGGCTTACCGCCCAAACCGACCGGTTTACCGACCAAACCACTCGGCTTACCTGTTCAAATCGACTGAACTAGGGATTCATATAGATTTGAATTCAAAATTTGAATTTGTCCGGTTTCCACCGGAAACCGCTCAAACCGCTTCGGTAAGCCGCTACCGGAGGGCGGTGGTTCCCAGTCCCGGTTCGGTATAAAAAACCCCTGCCTAGAGTGATCTTGACGACAGTGCACTACTCTCTCTTGATGAGTGAGTGGCCCTATGGTAAGATCACCTTTCTAGAGTGATTCATTTAACACTGAACCACGGATGCTTTAGCTATTTAGTTGATATTGTTAGAAAAACAATGGCAACATAATACTGGACATATTAAGAGATAAATATTAGCTGGTGATGATGTTTCATGGGGAAGGCATTATATTTTTTTGCAAATAGCACAGTACAGACGCAGACACTCACGTACACGCACGCACACTTGTCCCTACAAACATAGGCACGCAACCCTACCCCATGAGCACCTCCGAAAGACTAGGCCGGCAAATCCTCCAAATTGACGAAGTCACCACAGGTGCCTCGCTATCGACGGGCACGTCACCTACCACTGAAAGAATGGCGCTGGTTAAATCCAGGAAAATACGAACACCAGTGCCGAGTCGAGGGCTCAAACCATGGTGGGCTGGTTTCAGCACAAGGAATCTTGCCAGCTGAGCTAGAGCTCAGTTTGCGGGGGAAGGCATTATTAATAGGACCAGTAGGTTTGAAGTCCCAAATAAAAAAAAATTCAATAGCTAGAGAACTATGGCCTGTGGTGCCTTGCGTTTTTAAGCCGCAGATTGGTGTGGCTTCGACGTCGGTAAGTTTGAGTTTTCTTCGTCGTTTTCGTTTTCCTAGCAGACGCGCTCTCTCTCTCTCTCTCTCTTTCGAGAAACAGCAGACGCTCTTATTTGTTTCCTCACGGCTGCGGCGAACGTATGCGCTGTTGTACCAGAAAACAACTAAGGCGCACATCTTGTGCTCTGTTTTTTTTTAGAGGAACATCTTGTGCTCTGTTACCTAGCAGAGGCCCACATGACGCACTCTATTACATGGGCCGCGAGTGAGGAAGCAGCCCACGAGCAGGTAGGAGCTGGTGACTGAAGCGATGGAAATATCCAGGAAAGATTGGGGAATAGGCTTCCGCGTTGTTTACTGTTTTTTTTTTTGAGTAGTTGTTGAAGTACTGTTAGGAGTACGACGGAACACCTAATAATTTACTAGCTGTGTTTCTAGGAGTTTCAGGAACAGTATAAGAGGCGGACTTATTTGTTATTTAACTGGGTATTTGGTTTGGTTTGAAAAAAGGGTGACCCCTTTTTTGTGTGTTTGATTAGACCGATTAATGTGTAAACCCATCACTGCATCATTCCAACAAGCACACAGTTAGCGTAATGGTTAAAAATGGATTCATCCTACCATACGTCTATACCTCAGACCGTAATAGTTAAAAATGGATCCATCCTACCATACGTCTATACCTCAGAGGCTCAGACCAAACAACCTGTAAATACGAGTATTTTTTTCAAAGCGTGATATGTACGAACCTTTCCAAGACCAGCAGCTAGATGCCTTGATGGCGTATGGATGTGGTCGTTACGGTAAATAGGTAACAGTAATCTTAATTCTGCTTCTTGCGGTGAACAAATAGAGTATCAACCAATAATTAGCATAGTAAAAAGGCAACAATCACATACATACTTTTTCATAAAAAAAGGCAAAAATTTCATATTACTCCCCTCAACTATAAGCAAAGTCCACATGACCCCCTAAACTATCTTTTGGCTTATTTTACCCCCTAAACTATGCCACTAGGTGTATTCTACCCCCTAATACAATTTGTTTTTTATTTCTCCATACACAAGTTGAATTTTAATTTGAAATTTTGCATGATTGTAGTAAACATGATGTGGTTGAAGAATTATAGAGTCCACATCATAATAGTTTAGGCCAAAGCTACTATCTATGTGTTTAAAGAGTAGCTTTGTGCAGCTATCCACTTCTTTCGCCCATATTAGTTTTCATAAAATTACGGGGGTTTAGGATAAGCTAGCAACAACATCTCCAAGAGTGCCTAAAAAATAAACTCCCAAACAAATTTTTTGGGAGCTGAGAAGACTCGTTTGCCCTTCTACAAATAATGCATGTTCAGAAGACTCGTTTGCCCTTCTACAACCACAGGAAGTTAGCACGAGTTTGGTGCCAAACAAAGATAAAAACAAGAGCATCATGGGCAATCAATATTGCAACCACCAATCATCTAACACCCATAATCTAGGGATCAGATCAGCTTCTATATTATTTTAAATCGAACTTTTAGTATTCAGTTCTTATTAGCGTTATCCATAATGCAGATTTCTATAATCTGTATCCAATCCAAACACTCTTAGATAACACTCCCTTAGAGCATCTCCAAGAGCTCTTTTATCTAGTTTTGTATCTGTAAAAAAAGAAAAAGGAAGGAAAAAACCCCCTTCCAACAGATACGGTAACCCAATAGGTATCCATCCAGGCTAGCTTTCCCCCCATCTACGCTAGGCTTCTTTCCCTAGCCTCGGTCGCTCGGCATCGCCGCCTGCTCGCACGTTCCCCCTCATTCTCGCACCCTTCCCTCGCCTTCCCGCGCCTAGATTTCGTCGGCCTTGCCTATTTGGCGCGCGCGCCTGCTATTCCTGCGCTGCCCAGGAGCTCTGCCTCGGTGCCGCGCCGTCGCAGCCTCCGCGCCGCCCAGGGAGCTCGGCCTCGGCGCCGCGCAGCAGCCTCCGCGCCGCCTAGGGAGCTCGGCCTCGGCGCCGCGCAGCAGCCTCCGCGCCGCCCAGGGAGCTCGACCTCGGCGCCGCGCAGCAGCCGACGAGCCCCCACACCCTCAACGTCGCTGCTGTCTCCATGTTCCCGCCGTCGTGTCCCCTTGCGGAGTCCACTGGAGATGGTGGATTACTCCATGATGCTAGTCCATGGCCATCTCCTTCCCTGCAGGTACCGCATGGATTTCAGGAAGGGGATGCCAGTCATGGTGATGGATTGGAGTTCGCCGACGATTTCAGCCAAGGTAAAGGTTGGCTCTATGGTGGTATTGTTCATTGATGACTGATAGGGATTTCTGATGAAGTGCTTGACGTTCTAGTATTGGAATGGTTCACTGAGATGATGAATTGTTGGCGTGGCTGGTTGATTAGGTGGGGAATGGTCTAAATGAGTACCTATAACTTGTAGGAATTGGTTGATTGAATTAAGTTAGTGAACTGAAAGTACCACTTTGATGCAGTTAACAAATCTGTTATTTGTTCATGGCAGAATGAGGGAATGCCAATGTGAGGAATTGTACCTTTTCTTAGAGTTACTCTAGTGTTGTTGATAGATGTTAGGTATAGTCAACAAAAAATTCAGAAATGATGGGTATTAACCAAATACTGTGTAAGTCATGAGTCATGACCCAGGTCCTTTTGGTTGTCTACTTGTGTCGGTCATGAATTAGTTTATGTTCAGATATGCAGTTTGCTGTTTATGACCAGTGACAGAAGTTTTCTGAACTAATTGTCAGTTCAGTCTAATGGTTAGTGCTATGTCCTTTGGTTCAGTCTAAGCTTCGGTTCAATCTAATTGTCAGTTCTATGTCCTTTGATTGTCCTTCTGAACAATTATTGGAGCTTGTGAGTTACTCTAGTGATGTCCTTCAGTTGTCCTTCTGAACAATTATTTGAGCACCATGTTCTTCTGTTAATACTGATAAATAAAGCTAATAGATTTGGTGTTCAAGAATCTGATGTGATGGATGATTATTTGGTGTTCTGGCATGTGGAATTGGTACAGGGTCATTTTTTACAAACCTCTTAGTGAGTCAGGAACAAGTGTCTGAACAGCATGCGTGTACTACGGACACACCCATTGATCATGGTCATGGTGGCACGGCAGCTAAAGGAAGGATCGCAGGGAAGGACGAAAAATTTTGGAGAAGAGGAGGACAGAATTCTGTTGTCAGCTTGGCTAAATGTGAGCATGGATCCCATTAAAGGAGTTGACCAATCACAAACCTCCTATTGGGCAAGAATTAATGATTACTTCCATTCTAACAAGTCGCGTAGTCAGGGTTCTTTAATGAATCGTTGGTCTATAATACAACATGATGTGAATCTATTTTGTGGATGTCTCACCAGGATTCAGGATAGAAACCAGAGTGGTTGTTCAGTTGATGACAAGGTAAATATATTATTGCAAAAAAAAATATTCATCGGTTATATCATCCTGATGCTACTTCAAACTCATGTCAATGTTTATGTATGAAATGTACAGATTGCAGCAACATGTAAAATGTGGACAGCAGAAGACAAGAAGCACAGGAAATATCCATTGTTGGAGAATTCTAAAGGACAAGCCCAAGTGGATGGAAAGACGCAAGCAACTTGCTGCAACAAATACAGGTAGCAATAAGAAATAGAAGACAAAGGCAAACTCATCTCCGTCATCAGCTGCACTCGTTCCAGCACCTGTCACTGCCGGTGTTGATGCAACAGCAGCAGCAGGAGAAGATCCTTCAAAAAGACCAGATGGAAAGAAGACGGAGAAGAAGAAGTTACGTCAGCGTTCGACCATTGAAGCATTGGACTACCTTGTGGCAAAGATGAAACATACTGATGATCGAAAGAATGCAAGAAAGAACAAAGATGCAACAAGCTAATGGCTCTGCAAGAGGAAAAAATCAAGTTGGAGAGAGAAAAATTTGAGTTCCAAAGAGACATGGAGGATAAGAGGATTCTTTCACTTGATTTGACCAACATGACCTACAGAGTTCAGCAATACTATGAACGGCGCCAAGATGAGATTCTTACGAGACGAGGTTGCTAGACTACTATAGTTTCATTTGTTTTAAATTAGTTCTGTTTCAGTTTAAGTGTGAACTGTGTTTCAGTGTGAACCATGTTTCAGCACATTTTGAGTGATTCAGTGCGAACTGGCTGTAATCTACTTTATATCAGCTGTAACCTTGCTTCTGTACTCTACTTGATATCAGCGTTCTGAGAAAATTAATTCAACTTGTTACTAAAGGTAGTGATTACCATCAGAACCTCTGGTGGCTAGAAATATATTTATGACACAATGCAAGAATTGAAGGAATGCAAGAACTGATTTATAACAGGCAGTGATAGGCTTTGAAAGCAGAACTGTGTCATGTGCTGAACTGATTAGTGCTAAACTGAATTTAATTATTACATGACCAAATTTAAATAACTAATCAAGATGGTATAAATCTGGGTGTTCTCTCCACAAATGCTCGATCAAATCTGCTTGAAGTTGAGTGTGGGTTTCCTTATTCTTGATGTTCTTGTAATTTTGAATGGAAGCATCAAGCTCAGGTGCTTCACTATGGGAAACGGTGACCCTTTCTCCCATGTCATCATAGTTGCAATCATATTCATCGGTGTACTCATCTCTCTCATCTTCAACAATCATATTATGCACTATGATGCAAGCCCTCATGATATCTCCTAGCGAGTCTTCATTCCATAAGCGAGCTGGCCCACCAACAATAGCAAAGCGAGATTGTAGGACCCCAAATGCTCGTTCAACATCCTTTCTACAAGCTTCTTGTGCCTTTGCAAAATATTTATTTTTATTACCTTGAGGCTCTGGAATAGTCTTCACAAAAGTGGCCCAAGATGGATATATGCCATCTGCTAGATAATAACCCAAAGAATAATCATGTCCATTGATGTTGTAAGAAACTTGCGGACCTTGTCCCTCAGGTAGCCTTGTAAATATAGGAGATCTATGAAGCACATTGATGTCATTGTGTGAACCAGGCATACCAAAGAATGAATGCCATATCCAAAGATCTTTAGAAGCAACTGCTTCAAGTATAATTGTTGGCTCCTTTTTATGTCCACGGTACATACCGTGCCAAGCACTGGGGCAATTTTTCCAGCTCTAATGCATGCAATCTATGGACCCAAGCATACCGGGGAAACCTCTGCTCTCTCCAATTCCAAGTAATCTAATGGTATCCTCTTCATTTGGCAATCTCATATACTCTGGTCCAAAAACTTCAACAACGGCTACAGTAAACTTTTTCAATGCTTCTAGAGCGGTACTCTCACCAATACGAATATACTCTTCCAATGCATCGGCCAGGACGCCATAAGCTAACATCCGGAATGCTGCCACAACCTTATGCAAACAAGATAGTCCTAGGGTACCAGCCGCGTTCCTCTTCTGTACAAAATAGTCATCATGTTCCTCAACGCCTTTCATTATGCGTAGGAATAAATGTCTTTTCATCCGAAACCTATGTCATGACACATTTACAAAATTATCTACATTTATATAACAAGTCATTAAATTGTAGGAAAAAATACGAACCTTCGTCTAAATATCTTTGGTCCAAAAGTAGGTTTATCTGAGAAATAGTCTTTATAAAGAAGTTGGTGCCAAAATTGTCTGTCACGATCCACTATGTCATGTCCCTCGACAGAACCAATTCGACCCGGATGATTAAGTGTATCTTCGACTATTATGTGTGCGGCACCACATATAACAGCTTTTCTCTCGTCATCCGAAGAGGAGGAACCAATGACTTCATCCATTACAAATTGATTGAACTCATCATCAGAATCCATACTCCACTCTACGACGTTGTTGTCCAATACCTGATCAACCATGCAAAACTTCAGACACGGTCAAACATGGGTGATCAAAACGATTTTCAAAACAGGGCTACCAGGGGTATCATTGCTGATCCAGATCATGACGCACCGTGCTAGTGTGAAGGCGAAGAAGAGGACATGAGCGTGCTGGCGATGTGCAGGTGACGAGGACAGGAGCTTCATGTGATTGTGCACGCAACCCAGGCGGAGGCGTCGTTGCTTCCACGTACGACGGCGGCGCGGCGGCGGCGGAAAGAGGAGTCCAGGTCTCGTGGATCGTAAAAGAAAACAGAATACGGCCTGTACGTGGCCTGGTGGATGACGTGGAATAGTTTTGAATATAGCTACCCATCAAGTTTGCCTAGTCTCTTCGATTGTCCCATAAAATTAAGTGGTCTTCTATTTTTACAAAGGGGTCTAATCTTCATATTTACATAACATAGATACAAGAGCTCTTGGAGATGCTCTTAGACTTGGTACAGCAATCCAAACCTTCCCTTAGATTTGGCAGTCAAGTTGATTCTTAGTTCGCTAATATTGAGGATTAGCACCAAAGTTTCACGTCTTGAAAATGTAATGTACTATAATGTCAAAATAGGTGGTACTAGAGGATGTCAGATCATCGTTTGTGCTTATTGGCTCGGCTGCAGCTGACAGCTTGCATAATCGTGCTTGTCAGCAGCTGCAGCCGTCTAGTAAAGCACACGTGAAAACGTGCGAAACAAAATTTTGAACCAGCGTCTGGGCCTTAAAAAGTCATTTGTTGTCACCTTGTCAGCAAATATGCTACTAATGCACAACAAATGACCTTTAAAGTTCAATTAACTTTTTAACATCAACATTTTTCCAAACGCTCAATATTTTTAACATCAATATTTTTCCATTTGGTGATGAAGTATAAATTTGGAGACCCTAAGACTCTTTCATTTCAAATTGATAGAGATCATCTCCAAGCACAAAACAGTTCTTTCATTCACTAAAGTAACGTTTCAAACATGAATGGAAGACAATAATAATGCCATGAACCCACTTATAGTCCACACGGAAATCTCCCTCCGCACCTCAGTCGTCGAACAATTTGATCTTCTTCACCACCGGCGCGCCACTCTCCGCGTCCGCGGCATCACTGTCCTCTTCAACAGCAGCACCAGTGCCTCGCCGCCTATCAATATCATTCAGATAGGCTTCAAAGAAGCCCTTCATCTCCCGGAACTCTTGGGCATCCTCCGATGCCAGCTCGAACACCTGACGCCCCAGCTCCTTCATCTCAGCGATCCTCTCTTCCTTGATATCGCCCCGTCCCCGCATCCGGCTCAACCTGCAGCATTTCGGTATAACTAATAACTTGCGGCTGTGGATCAACACGGTAAAGATGAAATGAAATGTGGCTGAGGCGATGGCTGGTGCGGCGGCGCGGACCTCTGGACAGCGGCGGGGCCAATGGAGGACGTGGAAGAAAGCGGCGTCGGAAGGAAGTCCGGCGATGGCTGCTTCTTCCGGAGGGAGGGCATGGGGAGAGTGAGAGAGGGGCAGTCACTTGAGAGGAATACGGATCGGAATACGCAGGATGCCACGATCTCCTTCCGATAAAACAACCGCTACTGTACTGGAAATGGTTTTGCGTTTGGATGCTTTGAGGATAACAAACCCACAAATCGGCCGCCAATACGCTCACGTCGGCCGAAATTTCGGTGCTCAATATCCTTGTGGCAATCGAAATGCTGGTTTAACAAAGGCAAATTTAACGCGGGACATCAAACTTCCTTTAAATTGGTAGTTGATTAGGTAGATACCATTACAAAATTGTGATTCTTTCTGGGAGAGACTATTTATATAGTAGTTGAGTTCAGGAGGAGGGGGGGGGGGTAGAAAAAGTCCATTTTCCCATTGATTATGGTGTTGTCCACACGTGATGTTCGCTGTCCTTATTTCTCTTCTTCTCCCACGGCAACAACACCTGCATGTACTTTAGCAAAATCTATAAACAATCACATTGACAAGTTCTTTTTTGTTGTTGAGAGCAATCACATTGATATGTTGACATTGCAGAAGGTTGAGTAGTATTACGTTTCTTAGTAATCGTATTCAATGTCTACCACATCTGAGGCACATCAACAAATTTGGCCTTTCATTTCAATATTTTGCAGGTAGATGAATCCGTAGATAAGTTCGCAATTCAAATCTTGATTGTTTGTTTATTTTGTCAAATATCTTTCAATTAAGTTGCTGCTCCTTTCCAATTTCCACAAACCCCACACAGCCATGGTAGGGCTAGTCCCGGATTTGATGAAATGCACCATACAAGATGTAGTATGGTAGCTGCACCATGCAAGACGCTGGACTCAGTCCTGCTGGTTGGTCATGCTTTTATCCTTTTTTCTGATGTTTGAATCACCAAAGCATACAGATTGATCATGGATTTCGTTATAAAGATAGAGGGTGTTTATGATACTGTCGAAAGCCCACTCTACCACAAGAGCCCTTCGGTTTCAAACTTGTTTAGTTCGCCTACACTTAGCATCTTTGATCAAACTTGAGTGCAATTTATTCGACAATTAAGTACTTTTTTTCGGATTCCATGCGACCATGCCGTAAGACGAAAGCCAAGCAGCAGACTTGCTGCACAACAGCCTAGCAATTTCACTCAACTCCCAAGTCGAAATAAGAGGGGGAGAAGTATGGTCACAAGCTAGGAACACAACTTATTTCAGCATCCGCGGAACAGGGGGAGACATCCTCCATGATAGTAAATGCCAATTAACATCATGCATGTTGTCAGACACTTTATGGATATACAAATCCGAAGCCTATGAATCTTTAGAATTCGAAAGCCCAGTATATGTGCACATGAATTCAGGCACTGGGTCAATGGAACTCCCTATTCTATGATCATGGGAAATGACATAGAATTTAAAAGGGGTTAATTTTTCACCAGCATTAATTGGTTGTGTTCAATCAACCATATTAAAGGCTACAAATTTCGATATATACTCCTATTCAAAATTGTTAGGAAAAAGTCTACATCACCCCCGAACTATGGGGATTCGACTACATCACCCCTCGAACTACGAAACAATCTAATTTACCCTCTGAACTTTTTAAAACCGAACAAAATACCCCCTACAACGGTTTTGGACGGCGGTTTTGCTACAGTAACATGGTTTTGTCCTTTTTTTCTTATTTTGTTATTTTGGTTTAATCTTTGAAAAATCATAGTAAATCACAGAAAAATCATAAAAGGAAAATTTTAATTTTGTTTGACTCCACATGAGTAGACCTACACAGTGAATATATAATATGGTATACTTTAGTATAATTTTTTTTACAGCTATGAATTAATAACAGAAAAGTATAGATATAAAGCTACTCAAAAAAATATATAATGAAGCACACCATATTATATGTTCAATACATAGATTTACTCATGTGGAGTCCAACAAAATTAGATTTCCCATTTTATGATTTTTATATAATTTACTATGATTTTTCAAAGATTAAGTCATAATAGCAAAAAAAGGAAAAAAAAGACAAAACTATGTTACTGTAGCAAAACCGTCGTCCAAAACCGCTGTAGTGGGTATTTTATCTGGTTTTGAAAAGTTAAGGGGGTAAATTAGACTGTTTCATAGTTTGGAGGGTGATGTAGTCGAACCCCCATAGTTCGGGGGTGATGTAGACTTTTTCCAAATTGTTAACTACGATTGCATATGTGTGTTAACAAATAATCTCCAGATTAGATTGTTATATCATCTCAACAAACAAACAAGAAAGCAATCATTTTATGACGGAATTTGAGATGAGTTTTTGGAGAAAACCAAACTAAGCTTAAGTCTTCAACTTAAGTATAGACATCAGTTTTGTATACCAATATCCAAATTGTATTGGATAATCGTATCCATTAACACTAGTTTTCTATCATTCCCTAAAAACAAAAATGGATCAGTATGCATTTAGACCGTGGGAAGACACACTTAGTGCCAACAAAGCGCTTTATATATTATACAAATTGTAACAGGCCTAATACTATATTTGTAGATACCTTGCTAGCTCATTTAGCACAACTCCAACATCACCATATAGGTGGGAGTCTGATTGGATATCCACAGATATCTAAATAGCTAAATAGCACAAAAGTCTTAACTTATTATTATAAAAATAGAACACAATCAAAGTGTGTTATCTCACCATACTCGCTGACTAATCCCTATGCCATCGCATAAACTGATATCAATATAGTAAAGTTTTTATATGAGTCATCAATAGATTCTAACAAAAAACTTTAACTTATCATTCTGCAGCATTACATGAGTATATTAGACTTCACCAAATGATTATATATGATTCTATCGAATCATTAAACATTATATATACATGATAATGCGGCTTGTATTGTTTAGATCACGTTATATATGAGCAATATCACTAGCATATTGCCTACTTTATTCTCATGTATTACAACAAAAATGAGAAAATAAATATCTTGCAAAACATTCTTACAAAAAGTTCTTACCTGCTATGGTAGGTATGTGACAACTCAAATTTTGCAGGGCTCCGGGAGACTTTCTCTGAATTTTAAACATGTTCTAACATCATATTGTACTCTTTTTTCTTCATGAGTTTTTTCCTCACATGGTTTCTCATAAAAGGTTTTGATGAGGCAATATCAATACAAGAATATATGTCATATCTCTAATTTTCCCCACCGGGGTTTTTAAAGATGTAATTGAGATATATCATATGTCATATCTTCTGTTTTCCCCAAGGGGTTTTTAAGGAAATATCCAAGACATTATATCTCTTCATATTTTCCCATTGGGTTTTGGGGGAGGTTATTCAAATATGATCCACAAATCATACTATTGATCTCCAAACATGTTCATGAGCTTTCCTTTCGAGGTTTTTCTCATGAGTTGGCGATGAGACAATAATCTATATATGCTATATCATTTTCTCCTTATATTTTTCCCAAAGGGTTTTAAAGGAGTTTTAATAGCATATGACTATACAATGTTGTTTTCTCCTTAGATTTTTCCCACAGGGTTTTTGAAGGAGTTTTTCACAACATATCTACTACACATTGGTTTCTCCTCAATTTTTTTTCCTACAAGGTTCTGGAGGAGTTTTTCCTAGATTTTTGAATGATTATCAAGATGAAGAACAAGGATTACATGAAGTCTACATTAGCACCAATTGATCAAGGGAGAGTGTTAGAAATAATTATGTGTGATCAATTAATGATTAACACAAGACTAGATAGTTTATGACTGTTGGTTGAAGAGCCATTCGGAAGGGGTGTGTCCCTTCCGAATGGACATGTCTGTACACCGAAAGGACAAGTTCGTAAGGGGCTTAAGAGATACTATCCCACCCCTTGGGTGGGTATAAATATGTAATCCCTTTCTTCAATCAATACAACAGAAAATCAGTTCATCCATTTCGTTTCTTCTATTTCTCCTATTCTAAACATATTAGACCTTTGTGCTGGGGGAGGGTGTGCTGGCACGTTTTTATATACTCCAACATAAAGAAAGAATGAACATTATCATGCTCTATATATGTGTAAATTCTCATATTTAGCTCCATGATTTAGAAGCTGCTAATAATTCTCTCTTTTCTTGTATGATTTCTAGCTCCCCATGATTTATTAGGAAATGTTCTCTCTTTTCTCGTATGATTTCTACCTCCATCTCTAGAAAATTGAAACTTACGTGTATATGGTTTTCCAAAAAAAGAAGATTTTCTTTATGTTTAGATGGTAATGGGAAAATTAAAGTGGTCCCCAACTAAAAAATTGAAAATTAAAATGTTAAAGTGATGCTAGATTGTTATTGGCTTTAGGCATAAGCAAAGGTCCAATATGTCTATGGGGTGGCATATGCTTTCCCTTGCAGAGGACTCTGATTATCATTGCGATGGTGTCGAAAGTAGCAATTTGCAAACCTCCTACCATTAGTTACTCATTACATTTTTGTTGGAAAAAAACACAAATGCAGTCATTCTTTTGGGTCAAAGTTTTCTGATTTTTGGGCCATGGTGTTTAAAAATAGTAGTCGCACTATGGTATACTTCCTCCATATTGCTAAAGGAAGTCGCTCCAGACATTGACACACATTTTCCAAAACATAACTTTAACTAATATTTTTGCTATAATATATTTATAACATATATTTAAAGTGTACTTTTACGAAACCATATTTCAATACCATTCCATTCATATCATTTTCACATTTTTAAACATAATACATAAAAAATATTCGTAGTGAAAGTTTAAAAAGGTTGACTTAGGACAATCTCAAAACGACTTTTTTTTACTAGTATGGAGCAAGTATAGTACATTTGATTGAGGGGGTTTATGTGTCTAGTAATGTTGTACTACATATGAGAAATAACAGTCAGCATACAAGCTGACGCTAATAAGTAATAACCCACATGGTCACATGCTAATAGCACTGTTTGTCAAGTGACGTCTACATGATTTGTTAAAAAACGAAAAAGAAAAGTGACATCTACCCAACCAACTAGTGTATGTCTGATTTCAGTTCTAATCACAACCATAATTTGAAACTCTTCTAGTAATGTGTGATTCTCCTAGTGTTTTAGCATTCAAAATTTTGTATAAACTTTTCTACTAAATTTCTTCTAGTCAGGATTCCCATGTGGCTGACTATTGATAGTGTTTTATTATTATTACTTGGAAACACTAGGAGAAGCCGACCATTTTGGTAGTGAATTAAGATTGATGTACGTATAGGATGTTATTGGGAAGTGTCACATTAACTAAAGAATTAACAAACTTGAGTGAAGATAAACCCTGTTTGGTAGGAGAGTGAGATAGGCTGATGGACAGTTCTATGGGTTGTGTTGGGTTGGAAGGATATAAACATATAATGATCTGTTTTTTATTTTGTTGGAGGGATGAAAGAATATCTGTGCCATAGCTTTCCCACCCCCTTCACTTTCCCTATCGAATGAATGAATGAATGACCTAGCGGCACGCGGATTCTAGTCGGGACGACGTGGGAGGGGCGGCGCAGCAGTGCCTAGCCAGTCAGGGGGCATGCGGGTGCCTGGAGGAGAGGCAGATCCCGACAGTGGGGCGACATGGGAGGAGCAGCGCAGCTCGGCTGTGACCGGTGGGCAACAGGGGCGAAGCTAGAACAATTAGCTACCGGGGTCTAGTTCATTAGACGTTGGGGTCAAACACTTGAGTGAACAGTGCTAAACAGTGTTTTACACTTCCTTCGGTGAATGTCGTCAGGGTTGCCAGACCGCCCCTGGTGGTCAACGAGGGAGGACGATGCAGTGGCGCCCGGTTGGCCATGGGACGGCGAGCGGCGAAACCCAGCCACAGATGGTGCAGAAGGGCGCCAACGGCGTCCAACCGTCTAGGAGGCATGCGGGGAGAGCAGTGAATCCGGGCCAGGGACGACCTTGAAGGGGTCGAGTTCTCTTTTTGTTCAACTCCTTCCTCCTGGTTAGAGGTGAAAGTGGTACAGATACTATCCGCAGTCCGTTCAACCAAAAGGCCCCTAGGACCCTAAATGATACAATTTGTATCCAAATCCGAACCATCAATATCCGTCTGCATGCAAATCCGCATAATCAAAGTTGAGTGTCTATCGTAGATATGTAATGTATATCAATATATCCGATATATTTTATATTATCCGTCTCCGAGTTCGGATCAGACAAAAAATAAAATATCAGTATTTGTATATGTGCATATCCTTTAATATCCAACCGTTTTCATCTCTACTCCTGGCCAAGGCCAAGCAAGAATGCCACCATATAAACGAGACCGAGTTCATGCTGTCCGGGTGGGACGAGCCCCAGAACCTGTAGGAACATTCCTGCCGGAAGTTGCTCCGTTCTATCCGTTCCTGAACCAAACGCGGGACAAGACAGCTCTGTCTGTGCTAGTGCGCCTTTGAGCAAAATGGTGTAAAGCTGGGTTTAATGTGGGGACAAAATATATGGATTGAAAGATCCAATTAGTTGGTCTTTAAAAAAGAAAAAAGAGAATATGTTCTTTTTTCTTTTGCCTCCCACTGGTTTTTAGATTGAAAGATCCAATTCACTGCTCTTTAAAAAAGAAAAAGATAAAATATTCTAGTCTTTTGCCTCCCACTGCTTTTTTCGTTGTTGGCCTGCCCTCCAAGTATAGAACGAGATGCTCGATGCGTTCCTTAGGCTATAGGGCATTGTATTCCTAGTACAATCCATCTCAGTTTATGTTTTGCAGCATCCAATATATGACATTTTCCCTTCATCTCTGGGCAATAGTAATAACTAGCAGGTGTTCCTTACCATATAAAAAATAGTATTTATATATCCGATTCGTACGCCAATTCAGGTGATACAAATACGAATATTTTTTTTATTGGATCTGGATTCGATATGGATAATATAAACTATGTTGAATATATATAGAAAATTAATATACATCACATTGATGTATCAGATATCAGATTTTCGCTATACATGTTTGGATATAGTACGTATGTCAATTGTCCGGATTCGGATACAAACTGTCTTTTTTAGTGCCTAGTAAATCTCTTTAGTCCTCATTTAGTGCCTAGACCTCTTTAGTCGGACAGGTAGGCGGATAGCTTCTCTACCATTTTCACCCCCTATAACAGTGTTGCAATGAGAAGCTAGCTCAGGAATCCCCAAAAAATATATTGGTAGCTGGTGAAGCCCCACTTTGCGGAGAAGACTCCTAAATTGTAGAACTAAATAATGACCAGAGCAGGTAAATGGGAGCCGATAAAAGTTTCTTTAGGAAACTAGGCACACAAAGACGCTCTCTTAGATCAGTCTCAAGCAATGCATAGTTTTATCACATAGTTATCAAGACTACCATGTTATATTTACAATGGAATGAAAGCCTCTGTCTCAGTGCATATTTTTATTAAACAATTTAATATACAAGCTGCAACATTCCATTCTCGCATGGTGTATGGACAAATGTGTCATGGATAAAACTATAACATCCTCAATGCAAGTTTTATTATGTTTCATGGACTTGGTAAATGTGTCAAATGAGTTTCATAGTGATGAAACTCCTTTTTTCTCTTCCCTCATAATGACCCTGCCACGCAAGCAATTTTACTAATGTGTCCTTTAATTTAATGCATATGAAACTCCCATTGAGATTGATCTTATAGCAATCATAAAGATCATGATTCACAGTCACAATGAACCTACTAACCCTAAGAGTGATGCAATAAAAGTTTGAATCAACATAGAAGCAATCAAACCCTTTTGCATGCCCCGCAAGATGTGAGTGACTCACCCTCGGTTTTAAGGTTAAACCGGCCAAAGCCTCGATTTCTACTGAGTGTCCGACCTCCCGTAAGTTCCACGACATCGAACTTGCTATCGTCTTCCTTCTTGACTCGGCCAACGCCATCTCTATCTTACCATGTACTCTTGCTCTTAAGTGCGCAATATAGACCGTCCATGACTGCACGTGGACTCCTCAGGTCACTTGGTCCAAACTTATCTGTGTCTACCCTTCACCTCCCTCTGTCCATCTAGCGTCATGTCATATACAAAACTTGCACATCACGTGTCGTTCACACGTCACGGCATCAATCATCATTAAAAAGCAAAGCAAATTAAAAATTCAATTCCCTGTTCCTTGGCAAAAGCAAAGCAAAATATTCGATTCTTTGGGGTCCCTCTATTTGTTTTCCTTCACTTTTGCATGCATGTGGGGTAGCAAATTAGCAATATATACCATGCTAGGTTGATGCTTGACGGACAAATGGCAGATGATGCATCCCCATTGCTGAATTGAGCCATCCACTCCACTCCATTCATCCGCATCGTTCACACCACCTCAGAAAAGAAAAGAAAAGAAATTAAAGATAGGACGTACGACATGGCCGCCCAGACCCACGGCGCCGTGGACTCGCTGCTGGGCCTCCTGTCGTCGGCGATCAAGGACGAGGCGCGGCTTCTCGGCGGCGTGCACGGCGACGTGCAGTTCATCAAGGACGAGATGGACAGCATGAACGGGTTCCTGCTGCACCTGACCAAGACGGAGGGCGAGCACGACGACCAGCTCCGCGCCTGGATGAAGCAGGTCCGCGACATCGCCTACATCGCCGAGGACTGCATCGAGCTCTTCGTGCGCGACCTGGCCCCTCCCGACGGCGGCGCCCTCGCCTTCCTCCGCCACCTCCCCGTATACCTCTGGACGGCGCCCGCACGCCACCGCCTCGCCACCAAGATCCGCGAGCTCAAGGTCCGGGTGCGCGACGTCGGCGAGAGGCGGCTGCGCTACGGCGTCAGCGTCCCGGCCGCCCCGGAGCTCAAGCGGGTGGCTAAACTGCCTGGCATGGACGAAAGCGCCGAAGAGGCCAGGAGGGAGGCCTTTCTGCAAGCGCTAGACAAAGAAGTTGCGATGCTTCACTCCGGTGGGCTCGCATCTGAACAAGAAGAAGAAGGCGCTGCGAGGACGGAGAGCAGAGCGATTGCCCTGCTTCCTGCTGGTCTTCCATCTGAAGCCAGCACGATCTGTACTATTCTGAACAGATACTATCGTGATGACGACAAGTTGAGTTGCAGCAGGATGTTCCTATGTGCACTGTGCATGTACCCTTACGTGACGGCGCAAGAGCTGAAGAGCCTGCACAGCAAACTGGAGCACGGAGCACAGGAGCCCAAGGAGCAAGTGATGACCTTCTGCTACAGCCGGCTGTCGACGCAGCAGAAGAGCTGCCTGCAGTATCTGATGGCTTTCCTCCAGGAGAAAAGCATCAGCAGGACGAGCATGGTGAGGCGATGGGTCGCCGAAGGCCTCGTGGCTAGAGAGCACGAGATGACTCCGGAGGAAGTAGGCGAGCGCTGCTTCCGTGAGCTTGTCTTCCGAGGCTTTGTTCGCCCGGTTCACGTCGGCGACGCCGGCACAGTGAAGAGCTGTGTGATGGATGAAACCATCATGGTGTTCGTTACCAACATCGCCAAGAGTGAGAACTTCGTGTCTGAGCTGCCGGCGCACCTCGATCGCCAGCTTAAGATCCGGAAGATAGTTCTCCGGCCACGGCCAAAGCAAACGAAAGTTGATGGCTGGAGGATCAGCATCCACGATCTAATTTGCTGCGACGGCGGCGGCGGCATCACTTCAAGGTTGCCGCAAGAAGATGAGGATGACACTGTTGTCGCAGGCGACAACACAGCAGCGTCGGATGCCAACAAGGACCCCATGGACGAGCTGGTGGATTTCCTCAGATCACTCCCCGAGTTATATCGTCTAAACGTCCTCGATCTAGGAGGCTGCAAAGGTTTGAAGAAGCGGCACCTGAAGAACATTTGCAAGGTGGTTTCGCTCAAGTACTTGAGCCTCCGGAACACAGATGTCTCCCGGCTTCGG
The DNA here is from genome assembly GCA_015342445.1 of Digitaria exilis. Lineage (NCBI taxonomy): Eukaryota > Viridiplantae > Streptophyta > Magnoliopsida > Poales > Poaceae > Digitaria > Digitaria exilis. The sequence goes on along the minus strand of JACEFO010001675.1, from coordinate 328,455 downwards.
CCACGTCACATCCAGGCTCTCAGGCTTCTGGAGACACTGGACCTCCGGGGCACAGACGTGCCACCCAGCGACATGAGGCGCATCTTCCTGCCAAAGCTAAAGCATCTGCTCGCCGGCCGCTACATCATGCCGGCGAGCGGCGGTGACGCCGGCATGGCGAGGCGGATGAAGGCGGCCGAGGCGTCGCTCTCCACCGTGGATGCGCCCAGCAGGATTGGGATGATGAGGAACATGGAAACGCTATGCCATGTCAATGTTTCCAAACACGGGAACGAGCTGGAAGGAGTCGCCAAACTGCAGCAGCTAAGGAAGCTCGGTGTGGTCGTCGCCCATGTCAACGAGACCACCGCCAAGCTCCTGCGCCGAGTGATAAGCGGAGGGGTGGCCCTGCGCTCCTTGTCAATTTGGGTCACCGCCGAAGATGATGGGACCGGAACCCTCGACATTTCCAAGAAGGAGAGCTCCTTCTTCCCTTCCAACATGGTACTCGAGAACCTCAACATCGTCGGAAAGTGCAGCCTCCCGCCATGGATAGTGGAGGTGAAGAAACTTACCAACGTTACCCTACGCGAGACCGGGCTGAAGGTCGACGACCTGCCAAGTCTGGGCAGGCTCCAGGGCCTGCGTTGCCTCAGGCTCTATCGCGACTCGTACACCGAGCACGCACTCCTCGGCTTCACGGCCGAGCAGTTCATAGCTCTCAGGGTCCTCGTGATCATGGGTGACAGAATAAGTAGCATCTCCTTTGCGCCCCGTGCGGCTCCCATGCTAGAAAAGATTGTTTGGGCCTTCCGCACCATGGACAAGGAGAAGGAGGAGCCCCTTTCTGGGATCGCCCACCTCCTCCGTCTCAAGGCGATCGAGCTCAGAGGCGACTTGGACCCGTCACAGCTCTCCAGTCTGAAGCAAGCCGTCAAGGAACATCCAAACCGACCTACCTTGAGCAAAGATGGCAGCATTATAGTAGAAAGCAATCAAATATTTACAAGACGAAACGAAGTGTTTGAGGGTGCAGGCGTTGTCGACGCTGTTACTGAAAAGTAGCAAACTGCAAGAAAACATCACGGTGCTTGTGTTTTCTTTTCCCCGAGGAAACCTCGGTGCTTGTGTATTTGATTGTTTGGTGTCATTGTATCTTTGATTGTAATGATAAAAGGCAACGTATCCTATGGAAACCAACCTCTCCGTGAAAACTATGGAAACTAAAATCTGGGCCACACGATGTTGATCCAAGGGTGCGACCAAATCAGGTGGGAGGGGTGATTTGCAAAAATGTCTTGCAAATCACCCCTCCCACCTCCCCTGAGTTTTGCAATTCACTCCTTCCACCTGATCTGGGTGAGCCCTTGGATCAATATCTTGTGGTCGAGATTGAAGTTTCCATAGTTTCCACGGGAAGTTAGTTTCCACTAGATATGTCCCCATGATAAAAAAAAGGCAAACCCAAACTATGCCTGTGACATCGCGGCTCTCCGGTTCGGGTTTTGGGACTCACCAGAGTTCACCGAGCTTAGAGGGAAGCCGGGGATGAAAGGCTGGCCTGGCGATGGTGGCGGGCGTGGGGGTGGTGAGACCGGTGGCGCTAGCGGCAATGGCGCCGCTGGCCGCGCAGTGGTGGAGGGTGGTTGGGCCAACCTCGGGGCGGGGGTGGCGATGACCATGGCGGTGGTAGGGGCCATGGAGGGAGTCGTGGGCACGGGCCTCCGGCGAGACCCTCCCGCCCTTGCAGCTGGGCGGCGGCGTGAAGGAAGAAGGTCTAAAAAAAGGTTTGGTCCAAGCTACAAGATGAAGCATGGGCTGTTCGATCTGCTAGGCCGGCTAGCGGGGCAGGGGAAATGGGTATTTTGGGTCGGGTTGTCACGGTGTGCTTGTGTATTTTTTTTTCCTGAGGAAATCACGGTGCTTGTGTATTTGACTGTTTGGTGTCCTTGTATCTTTGATTGTAATGATATAAAAAAAAAAGGGAAAATCTAAACTATGCCTATGACATCTTGGATCTCCGGTCCGGGTTTTGGGGGTTGGGTTGTGGGAGTCACAGGAGTTCACAGGGCTTAGAGGAAGCTGGTGGTTAAAAGCTGTCCCGGCGGTGGTGACGGGCTCGGTGAGGCCGACAGCAATGGCGCTGCCGGCCAGGCGGTGGTGGAGGGCGGTTGGGCCAGGGTCATGGCGGTGGTAGGGGCCATGGAGGAAGTCATGGGCGTGGGTCTCCAGTGAGACCCTCCCATGCCCGTGCATGGGGTGGCGACACAGAGGAAGAAGGTCGAAGAAAGAAAAAGCTCGTTCAGAGCTAGAAGATGAAGCACAGGTTGTGCATCCTGTGGATGAAAAAAGAATTCAAGTGCTTGTCTTCACAGCACTCGAGTGATGTGTAGACATCCCCACAAAGAGTGGCCCATCAGCTTCTCCTTTTCTTTGTGTTAATGATGGCCATGGTACTAGAGTGGATTGGAAGCGGATGGAGAAGCCAGGATGGCAAGGAGAAAGAGGGTGGCCTTGTCGGTGTCAGAGGCGCCGACGAGTGGCCAGCTGGTTATACGGTGGGGTGGTGGCCGTGGAGGCGCAAGGATGAGTGAGCAGTGGAAGATGACGCAGGGGCTAGCAGTTAAGGTAGGGTCATATGGGGCTTTCTTGCGATTTGTTTTTTAAAGGAGTTTTATATATTGTCGTCTTATGGGCTAATATGGTACTGAATTACTGATGCACACACAAAAAATGATATTAAGGTTCAGTTCACCAAGTACAACTTAATTAATCTTTTTAATGTCAATATTTTCCCAACATAGCAAATTTTTTGACGTCACAGAAGATAGCGAAGAAAGGAAGCACTGCATCTCCAAGCACAAGACAGTTGTTTGATTTACTAAAATAACAGTTCAAGCATGAATGAAAGACAATAATAATGTCATGAACCCACTGAGTCTGCATGGAAATGTCCCGCTACACCTCAATCATCTAACAATGTCACATCTGGTTTTAAAAAGAAAACCAAATACATAACTATATCTATACCAGGATTAAGTTTCATACATATTGTGACATCATTCGAGAATAACGGTAACTATACCATGAAATAAATACAAATAAATGACTAAAGAGTCTATCAGATATATGCACAGCTGACTAAAAAGAGAATATAAGAGAATATACGCTTAATCCTGGAAACAAAGGCTTCAAACTTCACAGGCAGTCCACTGGGGGTCACATATATCTAGCATCATCTTTAAACACTCCACAATATCTTCTGAGTACTAGGCAGCAATTCGAGTGTCGTAGATGCAATAAATAAATCACAAGCGCGAGCACATGACGTACTCAACAAGAATAAATAAATGACATGAAAGGATTTATATAGTGGAAGGCTGACAAGGTTCATAGCAGTTAAGCACTTTTAGTATATACCAACCCACAATTAATATAAAGCATCATTGTACCACCATCATGAACAAGTAACCACACTTTAATTCTCACATTCAAATAAATTAATTATGTGAGGATTCATGTCTCTTATGACCGCGAGCATGACTGTTATAACAATTTTTAACACTCTGTAGAGGTTGTATACTTTCACCACAAGTCGCGTAAAAGGTCAAAAGAACATTAAACCCAACCATGTTATGCCGGCCAAGCACGTATCACACTACCGAGTTGTGACTGCATAGGGACGCTATGAGAACTTTACAAAGAATTCCTCTATGTATGTGTTGGTTCCTTCCTTCCATGTCATTGAAAGGTGTACCTTCTCTATCCGCACCTCTTACACCAACCAAAATCCGCCAAAACAAACATGTCAAACACAACGTAGAGTTCATCTAATTACTCAATTAAGACGAGAGCCATGATAGTCCTTGTGGTTGTACGGACTTCCTAGGCTGTCACTCCAAGTTCCAATTAATATTTATATGGTTTTGTGATTAACAAATCTCATCCAGAGACATAGAGTGAACCATTGTTTATTTACCAATCCAACTGAGCAAACTAAGCATTATCTGCCATCCAATTAATTAAGTAACCTGGTTGCGAGGAATGACCAAAGAAAACTAGGCATTGTCATATTAATGCAAGCAAATAAATAAATACAGTGAATAATTCTCATGTCATTTATAGGTATAAACAAGAATGACCAAGGAATACTTGCCTTTACTCCGCATAATAGTTGCTCAGATTCTTCAACTATTTGACTCTTGTTCTTGACAGCTCTCCAATTGTATTCCTCTACTCGTAGCAATCATCAAGCACAAGAACATACATGCAAGCAAACAAACAGATACAACTAAGAACAACACACCAATAAAAAAGACAATATGCTTCATTTATTTTAATTAAGAAAATACATGTACATAACATTTTAGATAAATACTCAGTATTAGAATTAATACAAATTAAACTTTTATATAAAAAATGGGTTAAGCTTAATCAATTTGATTTGCAAATGTTTATGTATAAATTATATCAATTAAACATTTAACTTTAGAAAAGAAACATATATGAAACATCTAATCAAATATCTTCATTATTCGTGTTGGACTAATTAAGTTTTCTTAAAAACACATATGCGTTTGTATTAATCATATTAAACATTTATTTAAAGACCATGGTATAGCTCTAAATAAATTTTTAACTATAAAAGGCTAGTGTGAATAGACATTAATCAAATTAATATACTATTTACTTTTGAAAACATAAAACTCGATAAAACAACGCTACTTAAACTAAACTTTGTGATTAAAGAAGTCTTATGTATCAAGAACATGATTAAACGAAGCTTAGAAGTGGAAACTATGAGCTTCTAAAGGCTGTAGGGGTCTATTTATAAAGAACCGTATACAATAGGGGTCACCATAGAAGTTTCGCAAGGCACAGAGAATAGTTCCCACGAAAGGAATAAAGTTTGGGGGTTAGCTTTGAATAAAAGGGATTGAGATTGGGCTGAAGGATGACGATATGCTAATAAGTCTGAGCAGGCTCCAGGGTCTGTGTTGCCTCAGGCTCCATCGCGACTCGTACACCAAGCACGCGCTCCTCGCCTTCACGGCCGGGCAGTTCATAACTCTCAGGGTCCTCGTGGTCATGGGCGACAGAATCAGTAGCATCTCCTTTGCATCTGGTGCGGCTCCCATGCTAGAGAGGATTGTTTGGACCTTCCGCACGATGGACAAGGATAAGGAGGAGTCCCTTTCGGGGATCAACCATCTCCTCCGTCGCAACTCTCAAGGCGATCGAGCTCAGACGCGACGACTTTGACCCGTCACACCTCTCCAATCTGAAGCAAGCCGTCAAGGAACATCCAAACCGGCCTACCTTAAGCAAAGATGGCGGCATTATAGTAGAAAGCAATCAAATATTTATAAGACGAAGTGTTTTAGGGTGCTTGTGTTGCCGTCTCTGTTACTGAAAAGTGTCCCCTCTGTTTTTAAGTCATTCCAATTTTTTTTGAGACAAATCATTTTATGTTTAACCAAAATTATAGGGTGGATCACAAAGATTTATGAGTCGACACCGAATAGATATATACTATAAAATATATATTTAATATAAAAATTAATCATACTTTCTGGTATAATGAATATTAGTAGTTTGTTGTATAAATTTGATCAAACTTGAGATGTTTCTGCTCTAAAAAAGGTTGGAGCATGTAGCAAACTAACGGAGCGAGTAGAGCAAACTGCAAGAAAATATAATGGTGCTTGTGTATTTGACTGTTGGTTGTCCTTGTGCTTTTATTGTAAAAACATGCATGCTGGGATGCATGTAGCCAACTAACTGCGTGCATTTTTTAAGACAAAAGAAGAATCATATTAGATTATAGTTGAGTACATCCTTAGGTTATCAGCACTCTAAAACACATGGTACTCACGTATTGTACTCCAAATCCCAATCCCAAACCTATATAAAGATTAATATAGATGACCGTAGAGGCAAAAACTCAGGAAACAGGCTAAGAACATCTACCCAAACAATGGTGGCCAACATTTCTATAGGCGGAGTTGAGCATAGTCTTCTTTTTTCTTTCATGTATCTTTCTTTTTATTAGTTAAGCCACCCAGAATAAGGAAAACCGAGCCAAATCTTTCCAACTCAAAATCAAAAGTAGTCCGCTTGAGGGGCAGACATTCTCACTCATCCTTTATCGTGGTCAGATCTAATCACAACAAAACAGAGAAGAGACCAGATAATTTTTCCATAACGACAACATCATCTACCCAAACAATGGTGGCCAACATTTCTATAGGCGGAGTTGAGCATAGTCTTCTTTTTTCTTTCATGTATCTTTCTTTTTATTAGTTAAGCCACCAAGAATAAGGAAAAAAAAAACCCGAGCCAAATCTTTCCAACTCAAAATCAAAAGTAGTCCGCTTGAGGGGCAGACATTCTCACTCATCCTTTATCGTGGTCAGATCTAATCACAACAAAACAGAGAAGAGACCAGATAATTTTTCCATGACGACAACATCATTCCTGCCTCGATGTCACTATTTAGAAACTTAATTCTTCATGTCATCATGCCAAGAAAGTTGTTGACGTTGTAGTTGTCGCCATCTTCTTCATAGCATCTTCTTCATCGGAGTCGCTATGGAGAGACCAAATCCACCATAACTTTTCGTCATCACCGAAAAGGAAGAGGAGAAAACAAATCCCAAATACCGAGATACTCAGCATAGAGAAACCCTAACCCTATACAAGACTCAAAAAAAACTATTAGAGAGATGGATCCCACTCCCTCCGACGTCTGGCCAGTTGCTGGAGGGGAAGGAAGGGGGGCCAGCGGTGGGGGAAGCAGGGGTCAAGCAGTTACCTATGTCGCTATTATTAGACGTGTGATTAGCTGGTGATATGACCCTACTAGCTGCATGCCATCGATCGAGTGAGCTGTGAGATGTCTTATGTGATGGTAAGATGCGTGCTTCGATGCACGTGTGCACTGCGCAGTGTCATGTGCTTAAGTATTCTATATGATTGTGTGCTTTATATATATGTGTTGTTGCACAGGGTGTTCATACTTGATAAATATGTGTTGTTGCACAGATAGTCCAATATGGATTTTTGACATATATACTTTTTTGCCTGTCGATTATTTATTGTCAATATATAGTCCAAGTGCTACTTTTTTCCCCTTCTTCTCTCCTAACAAGCAACTGAGCCTTACGAAATCAGACATTCTCTAATTCCTGGGGTATGTCACATCCATGAACTCAGGCTTGTGGATATAGTGGACACTCGGGAAAAGAAAACATCACCGGGCTTGTGGTTGATAAGAGTTCACCATTAATAATGTCAACAACTTTGGCTTCAACCCCACTACATAGCCGGCCTATTGATTTTATACGATGACATTCATGGCGACCAACCATATTCGATATAATGCCACCCTCAGTTGAGCCCAATGCCTGGTTTGTAGACCACATCAAAGATCTTTAGTAGAAGAAGTAAATTGAGCCAGTTATCATTTAGAAATTAAACCCTCAGCTAGCCCTCAAACGCTTATGTGCATGCAAGGAGAATATTTTCAAGTTGGCTAGTCCCCAAAACTAGAGAGAAATCGGATTGAGTAGGACCAATTAGTTCTTATCGAGTCAAACAATGATTTAAAAAAAATCAGCATGAGATTTGTTGGTTTGTACACCTTAGACGAAGGCCCGGGGAACATTCGAGTGAAGTGCTTTTGAATGCATAATTACATTTACATAAAGTCAAAGCTTGGATCGGAAACAGTGAATATTTTACATAACTCTGACTGGCATCTGACTGACATTCATGCATAATAACTCTGGGACCAGAGGTGTCGGTAGACGTAGATCCTCACTGTGAGCACATGGTAATGCGCTGACCGGCACCTACCACCAAATATACGAAAACACAGAGACACGATCGAGATCTTCCGTGCGAATTGAAAAATGAAAACCATAGAAAATCTCGTCAATCTTGTAAACTTAATGCCACCTTCAAAGATGAGAGAACACATACCAATGACAGCTCGACGTCGGGGAACCTTTCATGAAACGCCGACGCCGCGGCGCTGCTCAGCGCCGCGCCGCCGCAGACGACCCGGACAAGGTCCGGGAACCCCTCTGGCCCAACGCCTCCCCGCCGCGCCATGGCCACCACCACCGGCGGCGCCACGAACATCTGCGTGGCCCCGCACCTCGCCGCCGCTGCCACCACGGCCGCCGCGCCACCGCCGCCCCGGGGCGCGGTGACCACGGCCGTCGTCTCGGCCATCAGCACGCCGCGCATCAGCATGTGGAAGCCGTACGAGTGGAACATGGGCACTCCCAGGAGCGTCACCACGTGCCCGCCGGGCGCCGCGCTGGACTGCAGCGACGACGCGATGAGGCGCCGGTGCGACTGCGCCACCGCCTTCGTCCTCCCCGTCGTCGTCCCCGACGAGTAGCTGATCGCCGCCACGTCGGACAGCCGCACCTCGACCGCCGGTGATAATGGCCCGCCGTCTGCCCCCACCACTCCTTCGTGGCCGTGGAGGAGCGACTCGAACTGCGGCGAGTCGAGAAGAACAACGGTCATCTTCCTTCCAGCGGGGAGCTTGCCGACGGTGCCGGCCGTGGCGAAGACGAAGGACGAGCCGCAGAGGTCGACGGCGCGGGCGACGTCGGCGGCGGTGGACAGAGGGCTGAACGGAGACACGATAACGCCGAGTGAGAGCACGGCGAGGTACACGACGGGGACGTGGAGGCTGGGCGGGGCGAGGACGAGCGCGACGTCGCCCTTGGCGACGCCGAGCGCGCCGCACAGCGCCGCGGCGAGGGAGCGGACGCGCGCGAGGAGCGCCGGGAACGAGAGCTCCGCGCCGGTGGACGCGTCGAGGAAGGCTGGGTGTGCGGGGAGAGGGGAAGGGAGGCGGGACACGGCGAAGGACGGGAAGGAGAAGGGCGCGTCCTCCGGTGGGAGCGGCAGCGGCGGGCGTAGGCTGCGGAACGTCCTCGTGGACGGGCAGAAGCCGCTTCGCGGGTCCATGGGCATGGGCACACGGCAGAGCGGGGGAGAGGGCGCTCGCGTTCCAGCCAAGGAAGACGACGGAGACGAGATGAGCTCGTGGGAAACGAGCGAGGGCACGCGCTGTGGTCTGGTGGGCAGTGGGCACTGTATAATGCGTGCCTGAAATCGCAAGAAAATATAAAAAAATAAACTGTATTATTTGTGGCGCCCACTGATATAAAAGCTCATGCGGATCATGGATATAGTAATTTAGTTGTGCCAAAATAAATATGAAAATATCTATGTTTAGAATAAATGAGAAAATATCCAGGAAAGGTTGGGTAACAGGCTTCCGCGTTGATTTGACTGATTTCGTTGTTTACTGTTTTTTTTTCTTTGAGTAGTTGTTGAAGTCCTGTTAGGAGTACGACGGAACAATATAATAGGCGGACTTATTTGTTGTTTAACTGGGTATTTGGTTTGGTTTGAAAAAAGGGTGACCCGTCACCTTTCTTTTGGTTTGGTTTGAAAAAAGGGTGACCCATCACTGCATCATTCCAACAAGCACACAGACAGCGTAATGGTTAAAAATGGATTCATCCTACCATACGTCTATACCTCAGACCGTAATGGTTAACGATGTGTTTAGATTGTAGGAAAACACATTGTAGCATAAGAAAAACACTGTAGCATTCGCTGGGAAACGTGTTTTGTGAGGGAGGAATAGTGAAAAGTTGGAATGAATAGTGAAAAGTTGAAATGAATAGTGAATAGTTGGGAATCTGAACATGGCCTAAAAATGGATCCATCCTACCATACGTCTATACCTCAGACCAAACAACCTGTAAATACGAGTATTTTTTCAAAGCGTGATATGTACGAACCTTTCCAAGACCAGCAGCTAGATGCCTTGATGGCGTATGGATGTGGTCGTTAGGGTAATAGGTAGTAACAGTAACCTTAATTCTGCTTCTTGCGGAATTACCGCTGTGATTTTTTACTTCTTCATTTGGTCGAAGATTGATTTGGTTGAAGAATTACAAATCTCACTATGTGTTTAAAGAGTAGCTTTGTGCATCTATCCACTTCTTTGGCCCATGTTAGTTTTCGCAAAAAGAAGGCTTCTTTACGGGGTGTTTGGATAAGGTAGCGCTTAGCTTAGTAAGCTAAGCAAGCCTGGTTCTCTGTGCACTATGGTAGGACGTGGATCGAATCATGATGAGAATGGACTTCTCCGTCATGTAATGGTTTAGAAGAGGGATTATCAATGGCTAATGGGCAGCACCCCCACCCACTCTAGAAATTTTGTCGATAGATGAAGATGAATGGAAAATTCAGCCGTCGCCCCTTGCCCCATTTACTAGACCCACCCTGGGTATTATGAAAACCGACCCTATTTACTGGACCCGCCCCTAGGGATTATGAAAACCAGCTAAAAAATCTATAGCCGATCCAAACAATTAGATTATTATGTAGATTAAACCCATATTCTGGAACGTAGCTAATAACAAATAATGGATGTTCAAAAGACTCGTTTGCTCTTCTACAACCACAGGAAGGCAGCACGAGTTTAGTGCCAAACAAAGAAAAAAAAAACAAGAGCATCATGGGCAATCAATATTGCAACCACCAATAATCTAACACCCATAATCTAGGGATCGGATCAGCTCCTAGATTATTTTAAATCGACCTTTCAGTATCCAGTGTTTATTAGCTCTATCAATAATGCAGATTTCTATAATCTGTATCCAATCCAAACACTCTTAGATAACACTCCATTGGACTTGGTACGGCAATCCAAACCTTCCCTTAGATTTGGTAGTCAAGTTGATTTCTTAGTTCGCTAATATTGAGGATTAGCACCAATGTTTCACGTCTTGAAAATGTAATTCACTATATTATATTGCCAAAATAGGTGGTACTAGAGGATGTCAGATCATCGTTTGTGCTTATTGGCTCGGCTGCAGCTGACAGCATGCAAAATCGTGCTTGCCAGCAGCTGCAGCCGGCCAGTAAAGCACACGTGAAAACGTGCGAAACAAAATTTTGAACCAGCATCTGGGCCTTAAAAAGTGATTTGTTGTGACCTTGTCAGCAAATATGCTACTAATGCACAACAAATGACCTCTAAGGTTCAATTAACCAAGTACAACCTTGTCCTCTTTTTAACATCAATATTTTTCCAAACGCTCAATATTTTTCCATTTGGTGATGAAGTGTAAATTTGGAGACCCTAAGACTCTTTCATTTCAAATTGATAGGGATCATCCCCAAGCACAAGACAATTGTTTGATTCACTAAAATAACAGTTCAAACATGAATGAAAGACAATAATAATGCCATGAACCCACTGCGTCCACACGGAAATCACCCGCCGCACCTCAGTTGTCGAACAATTTGATCTTCTTCACCATCGGCGCGCCACTCTCCGCGTCTGCGGCATCGTTAACGTTGTCCTCGTCAACAACAGCAGCAGTGCCTCGCCGCCTATCAATATCATTCAGATAGGCTTCAAAGAAGCCCTTGATATCCCGGAACTCTTGGGCATCCTCCGACGCCAGCTCGAAAACCTGACGCCCCAGCTCGTTCATCTCATCGACCCTCTCTTCCTTGATATCCCCCCGTCTCTGCAGCCGGCTCAGCCTGCAGCATTTCGGTATAACTAATAACTTGCGGCTGTGGATCAACACGGTAAAGATGTGCCGGCAGGGGAGGCCCTCGCGCTCCATCTTCCGGCAGCTACACTTGATGTCATCGCGGCCGGAACACTCGACGTCGAAACACACGGCCGGGCGCTGCTTGAATCGTACAAGGTAGACTTTCCTGTTAAACGTAGGGTTGCCAACCGTCGTCACCATCTTGGCGATCTCGAAGCTGTCGGCCATCTTGATCTCCTCGCGAACGAGGTAGAAGTTGGCCGGCGTGAACCACTGCGCTGCGTCTTCCTCCAGGCACCGGTGCCTGGTGGTGAGCTCCACCCGTGACCTGGCGGCCGCGACGTCGAGCTTGGCCATGTCGAGGCGGAGGCGGCGTTCGCAGGCGTCGACGTGGGCCACCAGGTCGGCCAGCGACATGCCGACATGGAGGCCCGTGTGCATCCGCGTGGCGAGGCACTCCGTGGTCTGGTCGTTGGCCATGCCGAGGAAGAACCTGCCGTGGACGAACGCGGCGGCCCAGAGCTCCTTCTTCCCGTACATGGCGTCCAGCCACCGGCCGTTCCCGGAGGTCCGGTGCCTCGCCATGAAACCCGACCACCGCGCCTCGAACATCCCCGGCGAGCACGTGTCGTCGCACATCAGGGACCTGAACGCGTTCTGCGCCGACGGCGAGCCGTGGAGATGCTCTCGGACGCCGCGCTCCACGTGCGACGAGCAGATCCGGTGGCTCGCGTCCGGGAACACGACATTGACGGCCTCGACCACGGCGTCGCATCCGTCGGTGATCACCGACTTGGGCCTGTCCTGACAGGTGATCGCCGCGCGCAGCAGCCAGACGTAGGAGTCGAGGGAGTCGTCGGAGACGACACCGCAGCCGAAGAACGCGGGGGAGCGGTGGTGGGTGAGGCCGAGGAAGGCGACGAAGGGGAGGCCGTACTTGTTGGCGCGGCACGTGGTGTCGAGGACGACGACGTCGCCGTGGAAGTTGTAGCCGATGCGGGACTCGGCGTCGACCCAGAAGAGGCGCCTCAGGCGTCCCTCGGCGTCCAGCTCGAAGCGGTGGAGGTTCTCGCAGTCGAACTTCTCGTAGTCGTAGTCGTCACTCCGGCGGCGCAGCTCGCGGAGAACTGCGTCCGTTTCGGACCTGTCGATGATCCGCGGCGGCCGTGCCATGTCGCCGTGCCTATAGGCAACAACCAATAATCAACGGTGTTATTAGAGGAAGTTTGCAGATGAAATGGAGAAATGTGGCTGAGACGATGGCCGGCCGGTGCGGCGGCGCGGACCGCGGATACCTCTGGACAGCGGCGGGGTGAATGGAGGACGTGGAAGAAAGCGGCGTCGGAAGGAAGTCCGGCGATGGCTGCTTCTTCTTCCGGAGGGAGGGCATGGGGAGACTGAGAGAGGGGCAGTCAGTTGAGAGGAATACGGATCGGGATGCGCACGATGCCACGATCTCCTTCCGATAAAACAACCGCTAATGTACTCGAAATGGTTTTGCGTTTGAATGCTTGGAGGATACCAAGCCAACAAATCGGCCGCCAAATACGCTCACGTAGACCGAAACTTCGTTGCTCAATATCCTTGTGGCAGTCCAAATACTGGTTTAACGCGGGACACCAAACTTTCCACAAACAAATTAGGTAGATGAAATCGAGTAAAATCACTTTCCAACAGAATCGCTACCTTCATCTTCCCCTTTTCTCGGTCGGCATCCCGGTTGGGTCGGTAGGCATCTTTACCTATCCTTCCCCATTCGCCATCCCGTCTTTCCGCGGCTTTCATCCCGTTCCTACGTGTGCGTGTTGGCCGCTTGCCCACCGGCGCACCAAGCTCGCCCTCGCCGCGCCGCCTCGCCTCGACCCCCGCGCAGCTTCGGCCCCGCTGCAGGTCGCCCTCGCTGCGCCGGCGCGATCCCGGCGCAGCTCGCCCGTTGCACGGCCGCCGGTCTGTTGCGGCGTCGCCCCTTGTGCAGGCGTGCAGCTCCGGCCCCGCTGTGGCGCTCGTGCAGCTCGCCCTCGCCACGTGCAGCGTCCGTCCGGAACACGTGCGCCCCTACCCCGCCGGGGAGGTGGTCGTCGCTGGGAGCGACGAGGACAAGGAGTCGCTCGATGACGGGCCGATGTAGCTGGTGTCGGGAGCTTCCATGGCAGTGGACCAGTGGTGATGTTAGCACTTGACCCATGTCAGGTCGCTGCTGGTGTCGGCCACGAGCAGGAAAGTCAGGCACGAAGTAGTGGCCGGTCCCGTGTAGGCACATGAGGAAAAGCGGCATTGCCGAAGGCAGTCTTGGTCTTGGTTTTGCCTTGGTCCCGGAGGCAGCTCCGCGGTGCAGCAGCGCCCGTGCGAGAAGATGAACGCCATGCGCTCCCGGTCCCGGTCACTGCGTGCGAGCTAGCTCTAGGTCGCCTCCTTCTGGTGGATCAGTTCGAACACCGCCGAGGACAGCCGCGGCCTCCCTGCAGCTCGCCCTCGCCGCGTGGGAGGCCACGTGCAGGGCGGGTCAAAGCCGACCTCGTCGGAGCTTGCAGAGGAACGCTGGCATGGGGAGTTATTGAGAGTCTGTTGGTTTCCTCAACTATTTAGTTAGCTTTTTATTTTTTTACCTCTCTAAGCATCTCCAACAAATTAGCTAAAAATCCCAGCTAAACAAAGAGGTAAAAGAGTATGTAAAAAATAAAAAAAACAGTGGTAAACTGACTACTAGACTGAATCGAAACTTAGACTGAACCAAAGGACATAGAACTAACCATTAGACGGAATTGACAATTAGTTCAGAAAACTTCTGTCACTGGCCATCAGCAGCAAACTGCATATATCTGAACACAAACTAATTCATGGCCGACACAACTAGACAACAAAAGTGACATGTTTCATGACCTACAAAGTATTTGCATAGCACAGTTGTATTCCTACTGAATTTCAAAGTTCCCAAATACTGTAAAGGAAAAATAACAGAGTAATCAGCTACTGTGAAATAACCTGAAAGTTCAGTGAACATGTAAGTTCATGGATATATCACCGATTGGAATAAAAAATAAATCCTACCTACTGAAGTTCAGTGAAAGCTATGCATGAAACCTATGCAACAACCTATCCAGTTCAGTGAATTCTGCTTGCAAAAGTACCCAGGTGGCCATGGAAACTAGAGGTCGAGCACTATAGCCACCATAAGCAAATCTGTGGAGTATATGTACGTAACACATGCTACAAACGTCATTTGTGCAGAATGTACAAACGTCTCGGAAACATTTACTGAACATTGCACAATTCATTTGTAAATAAATAGGATACGGAGGCAATCAACAATTCAACGAGGCAAGCATCTCATCATTGAAGCCATCCTCCTCTTCCCATTGCTCAACATTCAGCAGATTCTCAGGCATTCGGTGGTGTGCCTCCGAATCCCCCATTGTAGTTGCAAACGGAGAAAACGATTGAGTGGCAAAGTGGATTCTTGTTTCCTCATCAGCCGCTGAGACGGCCAACGCTGGTGCGAAGAAGGGAGGGAGGAGCAGCACCGGTGCGAAGGCGACAGGGAGTGCGAGCGGCGTCGGCGCGAGAGCGGTAGGCCGCGGGGACGGCGCCGGCGCAAAGGGACAGGAGCGGCGTGACAACTCATCTGCGGCAAGGCGTGGCGGCCGGTGAGAGGGGTCGGCGTCAGCACGACGGGGAGGGGCGACGAGAAGGCGGCGGCGGCGCGAGTCCTCGATGGCGGGGCGAGGTGAGGCGCGATAGGGAGCTGCCAGCTGCGCGGGAAGGAGACGCGCGCGCGGGTGGGAGCGCAGATTTCGCGCACGAGAATCATCGATGGCGAACGGCGGGGCATAGGCAAATATGCCTAGCGTGTTTCACGGGTTGCAGAAGAAGAAAGCTACTCGATGGTTTTAACGAAGCCATTGGAAAGCATTTTTTTCTCTTTTTTCCTATTTTTACCTATCCATACTCATTTACAAAACCTGTTGGAGATGCTCATTTTTAACTAATCTTTTGGAGATGCTCTAACAAGAGCCCTTTGATTTCAAACTTCTTAGTTTGCCTACACTTATCGTCTTTGACAATTATAGTACTTTTTTTTTTTGTGGATTCCATGCCTTAAGACGAAAGCCAAGCAGACTTGCTGCACAACTGCCAGGTGACAAGCGCATAGAGATTGAACTGTGCATCGAGTAGAAACACATGCCAGAATTAAACTTGTTGAAGATGACTTTAGCATATACTTGGTACACCATGTCTAGAATTATAGATAACCTGTTTAATTTAAGATTTTCTTCGCGCGTCCATCATTAACTTGGTAGTGAAACTGAAAGGAACGCACACATATGCCTTCTGATATCCTGACGGTGCATATTTTTTGTTCACTATCCATCTTATTCATCTTCATCTGTCACCATCACCGAGCTTGTCATCAAATTTAGACCCTGCAGTGTTCAAAATCGATGTTAAATACATCTTCAGAAATTAATCATAAAAAAACCTCAATATGCCATTGTACATACTACTTCTTTCTCCGATCCGTTCTCAGATATACGACATTTAGGTAGGACAGTAGCCAGCTTGCCTAAAATATCATGTACTATTTGAGAGAGAACGGAGGCAGTATTTTGTTACCGGCAATATGACAGTAGATGAACAACACATATACATGGGTGAGATGACGTACCGGCTGTAGTCGATCAGGATCTTGCCGGCGTCGGGGTTGGCGATGACGGCGAAGGCCTCCTGGGAGAGGTCGATGGTGCCCCGGCACCCCGTGGGGCAGAGGTCGACGATCTTGACGGTGACGCTCTGGCCGGTGCACGGGTGCGGCACGCCCTGGTTGGTCGCGCCGGTGAACGTCACCACGTAGCTGTCGCCGCACGCCGCGCCGCCGTTCCAGAACACCTCGCTCGCCGCCGCGATCATCGTCCCCTCCGCCGCGTTCCCGAAGCACGCCGACGCTGCATCGAAACTTTATTAACGCGTATATATCGAACCAGCAGGGAAACACGTGCGATTCCCTAATTAGCTTGTAAACATCAAGCATTCTCTGTACTGGATTTGCAAGGTCTTGCGTAAGTAAATGCAAGTACTGATGTGACGAACTGATCATACGTGTGTAAGGAGGCGTGTAGAAAGTCGCAGTTCCTGATGTCCCCGTGGCCGGGGACACCATCGTCGCAATGGCCGCCACCATTGCCAGGACAACAACTGAGGTTACCTTAGTCATCTTCACTTCACTGCTGCTATATATCGACCGTGTGCTTGTGCTATATTGGGTATGCTAGCTAGCTGCTTTCCCTTGCTCAGTGTTCTAGATGCTCGCATACGAGTGCTACAAGAGGTGGATTGCAGCTAGCACGTACCAAGGAGACGCATTTTATAGGCAACGTTGTGGAACAAAAATACAAAAGAAAAACGTGAGCTGATGACGCAGATTATGTACACCTTCGCTGGTCCATGGAGATACATCCAAGCAGTACATCTCTTGGTCTTCTAGCAACTTGGTGAAAAACTTCTAATTTTGGGCACTGCAATATGCAAGATCACGACATGCATGTTACGGTTCATGGCATTGCGAATTTATTGCAACTTGCAGGCGGCGAAGTTGCAGCTCAACTTCACATGCCGATTTGGCTTCTCCGCGGGAGCCTTACGTGACCGGCCGGCCAGCTGAATTGTCTGGCCTGAACAAAGTGAAGTGAAGCGAAGCTATAACACAATGTCGTGTGGGGCTCCACAGGCGTGATCCGCAGGAACTTGGCCAAAAGTTTACGATTGATGCCATCGAATAATGCCTTTCATCTCATCGGCTGTATGATGATGGATGCAAATAGAGGATAATTTATGCCTGACGACGCTTTCCGAGCGATTCTGAACCAAGCGATGGGTGTTCGTCTGAGTCAGATTTCAAGGGGAAAATATGAAATACTAGAAAATAAATGATGAGCAATGTCCGTACTCATCACCTCAAACTATATCCTTGCTAGTCAAAAGTGAGGAGGTTTCACAAAGCTGCCTTGAATCAGCTAGTTTCATATTACAGCCTCCAATCTCTTCAGTTTCTTGATTTTCAACCCAAATGTACTAGCTCCATTTCAAATTATAATGTAATTCTTTAACAAACTTTGGTCACAAAACCATATTCGTTTTTTAAAAAATAAAAGGATCCAAAATGCTACTGAGTCACAAAATCATAACCAAACATAATCCAATTTTAGCATTTTATCGCAAACGGCGCGCCATTCTACTAATTACTAGTCCAAGATTGCCGAGTTTGAACCACGAAGCACCTTATTTACCGAGCGTAGTACGATCAAGGTGAATGCGTTAGGCTAACCCGTCTTTTATTTGTTTCTTTTTGTGAGGATAAGGATACGGTACTCTGAAGTCTGAATCATAACAGAATGACTTTCACAGTACACAATTGAATTCTGTTGGGAGGAATCGTGGTGACTGGTGGAAACAACCGAATTCCCAGGAGAACAATTTTACTTCATCATTCATCACTCAATTCCCAAATCCGTAGAAAATCGAATAATCCCAGACAGGACGTTGCCCGGTGCCTACCCAACTCTGGTGCAGACCCTGGCTTCCTTGTAGACCTTACCGGGGCGGCAGAGGTACCCCTGCTCCGGCGCGCAGTGCTCGTCCCTCGAGCACACGCACATCCCTTCCAGCGCGCACCCGGGCGCGTCCGTCGTCGGCGACCTGCCACCGACGCCGAGCATCATGTCGCTCCAGTCGCTGGAGAAGAGCCCGTCAGGGTCGTACTCGTCCTTGACGCGCAGGAACGCCGCCATGGCAGGGTACTTTCTCGCGACGCCGACGAAGGCGAGGTTCCGGTTCTTGCCCCAGTGCGGCACGCCGCCGTACTTGAAGATGCCCATCTGCTCGATCTCCTCCAGCACGTCCTCGAACAGCCTCGCCCTCGCCGGGTCTCGGCTCCGGTAGTACGTGATGTCGAAGTCCACCATGTCCTCGCCGGAGACGGGGGGCTTCCCGAGGTACGCCGTGGAGGCCTTGACGTAGCGCATGAGGATGCCGTCGTAGAGCTCGACGCCGCAGAGCGCCTTGGGCTCGATGTCACGGAGCCGTACCACGTCGGCGACGAACGCCGACGCGCGGGACAGGGGGAGGCTGAAGGTGGTCTGGTGGAAGAAGCTGCTGGCACGTACGCGTGGGTCCCACGGGCATGCCGTCAGCAGCGCGTCGTCGCGCCCCGTCACGCAGCCACCGGAGGCCTGCATCCGGTGCTGGGGCCCCACCACGGGGTACCCCGTGAAGACCCCACCGCCGTTCCGCCGCGACCGCGTCGTCGACGACAGGCCGTAGCCGGCGACGGAGAGGGCGGCGTGGGTGAGCCGCGCGGTGGCGCACTTGCCGGAGCCGTTGCCGGCGCGCTCGGAGAGGTCCTCGGCGAGGCGGTTGGCCTGGATGCCCAGCGTCGGGGTGGCGCGGAAGCCGATGAAGTCCATGAGGCCGTCGCCGGGGGCGCTCAGCGGGAGGCGGTCGTCGACGCGGTACACGGCGCGGCCGTGGCCAGGGAACCAGGCGATGTCGGCGAACTCGTGCTGGTACCCGAACTTGGCCACCTGCTCGGCGAGGTCGCCGTCGTCCCGCTCCGTGAACGTCACCGAGCGCTTGAACAGGAGTTGCAGCGCCAGCGTCACCTGCGCCCATGCAGAACCATTTCATTTCATATCAATCTCGCTCATGTTCAAAAAACAGCCAGGTTTGGCATTCCGTGCGGTCAAACTATGCAAGATCAAATAATGTGCTTGCATAGGCAAATGAGCACTCTCTACCTAAACAATAACTGACAACAGCACCCTAAACCCAGCTCACTCTACCTGACTATCGCCACCGCTTGGTTCGTTGACATTTAGAGTTGTCCTTGTGTTCTTTCACAGTGCGATTTCATATTTGATTTCACAAATTCTGCTTTTAACCGTTTTGGTCCTGAAAGGTGTGAACCTGGTCCTCAATTGAACAATCATGGTGGGCAATAACACAAGGTAAAGTGTGTTTATTTATTTACAAAAAGAAAAGGTCTTTGCTGAAAAATCAAGCAATACTTTTGATATTTTGGTTTTCTTCTCGCAATCAATTGCCACGCACAGACCAACTCCATCATAATTTTCCTTCGAACGTGAATGTGGTGGTGCAACTTTTTTAAGCTGAACATGTGCATAATTTGACTAGCGAATAATTTCTTATCAGACTTTTCAAAGCAAAATGTGTGTATTACATTTATGGCTCAATCGACATGATTGTGATCTAGAGTAGATAGCAAGTACTGTTGAACATTTCTGTGCATGCTTCAATTCCTCAATCCATCATCTACGAGTCGCTAGCCCAAGCCCAAGTGCCCGATAGAGAGTGCGTGACAACCATGGTCAAGTACTAGTAGCATAGCATTGACAACCATGGGCCGCAGCCCGCAAGAGTGTAGCAGCAGCAGTAGCTGCGCGCGTCCCCCGTTCAGTTATCGCCAATTTCCGTCCTCTCGCCATTGATTGTTCAACCAAGCGGGTGTCGGGTCATTTCTGGTCGAACGGAAACGGAACGGAATTGGCAATTTTGGTTGGGTGCCACCGTGCCAAGATGCATGTGAACGCATATGTGCATGCATAGCCGAGCAGAGCAGGCGATGATGGTACCGTACCAATTGTGCCGACGTGTCGGATCCTTTTCTGTCGCCCGTTGTTTGCGCGGTGCACACAAGGGCCAGCCGGTCGTAGGAGGACCGGGGGGCTCATTTCTACGGCGATCTATCACTAGACGAGATCAGAGACGAACAGTCTGTTTTGCTGGCCTATAAATAAGTAATAAGCTGCTACAAAACTAGATGTTCTAGATACAGCAAATTAAAGATCAAGTACGTATAATAATCCTAAAAATTATAACTAGTGGAGAAAAAGTAGGGCCGTGCGATGCCGGCACATGTGGAGGAAAAGGAGAGTGGCACGGTGTAAAGTGTGATCGCTCGTGTGGGATCAGCGTGGCAGCAACGTGGTGCTTTTCCAAGGTTCTCCATTTGTACTTACTGTAGCATGTTCTCTACTCCAAGGTTCATCAAGATGTTGCACTACTGATCCACCAAATAAATGTTGTACGTACCTTTTTCTATTGAGTGCGCGAGCGGGCATGTGTTGCTGCTCATGCATTATGGATCATGCTTTAAGAAAAGGATCGATTTGCTTGAAAACAACTGCCTATTATTCCCACCCGTGATCCAAGTCACTCCTAGGTATTGATCACGGTAGGATTGTTCCGGTGTGTTGTTCGAGTGCACATTGATGTTACTAACTTGGATAAAAGTACAGTTTATGCTTAGCTTATAAGAAAGATAAAAATTCACTTAGAATTTTACAAAAAAGAAAAATACTGTTTTTTTTTCTGAGAGAAGAAACCACAGTACAAAACTTGCCCATCAGCGAAGCAACGGATCGAATCCAACTAGGTGATCGATGCTGTGTGCCACGGAGTACTACCATACCTTAGCTTATACGTCCATACCTGAGAGATGACGCCGAGAACGCCGAGCGAGACCTTCGCAGCGTCCAGCTCCGGGTCACCCTCAACGAGCACACGCACCTTGGCGTACCCCTCCTCCGCCGGCGCCGGCGTGACGACGCGCATCCCGACGACATACTCATGCACGGCGCTCCCCTTCCCCCACAGCGAGCTCCCGTGCGCTCCGGTGCCGAGCATGCCACCCACGGTGAGCCCCCACCAGTAGGGCGCGTAGGGGAGGGCCAGCCCGGCCTTGGCGGCCTCGGCGACGAGGTCCCGCAGCGTGACGCCGCTCTCCACCGTCATGTGGCCCCTCGCGGCGTCCACGGACACGACGCGGTCGAGCCGCCGCGTGCTGATGGCGAGGCCCTCCCCGCCGCCGCGCCCCGGGCACGCCAGCGGCGGGATGCTGTGGGAGTAGCGCGTCGCCACCTTCATCTTGGTCCCGGCCGCGGCGGCGCGCGCCACGGCGAGGACGAGATCGGCCTCAGTCGATGGGTACGCCGCGGCGGCGGCGCGGCAGGTGGAGCGGTCCGGGAACACGCCGTAGGCGCTCGACACGGTGCAGCCGCCGGACGAGCACTGCACGGGGTCCGGCGGTGGGCTCGCGGCGACGACGACGACGTGGTCGGACGCGGGGGCGATTAGTATGGTTGCCACGACGGTGAGGACGAGAAGCTGCACGGTGTGCTTGAGGACAAGGAGGTGGCTGTGGTTGCTGAGAGAGGTGGCGGCTACGGAAGTCGCTGTTGTAGCCATTGTGCAAGAAGCAGCTGGAGCGAAGGTTGTCAGGCAACACGGCAGCCCTTATATATATATATATATATATATACACGACGATTACCCTACCGATTAGCTACACATGCATGCGTGGTGATTATATTATATATATTGAATGGCACCAGTGAAGTGAATTTAGCTAGGTTTAAGTCATTTAAGCTGTTCAAGGACGAGGATTGACAAAAGGTCACTTATGGTTGACGATTTCCATTTGTAGCAAGTGATTGAATGTTCCATATTTGCCACTTGCATGACGGAAGCATGCATAGATATATATGTACACAGTTTGTATATGCACACTGATCCGTCGGTCTTTGACTGTTTTCTCATCACGTAATACGGTAATAGGCTCGTAAAGCAACCGTGGGCATCTGGCGTCGTCTGCACCCCGACGTGTGGCGCTGGTACGTTCTCGGTCGATAGCACTGGGTGAGATAGGCGAGGCTTGAAGCATTTCCTTCGTTTGTGTGGCCTTCAGCTTAACTTCTGTGTAACCCGTGAAGCCGGCGTCAGGGGGCCCTTTCACCATGCATGGCCTGGGAGCTGGTTGACAGCGAGAGCGCGCCAGCGCAATTGACGTAACTGCGAGGGCCCTCCGTGATCGCGAGAGTCATGCCATGCCACGCAAAACTATCATTGCATGAAGAACGTGATCCACTTGGCTGCTGTACTGGTTTCTTTTCCTTTGGAAATGAAGATGATGGACGGAAACGGTTCATTCATACTCACACCGTATGAACGATATGTACAATATATAGCTTGATTTGCGGTCAACTCAAAACAGCGACGCAGTCATCAGATATATATTGCACAACAAGTGATAGATGGGAGTAACAATAGGAACACGTATATGCCGCTTACACATGGATTGCATCATATTGTTGTTGAGACCATCTATGCATGAAAGGCTAGTTGAACGTCGGTGCCTGGGATGAGATGATCATGCATGCCCGCCGTAATCTGATAGATGAATTGACCATGATTATCTTCAACTGCCTGTTATGGGGCACTACAAAACCTTTCGATAGTGCATATGCCATGCACTTGAGTGGTCAGCTAGTGGGGTTGAGTGGGAATATATATACCGCCTAGTGCTTTCGAGACATATGGCATCATAAGTGTCACAATGCCCAGGTGCAAAAGAAAGAAGTGGACGACACCTGCAGAAGACCGGGCCACTTTCGGCTGAACAAGTTTTATCGGAGTATTCAACATACCAAATAAAAGCCCACGTACTACCATCGCTGCCTTTTTGGGCACATGTCTTCCTATATGATCACATCATGAGCTCCTGGCTGTGTACTACCTAGTACCTACTCCCTTCTTTTAAATTAAAGTTTGTTTTAGTTTTTAACCTAGATTTGACCAATTGTTTTGTTTAAAAACTTACAAAATATCATATATTTTTTATTATTATTTCGTTTATTAATAAAAAATAATTTATGCCTTAAATTGAACTATGTTTGCACATTTTTTTTAGAAAAAATGATTAGTCAAACTTGAGGTAAAAAATATATAATTTGAAACGGAGCTAGTTCCTGGTAGAGAGGTGTGGTATATACCTCGTGATGTTGTACACACACATCATAAAATCTATCAAGCATATATATGACCATAGGGGGCCAAGACACCAAGTGAAAGAAAAAAACCTTGTTGTAATTTGTATGAAATGTTCAGGCAAAAGTATGAGTGACACAATGACTTTAGTATAACATGTACATCATCAACGATATTCTACAAATTAAAGAATTAAATAAGTCTATCGAACCATATATTAGATCATATAGATAGAATATGTCTTACGTGTTGCCATATAACAATGCTTAGTTGTATAATTCAATATAAATATATATTATAGAGAGATCAATTACACAATGAAATAGTTGTGATCATTGATTGAGTAATTGTAAAGAAGAAAACTGCATAATAATTATAATTTTTCTTTCTGATAGACTTAAAATGAATTGAGTTATTCTTTCTTCATTGGCAATCAACTACCAATGACAACGTCCAAAAATGATTGAACAGAAGAAGGGAATAAAAACTAGAACTAAAAGGAGGGTACTAGCCCGGAAATGAAAGAAGGGTACAGTCCCGCTCAATGCCCTGTACCAAGTACCAACTTTCAACTAGGGGGCTAGGGGTAGGGGGTCCTTGTCCTCTTGGCTATGAACAATCAGCCAAAGTTGTTGAAAAAGGCAATACTGCAATTTGAGAAGGGATCAGACAATGAGAGAACAATGCTATTCAATTTAGTCATGAAAAACAAAACAATCAATTAATGCATTCAATTAACCCCTAACAACCTTCGTCACACGACCAAAAACAATTATAAACTAGCGAGGTTCTATTTTGGATAGGAGGCTTAGGCCAGTCTCAGTGGGAGTTTTATGGGCATTAAATCAAGTGACACATCAGCAATTTTGGTGACATGGCATGATAATTATGAAGAGAGAGGAGAGAAGAGTGTCATCACCATGAAACCCATCTGACACAGTTACCACGTCCATGAAACACAATGAAACTCTCATCGAGAATGTTATAGTTTCATCCATCACATATTTGACCATACACCATGCGAGAATTAAATGCTACAACTTGTATATGAAATTGTGCCATGAAACTGTGCATTGAGAGTGACAGTTTCATCCCATTGAAAAGCTGATGTGGCTGTTTTGGTAATAGTGCCCATAAAACTACCACTGAGACAGGCCTTACCTTACATGTTGACATGTAGCAAATTGCAGTGGTAGCAACTAGTAGTGTCGGTGGCCTGGCTTGGGATGACTGGGAGGACGGCGGCAGTGGCGCATTGTGTCTTGGCAATGGCAAGTGAAGAGTCGAAACGCGGAGGCAGAAAGGCGGTAACCCGGAGCGAAATAGTTCATTCGCCTAGAATGAGGGAAGAGAAGCTTATAGCCTGATTATGTCTTGAGGGAGGCCCCATATAGCGGCCTTAATCCTGGTAATTAGCAAGAGGATTTATATATGTGGTACAGCGGGGCTGAGTCCCCATGGATCCATATATGAAAGGTCAAACAGAAACAGCTGGATTCAACATCAGCAAGAGTACATGATCTAAAAGTCCAAATTGGCATAGCTTATGCTTTTGTATATATGTGTGGTATCTTTTGATGATGCAACTTCTTTTTTTGAAAGGATTTTGATGATGCAACTTCTCCCTGCATTTTTCTGCTGTACTACTATAGAGACTGGAGAGTCCTACTTCTTTTACACTTCCATAAATGGTATGGTCAAGAACCTCACATATAGCAACGGAACATTGATACTAGGTCATCTTGTGGTGGCAGTTCTACAGTTTTTAACACCAACTAACCAACATGTTTATGAATCTCCAATTTTTTCCTTTTGAACTTCTTCAGATACAACTATATATATAGTCCCTGTTTTAGTTTGTGAACCAAAGTGCCATATCGAATGTTTGACATTAATTAGAAATATTAAACATAGATTAATTACAAAACTAATTACATATGTGGAGTGTAAATTACAAGATGAATCTATCAAGCCTAATTTTACTGTCATTAGACATTGTCGCGTTACAGTAATTTGTCGCTAAACATGGGCTAAAATTATGTTTAATAAATTTCTATCGTGATTATATAATTCATATATTTAATTAGTTTTATAATTAGTCTGTTTTACCATTACTTTTTAGGAACGTTTACTACTTCTATTTATGTGCTAAATTTTAAGGTGAAAAAAGTTTGCACGAAAACAGGCCCTAGGAACACTTTGACGGGTGCATGGGCCGAGGCCGAGCCGCCGCTTGACTCAGCGTTGGGCTTCTTAGCCGCGTCGTCGTCACTCAACAACAAATTCGGCTTTTTTAAGAACAACAACAAATTGGGCCAGTGGCTGCGCCCGATTTGACGTCTGAGCAGCGGCAGCGTCCAGATCTCTGATTTCTTGTCTAAAAAAAAGGAATCTGATTTCTTTTTTTCTTTCTTTGAAGATTTTTTTTAGAAAAAGAAATTAGTTTCCGGCCTGGATTCGCACACAGCGTTTCTTTCAAGAACTTGCCGAGGCTAGTATCTTGTTGCCTGAACCAAGTTGAGCTATCTTCTTGTCTCAGTTATCCTGCATGCCGCCATCACTATCGTTAATCCGGAAAAAAAATTTGGACGGTCCCAAAACATCCTCCCGTGCGGACCTGCGCTAGATTCAGGATGCGTGGCAACTCAGACCATCTGACGACTATCCATCCAGTAGCCCACCAGATTATCTCCCTCGGCTCGGCTTGCAGGAAAAAGCTCGACTCGCAACCAGCGGCTCGGCTTCCAAGCAGGCAGAGCTCTCCGCCTCCCCTGCTCCCCCGCATCCATCTTTCGCCGCCAAGCTGTCATCGCCGCCGCCGCCGCCGTCTTCACCGCCTCCATCTTTTTTGCTGGCTTCTTGTGTCTGCCACAAGAACTTGTGCTGCATCTTCTCTCGTCCAATGACCTAATTATTTCCAATCTTGTGTGCAGCGGCCTAGATCCGTTTGAGTCTTTGGTTCGAGATTTTAATTGTACATCAATCCAGTTCTCTCTTATCAGTTGCTTGCTCCCCTAAAATCAATTGAATATACCCTGCTCAATCGTTCACTCCTCGAATCAAATTGGAAGATGGTTATGCAGGCTCTCGAACTGCATCTGCCCAGAGACGCGGCCGTTAGTTAACATCCTTGCTCCTATGCCTGTCTGGCTATCTCCTTGGCAAAATCATCACTGGCTGCTTTGGCGAGAGGCAGTGGCAGCAGCAAATTGGGAGGGGGAGGCGCTTGCTGCAGATTGGGAGGAGGCGGCGGCACATGTCTAGATCGGTAGAGCCCACGCTTGGAGCCGATCAAGCCATCAAGTCAACTGTGTGAGAGATTACTAGGCTCCTCGCTGCTTTTCTTCATGCTGCCGAGCCGAGGGAACGAGCGTTAGATGGAAGTCGAGCCGAGCAAAACGAGGAGCCAAGAGCTCTCGGAGGCGTCGGATCCTCTGGATGCCCACGCGTCCTGAATTTAGCACAGATCCGCACGAGAAGATGTTTGGGGACCGTCCGCATGTAATTTTTTTCACGTTAATCCAGCCCCTCTCTAAATCTCAATCCATAGCGCTAAATCCACGCCGAAGAGGGAATGCAGAGGGTAGAGAGAATATTCGAGTGTACCGTGACTGAAATAAACTAAATAAATATTTATATTTTCCCATTCGACGTTTCCTTTCTGTCGTCAATTTTAGAAGCTAGAGGTTGCCTCTCGCTCGCATCCCTCTCTCCATCCGTCCATGGCGACGCCGCCGAGCCGCCCGTGGGCGGAGCTGCAGCACGACCTCCTGGTGACGATCATGACCCGCGTGGGCGCCCCGGACCTGCTCACGGGCGGCACGCCCCGCGCCTGCTCCTCGTGGCGCGCCGCGGCGCGGGACCCGCTCGCGTGGCGCCGGGTCGATCTCCGCGACTGGGCTGCCCTCACCTCGGCCCACCGCGCCTCCAGCTCCCGCGTCCCCATCCACGCCGCGCTCTCCGGCATCCTGGGTGTCGCCGCCACGCTGGCGGAAGGGCGGATCGAGGCCGTGCTGCTCCCCGAGTTTGCAGATGAGGATCACCTCCTGTTCCTGGCTGAGAGGTCAAATCTCTCCTCCTTGTTTCTTCGATCCTTTTATTTTTTTTCCCCGTCAGGAAATGTTGGTTGACCATCTATATTGACGCTGAAAAATGATTAGGCTATGGTAGTGATAGGTGCTCTTATATTGGCGTGAAATCTCTCAAATCGGCTTATTTGAAGAGATGGATTTCATCTTAGGTTAATGCATTTCTTTCGTTTCTGTGGATGGACGCCAGATTCTTGTAGCTTGTATATGATGCTCTGCTGATTTTCTAGGTGTTCCTTTGTGTAATTGCTATTGGATTATTTATTGAAGCAAATATTGTTCTTTTGTAACGAGAATAAAGGTCTATGCTAGATTCATAGTGAACATAGATGAGAATTGTAGCTTCAGTTGCTATTTCTTTGCTGGTGCTTGCGTGCTTCTCATATTCATTATGTCCAAAACAATCTGAAAAAAATTGTGAGTATCTGTACTGATTTCTGTGGTTTTTTATTTTAGCTGGAACAATTGTTTCTTAACACTATGCATTTATCACATGTTATGAAGCTGACATTGAAGTCTTGAAGAGGTGTAATGATTCAAGGCATAATGTTGCTTCCGATCAGCGGATGGAAAATAAACATCAAGGATTTTCTGTTATTAAGTTTAGTTACCTTCCTTTAGTACGTCAGGTGAAACATTTAGCACTACTTTAGGAACAGATACATTATTCGAAACCTGCATTTTTTAAATGGCCAGTTAAAAGCGACCATAAATTGGAAGAAAACTATGTCAAAACAGAAGATAGCATATGAGAACCTGATAGATTATGATTGTGTGGCTGTGTGGTAGCACAAATTGTATTTTTCAATTATAACTTGATGTATTGTTGATGAGTTCTTTTATGTGCAAAAAATCCAATTGGAGTAAAGTTACCTATCTATACTTAGTATATTAGTATGGTAGTGCCTTGTAACACATTAACCATGTGTGGATGTACATCGTATCTATGTTGCACTAATATGTTACTGCAGTTTCTCTCTGGCCCCGTGCTACTTCTCAAAATCTTTTTTGCCTGATACCATGTTTTTAAAATTCTCTCCATCTCTTAAATTACCTTAAAAAATTCATGAATAATCAAGGTATGTACCTCTTACCTGAGTGGCTAAATCCTGCAAGGACTCTACAATTTTCAATACCACCTTGCTGAACTTGTGTTTGCTAATTTCACATGTCTTAGCCCTAGCCTTGCCACCCCCACTTCTCTTCCTTAATGCCTTCCATTATTTGCCACATACCACTTGCTAGTTGAACCCATGTGTTTTAGCGTACTCACAGCTTGCTTCTTTGTCATTCTAAGTCATTTAAATGTTATTATTGCAGTTGGCTGCAGTCTTGTTTTATTGCATATCCAATTGCAGCTCAATCTTTTTAAATTTGTTCTAATAGTCAGGAGTATCTGACACACAGTATCTCATCTCATCATATTTCACCACAAAACATGAATGGGCTATTCATCACAGAAAATTTTGTTTTTTTATGTTTGCAGCACCTGGTGTTTTGGGGAGCAAATCTCAATCCTGCTTTCAGTCTGAGTCAGTTTAATCACTTTGTGTCATTGTGTGCTTCTTTTGCCTCTTGGGTGTGTGGTATAGCACAATATAGATAAAAAATACCTTGTATGTCAATGAAAACAGATTAATAAGGTTGATAAAAAAAGTATAAAACAGAGGGTTTATTTGTTCTGCCTTTCACCGTAGTTAGCATGTCCCAGGCTGTTACTTGCTATGCAGATAGGAAAAAAAAAGATTCAGTATGGTGCTGAAATGTTACTTTCCATCATCATGTACAAAACTATCTATTTGTTGATTGAATCAATAGCGATATGCAGAATGCCTCTTCAGTTCTTTGTACAGGAAAATTTAGACATCAATTGTTAAATTAGTCATTTTTTTATTCAGTTCGACTATATTAGACACATTTCATTCAGTTCTTTGTTCATTGCAATGGATGTGGTTTCTACTTTGTCTTTGATATTAGGGATGTGCTCGAATGATATTTTCAGACCAAATTTGCAGTAGCCAATCTGCCACGAACTTGCTAGAATGATCCCCTGCATTTTTCTTATTCCAAATCAATTGTGTGTGTGGTTTTGACAATTTTTATTGATGCATTATGATTGTTATGAATTCTCGTAACGGTCATCATCAACATTTGGCAATGTGGTTTGTTTCACATTGATTTGTCTCCTTAGCCGTTAACAGTTGGCCTTGAACGTTCTGTGGCTATGATTTTTTAAAGTGAGTTAAATTTCGATCTGTTTTTCCCAGGTGTCCAAACCTGCAGTATTTCAGCCTTGCTAGCACCTGTATGACTTACGATAAGTTTTGTAAGGCGATAGGCGAACTTCACTCGCTTAAAGGCATGGCAGTGGATGAGACTCTTATCAACTATGATGTCCTCCTCCACGTGCATCAGTGCTGTCCAGACTTTGTGGAACTGAAGGTCTCTGCTTTGTATGTGGATGAAGAGATGGCTTCGGTCATCTGTACCTCTCTTCCTCAGCTGAAGAAGCTTGAGATTCCGAGTTCAGATATGCCTGCCGCTGCGATAATAAAGTTCCTTGATTGCCTAGAGGAGCTTGAGTACCTGGACATATCAGGTTATGAGACACCCGCAATCTCCAGCGTCGTTCTTGATAAAGCTTCACGGCTCAAGGTCTTTCTCTGGAACTCCAAGTTTGAGCTTGGGGAGTTTGTGGACTGCTCGAATTGTGGGGAGCACAACATTAACCCTCAAGAACCTTGTAAATGCATGATGGAGTACAAGGTGATGGACTGGCTGGCTGGACCTGCATAGACTTCCACTGAGGGTGTCTACTCTGCGTTGTTAATTTGTACGGAGTATATGTAAAAACCCTTGTCAAATTTGATGTTTGAAACATGTAATAGCAAACCCGGTGCTTTAACTGCACTGACATTTGGTGAAAAGATTCGATCGATTTCCTTGAAGCGGCCGTTCATGAGTCTTTCAGTTATGCATTCCAGTAATAGTGTTTTTTTTTTACATTGTTGTTGTGCCAATTGTTAGTGGCATCTCTGGCACTAATTGTAGAAATAAATTACATAACTGATGGCTAACTGGTGAGTAGAATCTATTAGTACTGACTACTGATTAATCAATATGGTGCCGTAGTTAGGTTTAATCGATCTGCACTAATTAGACATGACTTGTGTAGTGTCAACTTACTAATTGACTGCACTGATTGGAAAATGTTCGCGGCAACTGATGGAGTAGTTGATCTTGCACAGCAATATGACCAAAGAATCTGTTGTGGATGACACCCAAGTTACAAAACGTGCCCAGATTAAGAAACCGACCGTACCAAAAAAAATCTAACCATCAGATGATCACAACCATTAGCAACATATATGAAGTTCTGACTTGTTATGAGTTATGACAAGCAGCTAGAGATAATAGAACTACTCAAAGTAATCGTCGTCGTCGTCGTCGACGTGCCACTGGTCCATTGGGCTCCAATGGCAGACCATGCACCGGAGGCTCCTCTTGCCGCGGGGCGTCAGCGCTCCGCACGACCGGCAACAGCCCGCGGGCGCCGGAGTCGGCGACGACGCTGCCTGCGGCGCTCTCGCCGCGTCCGCGTCGCTCTTCCCCCACTCCTGGTGAGGCCCCCTCGGCTTCGTCGGAGCCCGCCGTTGCCTCGGTTTTGTTGGCTGTGGCCGTGGCGGCGGGTCCGGCCGTCTGCGCGGCGGCTGCGCCGCGGCGGCGTCATCCGCCGCCGCCGGCGGGTGGCTGGCGGAGAGCGCTTCCCATGCGGCCTGGATGAGCTTGAACGCGCCGTCGGCCGCCGCGGAGGGGTTCTTGTTGGAGTGCACGAGGAGGCAGAGCCTCCGGTGCTGCCTCTTGATGTCGCCGTGGGCGAGGGCGCCGGCGCCGGAGCCGGAGCCGGAGGAGCGCGGCCGCGCGAGGCCCAGCACGGCGTACCAGTTGATGGGTTGTTGCTTCCGCGCGGCGGCGGCGGCGTGCACGTCGTAGGCCGCCGCGGCCTGCGCGGTGCCCGGGAGGTCCGGCGCCAGCCTGGCCGCGGACTGCGCCCACCGCCTTGCGCCGGGGACGTCCCCGGCGAGGAAGCACTTCTCGGCCAGCGCCCGTGCCTTGCGGGCCTGCGCTTCCTTGAAGGAGTCCGCCATGGCTAAACACCACACGAACAACCCGAGCTCCACGTTTGTATATAAGTAGAGGGAGGCCTCGTAGCGCGCACGGGCAGCTCGCAGCTGCTAGGGAGTAGGGAGCTTTCTCGAGTTCGACTCGGATACGAGTAGGACGCTTCACGCGTGGTCACCGTTTATCGGTGTCATGGAAAATTGAATTTGGAAATCGGTGTCATGGAAAACTGAATTTCGAGATCTAATAAAAACTGTAATCACGGCGAAAGTACTGTCGATTACAATCCAGTATCTCATTTTGTTGGTCAAAAGATGAACTCCAGTGCTCTTGGTTCTGATGAGTGATGACGGCATAGCTTCTGCTTAGCTGGTTGTTTCTGTCTTTTTTTTTTTCTCCCTGTGTTCTTCTGTCTTTTGAGTTTGGTCGTGCTAGTCTCGTACTGCGATCTTGTAGGATTCGTTTTTCTACAGCGTCTTCTGTTACATGGTGATGCTGGTTATTCTGTTACTTGCTCTAATACTCTGTAATTACGCTGCTTTCCTGGTAATGAAATCCGGCAAGACCAGTGTGGAATAAAAAAATTGAAAACAACAACAACAAGTCATATCACAACACGCAAGTGTAATGAAGTAATAAACCGATTCTTGTCAGGCAGTGTGCCTCTGGCAGGTGGTCCTTTTTTTTTTTCGAGCGTCTGCTCACCTGTAGGCTGTACTACACATTTACACTACTGCTTCTGCTTGAATGAAACGGCAGAGCACCGGACACATTGGGCGATTTCGGTACAACGTTTATGGTGCGTTGTTCCAATCATTTAGGAGTATCAAACAGGAGTTCGACGAAACAAAGATATTCCGTACATCGAAGAGGATAGTTAACTTTGCCTCCGAAACACGATGTGGTAAATAATCTTGGTTCTTGCAAATTCGGAGGTTCCAAGCTTTGCATTTTACTGCTACTAGTAACGCATATAATTTCCCACAATTTACAATGGGTAACCCAAGACAAGGGGGGAAATTCAACACACCGCCAGCACCCTAAATTCACAGCACCAAATTGACATTGACAACAAGATCTTTGATCTCCAACACACAGCGCCTCTCTGCTAGAAGTAGTAGTCGTCCTCGAAGAAATCGTCGTCAGGCCTACCGTCCATTGGGCTCCAGTGGCAACTCCCGCACCGGAAGCTGCTATTGCAGTTGGGCGTCGACGCGCCGCAGGCCGGGCACTTGTCCGGCGAGGCGGAGCTCCGGCTCGCCGTGGGCATCGGCGGGCCCTTCTCCGGCGGTTTGGGGGCCGACGCCTGCTGCGCGTAGCTCGGCCTCGTCGTCCTCGGCGCCGTCGACGACGGCGGCGCGGGAGCTCTCCGCTGCATCTGCACGACCTGAGGCCGCGGCCTCGGCTGCGGCTCCGGCGCCCTAGGCTGCGGTTGCCGCTGCTGCGGTGGCGGTTGCGGACGAGGAGGCGGCGCCGGAGCCCCTGGCGGGTGCCTGATGGAGAGCGTTTACCAAGCGGCCTGGACGAGCTTGAAGGCGCCATCGGCGGCGGCGGAGGGGTTCTTGTCGGGGTGGACGAGGAGGCAGAGCCTGCGGTGGTGCCTCTTGACGTCGTCGTGGGTGACGCCGGGCGGCCGGAGTCCCAGCACGGCGTACCAGTCGGGTGGCCTCCGCGCGGCGGCGGCGGCGTGGACGTCGTAGGCCGCCACGATCTGCGCCGTCCCCGGGAGCCCCGGCGCGAGCCTGAGCGCCGACTGCATCCACTGCCTCGCGCCGTAGACGTTCCCCGCCAGGAAGCACTTCTCGGCCAGCGCACGCGCCCTCCGGGCCTGCTCCTCCTTGCTGGCGGCGTCGACGTCCGCCATGGCTGCTGGTTGCTGCCGGCGGCTGCGTGCACGCGCGCGCGCTGGATTGCTTGTGTAATTGTGGTGCGGAGATGCGCAGGGGAGCAAGAGGAGTCGGTGCGGGGGATTTATAGGGAACGAACGACGAAGGATTGATGAGATGAGCGAGTCGCGTTGGAGTCGGAGTCGGGGTGGAGTGGAGCACTGGGCTGCGAGCGAGGAAAGGAAAGGAAAGGAAAGGAAAGGAAAGGACACGGCGATACGCGATAATCGGACGGCCGTGATTTGTCAGGCTAGTAAAGAAAGACCTCAATCGGCGATTTGGCCCATGAATCGGTGGGTTGGTGTAGGTTTGTTATCTATCATCCCGACATCCTCGGCCCATGTTATCGTTCCCACGTCCTTACATTTGGCCCATTCCAAGAAGCCCACGGTCATTGATTTGCGATGGGCCTAGTTTAGGTGCACTAGTTTGCCTGTTGGGCTGTTGGGTGGTGCCAAGTCTGAATTCGGAATTTCGGATTGAAAAGGCACCATCCATTGCAAAATCGGGGATTCGGCACAACTTGAAACTTCGGACTCCGCCGCTGATAAACAACTCCTAAGCATGGGCCAACAAATGGCAAGCAAATTCAGAACTAAATCGAACTGTGGAAGCAAAGATAAAGGGCGTCGTCATCTGCGGTCAATGTAGCGGCGTTTTTCAGCAGCGAGGTGCCGAGGTCTTACTAGGTTTGTGTTCTTTTCAACTCTTCTCTCAGAAATTCTGTACAAGGAGAAAATTTGTTGATTTTTTTTTTTACACCTGCGCATTCCGAATTTTCATTCGCTGCTCCACATAATACACATCAGCAGGATATTCATTAATGTACAGGATGGACAGTAGGTGACGCTGTCTTGACAAAGCCCTGCTATGAATGCCAAAGAAGCGTCCTCTCAAATTCTCAACCACGCGTTCATGCAACAGCTTCTTGCTACCTTCGCCCCTAAGCAACACCACCCTTTATAACACCTTGCTCATCCAGCAACTCTCGTCACAGATAAATCTTGCAGACACCTCAGAAAGAAAAAAAGGTAAACTTCTCAAAGATTTTGCTCTCCACGTCGGAAAAAAATGGTGGCCGTTGATCCGAAATCCGTCCCCTCCGCCCACCTGTTCACCGTCGTCATCGACGGCGTCGAGACGGCCATCCACGAGGGCGTCCTCCGCTCCACCGGCGGCGGCACGGTGGCCGTGGTCGCCCCTGGCGTCCTCGAGGTCACCCGCCTCCACCACGTTGTGGTCCGCGGCGGCGGCGGCGGCGGCGAGGTCCGCTTCACGCGGTGCTGGCACGCGGCGGCGGAGGACGTCGGTGCGGCGTCGTTCGACCGGTGCGACGCGGTGCGGGTGGCCGGGGCGGCGCGCGGCGTGTCGGTGCGCCGGTGCCGGTCCGCCGACGTGGAGCGCTGCGCGGGCGCCGTGGCCATCCGCCGCTGCAAGGGCGCGGCGCGCGTCCGCGCCGCCAGGGAGCTCCGCGTGGGGCGGTGCCGGGAGGCCGACGTGGCCGGGTGCGCCGACGTGGCCGTGGAGCGCTGCCGCGCGGCGCGCGCCGACTGGTGCGGCGCGCTGGCGCTGGGGCGCTGCGGCTCCGCCGACGTCTCCCGCTGCGGCGCCGTGCGCGTCGACCGCTGCCGCGACGCCAGCGTGTCCGCGTGCGGCACCGTGGCGGTGCGACGCGGCCGGGTGAGCGTGGTGGAGGCGCAGAAGCCCATGTCGCCACCGCCGATGTATCAGCAGGCGGAGCCTGTCCTTGCCTCGCCGGTGGAAATCATGAGCAAGTGAACCGGGGGCTCTCTACATGAGTGATGCCGTCGTACCCCCAGCTATATGATGATTATTGAATCTGCAGTCTTATATTCTAGTATAATTGTGGTGGAGTATTTCGCTACGTTTCCCAGATCTTCTCCTTTTATGCATGGGGTATTTTTAGTTATAATGTAAACATTGGTATATATATGTATGTAAATTATAACAGGGACAAATCGAATAAATAATGCTGTTGTTGATAAGCTATATTTTGTGTCTCATACGCTCGACCACGTGATACTGTCCTCTGCTGGTTCCTTCAACCCTGCCCACGCGGTAATGAATTATTTTGAGCGAATCGGTAGAGCGAGAAGCACTACCTATTTTTTCTTAATTAAAGGATAGAATATATACAAATATATATAGGTGGATATTACACATTCCCTACGTCCCCTTTTAAATCTCTCAGGAACTGTTTTTATGAGAAGTAGGATTCCCGAGCGACACTTAAAGATGGTGCATAGAGGGAGTAAGCAACTATTATGAAGGATAGATAGACTGAGCCCTTGACATGTGGGTCAGGGTGTTAAATTTTAAAAGACGTGTAATTGATTCCCAAATTTTGAATTTTTTCGCAACTCTCTAAGGCATACTTAGGGTTGTCTAACGGTGGCAGTGAGAGGTCCCAAGCTTAACAAGCGCTAATGGATTTTCAACTAAACGTTCCAAAATAACTAAACCTTTCTCTTGACTTCAACAGAAGGGCACGTGAACAAAAGGATCGTGATCGGAACATGCGTCAGGATTTCAGTTTCCCTTGGGATTTTTCTATTAACCAATTAGACGTTAAAAGGTCTGGAGGATCAAATCGGAGGCCAATTGCCATGGAAATGGAATTGGAGAGCAACCAGCTACAGCTAGGATGTCCCCCCCCCCCCCCCCAACCCAAAAAAAAAACAAGTGCTCAGTGAAGAAATACAAAGCATTTGCTCTTTTGTTTGAGATTGCGAAAGATCTGGTGCTTTAGCTAGCAACCAAACAACCATAATCTGGAATTCCAATCCCTAGCTAATTAGCTATGGCTCCTACCAATTTAACGATGTACAAATGTGAGACTTCTGTTTCACCCCAAATACCCAACGAGTCAACTCCTTAACAAGAAGATGAACACGCTAAGCATTGTACCCAAAATTGTTGAGCATCAATGACAACCGCCGTGCCGTGCACTGCCCTTGATACGTAGGTGTATTCGGTTAAACCTAAAATTAGGTAATTTTAGGCCAGTCTCAGGAAGAGGGTTATGGAAGAGAGTCATAGCATTAAATATCTTGCCACATCAACAAATTTGCTTACATGATAGGGTTATTTATGAGGAGAGAAGAGAGAGAGTCATCACCATGACTCTTGGCTAGCACGGGTCTCCAAGTTTGCAGTCTTGGTAACTGTGTGGTGACTCTCCCACTGAGACTAGCCTTAGAGTGATTGACAAGGATTCAATCCAAACAAAATCACTCTAGAATTCAAATTCTTTTCATTCCACTCCATTTCATTTCGATGGAAGAAAATCGAGCATGCCCTGGTATTAGACGCGAGTGAGCTCAAGCTTAAAGCCATCGAGAAAATGTGGTGCACAATGCATAGGATATATATTTGACTGCAGCCCGATCGATCCGGCTCGCACTTTCCAAAACAATGTCACATCACTACAGAATGCAAAACAATGTCACATCACTACAGAATGCGTCCCTAAGGGCAGACCCAACACAGGTACATCGCGTTGGGCTTGCCTAACAGTCATCTCATCGTGCGCATGTGGCCGTCAAAAGAAATGCCGTCGGGTAAAGGTTCTCCTCGGCGTTGAATTGAGTTGATATCGTCTTTTGAACTAGTATAAGCAAGAGCCATCGATGATTACACGGCCGGAATGTCAAGAAGACACGTCTATCACTCGGTGTGCATGGTGTTTCCGGGAAAATAAAAATTCTCATCCCAGATGGTCTGATCGCCACGCTAGCAACCCGTACGCCAATAAACACGACCACGATGGCACGACAGGACCAACTGCGCAACCACCGTCTCACACATTTATTCCGATCCCCAGATCGCGTGCATCCACCTCCAAACATGGACAGTTGACCTACCCAAACCACCACCAACACCAATGTCCCGCCGCGCTCCCGCCCACCGGCCAGCAAACCCGATGGCGCTCGTCGAAGCCAAGCCGTCCGGCGCCTCCACCTCCGCCGCGCAACCCATCTTCCTCGTCGTGCTCGACGGCGTCGAGACGCCCGTCCACGACGAGGTTACGACGCTCTACGGCGCCGCCGGTGGCACGGTCACCGTCACCGGGCCCGGCCAGCTCTCCGCCGAGGGCCTCCGTAGCGTCCTCGTCCGCGGCGTCGCCGTCGTCCCCGTCGACAACGACGACGGCGAAGGAGGCGGCGGCGTCGCGACGACCACCGCCGTGCGGTTCACGCTCTGCGCCGACGCGGCCGCCGAGTGCGTCGGCGCGGCGAGCTTCGACCGGTGCGGCGCGGCGCGGGTGGAGGTGGCCCGCGAGGTGTCCGCGTCCCGGTGCCGCGCCGCGGAGGTGGAGCGCGCGGGGAAGGTGACCCTCGAGCGGTGCCGCGACGCGCGGCTCCGCGGCGGCGGGTTCCTCCGGGCGTCGCGGTGCCGGCGCGCCGACGTCGAGAGCTTCGGCGAGGCGCGCCTGGCGAGGTGCAAGGAGGCGCGGCTCGACTGGTGCGGCACCGTGGAGGTCGACATGTGCAGGGCCGTCGACGTCTCCCGATGCGGCGCCGTCACCGGGGAGCGGTGCCGCGTCGTCAACGCCGCCGGGTGCGGGAGCGTCGCCGTGGCGCGCGCCGTGGTCAACATGGTTGAGGAAGAGCGGATGCAGTAGGTGCGTTCTCCTCGGCGACGGCGGTGACCCTAGCTTGTCTCACCGCCGTTGTGCTGACGAAGAGGATTCGGCAGCTGCAAGTGCTACTGCTACATCTGTTCTGTGTTGGTTGTAAATCGAACACGGAATCGTGCATAAATTTTTCAGTAAGCTTCTTGATTCGTGATTCATTGCTTGGGTTCATCCTCGCTAGCTACTTCTGAATTGGTGGAAAACGGGGTTCGATTCAGACTGATTTAGTTGTTGGCAATTCTGATCGTTTGGCTTTATGATGGCAGCTTCCAAATCCATCTCAGAGCTTGCAACCAACTAGCTAATCTAATAGTTACGCTCACACAGATATAGTATTTGAACCTGCTTAAAATTGGTTCAAGAACTTTGATAAAGATTATTTTTCTCCGAGAAAAATAACTTGCAGTTTATATATTCTTTCAGTCCACATGTTGAGATGCGCGCCTCCCTACATGAATCCCACAAGCGCCAGTACACATGAAAATGAACCGTATGATGCGTTCATGAGGAAGTAAAAAGTCCTGACAATAACCAAACACGCAACACCAATACGGTATAAAACAAAGAGAGGAGATGAAGTGAAGGACTCTGAGTACTATACCAACTTGACATTTGTGTGCGATCTATCTTTGTTAAGTGCAGGGTTGAAAGGCTGTCAATCAACTCCAAACTCTGGTTATTACGTTCTTGACTTGTTGCGCTTGGATTTGAATGGCTGATGCAACGATTGGGTAGAAGAACACCATATTTAATTTCGGAGTCAGTCCATCTATATGTAACAGCTGGTTCAGTGGTGCTTTTATCTTCCAGCTGTCTCTGTTCGATAGGTCAAAATTATATCCGTGTTGTTTCAGAGAATCAGGGGATGAAGGATTGGAACGGACTCTGTCTGCCAAGTTTCACACCTACAGATTTGTTGGCTGGCCGATGTCATCTAAAATCTATAGCTTTATCTGTTGCATGCGTGTTACTGATATTGATCGATGCCACGGGTGTACCTTAATGACGTGGGCCTCTTTGCTGATGCAAAACTCGACACTTTCCAGAAGAGACCATTTCTTT
Organism: Digitaria exilis; assembly: GCA_015342445.1. Lineage (NCBI taxonomy): Eukaryota > Viridiplantae > Streptophyta > Magnoliopsida > Poales > Poaceae > Digitaria > Digitaria exilis. The sequence goes on along the minus strand of JACEFO010001675.1, from coordinate 289,217 downwards.
TATACTCTTTGCTCAAAAATGCATTTGCCTAGCAGATGAGTAGGTTGTTGAGACCTTTTTTTTTTTAACACAAAGTGAAGGTTAATGTGAATGTTTCAAAAGATTCTTATGATTCATAATAGGGAAAAGCTATACCGTAGTACTGTATTTGCTTCTTTTATTGGAATCGAGTTGAAGAATTGTCAACCTTTGGTCTGGAGCAAATGTCAACATGCCGCGTCTCCGAAGGCAAATCTTAGCCCATGCAAAAGTGGGTCAATCTAGGAACCAGCCTACCGATCGCACCATCGCAAAAAGCAATCTGAACCTGCTGATTTGAGTGGACCATCACCACGTTATGTATCGAACAGAACAAGGCCGTTCTTCAGCCCCTGGTCAGCCCTTTCCCGAGTTCTTTGTTCCAGACCGGGAACAAGTGACAACACTCTCAGTCAATCGCAATGCCCCTCACCCTCAGGTTATAATGTTTGTATTTACATCCCAACACAAACACTACTGCTCCACCTGCCGTGTCGCTATCTACCCTCTACTACGGTCACAGTCCAGCTGCTGGCGCTGTCAGATCGGTAGGCCTTCGCCGCCGTGTCTTCGTGCTCCTCGTCGTCGTCGTCGTCGCGGCTCCGCCCCGTGCTGAACGCCGGCTCGCACGGCTCCGGCAGCGTGGGGTACTCGCTGGCCAGCATCGTGGTCACCGCCGACATGGGCGGCCTGCGCTTCGGCTGCTCCTGCACGCACAGCAGCCCGATCTGGATGCACTTGAGCACCTCCGCCGCGTTCGACGTGTCCGCGATCGACTGGTCCATGAACTCCAAGCTCTCGCCGTCCTTCCACAGCCTCCACGCCTGCAGAAATGGAGACGAGTTCGTTGAAGCCAGCAATGACTTACTGCAATGGACGTTGCTCACAGCACAATTGCAGACTGCATGCAGTGGGTAAATTGTACTCACATATCTTAGGAGGTTGAGGTCGAGCTCGGTGTGGTAGAACCCTCTGTTCTTCTTCCCGCTGACGATCTCGAGCACCAGCACGCCGAAGCTGAACACGTCGGATTTCGTCGAGAAGACCCCGTCCATGGCGTATTCAGGGGACATGTACCCACTGCAACCAACCAGTCAAAAGCGTAACGTAACTGTCATATGGTGTTTCCAACGTGCGAGCAACGAGTGAAAACACACGCGGCATGGATAGGAAGCCTGAAATATGAATGGACTCACTATGTTCCGACCACTTTCTTGGTGTACCCAGCGGTCTGGTCCGTCCCGAATATCCTCGCAACGCCGAAGTCGGAGATCTTGGGGTTCATGTCCTTGTCCAGCAAAATGTTGCTGGCTTTCAAATCCCTGTGGATTATCCTGAGCACGGAATCTTGGTGAAGGTACAGTATCCCGCGCGCGATGCCGTTGATGATGTTGAACCGCTTCTCCCAGCACAGCATCGACTGCCTCTCTTCATCTGATCAGCGAGCAGTTCAACAATCTCAGTGTCAGAAACCTCCATGGCTTAGAGGTCAGTGCAGGGGATCACCGTTCAGTGTTGAAACAGTGGCAGAGGTCTTACTGAAGAGGAATGTGTTGAGGCTCCGGTTGTGCATGTACTCGTAGACCAGCATCCTCTCGTAGCCGTCGATGCAGCAGCCGAGAAGCCTGACGAGGTTCCTGTGCTGGAGCTTGGCGATCAGCTTGACCTCGTTCTTGAACTCTCGAAGCCCCTGCGTCGACCGCCGCGACAACCTCTTCACCGCTATGTCCTGACCATCGTCAAACTTACCCTGCAGAGCATCATGGCCAGTTGTTAGCACCAAGCAGACGAAGAAAGCAATAAACATCATAAGATGTTCTTTGCATTCCCCAGAATTTCCAAAACTGAAATTCGTGTTACCATGTAAACCGGGCCAAATCCTCCTTGGCCAATCTTGTTGTGAATCGAGAAGTTGCCGGTGGCAGCCTGGATCTTCTCCACATCGAACGACGGGACATCACAATCCTTGTTATTTCCCTGCTGGCCGTTATGCAAGGAGTCATCCTGAGCATCACTTGATGCGGCGATCTGGTTCCTTCGTCCGAATGGTGTATTATCTGCATTCCTCCTCAACGGTAAGGGAACAACTCCCTTCCTGCGCTTCTTGACCTTCCTGACACAGAAGTATAACCCAACTAGTAGTAACAGCAGTCCAACGGCAGATGGGACAATGATCTCGACAAGCCTTGCTGTTCTTGAATGAGCCTCTGCAGAGGAGCCGAGAGCTGCAAAATTCAGAGAATAACAGTTCAGTAAACATTCTGAAGCCATCTGTTTGAACTCGTCAATCGAGACCCGATATCGACCACCAATGAAAGGTATATTTGATTGCATTCTCCTACTAATCCTTTGACCGATCGAGTAATTGACGTAATGATTCTGAGCATCTCATGTTATATTTCTTATTATCTGGCAGATCAGCAGCCTCTCATTCTTTTTCCACCCTTGTAGGGTAATGGAGCTTCTCGATTTGTTAAGAGCAAGTACCGAAAAGGACTGGTTTTTAGTAGGCTAGTAGCCTAAATTTAAAAAACGCTAGTGTGCTTGCTTTTGTTCAATAGCGAACATCACTGTCGTCAGACCTAACAGCAGTTGCTTACTCAACAGCCAAATTAACAAACAGTCTGGGGCTTTGACGTTTGACCTTTGCGTGCAGGTTTTCAGCAAGTGAGAAAACACCGGGAGATAACTTTGAACGATCGTACTACTCGTTTTGCCCTCAACTGTTTGACTTGGCATGCTCAGGTTCGTTCATCTCCTCTACCCTCCTAACCGTAAGATAAGTGGACGACAGGTATGAACTCTATGATCATGTTCTTCATTGGTGACATATATTTTTACTTGCACAATCTGACGAAGTTTTCTGTCACGATGACGACGGAAAACAAAGCAAACAAGAAGGAAAACACGGCGAGAAATTGGCCGCATGCAGAATGCAGTCATAAGACGTAAAAACAACGAAGTCATGTTGCATGCGTTCTGAATTTCTAATGCAAAATTAAATGAGAGCAATTTGAAAAGGAAATGGCAACAGACCCCTATTTCTTAAGCAAAAGAAAATGTGGACACGCAGTGGCGTCAAACTCCTCATCAATTTGAAGTGAACTCTCTCTCTCTCTTCTCTCCATGGAAGATGGAATTTTTTTTTTTAAAAAACATGTAGTACTGAAGAAGTACGAATGAAGCAGAACGGAAGAACAACGGAAGAACAAGAAGTGAAGAAGAAGAACTCACGTAGATCGGACGCCGCGAGCCGTAAGAAGAGATTCTGTCCACCATTGCTGCCGAACTGCCTCATGTCGAGCAGATCACCAGTCCACATGAAGCACCCAATGCCCCCAGGGCTACTGACATTAGCACTAGCGTAGGCCCTGCACGCGCAGGTCTTGAGGCAAGCCTGCCTGCACTCGTCGAGGCCGAGGGACATGTCCACCGTGGCGTTGGCCGACTCCGGCAGCTTCATGTTGGCGAGCGCGGCGAAGCCATCGCCGCCGGTGCAGTTGAGCTCGGTGCGTCGCCTGCACCCGCCGGAGCCGTCCCTGAGCGCCCACTCGGCGGGGAACCGCGGGTCGAAGCCCGGCGCGCACCCGCAGATCGGGGAGCGCTCGACGCTGCAGACGCCGTAGGGCCCACAGGCGCGGTACCCGTCGCACTCGTCGAGCGGGTAGGACCAGAAGAGGCTCCAGGACTGCGTCATGTCGATCCACATGAGGCGCTGGATCTGGCCGGAGGCGTTGAGGACGAAGCGCGTGAGCACGGTGTCGCTGTCGAGGTCGTAGGTGTAGTAGGCCTCATGCCCGGGGTCGGAGACGAAGCGGAAGCTGAGGAGGCTGCTGGACTTGAGGTTGGGCACGCCGGAGAATTGGAACCCGTTCCATGGCCCGCTCCCGTAGATGCGTGACGACCACCGGTAGAGGAAGAGCTCCGGCGAGCCTCGTGGGTCGAGGCGGAACGTGTACTCGCCCTGGGATGGGTCGCCTGTGCTCAGCCATGAGGTCATGTGCCGGTCGAGGCCTGTGTGGTAGTCGATGCCCAGCTTCATCCCCGGGAGGAGCGTGTCGGTCGGGTAGTCGAAGCTCTGCCACACCACGCCTGAACCTGGCACGCGCAGCACCAAGTTGCCGTTCTCCATGAGCTGCGCCGTCGCGTTGCTGCTGCTTGTGGTCGTCGTCGTGGCCGGCGGCGGTGGCGTGGACCAGACCGCCATGGCGTCGTTGGTGGTTGTGTCGACGATGGCGAGGCTGCCGTTGGCGAGGATGTGCAGCGCAGCGTCGGACACGGACCCGAGCAGGGGGCTCCCGCGGTTGGCGACCCACACGACGGTCCGTGAGGGGATGTTGTTGAACCATATCCCCAGGTACGTCCGCTCCGGGTCGTCCGGGTCCGGCGAGAAGAAGCCGAGCACGAACTTGCCGCGCCCCGCCGAGACGAGCGTCCGGTTGCCCGCGAGCGGCGTGGCCGGCGTGACCGTGTCCGTCGTCGCGACGGGGGCGGATGCGGTGGGCGGCGCGGGGGAGAGGAGGAGGAGGAGCGTGGCGGCGGCGAGCGGGAGGAGAGGGACACGGCGGCGGCGCATGGTGGCGCCGACTGTCGCGGACGAGATGGTGATGATCGGTGGCGGTGGGGGGAGCTTGCTGGCTGCGACTTTGCCCCCGCGCGGCGGCCGTGCGTGTATTGGACTATGGAGTTAGTTTAAGAGTGGTCGTTCGTCGTTGGGTGGAGGCATGGAGCGCGAGCGCGAGGGAGGACGCCTCAGTTTTTTCGGCGACGCCGCGTTCCCTTTTGGTGCGTTGAGGTGGTGGTGGACTGGTGGTTGGTCTGGACGCGGCCGGGCGGGCGGGGTCGCGGACTCGCGGTCGCGGCGCGGCGCGGCGGCAAGCTCTTTTTCCCTTTTTGTTTCGGTGCCTCGCTTTGCTTTTTGGTGGCTGGTGCGGCCCAGAGGCCGGGAGCCTGGCAAAGTGGCAAGGCAGTCCGGGCGCGGCGCGTCGGGTTTGCTGGTGGTGAATCTGGTGATTTTCGGGACAGCAAGGATGATGATCGATCCATCCCGAGTTCCAGATTTGGGAACGTGCGGTTTTGTTTCTATGTCGACAAGTGCGTGCGGTGCGGGCGATGCAGCATACGCGCAGCTGATGTGCTCGTCATCTGCGGATGAGTTGAGAACATCACTCTAATCTAAAAAAGAAAGACAAAAAAAAAAAGACAGCGGAGAGGAGAACATCTCGTCGGTGCCATTTTGAGACTGATTTCAAACGGTGTACTTTGCCGGGCGATTTGGTTCGGTTGGCATCCTCTTTACCATGCTCGCGCTTTCCGTCGTTACGACTTGCGACCAAGAACCAGATGATTAGACCGTAAAGGCCAAGGGCAAGCTATGGACTCCATCCGTGATCCGTCCGACAAACCAGATGGTCTCTTCATCGTCAATATATAGACCATGTTTTGGCGGATTAGGTGGCCTACATCTGACGGGTCACCAGCTACTGAACCATTGGTCATCCTTCAATCTTTGTCAGTCTTCTCTTGAAAGTAGTTTATCTTCGTCAATTCAAAACCATGGCCTGATCATCGGTGCATCCGTTTTTTTTCTTTGCCAGCGTATATTGTCGTGATCAGTGCCACTGCATACCATTTGCATGTCCTTTTTTTTTTTTAAAAAAAAAGAGAGCCTCACTTAAACGCTGAAGTTATCAATGTTTTTTAAAGTTTGAAATTCTGTGACCTAAATCTAAAAGCTTTACATTTTCTTCTACGGCTCTAGTTTGATGGCCTGTCAGTCACCACTTGATTACACTTCCATATTAACAAATGAATCACTTCTTTATTTTACTTTTACACTGCCTTGAAATTCTTTTGAATGTGACCATGCTTTGTCGAAAACTCTTTCAAGTCATCTAAAAATTCCGAAATATATTTAATTTCTTTCATACACCTTTTTTTATTTCGTCTGTCTATGCTACTTCTTTTGTTTCACAGAAAAGATCGATAACTGTAGTTGTATATTACTAGTCGCTCACTAACTTTTGGAACCAGCAATTGTGTAATCGTGTTTCATGTGAACTACGTCTACTCCCTCAGCTTCTCCGTCTATACAAGACCACAACTATGTAACAATAATGCCCTTGCCCTTTGGGTAGTCCATCTCCACGTCGTTGTTTCCGACATGGTTGTCCTCGTCGGCGATGAACATCCGCCAAAACCAGTGTGTCCAACACATGACCCCCATCTTCTAGATCGGCATGACTTTGGTCTCCGGGAGGAAGGCCGTGGCTAACAACGTCATGGCGATTGAATGGGCCATAAAGGCGTACAAGCAAGACCACAGTGAGAAAGTTGGGCCAGCCCTAGTCACCCGAGGACTCATATCCCCTTATGGTCTCAGTGATTTGGAAGAATTTGAATTGCATAAAGCTTATAAGAAATACGTCGCTCGGGAGGTGACATACATGATGAGTATAGAATTGATGATTGAAACGACAGAAATACCGGAGGTTTATTGTGGCTATTTCCTGGATTTCTTGAGTGGGGAAAGGTGTCTGATTATTGAAGATTGGAATGATCACTGTGTGCTTCAATAGGTTTAACGTTTTACAAAAAGAAGTGTGACCTTTGATGGTTTCCCAATACATAGGGGAGGGGAGAATGAGAATATGAGATGCTTCGTTCACCAGGAAACATTGGGAAGATGAGAATGACATGGCAAGCATGTGTTCTACAATATGGACTGGTACTTGTAACTCACGTGTTGCATTATCATAAAATATTACATTTATGCCTACCTCATCTTCTCTGGAATATAGGGATATCCCATAATAGTTAATCTAATTTTTGTAGTACAACATTTAACCACTCAAGAATAAAATGTATAATTTTTGTATGTAGGTGTTTGGAATTATTTACCAAGAAAAATAAAGATAGAAGATAACATGCAAAAAACTCATCAACTCACCTGCCATGTTAAGAAAATACATCTATATGTGACCGTGTATGCACACGTTTGACAAGTTTGTGTATCAATTTGCACTTTCTGCTACTTGTTGGATCAAAGTGATAGTACAACCATACAAGTTGTTTGTACGGTGGATGCTATTTACTCGTCACACAAGATCCATCACGGTACTAGTTGCTCACCAAGTTTTTGGTTCAGTTGGACCCTGCGACGATCATGTTTCATGTGAAATAGTACGTCTACCATCTCCAGGCTCCAGTTACGTTCCCCTGTCCACATGACCACAACTATCTAACAACAATGGCGTTGCCCTTCGGGTAGTCCATCGACGTCACGGTTTCGGCACGACCATCCTCGTCGGCGACGAACCTCCGCCAAAACCAGTGTGTCCGCCACACGGCCCCCATCTTCTCGATCGGCACGCCCTTGGTCTCCGGCAGGAAGGCCGCGACGAAGAGCGTCATGGCGAGCACCCACCCGCCGAAGAAGTAGAAGAGCCCGAACCTCATGTGGCAGAGCATCCGGAGGAAGGCCTGCGCGACGGCGAAGGTGCACAGCATGTTCACCGCCACGTTGATGCCCTGCCCCGCCGGCCTGATCTCCAGCGGGAACACCTCGCTCGGCACCAGGATGCCCAGCGGGCCCCACGACCACGCGAAGCCGGCCACGTAGACGCAGATGAACGCCACGATGGCCGCCGCGGACGTCTTCGGAATGGCCCCCTCGTCGCCGCCGCTCGCCCCGAACCCCACGCCGATCAGCGTTCCGATGATGATCTGGCAGACGAGCATTTGGCAGCCTCCCTGGAAGAAGAGCTTGCGGCGGCCGAGGCGGTCGACGGTGGCGATGGACACGAGCGTCGCCACGATGTTGACCAGCCCGGTGATCACCGCCGACATGAGCGACGCGTCCCCACCGAGCCCGATCGTCTTGAACAGCACGGGCGCGTAGAACATGATGACGTTGATGCCGGTGAGCTGCTGGAAGAAAGGGATGGCCACCGCCATGGTGAGCTGCGGCCTGTACCGGCGCTGGAGGATGTCCAGCCACGGCGGCCGTCGTCGGACGCCGCCAGACGATACCTCACCGCTGGCCGCCGCCACGAGGTCGTTGTACTCGTCTTCTATGTCATCCGTTCCGCGGATGCGGCGCAGGACCTGCCGCGCGTGCTCGTGGTGGCCGCGGTTGATGAGCGAGTTGGGCGTGTCCGGGAGGAACAGAGAGCCCACGGTGATGATGCTCGCCGGCACGGCGGCGAGGCCGAGGCTGAGACGCCATCCCCAGCCGGCCTTGATCTTGGCCGCGCCGTAGTTGACGAGGTTGGCGGAGAAGATGCCGACGGTGATCATCAGCTGGAGGCCGATGTTCAGCATGCCGCGGAGGCGGTGCGGCGCCATCTCCGACAGGTAGATCGGGATGGACTGCACGCATTGATGAGCAGAGCAGAAGAACAGAGAACACGCTTATTAATTTGAGTTCCTCTGTTCGTTGTTCGTTTCTTCATGGGACGGGAGACGAGTCAGTCGGATCTGGAACGAACATACCAGGCCGGCGAAGCCGACGCCGACGCCGAGAAGGATACGACCGACGATGAGCATGGAGACGTTCCGCGCGGCGGCGTTGAGGGCGGCGCCGGCGAGGAAGGAGACGCCGCCGCCGAACATGCACCATCTCCGGCCGAGCGAGCGCGCGACGGAGGCCACGAAGAAGGAGGCGGCGAGCGCGGCCAGGTAGAGCGACGACGTGAACGCGGTCAGCAGCTGGCTGTCGAACTTGCAGTACTGGCTGCCGCCCCGGGCCGTACGCTCCTTGCGGTACACGGACGGGAAGAACTCCTGCAGGAACGTGTCCATGGATGTCACGCCGCCTGCGTTGTCGTGTGCGACACAGATGAGTCAGTCATGTCTCTCTCTCTGGACAGATAGAGGATTAGTTTGTGACAGTGACACCACGGCTGAGGAACTACTGTAAACGAACGGACAGTTACCGGAGATGCCGATGTCGTAGCCGACGATGAGGCCACCGGTGGCGGCGACAGCGCAGGTGACGAAGACGTAGAGGGTGAGCCTGCCGGGGTACTCCTTCGTCAGTTGCTGCCCGGCTTCCGCCGCGGCCGGTGCTCCCATCGCGCGCGCTGGCCTCCGGGCACAGTCAGAGCTGGGATCCCTCAGGGAGAGATAAAGGACGCCGCCGCGTGCAGCCGGTGGACTCACGAGTCGCGAGGGATCATCTTCAACCTCGTGCCGTTTTGTATACAGACGGAGAGATAGAAGTCGTGGCCGGCGTCGCTGTCGCCGCGCCCACACTGCGTTCGCTGCTGTGAGCACAGTGCGGGCGCCGGGGAAACGGATAACGCGGCGGCTAACGATTCCGGCGGCCACACCTGTTGGTCAAACCAATTGGCCACGAGGCGCGCCGTCCTCGCTAGCGATCGAGCTCCGTGACGGTGGCATGGCGCCACCGCTCTGGTCAAAGGCGTCAGCGTGAGGTTTCTTGAGCGATTTTTGGAGTGGCTAGTTGCTTGCAGAGTTGCTATCGGATGTCACCTCGGTGTGCCAATCATTGAACTTGCAACCATGGCGTAGTACCCTCTTTCACCGTACTGTACAAACAATTTTGGACCATAATTTTTTTCAGGGCCAACAGTATTTTTTGAAAATTCTCCGTCTACCTGGGCTTGGCCCACAATAGCATCTGGATTCTGGACTGGGCTTTCTTCTAAAAAACAGGAATGTCTAAAAAAGGCATGGTTATGATCAAATGAGATCCTCTCCAAAGAAAAAACAGAACAGATCAAATGAGACGGGAATGTTATATCTACACAATATCATTTAAATTTTTAAGCTAATTTAATATTCAACACTTTTAATTTAAAGATATTTCAGAGTCTGAATCGTAGGAGCAATAGATCCTGTATGAATATTATGTAAAGAAATTATAAAAACAATTTCAATTCGAAATTTTGTTGTGTAGCAAAATTTTAGGTTTTCAAATTTTGAGCAGCTTCTGTATTGAACACTTTTTAATTTGAAGAGTTTCGGTGCCGTAGGTATAATGGATTGTCTGTAAATATTTATGCAAATGAATTGTGAAAGCATTTTGAACTTATAAAATATGCTTTATGATTAAGTATTAAATTTTAAAATTGTGAGAAAATTTGATATTGGACATCCTTTATTTTGAACATGCTTTGGTGCTCTAAGCATCTCCATAATAATTTCGTTACACGACAATTTTCCTGTCCCTAGACATTTATATTTTATTCCAAAATAAAGATAAATTAATTATAAATTATTGTACTAGGGTATTCAAAATTATGTCGCTCCCGGTCTAAAGAAGCAAATGCAAAAATATCTCACGTAAAATTGTGTGATGTTATATTAAAGGTATAGCACAACATTTTGGAAAAACCTTTGAACAATGTTTGTGGATTTTTTTAGAAAAACTACATTGGGTTCCACATATACTGGGTTTAGTGGGCAGATGGGTCCATGGCAGGGCCTTATTTTGGGGTCACATTTCATAGAATTGCTACAAATTAGGGCAACACCGATCTAGAGCGTCGACGCGGCTGATTCGAGAACCGTGAGATTGTGGGTGACATGGAGCACAACTGGGCTGGCCATCGTGCCGACTGCCGAGCTTGGGCCGTCGTACAAGCCCATGGGGCGGGCATGCCCATACTGCCCATTTGGTTATCTAGCTGTATTGGGACGGAATGAATAATGTGTTATTAAGGCATTTATATATAAAAATACTTTCTTCATGTTCATTTACGTGGTGACAAACACTATGACTTTTTTTTAAAAAAAATGTGCACAACACCATATATGATGATTGCACAGCAATAAATATTATGAAGCCCCGTGCAAATCACGAGCTCAATCCGTGGGAACCAGAAGAGGCTGCTTCTTGTCCTCCCATTGGTTCAGTCTCTTCCTGGCTTCTTCAACCTGCAGAAAGACACTTAATAAGGAGTACAAATAAAAATTAAGCTGCAAATTTAAGGTTATTTTTTTCGGTTTACTAAAATTTTCCAAAGAACTACATATAGTCACATATTATGCATATGGCCTATTTGTTTGTTAGAGCATGCGATCTTTTTCTCTTTTTATAATATACTGTTTCATTTTGGTTTATAAATTAGCCTAAAATGGAGGTAGCACATCCATTTTATTATCGAGATTGCACTACCGGATTTTGTTAGTTTGCCGAGTGCCATACTGTCAATTGCACTTGGCAAACTTTTTGCCGAGTGTACCACTCGGCAAAAGATACTAGGCAAACACCTTGGCACTCAGCAAACTCACTTTTCCGGTAGTGTTGACTCTCCATTTTGGCTTATATATACATTATCCCTCTAGTTTTGATTTATAAGTTAGCCTATCTTTCCCTGACAAGTATTGTGGCAACAATAGTGGTATGTATGACAAGTTCCAACGTAGAGGGCTAATTTCACTTCCAAAGCTGTTCCAATTTGTTTACAGAAATCACCCCAATTTAAATTGATTTCAGAATTTTGTTCTAATAAGATGGTTGTATGAAGTACTTTACAATCTACACATACCTCTTTGTTCCAGTCTGTCCTGAAAGTGACCCAGAACAAGATGATCGTCTGGATGCATGTGCCACCGAGCATCCCAGTCCATATTCCCTATCAGGAGCATGTAAAATTTTTGCCAATTAATTCGACGATTCTGACAAATTGTTAAGACCAAAATAAAATAGAAAGATCAAATATGTATGCGCATAGTCTGACAGTCGGTCACTAGAAAATGGTGTGCTTACCTTTGCTCCAAGATGGAATTTGAAGCCGAGGAGAACGCCGAGAGGGATACCCACGAAGTAGTAGCAGGCAACGTTTATATACGCTACAAGCTTCTGCCACCCACAGCCGACAGCCACGCCTGATGACCATAGAAGCAAGCTTCAGATGACGCAAAGGAACTCGTGGATCGATCATTTTCCGGTAGTGATTATTACTACGAAGGTACCTGAGAGGACGGGCTGGATGCCGTTAAGGATGAGCGTGGCGGCGAGGAGCGGGCAGAGGTCGGAGACGGCGCGGGCGACCGTCTCCCCCTCCGTGAAGATGTAGCTGATGTGGTCACGGAAGATGAGGAACACCACCGCCATTGCCACCGTGATCACGAACGACAGCGCCGTCACCACCACCACCGAGAACGCCGCCGCCCGCGGGTGCCCCGCGCCAAGCTCGTTCCCAACTCGCACACTGCACATATATATATTTATATAGCAGTCATGGAAACAGTGGGGAGAAAATGAAATCGCAATGCAAGTTCGAGACATCAATCAGAGGACAGGCCGAGAAGTGCGTTTTTATAATTCAACCTCGCAGCAGCATTAAAACCAACAGAGATCCTGAACACCCATGCAGCAAGCGTCATACTGTCCAAGAAAATTAAGGAAATCAATTGGTTTCCATGTACTATATATTCATGCAAACCAAAGAAAACATCCTTTTTAATTTCGATTAGGAATGCAGGAACCAGGTTATTATATGCATGATTACCAGACTGTCAGAGAATCGAGGGCGAGCTGAGGATCGTCGAGGAGACCGGCCATGAGGATGAGGATCTGGAAGTACCAGACCTCAAGGCAGAGCATCACGGCGGACGCCGTCGACAGCTTGAGGAACTCCGGCAAGCCGGAGAACGCCCGGCGGGAGAGCCCCGTCCACGTCCGCCGGCACCGCTCGCTGGTGGCGATGTACACGAACTGCGCGGCGACCATGACCCACCAGCTGAGGCTGAGCACGAGCGACGCGCCCAGGAGGCCCATGCCGAGCCCGTACACCGCCAGCCACTCCAGCGCCAGGTGAAGGACCAGCGCCGCCGCGGAGATGTAGGCGCTGGGCGCCACGATGCGCTGCGCCTGCAGGAACTTCTGGATGGGGAAGTTGGCCGCGTACGCGAAGATCTGAGGGATGAGGCCGTACACGAACACGGCGGCGGCGCTGGCGATCTCCGGCGACTCGCCGAGGAGGATGAGTATCCGCCGGGAAAAGGCGTAGACGGCCGTAAGCGGAACGCCGACGGCCATGAGCAGGATGGTCGAGCGCTGCAGGTAGATGCCCAGCATCTCGTACCTGTGCGCGCCATAGGCCTGGCCGCACAACGTTTCCACGGCGCTGCCCATGCCAAGCTGCACACAGTTGTATTTCAAATGTCAGCATCCAGTAATCGAATGAGGTTCTCTGGTGAAAATCTCACTCGACACATTGGATATTTGATACTAACTATGAATATTTTAAATAAAGAGACTAATTACAAAACTAGAGTGAAAATAACAACTTATATTTTTTTAATAAGACTTAAGGTAAAAAAAAGTTAATAAATTGTAATTTCAAACTAAGGGATACCTATTATTAATGTATGGTCTTTATTATATAACTTAGATTCAGGTGTAGGGTTACTTTAAATTTTAATAATGACATGATTAGATAATTTATATGCGAATGTAAGGGTTTATTTGTTATTATTTTTTATAATGGCATAGAAGTTACTTTAGATTATTTTTTATAATGACAAATGTGATAATTTAGACACATATTTAGGGGGTTAGTTTAGCCTATTTTTATAATGTCATCGGTAAGTAATTTATTAGAAAAGATAACCGATCCAATGGATATTATGGTTAGATTTGTTGGATTGATGACTGAATGTTTCTAATTTTTGTGGAAATTAATAGGATTTCTCATGTTTTAAGTGTCGATCTAGAATTCTATGTGCTTCACGTGGAGGCTTCAAAATAGTCTCTAATTAGTAATAGTACAAGATATATAGATGTATAGGAATAGGATGATCCCTTTTTTGTTTGAATTTCTAGAGGGTCTGCCCTAAAGATGGGCGACAGGGGATTAAACACAACAAAGATTTTCTTACTCTTCTATTTTTAGGTTTTTGGAATTAACAAGTTTTAGCGCATATACAAGTTGTTCCTTTGTGTGAGCAGACCCATCCCTGTAGTACAGATTGAAGGGAGAAGAGTAAAAACGTAAGTCAGAAACAAATACAACAGACGATGCGCATGCTACCCAAAACAAATGGATTTGTGCCTTACGAGAGATCACTATGTACAGAACGGCAAGAGCAAGAGCAAAAACAAAATCACACTCTATTACATACCATGAGGCCGTAGGCGAAGGTCTGGATGCCGTTGTTCCCGAGCGCCGAGGCCGCGAGCTGCAGGTTGCCGAGGTGCCCGCTGAAGATCTGCGTCGAGATGGACAGCATGTTGTTGAGCATGTACACGACCACGGCCGGCGCCGCGATCGGCGCCAGCAGCCGGAGCTCTACCATGGCCGCCCTGGAAGCCCGGCGTGCCCATGGCGCCTCGCGGTCGGAGAGGATGCCCTCCAGCCGGCCGCTCAGCTCATGGTGCGACGTGTGTTGACTGCGGCCGGCAGCCATGTATGTATCCGTCCTTTGCTGCGCTACGGTTCTACTGTTCTAGAGCTCACACTGATCACAAAGCCACAAAGGGATTAAGGATGAAAGGTTAGTGAGCCACTGAAATATTCTATATGTTACTATGGTAGAGCTAACCGCATTTCTTTATCATCGGCAGTTCAGCACGTACCTACTCCTCCTAGCATTTTACTATGTTTTGTTGGATCCTTTTCATTTTTTGTTTGAGATGCTCTTGAATATGTAACTTTTTTTTTTGACTTCACCAAGGTCGTCACTGTCTCCTTGCATCTGCCTGGTGTGAGTGTGATTAGTTGGGAACCAAAGTATTGTTGTCTTCTTGTTGCTCTATTCGAAATTGAAGAAATAATAGGACTACTCTCGACCATTAGTCCTTGGACACTGAATCTAGACAGCGAGATTATATTTAAGGCTCCATTGGCGTCCGGTTAGACACGATTCACCCAATCAAAGGGTATAGAAATTATTAGGAAAAGCAATCCCAGTAGGAATCATTTCAGGTGTCAGTTCCCAACGAACCGAATGGGTTTAAAGGGGCCTACATATGGTGGGACCCACTTTTGGGTCCCGTGGGTCAATGGTAGGGCCCAACGTCGCCAGGTGTCATGGGTCCACTGTGGGGATCGACGTCAGCAAATCCTACACATGGGGTCACGTACCCTATGCCGTTGTGAAACCTCTCCGTGTAGCTGGGCTAGCTGGCCCCACAATAGCCCAATTGGGCTAGGTTTTCTGACTTGGGTTGGTCCTGGCTTTCACACAAAAAACAAAAAAAATGTCCAAGAAAAGCATGGTTATCATATCAAATAACTCTAGCTTGGAAAAATATAGAATTTGTGAATGTTATTATTACAGAATATCATTTAAATGGTGCATCTATTAATATTACTAATCGATTTTTTCCACTGTGACCTTTGCGGAGTATTTTGTTCTCTTTTGATCATACTCTCACACACCATTATTGACACTGGGGATACATTCAGGGCCCCAGCAAATTATCGGGGGCCCTGGGCGGCCGCCCCGCCTTCTATAACTACAGGGTCGGCCCTGTGCTTACTATCCCTTTCAAATATTGACAATCTGTTTCTCTAGCCTTTGTGGCACCATTAATTTATCTGGAATATTTTAAAATTTTATTTAGTGTCTTATGATCACAATAGTTTTCTTATGATTGTTGAATTATATATTTTTATGGACTTATAAATCACATCATTGGTGTATTTTAAGTTTGCAAACATAAACTCTAAACAAAAGGGAGTTTGCATAATTTCTACGCTACATTGTGTGACATTTAGCAACACATTAGTATACCAATAATACACCATACATTTTTCATTCATTCATCAAAATACCTTGCAGCTATGTGTTGCACAATTGTTAATTATGAGTGCTTTGCAGTACATCCCAAGCATTTATTACCAATAAATACATGATGCTGCAGTAAAGAAATCCCACTAGATTTACAACATCACCAGACATTTGAGCATGCACCAGATAACATAACTTTCATACCTAAATATTAGCATCGATCTCAGATGTTTAGTATATATACCCTTGTTGGGGATTTTAGTTCATTGTATTTATAATCAGTTTTACGCCCATGATGAACACCAGTTGATGAGGTAATAAGATAGGCAACGTTCTTCAACCTTGGCCACCGCCACCACCAGAGCCACCCCCAACAGCTCCCCCAGCTGCCCCAACTCCACCGCCTTCTCCACCTCCGCTGCTACCATTCGCATTTCCATACCCTCCTCCACTCCCTACCGCGTTGCCGGAACGCCCAACACCACTGCCACCACCAGAACCACCACCATTCCCCCCCTCCACACCTCCTCCGCCGCCGCCGCCCGCGCCAACGCTGACTCCATCACGGCCAATGTGAACGCCAACGCCGCCTCCACCTCCGCCTCCGGCATGGACGCCTCCGCCGCCGCCGGCGCTAACCGCGCCGCCTCCGCCACCGCCGATCCCGACATCGACGCCGCCGCGTCCCACGTCGATGCCGACGCCGGCGCCCGCTCCGCCGCCGGCGCTCGCGCCGCCGCCGCGGGTAGTGCCAGCTCCGCCACCGAACCCACCACCGATGCTCACGCCGCCATGGCCGATGCTCACGCCGAAACCACGGCCGCCTCCCTGCCCGCTGCCGCCGGCTCTGATGGAGAAGGACTTGCTGTCGTTGACGGCGGTGTTCTTGTAATCGGCGAGAAGCCTTGCATGGGTGAGCGGGAGGAGGAAGAAGAAGCACGCTAGTAAAGCTGAAATGGTCAGGCGGCAAGGTGAGCTCGCCATGGGAGTGTGCATGGATGGAAGGATGGTTGCTTTCAGCTTCAGCTTGCTGCGCTACTCATCAAGGGCAGCTTTTTATAGAGCTAGCCAGTTATGCTATGCTAAGCGATTATTCACGAAGTAATCTCAAGGAGGTGAGAAAGGTGATCGTAGTGAGCTGTGAAGCACACTAGTCCATGTTGAGAGGTGAAGTGGACCACATGGCTACGAGAATTATTGCTAGGTGTACTTGTCTAGCTACATTATATAAAGGTAAATTATTAGTAATTTAGGATAACAGAGGTCGTGTTTAGTGTACAGGACCATACATATACACAACGAATTGTGCTTCTGGAGGTTAAAAGCTTTCTGACTTTCAGTTATCTACATTCAATGAAATAGTGATCACTTAGGCCAGTCTCAATGGGGGGTTTCATGGAAGTTTTATGGGTCTTAAATACACTGCCACATCAGCAGTTTTGCTGACGGGTAATTAAGAGGGGGAGTTTCATAGGATGTGAGGGGAGTTTCATCACCATGAAACCCTTGTGGCACAGTTACCTAGTTTCATCAGCAGTTAATAAAACTCCCACTGAGACTGGTCTTACTGAAAGAAAAGCTTGTGCCAAAAATCCATATTTGCATGGTGGTGATACGCGGTAGGAATTTTAAGTCGATTTGCTATTCGTTAATATATATGTGGCTATGTGCCACAGGAAACTTTTAATACCTGAAATGATTGTTGAATTTATGAATTATTGATTTGCGCGACCCAACGTAATAGAATTTAGAACGAACTTCCTTGGTGATGCATTGTTTATTTGAGATATGTTACAACATATGCGGACTTGGCTATGATATACACTTCGGTATATACAGAAAACCCAACATGATGGGCGTGTGTATACCAAACAATTTCACTGCATGTCGTATTCAAGGAAAGGAATAGGGAATATGTTGCTTTGATCTTTAGAAAACAGATATGCAACCGTTCACACCTACTTTGATCATTCAAAATGCGAAGATTTCACATGACCTTTGCAGCTCATTTTCCCTGCTTCCACATTTTGCTTTTCTGTTCCAGTTGCTTTGCAGCTGTGACAAAATTGGATCGAATCTGATCTACTGGAACATTCATGCGCTAAGCACCTCTGGATGCCTCAGGTTGACACATTTGTGCCAACTGGTTGCTAACAAGCTTTCAGTTGGTGTCCAAGGAAAGTCCGTGCGCCCATTACAAAGTGGTCTATCCATTTCTTAGGCAACTAATTTGTTCGTGTTGACTTATTTGGACTGTTAACCCTCTTGACCTGTTCTGACTTGCAACGTTTGTAGACGGTAAAGTTACGCCTCCCTCTTTGCCATGCTTCATAACAAGTTATCAAGTTCTGTCAAAATTCATAACATATAGTATGTCTATGACTATATATCAAGGTTTTTCTCAACACATGTTTGGCACGCTGCCGAAGGTTTGTCTAGAATCCATGTAGTATGCCCCATAAACATTATTTAAAATTAATCCATAAACTTGTGGGATCTTACGTAGATTAGTAACTTTAGGATATATAAGTGCTAGAAGTTCGTTTGACAAGGACTCATTTGGATGACACAATACATCACCACACTGTCATGCCAAGCTTTTGCTATGGTGTAGCCAACAATTGGTTACCCACACACCGTATGGTAAAGAGAGTCATATTGCTTAAAAAGTGTGGCAAACTATGATAATTTAGAACGTCAAAGAGAGTCATATTGATTAAAATTTGTTACCCACACATCAGAATTATTTAATGCAATTGAAAATGTATAGGGTAAATTATTTATTTTTGTTACCAATGCTATGATAATTTAGAATTTTAAATACATATTTAGAGACTAATTTTCATTTTTTTCATAATGCAGTGGTTGGTAATTTGTACATAGATTTAAGGATTCTTTTAGATTATATTTGTAGTGTCAAAGCTCCTATTTAGAAATAGAGTTATTTTAGACTACTTTCTCATAAAAGCAGGGGTGGATAATGTTTTGAATATGATACAAAATAGATAGAATTTTTATCATTGATAATAATAAAGATTAAAGGGTACCAAATTGATGGTAGGATATTTTTTAAGATTTCTAGGATTTATATATTTTCTAGCGTATCATGTGTGAATTAACGTTGAAGCCGCAAAAGTATAAAATATTAAATGTTGCATGGCTTTGAAATGGGCAATAACAAGGGGGAAATACGACAACATATACAATGGTCTTGTTTTTATGGAAAAAAAATGACATCGCTGCTACCAATAAAAAATATTGCAAATGAGATGTAATCATAATATTTGATTATTAAAAGCCTTTTCGTAATGGAAATAGCTAAATTGTTGTAAAAATTGAGAATAGTTAATGATCAATATATTATATAGATATTCAAAAGATTTGTTGTTAATAAACATGCCACGACATGGGTGCCCCAGTAATAACAACAACTTTGTCCACGACACTCTAAATACCACCATCTATATCTCGGTTTGGATAGTCATTTCAAAATATTCCTCCTCCATGTTATGAGTTCTCCAACAAAGTTGCCAAAATTCATGCTCTATACCCTATTAACCTATTATATATTGGCAACTGAATTATTTGAAACAATAAAATTGTAAGGGCTATTTTTTGAATTCTTGTGACATCTTCCTTGATTATTTGGAAAATTAATAGTTTCCCAAAATTCAAATAATTTACCAAAATGTTTACTTTGAGAATTATTCGTTTAAAATTAACAATATTTTTGTGTTGAATGCAATTAAAATGGATTATTTGTTATTGATTCTATTTGCTCTATGATTTCCATGATTTTAGGAGTTCAATAGTAACATTTTGAATTTTTTTATAGAGGGTGACTGAACATAATTTTGAAACAAAATGGCATTGAACAAACATCAGGCCTTATTGTCAGCTTCGCAGTAAGGATTGAAAATAGGAGGTTTGGATAGCGTGTTACTCATGGCTTGCCAAAATTTTCTCACAACCTAGATGGTTTTGTTATTGTTATGGTTATGGAGATGGAGGGTCCGATAACACAGTTCTACTGGAGCTGTTTTTTTGGTTGAATATCATCGTGACTAACGATTAAACAATTGTTTGATTTTCTTTTCTTCAGTGCATTGGTTGTGGGGAATAAACAAATATTTCACTATTTATATGATGGCACTTCTTTGGTTCACCAAGGTACAACAATAAGTTGGAGAGAAAATGGGAAATTAGCTGCCCTATTGCATGGCATGCTCTAGCTCTACCCTGGAAGCTAAACGCTAAAGTTGCTCTAAGTTTACAACTCAGCTCAAGAAATATGAGGTCTAGATGGCGTTACTCAGGGGTCAAATTTGGCTCTCCACCAAGATGGTTTGCTATTGCCTTAAAGTTGCCCACACTTCTGCTGGTTGGTAAAAAAAATTGCTAGAGCTGTTTTATTTAACAGCCAAATATGGATATGGTCATACAGACGGCCATACTAGTGGAGATGGTAAGAACAACTATAGCTCAAGAAGCAGGGAACAATTGGTATTGATTGGTGGTGTGAAACTTGGTCTTCACAGTAAAACTGGTTGCGCCCCAAAAAAAAAAATCCAAGTTCTACTTCTAGCCCACATTGCCACTGGTAACAATGATGGCATCCGGCATCAGGGTGCGTTTAGATAGCCTAAAGATTTCTCGAAAATATACTGTTTATCGAAAACACCGTAAATAAATAGTGTTCTATGAGTAGAAGGGATGAGATGAATACAGAAAAGTTGAATGAATAGTATATTTTTTGAATTTTTTTTAAAACTAAACGCACCCTCAAGTTGAATTGAGCCCACCGTGCCTTTTTTCCCGTTGGACAGCAGTGGGCCAATGGCACGAGGAAGCGGAAGCGCAGGAACCCGCAAAATCTTGCGCCGCGACTCGGCCGCACCAAACGGACCGGGCCAGCAACAGCAAATCCCCCCTGTTCAAAATTCGGATGGCCACGCTCCTCGTCCTCTCGCCTCCGGCGGCTCGTCTCGCTCCTCTGCTCCGCCGCCTCAGCCCAACGCCCTCCCTCCTCCGCCACCTCGCCCTGCCCCAGAGGGCAAGGGTCTCCACGTCGCCCTCTCGAGCCATGTCCCCCGTTCCCATTCTCCGTCTGCCGTCGTCGTGGGACAGCGCCGACGACCCGCTGGATTTCAGCGCGGTCGCCGGCGTGTTCTTCCCGCTCCGGCGGCGCGCGACGAAGCGGAAGCGCGCGGCGTCGCCGGAGTTCGTCGACGTGCGCGCCGCCGCGGACAAGCGGGCTGGCGGCGCTGCGGAAGGAGGGGAGAAGGCGCCCGCCGCCAAAAAAGGTTTGTTTATTAGGGGTTTCCTTTTTCTTTTTCGCATTACAAGATTTGTTTTTTTTTTGTCTATATCCGTTGGTGGATGAGCCGACGATTGCTTCCCCATGCCCCTTCCAGAGGGGTTATTTGTTCTTCCCTTGGGTTACGATTGCTTTTTATCTTGATTCTTTACAGCATTTTGTGTTGTTACGTCAAATAACACATTGCAAGATTAGATTTTTGAAGGGCATAGATACTTCACTTTGGTTTGTGGGGGCCTGGGGGGTTCTGGAGACATTGATGTCTACAATCAGTGCGAAATATGCAATTTGATATTGCAATGTTCCTGAATCCTAGTTATATTATACTTATACTCAATGTGTTGCTGATGAATGCAATAAACTTACTATAATCCAATAATTCAAGAGCATATAAGGTGAGTATATTAATCTAAAATTGTCACTAAAAATTTGTTCATGCTAGAAGCTGAGTTTATCTTTCAAATGTATAAATATACTACCATCATTGTCTGCTATGGTCATGCTAATAACTAAATTACTGTTCCATAGGAAATTTAAATTGCCATTTGGATAAGAAGACAGTCAAAATAATGACATACAATGTCTGGTTCCGTGAGGATTTGGAACTGACTAGAAGGATGAATGCTATTGGAGCTCTAATTCAGAAACACAGCCCAGATCTTATATGCTTTCAGGTCCTTAATTCGAATTATGCATTATTTATTTTCTGCTTCTGCCTGGATATTCATATGTGGAACTGCAGGAGGTCACCGCAGACATATATCGGATTTTTGAAAAATCTGATTGGTGGCAAGCATACAAATGCTCATTGTCACATGAGACAGCCATGAACAGAGCATATTACTGCATGCAGGTATAAATCATTGCCCATGCTTAATGTGAGATTGACGAGGGTATGTAAGCACCTTTTGCAGGTTATAGTTACAGTCTATTACGATTTCACAGAGTCAATGTGTTTATGTATATTTGCTGTCAAGTTTTGAAATGCCGTTTCGTATGACTGCACTCTAATAACATGGGGCTGCGGTTATGTTTTGTTGGACGCATAGATCTAATTCATGCCATAGTTTTGATACTGATTTAGTTTCCATTTCAAATGATTAGTTGCTAACTCAAGGTTTTTCTTAATTTGATCTATATCATGGTCCATAGTTCAGGATATTAAAAACTTTAGATGTAGCTGGATCTAAATAAAATATGAGCTAAATCACTGTTCCCTCAGAATCTTAGAAAGCTTTAGGATATAGATGTCCTGTTACTATTAAGCACTCATGCGGTCATGCCCATCTGTACTCAGCATGGATAAGCTGGTGCCACTATACAGCTTACAACTGTTGAGGCACTCAACAAAATATACACATGGCTGCCCAGACACTGATTAGCTTCCTACTCCTCAGCATATCATTAAGAAAAACACCCACATATTTTGTCTTTTACATGTTGAATCATTTTGACTTTGGGTTGTTTGCCTCACAATTCCTTTTTATGATTAGCCTTTGGTGCCTGAACTTTCCACATCCAGAAACACTAATGCTTATGCATTTTATTGTTGCCAATCAGTTGGGGTTGAGGATGCTATAAAACTAATGCTTTGTGTAGTTCATTTACCTTTTCTTGCCTCGTAATGTAACTTTGTTGCAAATAAATCCAGATGAGCAAACTGCCCGTGAAGTCATTTGACAGAAAACTATTCTCTGACACATATATGGGACGGGAGTTGTGCACAGCTGATGTCGTTGTTGGAGGTTTGATCAATTTGGTGGTCGCTACAAGCCACCTTGAGAGCCCATGTCCCTGACCTCCTACTTGGGATCAGATGTTCAGCAAGGAAAGGGTAGCTCAGGCAGATGAAGCTTTGAGAACTCTGGGAGCCTTCCGCAACGTAGTATTCTGCGGTGACATGAACTGGCATGATAAAGGAGATGGACCCTTCCCCCTACCAGATGGTTGGATCGACCCATGGACTGAGTTGAAGCCAGGTGAAGATGGGTTAACTTACGACACGAAAGCAAATGTCATGCTGTCAGCTAATCGCAAGCTGCAGAAGAGACTGGACCGGTTTGTGTGCAAGTTGTCAGATTTCAAGGTTGAAAGTATTGAGATGATCGGGAAGGAGGCAATACCGGGTATCACATACATTAAGGAGAAGAAAGTCAGGCAGGAGATCCGCCAACTGGTGCTACCTGCCTTTCCCAGCGATCACTTTGGGCTTGTTCTGACTATCAGCAACCAGGTCTGAAAAGATCTGATTGTGGTCCAGAAACTACTATGTGACATATGACCCTCTTTTGTAAATAGTAGGTAGTAGCATATCCTAACAGTCTCACGGAAGCGTTAACCATGATTGTGGCTGATGCTGATTGACAATATTATAGGCCTAGGATCATCCCGGTGCCACCAATTTTGGATAGTTAAGGAGGCACCCATTTACTATATGTGTAAATATTCCTGGTTGCATATTGGTTGACTTGTCAATATTCAGGCCATTCTCTTGCTCTACTGCTCCTGTGAATTTTGCTTCAATATACGTATTTCGTTACCCATTTCTCGTTGGATTTGCCACAATGCCTTATATATATGTCATAAATCGCATTGCGCTCATTGATGAAAGGGAGTGATCCTGAGATCACCTTGACGGTTGCTGCTTTTACAGTGAGTAATTTATGCTAATTGACACCATGTTGTTGGTAGAGAGAGCGGAGCGGGCTCATCAGCCTTTTCTGACCGAGAGACATTCTAGACGGGCGGCGAGGATGCATGGTAGTCGTGTACGTAGCGTAGCGTAGTTGCCTCGTACCAGCAGGCGGTTGACGATCTGGCTGGCAATGGCGAATTAGCAGGCAAGCAATGAAGGACAAGACGGCGTGCAACAATAACAGAGCCAGCCATGCCATGCATGGATGGTCTCTATAGAAGTTACAATCTCTGATCGATGTGAGGTATATAACTACCAGCCCACAGACCATCGAGCGTTCATCAATTCATCCATCAAATCATCCCGTAATGGCTTTCCTCTCCATGACCTCATCGACACCTCGCGTCCTCTTCCTCGTCTCTCTTGTAGTCGCCCTCGCCATGGCCGCCGGTGCAGCCGAGACGGCGGCGGAGAGCGGCCGCCGGCCCATCCACCTTCACTTCTACATGCACGACATCACAGGTGGCCCCGGGCAGACGGCGGTGCAGGTGGTCAAGGGCCCGGGCCCACCGCACCCGGTGATGCCGGGGTCCCACTTCGGCGACACCACGGTGTTTGACGACGCCCTGACGGAGGGCCCCGGCGGCGTGTCGTCGTCGCGGCTGCTCGGCCGCGCGCAGGGGACGTACACGCTGGCGTCGCTCAGGGAGCCCGTTCTGTCGGTGGTCATGACCGTGGTGCTCACCGGCGGCGGCGGCGGCGGCGGCGGCGCGTACAACGGCAGCACCATCGCCGTGGTGGGCAGGGACGACGTCTCGGCGAGCGTCAGGGAGCTCGCGGTGGTCGGCGGCACCGGCGCGTTCCGGGGTGCCACGGGCCACGTGCTGTGGCGGACGGCTAGGATGGAGTCTAGGGACCACATGGTGCTGGAGCTCGACGTCTACGCCACCGTGCCGGCCGCTAGTCCGCCGCCGCCGCCTCGCGCATTCGCGCCGGCGGGCCTGAACGACGTCAGCCTCGAGTGACATGGCTTTGATTTTGGCCATGCACGCTATAGCTCATCGTATAAATTGAACTTCTTCTAGTTCCGCAAATGTTTGTTAAAAACAGTTGATTATTAGAATTGGTGGTGCTACTGCTGGGTCCAAAGTTCGAAATTGTAAGTTAATTTGCGTTGAAACCAATAAAATCTGAGTGATTCTTTTCAGAACTAAAATTGTGAACGGCCGGCAAGGTAAAGTTGTTTGAACTTTGACTCGTTGGCGTCATCTCCATTATTCGAATTAAGTGTACTTAATCCGCACTATTTCTCTGGTGAGGTGTTATATTTAGCAATTTCCAATAATGCCATGTCCTTAAAAATCTTACGATTTTCTTAATTTGTCACTAAAAATGCCGGGTGCAATGTTTTATGAAACATCATAAGTCTGATCCTCTGTATGTTCGTCATAGTTTTTTTTATTTAATCAATAGATTCCTCGTAATATTTGGTAAACTTCTACATGCTCGGTCTTTCACTCTTCTCCATGATCGTCATCTAACCTAGGTAACCCCTAATCTTTATATAAATTACCTATACATATGTGTGAAGTGATGAGCATACTAATTTTCATGATGAACATATGGCTCAAACAAAAGGGTTCAACTAAATTCATATCAAACACCTATGGAGGCATGACGTAAGGTGAAAAGAATTCCTTAACTTACTAATTAAACAATAGCAAAGACGCACGTGTAACACGCACGTCAGACAAATAAAATTGTTACTGGCATTGTGTCACACCGGATCTTCGTTGGAGCACAGAGCGCCAGATTCAAGGTGAGTTTAGATTCGGGGAAAAAACAATATAGATCCAGAAAAAAGAGTATAGGTTGTGCTGGGAAGCGTGTTCTGTGAGTGGGAGAGATGGGATGAATAGGGAAAAGTTAGATGAATAGTGTTTTTCTAGGAGAAGTTGGGTGAACTAAACTCACCCTCAATGCAAGTTTTGCTGTCAGCTGCCTAATGATCGTGTGACGTCCACCCTTTGACGTCCACAACACTTTTTTCTATGGATTCTGTTGACGCTTTTTCTGGTCAACACACGATAAGCGCCAGATTGCTCGGGCCGCAAACAAACCAGATCACAGTCAGCCTACAGAAACCGGATGTTCCGGTTTGGAAGTCGGATGTTCCGGTTTTGTAGGGCTTCGCCGGAATCGGTCATTCGAGAGGGTAACTACCACACTTACGTGGTGGTGAACGGCTAGGTTTACAAGCAAACCAACAAAGGATAACCAACGCGCTTACGTGGCGAAGAACGACTAGTTTACAAGCAAACTAGCAAAGACCGTCGATGCTCACGCCCGAGAGGGACCCCGTCAGGGCGTGGACGTCGCCGGACGTGCCCTAGGTCGACCAGCAAGCCTAGAACGCCATCAATGGCCGTGGAGATCACGATGGACAGCAAGAGAGGATGGAAAAGCTCAGGGTTTAGAGATGAAAAGTAGATGCATAATGATTGATTCGATTGGGATTAGCTCAATCGGCCATGACCCTTTATATTTATAGTGAGGTCTAGACCCAGTAAGAGTCGATAATTATACAAATCCCGTGCCTAAATACAACTCCTAATTCGAAATAGACTGCAAATCCCGGAACTTCCGGTTTCCCAATCCGGAAGTTCCGGTTTTACCCGGGTGCAGTTACTCCCGAGGTCATAACTCTCTCATCCGAAGTCCAAATCGGACGTTCAATATATGAATTTTGATCGTCTTGGCGAGGCCTACGCAGGTGAAGTCCAATCAGCATTTGGAGAACTTTATCAGGACCGGAAGTTCCGGTTTGAGAAAACCAGAGGTTCCGGTTTTTCTGGACTGGCAGCAAAACCAATAAGTGCCAATTTTGGTTGTCAACAAATTCTTTTTTCACCGTGGAACTTTAACCCAAATTATATACAGTCGTTAACAGATGGGTCCACCTACATGTAGTACTTGAGGGGCCTAATTTTTTTGGTGGAGACGCAGACTAACCAAATTGCAGACGTAGCTTCTGTTGTTTTCCGTGCGTGTAGCTGCAGCGTTGCCTGGCCTCGGAGAACAACGTCAGTGTCTAGTTTCTTTGGGGGAACGTCAGTGTCTAGGTGTGTCTACAAGACTACATACTAACTGACTCTAACTGTAATGGGCTTATACTTTATAGGCCACGCTGATATTGCTTTCGGCTTTTGGGCTAGCTAATTGTGTCTTTGATGTAATCGAGCCGGACTGTGTGCTACGCCGTTGACCTTGGTTAATATGACTAAATAAAGTGAACTCGTGCGAGTCTCTTGGCCATCTTGCCACATGCTTGGAATCGCCCTTCCACACGGCTGCTCTTGATTCCAGGGAGAAGGAGCCATCAGCCAATCGCAGTTGATTTTCAGAGAACCTGACTTCAAAATCTCCCTTGTTTTCTTCTACTTTACACCTTATCAATTCCTTCTCAGAAATATTCATTGTCTCCATTGCTGGATCTCAATCCAAAGAGCCAACAGCAGACAATTTTATTCTCTCGCCCTATATATATGTTTCCCCTATATATATGTTTCCGATTTCTTTCATACCTTCACATTATTATGAACATCAAAAGCAAGTCGGACTGCCAGTCTCACGCTTGCGATGTATGCTGACGATGCCGTCATCTTCTTAAACCCAACCAGCACAGACGTCAGTAACCTCAAAAGCATCCTGCTGCATTTTGGGCAAACAACCGGCCTGCAGACAAACCTGGGAAAAACTAGCGTCACACCTATTGCATGCGACAACGTCGATCTGGACAACATCCTAGCTGACATGCCGGTTGCTAGAGCATATTTTCCAATCAAATATACCTTGGATTGCCACTCACAGTAAGACGCCTTCAGAAAATCGACTTTCAACCGATGGTAGATAAGGCGGCTGCAAAGATGTCCACATGGCATGGAAGGAACCTAACGCAAACAGGGCACCTCTGTCTAACCAAGTATGTCCTCTCCTCGCAGCCAATATACCTATTAACTGCACTAAAACCGACAAAAGAGACGCTGGAGGACACCGACCAAGTCCAGAAACGGTTCTTCTGGGCAAATAGCAATGAACTAACTGGAGGAAAGTGCAAAGTCAACTGGACAAAATCCTGTCTGTCGAAGGAGTACGGGGGACTAGGAGTCCTCAACCTAGAGAAATTTGCTCGTGCCTTGCGTCTGAGGTGGCTATGGCAAGAATGGACGGCACCGGATAAACCTTGGGCCGGAACAGACCTACCATGCGATGAGACTGATCGGCTTCTCTTTGCGGCCTGCACTACCATCATAAATGGAAATGGGCGCAGGACAAGCTTCTGGAAATCTGCCTGGATCCAAGGAAGGCGACCGAAGGACATCGCGCCACTATTGTTCGCCAAGACAAAAAGGAAGAACAAAAAAGTTTCAGAGGCTTTGCAAGACAACACCTGGATACATGATTTGGAGCTCAGAATGCGCTCCACAACCGCTCACTTTCTACAGTTCATAGACCTTTGGAACATGATACAGGATATTAACTTGGATCCAAACCAGGAGGACTCCATCACTTGGAAGTTCACGGCCTCTTGAAAATACACCGCAGCCTCTGCATACAAGGCCCAGTTCATGGGGTGCATCAAGGCTCCACGCATATGCTCGATATGGGAATCATGGTCCCTACCAAAGTGTAAATTCCTTACCTGGCTCATCACACAAAATCGTATCTGGTCCTCAGATAGGCTCGCTCGACGCGGATGGGACCATAGCCCCTCTTGTCCACTATGCAGAAGCGTCTTTGAGACAGCGCATCACCTTGCTTCGAAATGCAGGTTCACCAGGCGGGTGTGGGACCTCGTAGCAGCATGGATCGGTCAGCCAGGTCTCAAACCCTCAAATTGGAAGCCAAACGACACCACCATGACTGGTGGAGCAACATAACGATGACGTCGGAAATGCCAAAGAAAGTTGTACGAGCCCTGGTCATGCTCGTCACATGGGAAATATGGAAGGAGAGAAATGCTAGAATTTTTCGGCATCACGAGTCTAGTGCACTTTCGCTTTTTACAAAAATTAAATCTGAGGCTAGCGATTGGTGCCCCGCTGGTGCAAAGCACCTAGAGTCTCTAATAAGGCGAGAGTAGGCTTTTGTTTATTGCCGGCAAGCCGGAAGTTTCTCTCTGTAAACTATCTGCTTTATCAATGAAATAAGCACAATCTCGTGCGTGTTCGTTCAAAAAAAAAGCAAGCGAAGCAGAGCAAAATACATGTTTTGATGAAGGTATGCAATTCTTTTTAGTGCCCACTCGAATAAACTTGGTAAGGCCCTACTTTCAATGGTATGTATGACTTCTTAATTGGAGCAGAGAAAAAGAGGATAAGGGTAGCAACATATGAACCCAAACAAAGCCACCAATATGCAGTCTTTTACAGAAAAGTACATATAGGAGCACACAAAAGGATTCGCATTTGAAACGTTCTTTTCAAAGCTATAAATAATTCTTCCAGAAAGTTGTGCGTTCAGAGAATATGAGTCCAATTTTATGTAAGATATACCGACACAAACTATATATCAGAACTTGATGCTAATCTTGCTCCACGCCCCCTTGGGGAGGGATATGCAAGATATGCTTACATTTGGATCGAGGACCTTGAGGCCATAGAAAAGGGTGAGAAGCGACCAGTCTCTTGTCACGAGTGAGCTAAAGATCGAGGTTTCATGGATATCCTTTTTTTCTATCTGAAACCATGGGACAAAGCCCACTACGAGAGTTCATCCTTGGGGCATTAGTACCGGTTGCGTTAAAATCTGGTACTAAATGGTCCTGGAGGGTCTCTGATGGCCCTCAGACTATTTAGTGCTGGCTCGTAATACCAATCGGTATTAAATGATATTATTTAGTAGGTGTTAAAGTCTGATACTAAATGGTCCTGAGGGTTTCCGAAGCCCCCCGTGCATTTAGTACCGATGTGTAACACGAGCCGGTACTTAGATGGTACGATAATTCAAAAGGATATCATATCTCACTCAATGACAACTGATGCATAGGTAGGATAATAGCGGGGCTAAACGTGAGGCCGAGGTCATGAGTTCGAACCCGCGGACCACGCATGCGCATTTACGTGTGAAAAATTCACATAACTTGTGACTTGGGGCGTTGCGTGTGTGCGGGTCCCTTAGTGCTAAATGGCCTATGCCATTGACCCTGTGGCCATGTTAGTACCAATCGAAAAATGCCATACCAGATACATAACCAATATTAATAGGGCTTTTGACCTAGTAGTAAAGGTCAAATTTTTAGGAGCGACCGTTGGATATCTTGTGGTGTTGGACAAAACGGCATGCAAAACGGCTCTCCACCACGCCAATGGCGTCGAAAAAGGAGAAGCCCGAAACGAGGAAGGCGCGCGTACGGGGATGACTAGACCCACGGCCACGGCGTGACACAGGTGCGGCGCAGGCTGCGTCGTTTCGCATCGCTTGGTTCCTAGTACGCGCGCGCCGTATACACTGCATACATATACTGTATACATACGTGCGCGGGAAAGCTTGATGGCCCTTGGCTAAAAGATCAATGTGCATACACCCCTTTGGGAATGTACATGTACCCAGTGGCGGGCCTGCACCCCAGACCACCCAGGCCTTGGCCTTAGTCATGGCCTAAATAACTCCACTGCCACTTCCTAACTTTGCCTCAAAATTAAAGTTTTAATCCACCAAATAGACCTAAAAACTAAAGACATGTTTACCATATTGAATTTGGCCCTAGTCTTGGGCCAAAGCTAGGTCCGCCCCTGCATGTACCTGCCTCACCATAGGCCGCCCTAGCTATAATCACCCTCTGTGTCCATGAGTCCATAGACCAAGTCTAAGGTTTTTGCAATCTAGACACTAGCAGTGTTTCATCATGGAAATAAGAACCGTAAAACTTATGAGCCTTGGCAATCTCACAATCTACCCGTCTCGCCTACCAATATTGCACAAAGGTCCTCTGGTTTGATTTGCGTTCGCCAGTTCTAACAACTGAGGTAATACACGTTAATAACCTTTTATAGAATATTTTATAATAGCTGATATACAATTTTCTTTTAGTTGTTCCCTTGTCCCACTACTCAAATCGTCAGTTCTAACAACTGAGGTAATACACGTTAATAACCTTTTGTAGAATATTTTATAATAGCTGATATACAATTTTCTTTTAGTTGTTCCGTTGCCCCACTACTCAAATCGCCTCGCCTCATCAGTAGAATGAATCCAAGTCTAAAAGTCTCGAGCTTTAAATGTGGTGTCCACACCCGATACTAAATGCATTCTCTAGTACCAATCCATTTAGTACTGATACGAAAGGGTTTTCATCTAAAATATTATTTCAATCCAAAGGGAACCCACTAAGAGTACACGTGATTTTTCATGGGACAGCGTAAAGTAGGTCGATCTCGGGACCTTTAAATCTAGCTTAGTTGTGTTCTTTTTAAATTCACCTGTGGAAATCTTTTAGTACCGGATGATAATGAATTGTTCCGCCTTTATTTGACGAACGACACATCGCCGCCGGCACATGCGCAGCCTGTTTCCTGTAAAATTAACTAAAGTAGAGCTAATAAAATTTGAAGTATACCGTATCAATCAAGTTCTGAATCTACTCCATCCATCCATAAAAGAGTGTCTTTCTCGCTTCTCGAGAAAAATATATGGTCAATTATATATAAAAATATATTAAAATTTATGTTATGATATGAATGTCATTAGATAGATATTGTCTTTTATAAAAAAAATATTTATAGACATAAATGTTACATTTATTTTCTACAAATTAAGTCAAACTTGTCACATACACATTAACGATACACATTAACGGCTCTCCGGGGACGAAGAGAGTAGCTTTTACGGACAGGATCGCCACCACTTGGATCGGGAATCGAGATACGTCAAGCGCTCGCCTGCTACATCATCATCAATGATGGATCCGTCTCAATAACTGCATCTGAATTGCTGCTTTATTTGCAGAATCTCCGGCCGCCCGGAACCAGTTGTTGAGACCTCCATCTTCAATTCCCCGCACTCGTTCGCTGTCTATCGTGAAAGATTCGTAGAAATAAACAAATATATCTCATGATCCGAGAGGGTTACTTTACGATATTGGCAATTCTGTGCGCCCTTTTGACGTTACATTTTTAAACCATTCACGTTTGGATTTGCTGACTCGTTTACAGCTCGCTACGATTGCAATTTTTTTTAAAAATATTTTTACGAGATTCAGCTAATGGCATGCACTGATGCGCACCCAGTCACCCATGCATATTCGGATCCCACCGAAGCCTCTTCTCTTTATAAAGAATGAAATGTGATGTGCCTGATAGTTGAGCGTCAGATTGCACATAATTTTTTTTATGATAAGAGTTCATTACTATAGCAGGCTGGCTATCTTAATGTTCACGTCGTGAGTGGTGCCGCGAGCCTCTCGGGGGTAACCTGCACTAATATAACGTTCAGAGCCACTCGAATGGAAGCTAAACAATTCCTCGAGGAAATTGTGGGTCAAAGACTATTGGACATAGTGAGAAGAAGATACCACATGCTTGCACTCTGATGATCCAGGCCAGGTCCTCGAAGTGACACAATACCGTGAGAACTGACCAATCTCGAGATGGAGCTTCCTATAAAAAGGGAGAAGTAGTCCACCCTCCAAGCATCCAAATTCAGCTTCGGCTGCTAATGACCAATCCACCAAGGAGATGGAGATGGAAATGGCAGCAGGGGAGTGCCGGAATAATGGAGCTACAGAAGCCGAAGAAGTGAGCGACAACATATTGCTCGACAGCGGCAAGCTGGGCGCTCTCAAGAGGCGAGAGTTCGTCGACAATCTTCTCAAGCACGTCGAGGATGACAACCTTCATTTCCTGCAGCGACAGAAGGAAAGAATTGACAGGCAAGTTCTCTTTGCTGTAAGTGGTAGAACAAACAAACTTAGTCTTGGTAATGGTTTTTTTAATTGTAATTCATATTCACAGGGTTGGTGTGAAGCTGCCAACAGTAGAGGTGGTATTTGAAAATCTATGTGTGGAAGCAGAAAGCAGATACTCCGGTGGCGGTGGGAGTCACCTGCCAACCCTATGGAACAGCATCAAGGATTTTCTCTCAGTAATGAATCTAGTCTTAAGATTTGCCAAGTTGCTAGTGAAAATGTCCATAAGTTTGTGCAGAACTAGTGTTTGGAACAAACCCCATTTAGATAAACTAATTGCACCCCATATTTAGAAGACAAAAATCATGCTTACTAGACTTGCATTGCTTATGAATCATAGGATTGCATCATGTTCGTCGGCTTAAAGTCAGATAAAGTAAAGATAAATATTCTAGAAGGTGTGAGCGGAATCATAAAACCCCGCAGGTATGTGAAGCTGTGAACACCAATAATTCCATCTTTTTTTTTGCAATATTATCTTTAGTACCAGACTAGACATTAGAAAGTACAATATCATGAATGCTTATCATGACAGGATGAAGCTTGAATTGTCATCTTGATATGCTTATGCTTGCAGACTGACTCTTCTTCTGGGACCTCCAGGATGCGGGAAAAGCACTCTGTTGCAAGCTCTTGCTGGTAAAATTGATAAATCTCTGAAGGTACAAACAGTATGTTAAATGCATCAGCAACAAAAACATGTCATTTGTTTTAGTTCTTTATGCTCCCAAACATGCAAAAAAAACTTATACAATGGAAAAAATACAAAGAGTTAGACCTTATCAAATTTTGCCTAATGGCCTGGCCCGAGGCCAATGGGTCTTGGCCCGTCCATGACCCTTGTTGGGATGGGCTTGAATAGAGCAAATGAAGCCCATAAAAATTGTCTGCCCAGACTATTTAAATTAATTATTTTTTCACTGTTGAAAGCATACTCATGTTGTCTGGCTTGAGACCAAGCCAAAGTCTAAAAAAAAAACAGGCTTGTTGATATGTGATAGCACAGTTTTTATCCATCTTCCGATAGATCTTAGTCTCCACGGCCACGCCACCGCAAGCCTGCGTCGCCACCCCATGTTTAAGAAAATGTTGAAAGGAACGATGTAGTTAAAACTTAAAACAACCATAATCAGAATTCATTGGGCAGGCGTACATAACAGATTTCTTAGTGTTTTTTATTTTAATAACGATATGTTGTATATCTTTAGTTCATTGTGAAGTTAATAAAACAAATATCATGTATATGATGAACAAGTGTGAATAGCATAACATATATAAAAGAATAAAACCACCATGCCATAGTTAGACCTTTTTTTTGGATCACATGTCAATCTTCATTCATAATTATTTCACAAAATTTTGCTTCAATATTTACAAAATAAAAGGTCAAGAACTAGAAATTTCATACAAAAGTCAATTGGAAACTGTCTCCAGGTTTCAGGCGATATTTCTTACAATGATTACCGACTTGATGAATTTGTACCTGAGAAAACAGCAGCTTACATTAGCCAATATGATTTGCACATACCTGAGATAACAGTAAGGGAAACTTTAGACTTCTCTGCCCAGTGCCAAGGTGTTGGAAGTAGAGCTGGTAATTCCCTCTTCCCAAATAGTCATAATTAATAAAAAAAATACTTTCAAACTAAAAGAAGTATTTGTTTTGTCTGTCCAAAGAAATACTCGAGGAAGTGAGCAAAAGGGAGAAGGTAACTGGGATAATACCGGATCATGACATCGATCTATTCATGAAGGTAATGCGCCAATCTCCATTAGAAACTGACGAACAGCAGTATCTCATTTGTTTTACAGAGAACATGTCGTATCTCGAATGGAACAGAAAAGTGCCATGTGGGGTGAAAAGCAGCAATATGTGTTCTTATTTATTTCGATATATTAAAACATTGATGTTCCATTCTTCAGTAGTTCACTTTTGAAAGTTATGCCTCAAACATTCAAAATGTAATTTGCATCATGTAGGCAACCGCAGTTGCAGCTTCAGCGAAAAGCCTACAGACAGAATACATTTTGAAGGTAGATGTTGCTGAAACTTACAAGTTTACCTTACTGACAACAGTGCCCATGGAAAACAAGTACATGCAGTAGCCTTAAAGCAAAGCTCATAATATTGTTTTTTTAATAGATCATGGGACTAGACATATGTGCAGACACAATGGTTGGGGATGCAATGAGAAGAGGAATATCAGGGGGTCAGAAGAAAAGACTAACAACAGGTAGTAAAAACAAATACTTTTGTTGGCCAATATATTCTAGTAATGGTAGGAGTCTTTGTCTTCCTCTACTTTGCATGGGAAAAAAATTAAAATATTGTTTCACCTGCCTGCACCAGCGGAGATGATCGTTGGACCAGCAAAAGCTTTTTTCATGGATGAAATATCCAATGGTTTGGATAGCTCTACTACTTTCCAAATAATCAAGTGCTTTCAGCAACTGGCAAGCATCAATGAGTGCACCATGCTTATTTCACTTCTTCAACCAACACCTGAGGTATTTAGTCTATTTGATGACCTAATCCTAATGGCAGAAGGAAAGATTATCTATCATGGCCCTACAAACGAAGCTCAGAATTTTTTTGAGGAATGTGGCTTCAGATGCCCTGAGAGAAAAGGGATGGCAGACTTTCTCCAAGAGGTAATGAATTACAGATAAAAAAAAACAGCTGAAAGGCAAAATATCATACTTCACAAGATTGTGATTTATTTTTCTAATTTGAGAAACATCAGGTATTGTCCCGAAAGGACCAAAGGCAGTACTGGTCTGGTACAGATGAATCTTACAGATACATTTCTTCTCATCAATTATCAAGCATGTTTAGAAAATATCAGAAACAAAGAAAATTAGAAGAGCCCGCTGCACCTCAGAAAAGCAAGTTGGGCAAGGAATCTTTATCAGTCAAAAAGTATTCACTTCCAAAACTGGAGCTGTTCAAAGCGTGTGGAGCAAGGGAAGCACTCTTGATCAAAAGGAGTGTGTCTGTTTATGCCTTCAAAATTGTGCAGGTTATACTAGTCAGAAAAATTCTTTGTACAAAAGATAATAGCCACAATTTATTTATTGAAATACATGAATCAAAACTAATTTTACTCATTTATGCAGCTCTCCACTATTGCAACCATGACAATGTCAGTATTCTTCCGAAGTCATATGACAACAGATTTAACTCATGCTCATTACTACATCGGAGCATTATATTATTCCATCTTCATCATTATGCTTAATGGCATACCAGAGATGACCATGCAACTTGCAAGACTGCCAAGTTTCTACAAGCAAAAAAGCTATCATTTTTATCCTTCGTGGGCATACGCGATACCCGCGTCGATCCTGAAGGTCCCTATCTCCTTATTAGACTCACTTGCATGGATATGCATCACTTATTATGGTATTGGTTACACAGCTACAGTTTCCAGGTAAATCTTTATATAAAAAAATCTCAATTTTGTATTCATTAGAACCAATTCTGAAGCTCGGACTAACTACAAAAGTTTTCTTTCAAGCCACTGTCAGATTCTTCAGCCAACTTCTGATATTTTCCCTTCTCCATCAATCAATAACTTCACTGTACCGATTTCTTGCTGCTCATGCTCAAACACATATTTTGTGTTTCTTCTACTCATTTGTTACACTATCAGTCTTTCTAGTGTTTGGAGGCTTCATTCTTCCCAAACGTAAGACACTTTCATCATAGCAAGTACATTTTCAGACCACCTATATCATTTGACATCTGTTATGTGCTACCGTTACGTTCCAGCATCTATGCCAGGATGGTTAAGGTGGGGATTTTGGGTATCACCATTGACCTATGCAGAAATCAGCACAGCCATAAATGAATTCCTTGCACCTAGATGGCAAAAGGTAAAATGTCTTCTCGGATAGAAAATAGGAAAAATTGGCAGTTATCAAGCATTCAACATCCTCACCATCGTTTATATATTTTTTCAGGAAACTATGCAAAATAAAACAATTGGGAACCAAATTTTGATTAATCATGGCCTCTACTATAGTTGGTATTTTTATTGGATATCTGTTGGAGCCCTTCTTGGATTCATCATTTTGTTTTACATAGCTTTTGGATTAGCACTAGCTTATAAAAGGCGTAAGTTAACTACTGAAAATGCACAGGCTACCACCGTGAATTTGTATTTGTTTTTTTTTTAAAAATCATGCTTCTATCTATTTCAGCTATACAAGCTTATCATGGAAGCATGACTAGGAAGTATTTTTCTAAAGTATCACAAGAGGATATCCAAATAGAATCTGATGATCAAGCAAACATGACGCAAGAAGGTAATCCATCAACCTCCTTTCTCCTCCCTCCCCATAAGCATAGTAAGGGAGAGCCAACTGAAATAAATAAGTTGATATCACCAAGGTACCAAAGCACAATAAAATCTGCATAAACTTCTCGACAAAAATATGACGCTAGTAGAGTTTGTACGAAAACCAGAATCCATTCTAACGCAATCTCCCACATCTTCGACTTCTTGTAGCAAAGATGTCTATGCCTACTACGCGACTTGCACTTACGTTCCGCAATTTGAACTACTATGTTGACACACCACCGGTAAATTTGAGAAGCCTCATCTTCACATGTTCCTATTGTTTATCTAATGCTTGCCTGGTTTATATTTGAAGTAGGTATATAAAAAATGTACCCATGTTGCAGGAAATGCTAAAACGAGGCTACTCATCTAGAAGAATTCAACTATTAAACAGCGTCACTGGAGCTTTCCGTCCTGGTGTTCTTTCTGCATTAATGGGTGTCAGTGGAGCTGGAAAGACAACTCTACTAGACGTATTGGCAGGAAGGAAAACCGGTGGATATATTGAAGGAGACATAAGAATAGGTGGACATCCGAAGGTGCAAGAAACATTTGTCAGAATCTTAGGTTATTGCGAGCAAGTTGATGTACATTCTCCACAGCTTACAGTTGAAGAATCTGTAGCTTATTCGGCTTGGCTTCGCCTGCCTTCACAGGTTGATGAAAAAACAAGATCTGTACGTCCCTGGAACATCACAAGACATATTAAAATTTATGATAAACAATGCAATTCGATATGGCAATAAATAGATTGGCGAGTGCAAAATAGTAGAAGGTTTCATGAGTAATTGACATTCTTTTCATTTTGCATGTATACACAGGAATTTGTGGATGAAGTCATCAAAACTGTTGAGCTAGACGACATAAAAGATGCTTTAGTTGGGAGACCAGGAATAAATGGATTATCCTTGGAGCAGAGGAAAAGGTTAACGGTTGCAGTCGAACTTGTTTCAAACCCATCAGTCATACTAATGGATGAACCAACTACAGGATTAGATGCTAGATCAGCTGCAATTGTTGTACGCGCGGTGAAAAATATTTCTGAAACAGGAAGGACAGTTGTATGTACAATCCATCAGCCTAGCACTGAAATTTTTGAGGCATTTGATGAGGTATTTTAATTTTTGCAATATATTGCGAATCGCCAAATGATCTATATCAATCTAGAGTAAAGCAAATTGTTTGTATAAAAAAAATGAGTCTGCAAGATTGTATCAGGCACTTTCCCTTACATATCACAGCTATTATATCAATTTATTTAATTCAATGTTTCAGAAAATGTTACTGGTCAGTGATTGAGCAATATGGAGCTTCTTAGGCCGTTTATGCAATTAAAAATAATAAAGTTCCATTATAACGTTGAGCAAATCATAGAAACAAAGTCTTAAACTCTGTATAAACCTACAATTCAACTACACTTGTTCCTCAAAAAAAAATTCAACTACACTTATTATCTTGTAATGCTTATCTTCATAAATTCAACCCGTCATCGTGAAAGGTACTGCATACAGTACGTGGTGATTGTGCCACATGTCCTGGAAAATGACAGCTTTTGCCTGCATAAGGAATTATATAGCATACAATTGAGCCCTGGAATAGTTAATTGACTGTATAAGCCAATAGCCAGCTGCTTATCTACCAAAGCAGCTCACACAAGCACTGAAAACACTTGAAGCAGCACTCAAACTAAAATGATCAACAAACCTCTTCTTGAACAGTCACAAAAAATAGTGGTTACAGTTTCATGTTTTCTGTATCTCTCCATGCAAGGAAAAATATAAATAGTATAGATAGAATAATATGTTAACTAGTCGGTATTTTTTCCTCGTTTTGTAAAGCATTGCAATTTCCTGTAATCCTTATTTCCAATTTCTGCTTTCAACTAGAAACAGCTCTTTCCACCAAAAAGATCTTTTTTAAGTGACTACAAAAAAATTTCCTTCATTGAACTGAGTAAATCGTTTTGTGCAGCTTGTATTAATGAAAAATGGCGGAAAAATAATCTACAGTGGGCCAGTAGGAGAGCAATCTTGCAAAGTGATTGAGTACTTTGAGGTTAGCATCCCTCAAAATGATTCCTGATGGTGTATTAAATTTGCCCAGTGATCTTCGATTCTTGATTACCCTTTATTCTCCTTCGCTTTTATCCTTTCTTCAATTCAAATAATATTAAATTTGCAGAGTGATCTTCAATTCTTGATTATATGCAATTCCATAGAGTAGACTTTTTCAAGTGGTTATAGAGATGTCATTAAAGGACATAAAGAACATCCATAGCCAGCAACAACACCAGTTTACAGTTGCTTTTCATTTCAGATAGTTGGTAATCCTATAAAATTTGTTGTATTTCACAAGAAAATAGAAGTATAGCAGGTTTTGAGCTTCCAGCCTTGCTAGTGTGTTGAGACAAACTGTATTGGGATGTAGTGACAAGAAATCAACAGCATGGTAACTTTTATGGTAAAAAGTACAACTGTGGACGGTTGTGCTGAGCTAGTGTGTTGAGACAAACTGTGAGTCATGACTACACATATCATCATATATGACTGTCGTTGTACATCATATTATTATGAAAATACACTTCCAAATTTGTGAAGAGATCTTAAAATGGATGCTGGGGTTTTGCAAACTGCAGATCCACACATACCACCAACTGAGCAAGGCTCAGTTCCTGGTACCAGAAAGAATTAATAAAGTGATCTGCTTCCTTTTATCGACAGAAAATTTCAGGTGTCCCAAAAATAGGGCGAAATTGCAACCCTGCTACTTGGATGATGGATGTAACATCGGCATCCATGGAGTTTCAACTCCATATAGACTTTGCAAGCGCCTACCAAGAATCATCATTGCACAGGTACATCATATTGCCACATAATTTCACATTTTATGATCAACATGGAATAGATATATGCCTAAATTAAGATGGGTCCTAAAAAGGATTATTTTACATAAAGGAAAGAATCCGACCTCTACAATGTCAACAAAATATCTCCACTGAACTTACAAAAGAATATATTCCCCCTCCAGGGACAGGCAGGATCTTGTTGATCAACTAAGTAATCCACTACCAAATTCAGAGAACCTATGCTTCACTGATCGTTTCCCACAGAATCGATGGGGGCAATTTAAAGCTTGCTTATGGAAGCAGAATATAACTTACTGGAGAAGCCCTCAATATAATTTAAATCGTATGCTGATGACAGTACTTATAGCCTTGATCTTTGGAGTATTGTACTGGAGACATGCAAAGACACTGTAAGTCCACAACACAATTGTGTTTTTTTTCACTTTTTACGGGAAAGGGGATATCACAGTCATCTGCTGTTGAGCAGTTTGAGTATGATTACTAGATCATAACTATTACAAAGGTACGTACATCACAGATTTGATAGGCTAACTGTTAATGATTTCTTGTTCCTTTCAAGAAACAATGAGCAGGATCTATTCAATGTTCTTGGTGCAATGTACATGGGGGTCATACAACTTGGTGTTTACAATGATCAGTCAATTATCTCATTCAGTATAACAGAGCGTATTGTAATGTATCGTGAGAAATTTGCAGGAATGTACTCTTCCTGGGCATATTCATTTGCACAGGTCAGATGCCTACCACAAGTTGTAAGCATAAAAATTATGTAGTTGAAGAACTAATTAAATTTCTTCACCTTCGACAGGCAGCAATAGAGATCCCTTATGTCTTTATCCAAGTGTTACTCTATACATTCATCGTCTACCCGACAATTGGCTATGATTGGACAGCATACAAACTCCTATGGTTCTTCTACACCACCTTTTGCTCAGTTCTTTCCTATGCTTATGTTGGATTGGTGCTTGTTTCAGTAACCCCAAATGCTGAAGTAGCTTCCATATTGGGATCATTTTTCAACACAATGCAGACACTATTCTCGGGATTTATTTTACCTGGACCGGTAAGTATAGATCTCTCACAATTACAAACGTGATAATATATATTATTTTTTAATTAATCATTTAGGGAAATATGTTCATAGAAGTGTTTGGCAACTATGTTCTCACAAAATGTTAGAATGGAAATGCTAAAAAGATATATCAACAGGCATTTGCATTTGTTGTGATGCCGATGGTCCTAGGAGAAATAATTTAGATATGTGAACACCATTTCCAACTCGCATGAGCTTGTAGTGTTATAAATAGAAATTACTACCTCCGACCATACAAGTCGAATCTTATGCGTACATTTGTCCAGAAAAACGCATCCATAATATTATGACTTAACTGTATTAATATAAATATATTACAATAGTGAAACTTGTTTTTAAAGATATAGTTGATGTCCAAACAAAATAATTCTGTGCCCAAAGGCAGAATACATTGATGTTTCCACTGAAAACCTATCATCTCGATGTTGCTAATATAGATAACTATGATAAATAGTGGTCAAATTAGTTAATATTAAGTACGTGAATGGATCAAGGGAGAGTGCTGAAGAAGTTATACTCCACTGGTATCATGTTATGGGCTTATGGCTTTGAATTAAAATTATGTCCCAACAAGAAACATGTATTATAACATTCTATAACTATTTCTCCGAGGAGGCATTCAAAATGCTAAAAGACTAATCATATCTTACTAATATTTTGATTGAGTACTGAAAAGTTGATGATTGATATTCCTCTCAGATACCTGCTTCCTAATTTACTAAGGAGCTGTAGTATTTTTGAAATTTCTAGCCTACATATATAAATACTAGAGTAGTCAGGACACATTAACAGATTCAGTAATCTAGTGCTCCCTCCGTCCCAAAATACTATTCGTTTTGGCTTTTTTAGATGCATAGCTTTTACTATGTATCTAGACATAAGTACACATCTATGTGCATATCAAAAGCTATGTATCTAGAAAAGCCAAAGCGAATAGTACTTGGGATGGAGGGAGTAGCAACTAATATACACTAAACAAATAAGAATGATTGAATAATACTCATTGAATTTATAAATGGAAACAACTTTTGATGAACCAAATGTTCCTTTATATTCTGTATGGAGGAACGCATTAACATTCAGTTCAATATTTCTTTTTCAGCAATTTCCAAAGTGGTGGATCTGGCTCTATTATCTTACCCCTACATCTTGGGTACTCAATTCCCTATTGACATCTCAGTACGGAAACGTAGACAAAGAAATCCAAGCTTTTGGAGAAACCAAAACTATTGCTGTTTTCTTGGATGAATATTTTGGGTTTCATGAAGATAGGTTGAGCGTAGTAGCTGCTGTTATCACTGCTTTTCCTATTGTATTGATTACCATTTATTGTCTCTCAGTGGAAAAAATGAACTTCCAAAAGAGGTAATCATGTTCCAGGATATGTTGAGTTGTTGACATTGTATGCATAAGGAAACTATTGAAGCTTTCTGTGTCAAAGAACAGGACTTGTGTAAAAGTCATTTCACTGCTAAAAGAACAACTTCTATTTATTTGTAACTTTGGTACAGTAATACTTCGGAATTGTTACTCTAGATCCATCCACCTTGTCCATCGGTACAATTTAACGCTTCAAACAGACCAACTAAGATACCATCAGTGTATTATTTTGAATTAGAATCAGAATGGACTTAGTGCCCTACTGGTTTCTTGAGGTAAGAGAAAAGTTCTAAGAGCTATCTATACCTTGTTTTATACGCCAAATGTGCTACCAGGCGCGGTTATTTCTTAGACATATATAAGTTATGGATGAATGTACGGCTGGCTACGAGATACGGTATCATCGAAGCACACTGGGCACTGGTCAATGCAACGAGCGATTCCTTAACCAAAATGCATGGTACCGCGGCACAGAAGAGAACGCCCGATTTGGAATAGATGTATGTCGTCCACAAAGGAATCAGCCGCGGAAAAACATAGATCGCCCGTAGGATGCTGGGGATTTACCTTACCTGTACCGCTTGGCCTTGGTGGCGGCCGCGCCGCAATCCTCCGGCCTCCGCCTACCCTTCTCCTCCATCCCCGCCGGGAAATGCGCCACGAAACCAGCTGAACGGCGACTGGAGCCGACGCCCAGAAGGCCAGAACCACAGGGCGAAGCAGTTCTCCGCTCCGGGGAGGTGGTCTGGTGGATAGAGGGGAAGCTGCCTCGCCTCGCCTGAGTTCTCGACGGCTCGTGCGGTCGTGCCCGGAAAGCGGACTCGTTGGGCTGTGGCCGCAGCTGCAACAAAACAGAGAGAAAATACGCGGATTTTTATTACACTTTTTTATGTATATCCGAGTTTCTTCTTGTGGGCACGCAGGAGAGCATATTTGAAGGAAAAAAAATGAGTGGCAGTTTACTTTTACCTTTCAAAAAAAGAAGAATTTCATTTCCTCAAAATCCATACGGATGGATTCAAACGGATTAATGGAAGCAACGGCTACCCAAATGGGGCAAAAAAAGGCAGGCAATAGGCAATAAATGCAGCCCTATGACCAGATAGTAAGCATTGTGAACGCAGGTAGTACTCCCTCCGTTCCAAATTGTAAGTCATTCCAAGATTCTTCGAGAGTCAAACTATCTTAACTTTGACCAAATTTATATAACGAAGTACTAAGATTTATGGTACCAAATAAATACCATTAGCTTCTTTATTAAGTATATTTTTAGATTATATCTATTTGGTTCCATAATTTTTTGTGATTGACTCTATAATTTTGGTCAAACATAAAAAGAGTTTGACTCTCCAAGAATCTTGGAATGACTTACAATTTAGAACGGAGGGAGTAGTAGTTACCCGGTAGTAAGCCTGTGACCTCGTAGTAAGAATAGAAAATAATTAAATCTTTCTCACTCCTATATTTTTCTCTATCCGACACCAGAACAATTACTGCTGTTTTGGTGAACATTCACGTGTTGAAGTGAAGAAATTATTTTTCTATTCATCATGTG
Organism: Digitaria exilis; assembly: GCA_015342445.1. NCBI lineage: Eukaryota > Viridiplantae > Streptophyta > Magnoliopsida > Poales > Poaceae > Digitaria > Digitaria exilis. Next base: position 245,337 of record JACEFO010001675.1, on the reverse strand, counting down.
TTCGTTCTCCCAAAGCCTTACTCCCTCCGTCTCTAAATATGAGTCGTTTTAGCTACAGTCGAACGTCCCTAAATAACTGTCGCTGCGCAACGCTACGCTGCACCAGGACCAGGCCATAGGTGCTGCCGTGCACCGCCTGCCTTGTCCCTGCGCTCCCTGTCGGCCATGCACACGAACCGAGCAGTGCGTGGCTTCGCTGGACTGGTCTTGGGGCTCGTCCGCTCATGGCAGGTGTGCTGAACTGCTGGCTGCTGGCATAAGAGAGTAGGGATAGCAGGGTAATTTGCATCTTACGTTGGTTGTAGAGTTTTTTTGTTTAGCGACTAATATTAAGCGACGGAGGGAGTACTAAGGGCCTGCTCCTTGTTACCTACTCAGTCAAGATACATTGCGCTTGCCCAAAGCATATATGAACGCTTCGTAATTCTTCCGGAATTACTTTCGTTCAAGTAACAGTTTGGAACTGTCCACGTCATCCATCATTAACATTTCTGAGATGAGATACTTTGACCGAGCGACATACCGTCAAAACGATCGTTAGAAGCCGGGCCCACAAGTCCAAGTCCAACCATTGACCCCTTTTCGCACGTGTCCACATCGCACCAGACATCAGCGCATAATCCACGTTCTCTTGGACCAAACCCCTGAGTTCTTCCGGGATCTCCCATTCGCGTACGACCAAAGGTTCTTCCACTCCATTTCCATGGTCTTCGTCTTCTCCCTTTGCAAAAGCAACAAACATATATATAAACGTTAATCCCCCACGCAGCATCTGCACTTGCGCCTCGCTCATCAGCAAACCAAGTGATCATCGATCATAGATTCATAGTTTGCGCGGCCTTCAGATTGCAAAGCTCCAACCGCGGTGGACACCACCAGCAATGGCGGCAGTTTGGGAGTCGTCGGCGAAGGGGGGGCCCAAGTCCGCCGCGCCGCCGCTGCCGTCGCGGCGAGTCCTCGCCGTGTCGACCAGCGACGACGGGAAGGTCCCGAGGGGCTACGTCCCCATGGTGCTCGTCGGCGACGAGGAGGTGGGGTACAGCGAGGAGGAGAGGGTCATGGTGCGCGTCGAGATGCTCAAGGAGCCGTGCATGGCGGAGGTTCTCGAGATGGCCGCGCAGCAGTTCGGGTACGGCCAGAGAGGCGTGCTCCGGATCCCCTGCGGCGCCGACCGGTTCCAGCAGATGGTCGGCGGCGTGGCATGCGAGGCTAGATAGATGCATCAAATGTGCAGATCGCGAGCATTTGTAATTTTGATTTGTACTGCTGGATTTTGCCCATTCTTTTATTTGAATTTCTTCTAGACATCGGTGAACAGATAGAAAGAATTTGCATATATGGATCAGTTTTCATGGACTCGGTTTCATCTCTGAAACTTGCGTGTAAATGTTGCTCCTACTCACAGATTTCAGAAGGGATACTCAGAACGTAAGCGGGGATTATCCCTATTAATTGGATGATTTTATAGTATTATGCTCCAATAATGGATTTGCGACGGTTGGATTTGGTTGACCCGGTGCTAGTCACGTCTAGTAAATAGATGCTGAGGACTTACTAGGCAAAAGTTAGAAAAGTTTGTTTAAGAGAGCATTATTAATGTGTGTTATTTTGCTTTATTTTTGTCAAAGTAATATAATTGCCTCTTGATCTTAAAAGTGCATCTATATGCTTATTGATTAACGCCACATCGCCGCCAGCCCGCCAGCATGTTTCCATGTCTTGAAGTAAAAGCAACGAAAACAACTAAAGTAAGGCAAATATAATTTGAATTAGTGTACGTGTACCGTATCAAGCTCCGAAGCTAGCTTAACGGACAAGATCGCCACCAGCTGGATCGAGTTTCTTTACGATACTCGCAATCATATGCGCCCTTTTGACATTGCACTTAAATAGTTCGCATTTGGCTTTGCCGGCTCGTTTCCAGCTCGCTAGGATTTTGCGTCACCATTGTAATTTTTTTATATAAAAAAATCACGAGATTCAGCTAATGACATTGACATCTTCATACCATGCAGTGATGCACACCCAGTCAGACATGCATGCTGGTCCCACCGACGACGGCCCCTCTCGCTGTTAGAACGTACTTAAGTGATGCACCTGATATATAGTTGACCGTCAGCTTGCACATAATCTTTTTATGATAAGATACAGTACTCCATTGGAAGTAAACAATTCCTCCAGGAAATTGAGGGCCAAATTAAATACTATTGGACATAGTGAGGAGAAGAAGATACCACATGCTTGCAGGTTCGAGGTCCTCGAGGCGATACAAAACCGTGAGAAATGACCAATCTCGAGATGGAGTTTATTAGGAGAGGGACAAGTCAACGTCCAAATTCTCCTTCGGCTGCTAACGAACACGCCCCCAAGGAGATGGAGATGGAGATGGAAATGGTAGCAGGGGAATGCAGGAATGGAGCTCCAGAAGCCGAACCAGTGAGCGTGAACATATTGCTCGACAGAGGCAAGCTGGGCGCTCTCAAGAGGCGAGAGTTCTTCGACAATCTTCTCAAGCGCATCGAGGATGACAACCTCCATTTCCTGCAGCGACAGAAGGAAAGAATTGACAGGCGAGTTCTCTCCGCTGCTGGTGGTTTAGCACAAGTTTTGCTATATAATATTAGCGAGTATGGTATGGTACTCTACGGAATGGTTTTTGAATTGTAATTCATATTGACAGGGTTGGTGTGAAGCTGCCAACAATAGAGGTGGCCTTTGAAAATCTATGTGTGGAAGCAGAAAGCAGATACTCCGGTGGTGGGAGTCATCTGCCAACCCTATGGAACAGCATCAAGGATTTTCTCTCAGTAAGGCAATTCTGACTTGAGACGGCGCAGATTAATGGATCAACTAGTCTTAAGATTTGCCAAGTTGCTAGTGAAAATGTTCATAAGTTTGTGCACAACTAGTGTTTGGAACCAACCCCATTTAGCCGAACTAATTGCACCCCACATTTTGAAGACAAAAATCATGCTTACTATATTTGCTTATGATTCATAGGGTTACATCATGTTCTTCGGGTTGAAGTCAGAAAAAGTAAAGATAAATATTCTAGAAGGTGTGAGCGGAATCATAAAACCCTGCAGGTATGCGAACACCAATAATTCCTTCTTTTTTTTGCAATATTATCTTTAATACTAGGCTAGGCATTAGAAAGTATAGTATCCGGAATGACTATCAGGATAGGATGAAGATTGCATTATGCTTGCAGATTGACTCTTCTTCTGGGACCTCCAGGATGTGGGAAAAGCACACTGTTGCGAGCTCTTGCTGGTAAACTCGATAAATCTCTGAAGGTACAAATAGTATGTGAAATTCGTCAGCAACAAAAACATCGTTTTTTCAATTCATTATACTCCCAAATATTAAAAAGAACTTATACAATGGGAAAATTACAAAGAGATACCTTAGCATTTTTGGTCTTGCCCGTCCACGACCCTTGCTTGTTCGGACGGGCTTCAATAGAGCAAAATAGCAAATCAAGCCCAAAGATAATTCTCAGGCCGAACAGCTATTTGAGAAGAAAATCCCCTAAAAAAAACTATTTGAGAAGAAAAGGAAAAAAAAGTCCTTTTTACAACCTTCAACTATTGAGCTTGTCCAAATTTCAACTTTGATGTACAAAACCAGAAATCTTTCAACCAAAATATTGAACGAATGCTATAGTTCAAAGTTGAAAATTGAACAAACGGTTTTGATAGTCCAGGGTTGGAAAATATCTAGTTTTGTATGTCAAGGTTGAAATTTGGACGAGCTCAATAGTTGAAGGATTTTTTCCCAACAAAAAACAGACCAAACAACTATTTAAATTAATTATTATCGAAAGCCCACTCGTGTGGTCTGACCTGAGCCCAAGCCCAGTCCCAAAAAACAGTCGCGTTGCTACCCTTTGATGATGGTCGTGCATGCGATTTTTTGTCCTGAAATATGTTGGATAATTATGTAGTTTTTGGCCTATTTTAATTCCAAGATTAAACACGATATTCAGTAATATTTTCAGAGCTCTTTTACGGTGCCTTATACTGGGACATACTACCATATAAAAAAGGACTAGTATGAAAAGATCCAACGGTCCAGAATAATTATATACTACTCGAAACTAGACTGGTAGTATAGGTAGTATGCCCTAATAAGTATGGGTGGTATAGGGGTATTATAGACAAAAATTATAATGACAATTTTATAATATTTTGTTAACATTATAGGTATCATAGACAAAAAGAAAAAATTGACACTTTGTATTATTATTTCACCGACTGTAACATTGTTCAGTTTTTTTTACTCTCCTCCTCATCACTCAGTCTTATCCTCTCCCGTTCAATCTCATCCGGCATGGTCGGCCAGCGGCGGCCAGCGGAGAAGTGTGGCGCTGGAAGAGCATCGGAGAAGGAGCGAAGGCAGACGACTTGGCCATCTCATTCCATGCAACGCTCTGAAGCGATCCTCCGAGAGCTACGGCTGATCATCAAGCGTTTGACTTCGGAGTCTTCGACCCAACTCAAACAAAGAAGGAACCACCTCCGCTGCCACCGGCCATGTCGACGGCGGCGGCGCGCGCCACCGGACATGCCACATATACTGGTGCTACCAGTGCGGGCGCGCACTCCGCATCATCTCCTACCCATCCACCGACGTCTTCTGCTCGCACTGCTTTGGCCGCTTCCTCCACGAGATTGACGCGTCGCCACGCCCAGCATTCCCGCCGCCGCACTTCCTCCCTCACCCATTCCACTCACAGCACCACCAGTTCGACGGCCACGCTCGCCGATGGGTCATATACGACAGCGACCCGTCGTCTATAGTACTAGGTCGCGCGTTCCGTCAGCCCGCCCCGTCTCTGTCCCCTGCACCGGCACCGCCACGGCGGCGCATTCCCTCCCCGCCGCCTCAGCCGTCCACGCCACCGGCGATCGACCCGGGGAACTACTTCACGGGGCCGAAACTGAACAACCTCATCATGCGGGTCCGGCGCCAGCGCCATCATCGGCGATCGAGTCGCTCCCATCGTGGAGATGAAGGAAGGGGAGCCTCGGCCTTTGAAAAGCAGCGGTGCCGCCAGGGAGGACGGTGGAAGGAGGACACCGTGGAGGGGAGTTGCGAACTTGCGAGGGAGATTAACAGAGGAAGAGTAGGCGGGTGGGCCTCCGTAGGGGTCCACTAATGAGCCGGTGGAAGATTACTAAACTACCCTAATTGATGATGGTTAGATTTGATCCATACTCCATACTACCAAAGAGTAGTATAAGGCACCGTAAATTTTCAAGACAATCGTGGATGACACAAGGCATGTGCCAGAGGTGGAGGGGTGCATCGTTACTAGTTCGAGGAGTAGCCATGCTAATACTCGACTGGCCTTGCTCAAAGCAGCCGAACAGATTTGATGCAGTGAGACCGGTTGACGAAGTGCCAATCATAGAGTCTTCTGGGTCGAGGTCGTTCCACCAAAACATACAGGATGGAGACAAGGCACAAAGTAGTCGTACAGAGAAGACAGATTGAGGTGCATGATGCGCCAGTGAGGACAACATGATTCTAGACGAATAGTCATGCGAAGACGCTCCCTAAAAACATTATCACCCTCTTATCCCGAGTAGGATCTCACAAGGGTTGCACACAACGCCGGTGATGGGAATGCAAGAAATAGCAGGGTTGGTTGTCTTCCGTGGTGCTTGTATTGGAGAGGGACTGGCTTTTGTAGGCCAGCGAGGGGAAATGGGAGGATGCATCTGGACATCACGCAAACTGGGAAACCACGAATTGGAAAACCTCAATCAATCAACGATGAATTATCATAATAACTATTTTCATAATCTTGGTTTTTTGGTGCAAAGGGTTTTCCCTCCCCATCTGAAAGTAGGCTCAGGCTCGCCCCATCCACAGCCACAGCTCGGCGAGGCGAACACGCTCGTGGCTCACGAATATCCTCTTAGAGCAACTCTAAGAGCCTAGGAGCTAAATCTCATGCTTCATATTCTCATTTAGTGAAGATTGTCTCTTTAATTCATATCAACTCTCTTCTCTCTTTTCATCTCTCCAACTCACCGACGCGTGGACCCCTTCCTCCTACTCCCCTTCCCCTGCTCCCATCCATGGCAGCAGCAGCAGCAGACCCGGAGCACGAGCTCGCCTCTCTGTGGTGGCCTCCCTCACTTACCTCCTGCCTCCTGGACTGAGAGATCCGGCCGACGGGGAGTTCCACGGATGAGACGGAAATTGAGTTACATGAAACATACTAACAACAGAATCATGAAATCCAAAAACAGTTTGCGTCGAGAGATTGCGTTATATCCAGACATCATGAAATCGAAAAAATTGTTTGAGTAAACATGTAGTTGATGTTCAGCACTACAATATAATCCTAATGCATTTGGTCCAGAATCAAGGAACATGATGAGTATCCAGCAGACTAAGTGGTCATAAAAAAAATGGCTGAGCTGGTTAGTGCCATACCCATCATTGCTGAAGCCATCATCGTCACCATTACCCCAAACTTTGTGGCCCATGCACGCTTGTTTCAGCTCAGGATTGTGTAGCTTTTAGCCTTTTACAATCGCAAACAAACAAGTAGCCTCTCACTCCGACAAAATGCACAGACCGACTTACTACAATCCAACACTCGACTCCCTTCGTATTGTTACAATCTGCAAGCTGCTTTATACAATCTACAAGCTAAAACAAATTGGTCATTTCTGAGTAATCAGCAGATCACGCCCTTCTCATAAGAAACCTGTAGCCCAAAAAACGAATAATTTTAGCAGGGCAATACGTACATCACTGCCCCCCCCCCCCTTTCTATTAACAGACAATAGTAATGAACCTTCAAATTTCCCATGATAACTGCCAACCCACCTTGCTGAAGCCGTGAGAAAAAGGATCCATCCCCATATGGCCATAACAGAAATTTTAAGCACTTTACATACGCACATACACAAGTTCAGATAGTAATGAGAAAATGTATCAATTTAAAGTTTAAAGTAGTTTGCAACCAAAAACACTTGTACTACAGCAGTCCTCTAATCAGCTGAAGAGTTTATAACTGTACGAGACATTTTGCATAATTTTAGAATTCATCAAGTGCTTAAAACAACCATAATCAGAATTTAATGGGCAGATGTACATAACAGATTTCTTAGTGATTTTTTTTTCATTTTAACGAGGTGATGTACATCTTTAGTTTAATGTGAAGCTAATAAACAAACATCAAGTATATGATGAACAAATTGGAATAGCATGCCATACATAAAAGAATACAACCACTATACAATAGTTAGATTTTTTTGGAAAACATGTCAGTCTTCATTTTCATTCATAATTATTTCATGAAATCTTCTTTAATATTTTTATAAAATAAAAGGTCAAGAACTGGAAATTTCATGCAAAAGTCAATTGGAAACTGTATCCAGGTTTCAGGGGATATTTCTTACAATGGTTACCGCCTTGATGAATTTGTACCTGAGAAAACAGCTGCTTATATTAGCCAATATGATTTGCACATACCTGAGATAACAGTAAGGGAAACTTTAGACTTTTCTGCCCAGTGCCAAGGTGTTGGAAATAGAGCTGGTAATTCCCTCTCCTCAAAGAGTCATAATTAATAAAAAAAAATATTTCCAAACTGATGGCAAAAATTTGTTTTTGTCTGTCCAAAGAAATATTCGAGGAAGTAAGCAAAAGGGAGAAGATGACTGGGATAATGCCGGATCATGACATCGATCTATACATGAAGGTAATGTACCAATCTCCATTAGAAACAGACCAACAGCAGTATCTTATTTGTTTAATTACCAAGAACATGTAGCCATCTCTTGAATGGAACAGAAAAGTGCAATGTGGGTGAAAAGAATGAATATGTGTTCTTATTTATTTGGCTATTATTAAAACATCTCTGTTCCATTCTTCAGTAGTTCTGTTTTGAAAGTTATGCCTCAAACATTCAAAAAGTAATTTTCATCATGTAGGCAACTGCAGTTGCAGCTTCAGAGAAAAGCCTACAGACAGAATACGTTTTGAAGGTAGATATCGCTGAAACTTCAAGTTTACCTTACTGAAAACAGTGCTCATGGAAAACAAGTACATGTGGTAGCCCTAAAGCAAAGCTCATAATATTGATTTTTTTAATAGATCATGGGACTAGACATATGTGCAGACACTATGGTTGGGGATGCAATGAGGAGAGGAATATCAGGTGGTCAGAAGAAAAGACTAACAACAGGTAGTAATCTAAAAGAAAAAATACTTTTATTGGCCAATATATTCTAGTAATTGTTACCTATGTGTTTGAAAAAATGATATTCTTTCATCTGTCTGCACCAGCGGAGATGATCGTTGGACCAGCAAAAGCTTTCTTCATGGATGAAATATCCAATGGTTTGGATAGCTCTACTACTTTCCAAATAATCAAGTGCTTTCAGCAACTGGCAAGCATCAATGAATGCACCATGCTTATTTCACTTCTTCAACCAACACCTGAGGTATTTGATCTATTTGATGACCTAATCCTAATGGCAGAAGGAAAGGTTATCTATCATGGCCCTCAAAACGAAGCTCAGAATTTTTTTGAGGAATGTGGCTTCAGATGCCCCGAGAGAAAAGGGATGGCAGACTTTCTACAAGAGGTAATGAAGTATAGATTCACAAAAAAACAGCTGAAAAGGCAAAGTAACATACTTCACAAGATCATGATTTATTTTTCTAATTTGAAATTGTCAGGTATTGTCCAGAAAGGACCAAAGGCAGTACTGGTCTAGTACAGATGAATCTTACAGATACATTTCTCCTCATCAATTATCAAGCATGTTTAGAAAATATCAGAAACAAAGAAAATTAGATGACCCGCTGTACCTCAGAAAAGCGAGTTGGGCAAGGAATCTTTATCACTCAATAAGTATTCCCTACCAAAACTGGAGCTATTCAAAGCGTGTGGAGCAAGGGAAGCACTATTGATAAAAAGGAGTATGTCTGTTTATGCCTTCAAAATTGTGCAGGTTATACTTGTTAGAAAAATTCTTTGTACAAAAGATAATATCCACAATTTATTTATTGAAATACATGAATCAAAACTAATTTTACTCATTTATGCAGCTCTCCATTATTGCAGCCATGACAATGTCTGTATTCTTCCGAAGTCATATGACAACAGATTTAACTCATGCTCATTACTACATGGGAGCATTATATTATTCCATCTTCATGATTATGCTAAATGGCATACCAGAGATGACCATGCAACTTGCAAGACTGCCAAGTTTCTACAAGCAAAAAAGCTATCATTTTTATCCTTCATGGGCATACGCAATACCTGCATCGATCCTGAAGGTCCCTATCTCCTTATTAGACTCACTTGCATGGATATGCATAACTTATTATGGTATTGGTTACACAGCTACAGTTTCAAGGTAAATCTTTATGGGAAAAAAATCTCAATTTTGCATTCTTTAGAACCAATTCTGAATCTCTGACTAACCACTAAAGTCTTCTTTAAGCCACTGCCAGGTTCTTCAGCCAATTTCTGATATTTTCTCTTCTCCATCAATCACTAACTTCAATGTACCGATTTTTTGCTGCTCATGCCCAAACACCTATTTTGTGTTTCTTCTACTCATTTGCTTCCATAGCATTCTTCCTAGTGTTTGGAGGCTTCATTCTTCCCAAACGTAAGACACTTATCATCATAGCAGCACATTTTCAGCTCACCGTTATGTGCTACCGTAGGTCATTTGACATCTGTTATGTGCTACCGTTGTGTTCCAGCATCTATGCCAGGATGGTTAAGCTGGGGATTTTGGATATCGCCATTGACCTATGCAGAAATCAGCACAGCCATAAATGAATTCCTTGCACCTAGATGGCAAAAGGTAAAATGTCTTCTCGGATAGAAAATAGGAAAAATTGGCAGTTTGTCAAGCATTCAACATCCTCGTCATCATCTGTATATTTTTTTTTCAGGAAACTATGCAAAATAAAACAATAGGGAACCAAATCTTGATTAATCATGGCCTCTACTACAGTTGGTATTTTTATTGGATATCTGTTGGAGCCCTTCTTGGATTCATCATTTTGTTTTACATAGCTTTTGGGCTAGCACTAGCTTATAAAAGGCTTAAGTTAGCTACTGCTAATGCACATGATACCAACATGAATTTGTATTTGTTTTTTTTTAAAAAAAATCATGCTACTATCTGTTTCAGCTATACAAGCTTATCATGGAAGCATGCCTCGGAAGTGCTTTTCTGAAGTACAACAAAGGGATATCCAAAAAGAATCTGATGATCATACAAACATGACGGAAGAAGGTAATCCATCAACCTCCTTTCTCCTCTCTCCCCATAAGCGTAGTAAGGGAGGCCCACCGAAACGAATAAGTTGATATCACTAAGGTATCATAGCACAATAAAATCTGCATAAACTTCTCAACAAAAATATGACACTAGTAGAGTTTGTCCGAAAACCAGAATCTATTCTAACGTAATCTCCAACATCTACGTCTTCTTGTAGCGAAGATGGCTATGCCTGCCATGCAACTTGCACTTACGTTCCGCAATTTGAACTACTATGTTGACACACCACCGGTAAATTTGAGAAGCCTTGTGTTCAAATGTTCCTATTGTTTCTCTACTGCTTGCCAGGTTTTTATTTGAAGTAGGTATATAACAACAGTAACCATGTTACAGGAAATGCTAAAAAGAGGCTACTCAGCTAGAAGAATTCAATTATTAAACAGTGTCACTGGCGCTTTCCGTCCTGGTGTTCTTTCTGCATTAATGGGTGTAAGTGGAGCTGGGAAGACAACTCTACTAGACGTATTGGCAGGAAGGAAAACCGGTGGATATATTGAAGGAGATATAAGAATAGGTGGACATACGAAGGTGCAAGAGACATTTGTCAGAATCTTAGGTTATTGTGAGCAAGTTGATGTACATTCTCCACAGCTTACAGTTGAAGAATCTGTAGCTTATTCAGCTTGGCTTCGCCTGCCTTCGCAGGTTGACGAAAAAACAAGATCTGTACGTCCCCTCGAACATCACAAGACAAAACTAAATTTCATGATAAACAATGCAATTTGATATGGCAATAAATAGATAGGCGAGTGCAAAATAGTAGAAGTTTTCATGAGTAATTGACATTCTTTTCATTTTGTGTGTACACACAGGAATTTGTGAATGAAGTCCTCAAAACTGTTGAGTTAGACGACGTAAAAGATGCTTTAGTTGGGAGACCAGGAATAAATGGATTATCCTTGGAGCAGAGGAAAAGGTTAACGGTTGCAGTCGAACTTGTTTCAAATCCATCAGTCATACTAATGGATGAACCAACTACAGGATTAGATGCTAGATCAGCTGCAATTGTTGTACGTGCTGTGAAAAATATTTCTGAAACAGGAAGGACAGTTGTATGCACAATCCATCAACCTAGCACTGAAATTTTCGAGGCATTTGATGAGGTATTTTAGTTTTTGCAATATATTGCGAGTTTTTAAATGATCTACGTCAAGCCAGAGTAAAGCAGAAGTTTGTATTAAAAAAAATGAGTCTGCAAGATGGTATCAGGAACTTTTGATGTCTAATTAGTTATTTGTCAACCGAGCACTTTCCCTTTCAAATCACAGATATTATATCAACTTATTTAATTCAATGTTTCAGAAAATGTTACTGCACACAATATGTTACATGCGCTGGAAAATGACAGCTTTTACCTGCATAAGGAATTATATAGCATACAATTGAGTCCTGGAATAGTTAATTGACCATGTAAGGTACTAGGCAGCATCTTATCTGCGAAAGCAGCTCGCACAAGCACCAAAAACACTTGAGGCAGCACTCAAACTAAAACTATTAACAAACCACTTTTTGAACAGTCACAAAAAATAGCTGGTTATAGTTTCATGTTTTCTGTGTTTCTCAATGTAAGGAAAATATAAACGGTATAGATAAAGTAATATGTTAACTAGTCAGTCTTTTTTTCCTCGTTTTGTAAAGCATCGCTTTGCATGTAAAGAGAAATGCCCCGTAATGCTTATTTCCAATTTGTGCTTTCAACTAGAAACAGCTCTTTCCACCAGTACTAGATGATCTTTTTTCAGTGAATGCTACAAAACGATTTTCCTTCATTGAACTGATTGGATATTCCTGTGCAGCTTATATTAATGAAAAATGGCGGAAAAATAATCTACAGTGGGCCAATAGGACAGCAATCTTGCAAAGTGATTGAGTACTTTGAGGTTAGCATCGCTCAAAATGATTACTGATTGTGCATTAAATTTGCAGAGTGAGCTTCGATTCTTTATTATCCTTCGCTTTTATCCTTTTTGTAATTCAAATAATATTAAATTTGCAGAGTGATCTTCGATTCTTGATTATATGCAATTGCATAGAGTACTTTTTTAAGTGGTTTTTGAGATGCCTTTATTCCATTAAGGGACAGAAGAACAGCCGGTAGCCAGCAACAGCACCAGTTTCCAGTTGCTTTTCATTCCAGATAGTTGGTTATCCTATAAAATTTGGTGTATTCCACAAGAAAATAGAAGTATAGCACTTTTTCTGCTTCAACCTTGCTAGCATGTTGAGACAAACTGTAATGATAATAAATCAATAGCATGGTAATTTTTATGGTAAAAAGTATAACTGTGGATGGTGGTGTTGTGCTAGTGTGTTGAGGCTTGAGACAGACTCAGTCACGACTACACATGTCATAATCTGACTGTATCCTTATGCATGAAAATACGCATCCAATTGTTAAGATATCTTAAAATGGATGCTGGGGTTGTGCAAACTGCATATCCACACATACCACCGAGAAAGGCTCAGTTCCTGGTACCAGAAATAATTAATAGAGTGATCTTCCTTTCATCGACAGAAAATTTCCGGTATCCCAAAAATAGGGAAAAATTGTAACCCTGCTACTTGGATGATGGATGTAACATCGGCATCCATGGAGTTTCAACTCAACATAGATTTTGCAAGCGCCTACCAGGAATCACCATTGCACAGGTACATCATATTGCCACTTTATTTCACATTTGATGATCAACAGGGAACAAATATATGCCTAAACTAAGCTGGATCCTAAAAAGAATTATGTGAAGCAAATATCTCCACTGAACTTACAAAAGAATATTTTTTCCTCTCCAGGAACAGACAGGAGCTTATTGATCAACTGAGTAATCCACTACCAAATTCAGATAACCTATGCTTCTCCAATCGTTTCCCACAGAATCGATGGGGGCAATTTAAAGCTTGCTTATGGAAGCAGAATATAACTTACTGGAGAAGCCCTCAATATAATTTGAACCGTATGGTGATGACTGTACTGATAGCCTTGATCTTTGGAGTATTGTACTGGAGGCATGCAAAGACATTGTGAGTCCACAACTCATTAGTGCATTTTTCTCACTTTTTATGAGAAAGGGATATCACAGTAGCAGTTTGATTATGATTACTAGATCATAACTATTACCAAGGTATGTCACAGATTCGATAGGCTAACTGTTAATGATTTCTTGTTCCTTTCAAGAAACAATGAGCAGGATATATTCAATGTCCTTGGTGCAATGTATATGGGGGTTATACAACTTGGAGTTTACAATGATCAGTCAATTATATCATTCAGTATAACAGAGCGCACTGTAATGTATCGTGAGAAATTTGCAGGAATGTACTCTTCCTGGGCATATTCATTTGCACAGGTCAGATACCTACCTCAAGTTGTCGGCATAAAAAGTTTTGTAATAGAACTAATTAAATTTCTTCACCTTCTACAGGCTGCAATAGAGATCCCTTATGTCTTTATCCAAGCGTTACTCTATACATTCATCATCTACCCGACAATTGGCTATTATTGGACGGCATACAAACTCCTATGGTTCTTCTACACTACCTTTTGCTCAGTTCTTTCCTATGTTTACGTTGGATTGGTGCTTGTTTCAATAACCCCAAATGTTCAAGTAGCTTCCATATTGGGACAATTTTTCAACACAATGCAGACACTATTCTCGGGATTTATTTTACCTGCACCTGTAAGTATAGATCTCTCAGTATTGCAAAAAGAGATCATATTAATTAGTTTTTCAATAAGTCATTAAGGCAAATATGTTCATAGAAGTGCAAGTTTGACAGTAATGTTAGAATGGAAATGCTCAAAAGATATATCAACAGGCATTTGCATTTATTGTGATGCAGACGGTCCTAGGAGAGATCATCTAGATATGTGAACGTCATTTCCATCTCACATGATCTTGTAGTATTATAGATAGAAATTACCACCTCTGATCTGCACATGTCGGATCTTATGCATACATTTGTCCAGAAAAACGCATCCATAATATTATGACTTAACTGTATTAATATAAAGATATTACAATGGCACAAAAGTATTTTGTTTGGACATCAACTATATCCATAAAACCAAGTTTCACTATTGTAAAATGTTTCCACTGAAAACCTATCATCTTGATGTTGCTAATATAGATAACTATGATAAAAATAGTAATCAAGATTAAGTGAATGGGTCGAGGGAGAGTACTGAAGACTCCACTAGCATCATGTTATGGCCTGATTGCTTTGAATTCAAATTATGTCCCAACAAGAAACATGTATTATAACATTCTATTGCTCTGATGGGACATTCAGAATGCTAAAAAACTACGATATCTTACTAATACCTTGAACGCCTCTTAAACACTTGCTTCCTAATTTACTAGAGTACTCAGGAAACATTAAGAGATTCAGTAATTGTTTAGTAGCAACTAATATACACTAACTGTTGTGGACACTTTCTATGGCAACAAGTTCAAGCGTAGGAACAAGCAGCCGGTGTCTACACCTAATTAGAATTTGTTTAGTTCAGTTTGTTGAAGTTTGTTGCGCCGGCTGGAGCTTATCTCTGGTTGGCTTAAAATTAAGGATTGGCTGTTCAGATATAAAACTTTTTAGATACGAGCAGCTCCTCGGTGAGGTGGTAGGAAGACGGTTCCTCCTAGGGAGGGTGAGTCTGGAGATTATCCATCTTCTAACCATTCATCTGTTCTTAGCCAATAAACTATTCCATATCATAAACAAATCTTGATTGTAAGCTATATTGAGTGATAATCTTTTTCAACTCTCGAGCATAACACCAGCGAAGACAAATATCATCCCATGTAAACTCATTTGCCTCATTCATTTCAGGTGAAGATTAAAACTAACTTAAATGTTACACAATAGAAAAATAACTCATCGAATATATAAATGAAAACAACTTTTGATAACCAAGTGTGCCCTTATGTTCTGTATGGAGGAAAGGATTAACATTCGGTTAAATATTTCTTTTCAGCAATTCCCAAAGTGGTGGATCTGGCTCTACTATCTTGCCCCTACATCTTGGGCACTCAATTCCCTTATGACCTCTCAGTACAGGAACATAGACAAAGAATTCCAAGCTTTTGGAGAAAGAAAAACTGTTGCTGTTTTCTTGAATGAATATTTTGGGTTTCATCAAGACAGGTTGGGTATAGCAGTTGCTGTTATCACTGCTTTCCCTATTGTATTGATTGCCCTTTATTGTCTCTCAGTTGAGAAAATGAACTTCCAAAAGAGGTAAACATATTCCGGGAATATTGAAATTGTATGCATAAGACAAATATTCAAGCTTTCTCCCTGTTAAAGAATGGGACCTATGTAAGAGTCATTCCACCGCTAAAAGAACAGCTTCTATTTATTTGTAATTTTGGGTAATACATAGGAATTGTTACTATAGGTCCATCCACCTTGTCCATCAGTACAATTTAACGCTTCAAACAGAGCAACTAAGATACCAATAGTGTATAGTTTAGTTAGAATCAGAATGCACTTTGTGCCCTACTGGCCTACTAGTTTCTTGAAGCAGGAGAAAAGTTCTAAGAGCTACCTATACCTGTTTTCACACGCCAAATGTGCTACAGGCGCGATTATTTTATAAGTTATGGATGGGGATGTACGGCTGGCTACGAGATACGGCGTCATCTAAGCACACTGGGCACTGGCCAATGCAACGAACGATTCCTTAACCAAAATGGCATCGCGGCACAGCAGAGAACGCCCGATTTGGAATAGATGTATGTACTTCGTATGTCGTCTACAAAGGCATCAGCCGCGGAACAACATAGATGGCCCGAAGGAGGATGCTGGGGATTTACCTTACCTGTAGGCTGTAGCCCTTGGCCTTGGTGGCGGCCGCGCCGCAACCCTCCGCCCACCCTTCTCTTCTCCATCGCCGACGCCCAGAAGGCCAGAACCACAGGGCGAAGCAGTTCTCCGATCCGGATGTAGTGGTGTAGTGGATAGAGAGGGGAAGTTGACACGCCTGTCTTTCTCGACAGGGCAGATACGACAAAACCATTCCATTTATAGTAAAAACTATCAATTTTTTTAAAAGCTTTTAGGAATTATTTTCGTGAAAAATTTTAAAAAAATGTAAAAAAAATTACATAAAAACAGAAAAAAACTTTTACATAAAAAATCAGAAAAACTTATAAAAAACTTTTTATCAAAAAAGAAAAATAAAAAAGAAACTTACGAGAAAATATAAAGACCTTTATGTTATAACTTTGAAAAAAAAACTTTGGGGGGGGCGTGGACCCACCGACGACCCACGGGCCGAGCCAGGGACCGACACTCATGGTTTTTAAAGCGTTAAGGCGAGGCGAGCCACCACCGCCTTATCGCCTAGGTGGGATAAAGCGGCCTAAGACGGAGCCTTAGGCAAGGCAATCCTCCACCCCTTTGTCGCCTAGGCGACGCCTTAAAAACACTGCCGCCACCACGCCGCCGCCGGACCAGCACGCGCGGAGCGAAGCGGGCTCAAAACATGCCCAACGCAACACAGTTGCCTCACTGGTGGCCTAGTCAGGCCATGCCACATGACCAAAAGATTGGGTGCTCTCAATATGTTAGTGTAGCTTGTAAAGGTCATAGTAGTCTCAGGAGAGAGAAAGATATAGGAAAAGATAAATACTAGCAGATTGTGTCAGAGTGGGTGGACATGCATGCTTGCATTGGGAAGATAGGGTCTGTTTGGTTCTCCTACTTAAGGTAGCCAGGCTTAAAATCTAAGCCAGGGTAGCTGAAGCCTGCTCCAACTAGTGCATTTGTATCATGTTTGGTTGACCGTTTTAGTTAAGCCTGGTTTGATTTTGATGTGTTTGGTTCGTTGGTTAACTTGAATAGCATCACCTCATCTATCCAAGTGGTGAGCAGTTCAGCCTGTCACCTCCACTCCCTTCATTTTGCCACCACGGCGACGGGCGCTAGCACAAGGAGAGGAGTTGAAGCACCACCAACGCACGACGACGACGTACCGTCGTCCTTGTTAGATATGTGCCGAATATGTGTACAGTTTGGTTATAGTTGGACTTGAGTTGTAATTTGGTAGGTTAGGGATAGAGTCTCAGTCGTACTTTGTATCCCTAGGGCCCATAAATATGAGGGCACTACCGTTGTAACCGTGAGACGACTTGGCGGCTGGTGTGGGCGGCGGCGTGGCCACGGTGGTGCCCGGATGCCGGTGTAGCTGCTGTTTATGGGGAGGAGCGCCCGTAGTCATGCCCCGAGGATGTAGGCACATGGCCGAACCTCGTTAAAAAACATCGTGCCTCGGTGTCGTTCTCGTTTCGTGTGATCTTGCAATTTGGTTCTGTGATCCTGGGTTATCGCTTCCGCGCTTTTATTCTAACAAGTGGTATCAAGAGCCAGATCCATGGAGAAGATCCACGTGGAGGCATGATGGGCATGTTCCACACCGCGCAGGGTCACACAAACTGTCCGAGGAGGGGCAGGGCGCAAGGTGGAGCATGGCGGCGATCGACGACTCGATCGGTGGTGTTGGAAACTTCGAGCGGGTGGCTCGAACCGTCCAATGGGCTGCAATCAACAGGGATCTGTCCAGACGTGGAGATCGGGTTGATGGTGGCTGGTGGCTGGTGGCTGCTGTTCGATAGGGGCCGGTCAGACGTGATGGCCAAATTCGACGGTGCGGCTGGAAGTCGTGGACGACGACGGCTTCGGCTCGCGATCAGATTGACAGGAGGTCGATCATGATCGGGGTGGCTGTTGCGGGCTCAAGGTGGAGCGGCAACGGTGGTGGCGAAAGTCATAGTGGACTCGACGTGTTAACGGAGATGTCTTGTTTCAGATCGTGTCGGTGTGATGTCCTGCTAGGTGACCGGTGGAGCAACAATGGCTAGCGCACATATGTGTGTGGGACAGCTAGACCCTGCTCGGATATGGTCGGAGATTGCTGAACGTAGGATCCAGTCAGGGTGTATTGCAGATGGTTGTGCGTGCAGATGTGTGGCCATATGCACGTGCATGTTCGTGTGTGCCACCGAACGTGAGGAGTCCTATATGAATTTGGTTTTGCGTGTTTTGGGTGGAACACGAGGATCATGCATCGTGTGTCTGATGTATGGCAAAGCAAAGTAGTATGCGGCCAGGAGATTATGCAAGCACAAGTTGGACTGGATTACTAGCAAGGTAATACATAGGAAATCGTACAGAAGAAGGAAACTAAGGCAAGGATCGATAGGGAAAGTGTTTGATACGGACTCGTATTGTTCTCATCATATAACACGGAGGAGTCTACGGATCACGATTGCAAGGAGGCAATCGAGTTGTTCGTAGAAGCCGAAGCTTGCGACGGTGGACAGGCGAACAGCGGGCGGCGCTCGGACGGGTCGGCATCGTTGTGTGTGACAGCGAGGAAGTCGACGAGGCTTGCGAGCAACGCGGCTGTGCACAGGAGGTGTACGGCGACGGCAGCACGAGGAGTCAGCACAGCACACGCAAGAGGTGGGTGCTGCAAGGGCGTGCAACGGCGTTCGTGGCGGGACGCAAGGAAGGAGAAGCGCACGGCGTGTAGGAGGTACGCAATCTGTTTCGTACAGTGCACGTGTGTGACTGATTTTCGGCGATCTGTGGCAACAGGCAGATGACGTCGATGGCTTCCAAGTTTGAGGTGGCGAGGTTCGATGGCACCGGAAATTTTGGGTTGTGGCAGACGAGAGTGAAGGACCTGTTGGCTCAACAGGGCATCTCAAGAGTACTCAACGATAAGAAGCCGGCGAAGGTGGAGGATGATAAGTGGGAGGAGATGCAAGCGCAAGCATGTGGAACGATAAGGTTGTGTCTCTCCGATCAGATCATGTACCACGTCATGGATGAAAGCTCGCCTAAAAAGATTTGGGACACGTTGGCCGAGAAGTTTTTGTCCAAGACTTTGACCCAGAAGTTGTACCTGAAGCAGAAGCTGTATAGGCTGAAGATGCAGGAGGGGTCAGATCTTGCTGAGCATGTGAATGTCTTCAATCAATTAATTGCTGATCTTGGAAAGGTCGACGCGAAGATTGATGAGGAAGACAGGGCGATTATTCTTCTGTGTTCGTTGCCGGGATCTTATGATCACTTGGTTACTACGCTGACATATGGCAAGGAGAATGTGAAAGTGGATGATGTTGTTACTGCTTTGCTTTCTCATGAGCAAAGGAGGAAGAGTAATTCACTTGAAGAGTCTCGAGGGAGTGCTTTAGTAGTCAGGGATGACCGCAGTGGTGAAGATAAGAAGGGCAACAACAAGAAGAAGGGACCGCAGTGCTATAGGTGCAAGGAGTGGAGACATAAAAAGGCTGAGTGTCCGGAATTGAAGAAGGGTAGTGGAACCGCAAGTGTGATAGTTACCAGACAGGATGACTCAGATAGTGAATGTGATGTTCTCACAGTGTCAAGTGAAAAGTCTTGTGAAGCGTGGTTGTTGGATTCAGCTAGTTCGTTTCATGCAACACCAAAGAAAGAGTTTTTCTTGTCATACATTGAGGAGGATGGTGGTCTTGTTCACTTGGGAGATGATTCGGGTCACCGTATCATAGGAGTGGGCGACATCAAATTCAAGACGTGTGATGGACAGGAGATACTACTCACAGGTGTGAAGCATGTGCCGGGGCTACGGAGGAATCTGATTTCGCTTGGAATCTTGCATGAAGAAGGATGGCTATATCAGGCAGTGCCTGATAAGAAGACCTTGAGAGTCATGCATGGAGGCAAGACGGTCATGGTTGGTGAGAAATCAAGTGCACACTAATACAAGCTGATGGGAAGCGTTGTTGGAGGTGGAGTCATGGATGGTAATGCAACTGTGGCGGTGTTCTATCCGAAGGTCGGTGAGGTGGCAGCGGCCTCATCGGGCTGTTCTAAGTGAGCAGCAAAGGAGACGGCTGTGGCAGAACCGCCCAATTTAAACTGGCTCAAGTGCGTCGAGCACGCCCTAACTCAGGGTAACACGCGCACGCACTTCAAACAGTTTAAATCCGGTAGTCTGTCGAGTGTCCCCGGGACATCCCGAATCATCCACTGACAATATTTGCTTTACCATAGCTTGGGATCCTTACCAAGTTGGGAATAACACAACAGGCATTACCTTTTTACATACATACGGAAAGATACGAATTATTACAGACCGAGTTTTGAAACAACCTTAACTGCAAACCATAGTACTAGGATCCGAAATACAAACTAGGTTTATACAACTGAAAAGACAGAAGAGTTTCTAGAGTACTCTAAACATCTAGAGTCATCTGGGACCTCCGATGCTCTAGGGATTCTGGCTCTCCTCTTCGCCTTCGGTTTGTGGAATCTCCTCTGGAAAAACAGAAAGGGAAGAACCCTGAGTACAAAGGTACTCAGCAAGACTTACCCGTCTTACCAAAGAAAAGACTCTCAAGGACGAATGATTAGGCTTTTGGTGGTTGGTTGGCTGACCCGACCTTTGCAGAAAAGCTTACTAGGAATGTGTCCTTAAATAACAGTTTTATTTCAATTTAGTATTAGCTACTCAACTAAGTGGTAAATACCTTTTTCACTCAAGTGATACTAGGTTCAAACAGCATTTTGAATCACTCACATATAATAGTTCAACTTGTTTCCTCTACGATGTTTAACACCTGATCAAGTGCACTCATAACCAAGAGTAGTGTTGATCCGGATCCATGTACATCCTGTAGGAGATACATAGCCACCAGCCACGTACAGCTGCGCCAGCTGCCCGCAACAACCTTTCAATCAGTTGGACCAAAGACCAGAAATATCCTTACCCGAACCCGGGAACGCATCCCCACGTGGGCCCCACGTCTGGCGACCACCCCGTGAGTTCCAGATGACGATCCCGCCTTTCTCCGACCCAGCAAGCACCGGTAAGCGATATTTCCAATCCACGAGCCAGCTAATCTAATTGGCTTTACTGGTCCCATAACCCAGTAAGAAACCAGGTAGAATCACTTGATCAATCAATTAAACAACGGATCGGTCCTTAGTCCCTTTAGCTAGCAGGCAGAGCTACAGATCGAGCTTAACTCAATCCACCCTATCATCCTCTGCCCACTCTTTCTTCTCTTAATACCTCTTATATGATTCATCTAAGATTAATGAGAACCTAGATCATCATTTATATATTAAACCTTGCCAAGCATTTCTAAGTGGTGATCCCATAATTCATTTATTTTCCTTCCTAACAAAGGTAGTACTATCAAGGAGTAGTTCATGCATCAAAGGTTTCCATTCAATTCCTAACCTAATGCACACATAAAATCATAATATTTGGACTCGTGATCTTCTGAAATAAAGTGGGTAAAGATGCATCCGGGGCTTGCCTTGAGTTTCAAAGAGGTTAGCGGTCTCGGTGACTTCCTGGAATTCCGGAGCAATCACTAACACCTCCTCGTACTGAACTGGGTCGTCGGAGAAGTCCACGTACTCCACTTCCGAAGCTTCAGACTCTATATGTGATGCAAGTTAGTGATGAGAGATGCAATAGTTTGAAAACATAACACAACTTCACTTCTCGATACAGCTGCAAGCCAACCAAGCTACCTAACTTTCCCCTAAAGAAAAAGTTATTTTATAAAGTGGGTGAATTAATTCCTATTTCTTTTATTTATGTATTAAAGGAAAAATTCCTAAGTATACCAAAATTATTTTCTACTCATATCTATCACTTTATCTATTGATAAAAGTGTTTATAAAACATGAATCCTATTTTAGAATATGTTTAACATTATTATAGCCATTTTTAATAATTACTTCCTAAGATGGTATTATTATTAAATTTTAATTACTATAAATTTAGGGTTTAGCATTTTTATAAAATTAAGGAAATTCTAAGGAAATGATCAAAATTTATTTCATATTTTTCTGATTTTTCTACAATTTTCTAGAATTAAAACAGTGGATAAACATAAGTTAAATCTATTTCTAAAATTTAAATGGTCTTTTTACAAAAACCCCCCTGGTTTTTCTGTTCTTCCCCGCCGAGGTCCCTGCCCACGCGGACAGAGTCCCCGCGCGGACTGAGCCCCTCGCCGGCGTTGACCGCGCACGGCCGCCGGCGGCGAGGTCCCCCGGCTACCAAGACTGGCCCTAGGGCCCCTCTACACTACCGCGTACCCATTCTAGACGTCAACAGCCCCGGCAAACTCTAACCCTAACCCCCACGGCGGCACGGCGGCGAGGCTCGGTGGCGCTGCGCACTCCGGCGAGCTTCACCGCGCCAGCCCACCCCCTGACCGGCTCACGAGCATCGCCTAGACACGAGACACCCTATGCGCTACTCTAGCCAGCCCGCGCAACACCGCACGCCCGAGCGCGCCACGCCGGCCATGGCGGGAGCACGCCCGGAGCACGCGGCGGCGAGCTAACCGCGGCTCGAACACGACGAGACAAACCCTAACGGCTACCCTACGAGCACCAGCGAACCTCCCCGCACCCAGCGCGCGCACCAGCTCGGCCGGAGAGGGTCCGAGCGAGGCTGCACCCGTGCGGCTGCCATGGCGGAGGAGCGCCACGGCGACGAACGCGTTCCAGACCGGGAAAGAGTCGCGCTCAACGAACTAAACCGCCAAACACGATCCTAGACCACAAAGCAACGTTGCTACACGCTCAACTCTCGGCCAAACCAACAGCAGCAGCATCAACACGGCGAGAAAAGCGTACCCCGGCGAGACGTCGACGGTGAGCTGCAAGATCGGTTTGCGCCGGGCTGTGGAGTGGTGGAGACGGAACAGGAGCGGGCGGAAACGAACAAGGGAACGACGGCGAAGCTTATGGTGGCTAGAAACAGCGCGGAGCGGCTCAGACGGCGGCTGCAGACTTCCGGTTCGACGGCGGCGAGGAGAAGAGAGCAGAGGAACAGCGCGGCAAAGAGGGAGGAGAAGACCGTCGTTGAAGCTTTATCAGCGGCTGAGGCCACCGCTGCGTGCCACCTCCAGCTGCGACGCCGCTCGAGCTGTCCTCCAACGCGATCGACGCGTGGCCGGCGAAGTGGTCGCGACGCTCGTCGCCGGCAGCTGCCTGCTAGGCATGACGTCACCTTTTCCCCCTTTAAGCCATCCAAAAACCCGAGATTGGAGCTCCAATTTCTCCCAAATCCATATGGTAACATCAAAAGCTCCCAAAATGAAACTTGTAGCTGGATCATCCAATTGCATTTCTTACATTGGCACTTACCTCATTTGAGCACGAATTGAAGTCGAATTTGAGCTTCAAAGTCACTGCTGCAACTTATCCCCAATTTCAGAACCCTAACTGAATTTCCCAAATTACTCTCAAAACTTGAATAGAACATGCCTCTGGTGCTAAAGACAAATTTGAAATTCAACTTCAGGAGAACAACTTCCTAGTTGGAAGTTTCTGCAGAAGACTTCAAATTCGATCTCAATTTGATCAAATTCGACTTAACTGCCATTCTACTGAACTTCTCTGAAAACAGCCTTTGATCGATTTTCTTTCGTGTTTTCATCCTTGATCCAGCCAGTTTCTGAGTGTGACCCAAAAACAAAAGTTGTTCTTCATACTTCCCTTAGCAACTTTGTTTAAGACACCTTGGCCATACACCCCACAGATCAACCACTAACCTGCCTTGAAGTTCGCTGCTCGTTATGAATTCCCGACGAAAAACGGACAAGTGAGGAAAAACGGACAAGTCCTGTTGTCGGACGAGGAATAGTGCCCTTTTTCCTTTTTCTATTTTTTTTTTCCATTTAATTGAAGCATCATTCCCACACATTTTTCCATCACTTTGTGATCACTAAGTTCCTTATCTTACAAACTATATTGAGAATTTCTTTATCTTCAAAAATTCCAAATATTTCTCCCCTTTTTGACTTTGGTCAACTAATACTCTTTCTTTTCTTCCTTCTTTTTTTTTTTACTTTATGCTTAACCAATACATTCATAGTACATTGACCTAGACTAAAAGATGGGATGTGACAGCCCTTCCCCCTTAAAAGAATCTCGTCCCGAGATTCCAATAGGGATAAAGCTCAAGTTTTGACAATGGAAAGGATAATGTGTCATTACCCGAAGTCCTTGCTTACTTCATAAAGGAACGGAAACGTCCCACTCATTTTACATATTTCACAGACTTTCTTTGTTATTCATTTAAATAACTCGGGATACTTAGAAATTAAATAGGACTCTTGTTCCCAAGTAGCTTCTTCGGGAGTATGATTACTCCACTGTACTTTATAGAACTTAATGCTTCTTGTTCTGGTATCCCGGGTCTTTTCATCCAAGATTCGGATGGGCTTTTCTTCATACGTCATATCGGAACTTAGTTCCACTTGAGTATCATCGACAATCTTGTCTGGTACTTGCAAACATTTCTTGAGCTGGGATACGTGAAACACGTCATGCACGACTGCCAACTGTGGACTCAAGGCTAGCCTATAAGCCACGGAACCTTTTCGTTCCAGAATCTCATAAGGACCAATATACCTCGGAGCTAACTTTCCTTTTACTCCAAACCTCTGGAGTCCTTTCATAGGAGACACACGCAGATAGACGTAATCTCCCACTTTAAATTGCAATGGCGTTCTTCTATTATCGGCATAGCTCTTTTGTCGCGATTGAGCAATCCTTAAGTACTCACGAATTTGAGCGACCTTCTGCTCGGCTTCTCTAACAAGATCCGGTCCAAAAGTGAACCTTTCCCCAGCCTCAGTCCAATTCAAAGGTGTTCGACACCTTCGGCCATACAAAGCCTCGAAAGGTGCCATTCGAATGCTGGACTGATAACTATTATTGTAAGAGAATTCGGCCAGATGTAAGCATTCATCCCATTTCTTAGAGAAAGTCAACACACATGCTCTCAACATATCTTCCAGAATTTGGTTGACTCGCTCTGTCTGCCCTCCGGTTTGTGGATGATAGGCAGAACTTCGAATCAAGGTGGTACCCATTACTTGATGTAGTTGTTCCCAAAACCGGGATACAAACTGTGAGCCTCTATCTGAAGTAATGGTCTTGGGTACCCCATGCAGAGACACAATCCGTTCCAAGAACAATTCTGCATATTTCTGGGAGTTATATAATGTCTTGACCGGTATGAAATGAGCCGATTTAGTTAACCGATCCACAATAACCCAAATGGAATTGTATCCTCTAGATGTGGTAGGTAAGCCCACAATAAAGTCCATGGATATATCCTCCCACTTCCACACAGGAACGCTCAAAGGTTGTAACAACCCTGCAGCCTTCTGGGTGATAGGCTTCACCCTTCAACAAGTGTCACACCGTGACACATAACGGGCAATCTCCCGCTTCATTCGAGTCCACCAGACTCTCTGTTTTCAGTCATGGTACATTTTTGTACTCCCAGGATGAATAGAGTACCTAGACAAATGTGCCTCGTCCAAGACTTTTCTCCTTAACTCCCAATCTTTTGGGACCACAATTCTATCTCTAAAATAAAAGATACCATTCTCATCTTGAGTAAAGCAGACAGGTTTCCCTTCAGCTATACGCTTCTTTAGGATTTTCATTTTCTTATCTTTTAATTGAGCCCTCTCAATTTGTTCTTTCAAGGTATCTGGAACCACAATATTCCTTACTGAACCTTGGATAACTATTTCGATTCCTATTTCCTCCATTTCCTGACATAGGGTCTTTGCTCTTCTATGGACCGTCAAACAATGACACTGAGCCTTCCTGCTCAAGGCATCGGCTACCACATTAGCTTTACCCGGATGATAGTGAATATCCAGGTTATAATCCTTAATCAACTCCAACCACCTTCGTTGTCGCATATTCAACTCGGATTGGGTAAAAATATACTTTAGACTCTTGTGGTCAGAATAGATACGGCACCCACTTCCCAACAGATAGTGCCGCCAAATCTTAAGAGCATGCACTACGGCAGCAAGTTCTAAATCATGAGTGGGATAATTCTCTTCATGCCGCTTTAACTGCCTGGAGGCATAGGCAATGACTCTACCCTCCTGCATCAACACACAACCCAAACCTTTACCGGAAGCATCACAATAGATATCAAAAGGCTTCTCAATATCTGGCTGAGCTAACACCGGAGCGGTGGTTAACAACTTCTTTAACTTCTGAAATGCTTCTTCACATTGATCGTTCCATTCAAACTTATTGTCCTTCTTAAGTAACTCAGTTAACGGTTTAGCTATCTTGGAGAAATCTGGAATGAACCGTCGGTAATAGCCGGCCATCCCAAGAAAACTCCTAACCTGAGTTACCGACTGCGGTGGGTTCCAATTTAACACCTCCTCCACCTTACTCGGGTCAACTTCTACACCATCAGCCGATAAAACATGACCCAAGAAAGGTACCTTTTTCAGCCAGAACTCACACTTACTCAACTTTGCGTATAGTTTATGATCTCTCAACCTTTGCAAAACAATGCGCAGGTGCTCAGCATGTTCTTCCTCACTCTTAGAGAACACTAAGATATCATCTATGAACACCACTACAAATTTATCCAGTTCAGGCATAAACACCGTGTTCATCAGGTACATAAAATGCGCTGGGGCATTTGTCAATCCAAAAGACATCACTAGATATTCATAAAGACCATATCTAGTGGAGAAAGCCGTTTTCGGGATATCCTCCGGCTTAATCCGTATCTGGTGATACCCTGACCGGAGATCAATCTTAGAAAAGACCTTTGCTCCAGCCAATTGATCAAACAACAAATCAATCCGGGGTAAAGGATATTTATTCTTGATGGTTACTGCATTCAAGGGACGGTAATCAACACATAACCGTAAGGTGTGATCTTTCTTTTTCACAAATATTGCCGGACAACCCCATGGAGATGCACTAGGCCGTATGAAACCTTTATCTAGTAACTCTTGCAATTG
This sequence comes from Digitaria exilis, assembly GCA_015342445.1. NCBI lineage: Eukaryota > Viridiplantae > Streptophyta > Magnoliopsida > Poales > Poaceae > Digitaria > Digitaria exilis. Next base: position 218,183 of record JACEFO010001675.1, on the reverse strand, counting down.
CACTTTCAGTTCTGCTAGCTCTTTAGGTGGCATTCTATAAGGCCTTCTAGAAATAGGAGCTGTTCCAGGCTCAAGTTCAATAGTAAATTCCACCTCTCTAACTGGTGGTAATCCCGGTAGATCCTCCGGAAAGACATCCGGAAACTCATTAACCACCGGTATTGACTCGAGAGTCACTGCTCTCGTCTTTCTGACCATACAATCTAAAGTTTGATGGGCAGGTAAAGTGATCTTCACCCCCCGACCAAGAGCATTAGTGAAACAAATCTCCCTAGATCCTGTATCTATCAATACTTTGTTCTGGGTCATCCAATTCATTCCCAAAATTATATCAATCCCTTGATCCTCAAGAACTAAGGGTAGAACATTTATCAAGTGACCCTCTAAACTTAAAGCCACATCACTAGCCACAAGATTAGTAGTTTGCTTTGCCCCCGTAGATTCTATCACATACTTATTTCTTAACTCTCGAGTGGCTAATTGATGTTTCTCAACAAAAGCTTTGCTTATAAAGGTATGCGAAGCACCGGAATCAAATAACACAACGGCAGGTTGGTTGTTAAGAGGAAACATACCTGCCATAACGGGTTCCCCTTCCGGTATTTCCTCAACATTCATATAATGGACTCGTCCAGTCTTGGCATTAAAAACCTTCTTCCTCACAAACCTCTGACCCATGCCTTGCCCTGAAGTTTGGGCCTTGATATTCTGAGTACCACCCTGCTTGGGAAGACGACAATCACGAGCAAAGTGTCCAGCTTGCCCACAGTTGTAACAGGGTTGCTTGTTGCCTGGCGTTGCCGGATACCGGTTACCTTGGGACTGAGGATTAACTGGACGTGGTACATTATACGGACTCCTCACCGCCCATGATTGCTGCGGCGGCTGCGGTTGCGGGGCTCGGAAAGTAGGACGAGGTGGTCCCCGATATACCACCTTGTATCGTGGCGGAGCACTGCTCGAGGCCCCCATGGGAGGGTTCTTTCTCTTTAGAGCTTCCTCCCGCCGGAGAGATTCATCCAATGCTTTCATCTTCGCCTCAGCTGAGATGGCCATACTGACTGCTTCTCCATAATTGTGCAGGATGCAAGTAACCAGCTTCTCCTGCATCCGGACGTTAAGCCCTCGGAGATAACAGTCCCTCTTCTTAGGCTCACTGTCAACATGCTCCGGAGCATACTGGGCCAAATGTTCAAAATCACGAGTATAATCCAGCACACTCCGGTTACCTTGCTGTAACCGTAGGAATTCCTCCAACTTTAACTTTAAGATACCTTCAGGGATGAAGTGAGCACAGAAAATGGTTTTGAAGTCCTCCCAATTCAGTGCTCCTCCCGCTGGTTGGCGAGACAAGAAACTTGCCCACCAGGTACCAGCGGGGCCTTGCAACTGAAGTCCTGCAAACTCCACCTTTTGGGCTTCCGTACACTGGGGAATAACCCGAAACTTCTGCTCCAGAGTCTGAATCCATTCTCGCGCTTCAAGTGGATGTTCAGCTTGACTGAAGATAGGGGGATGGGTCTCTAGGAATTGGGAGTACGTAACCCCCTGCTGACCAGCTTGCCTTCCGGACGGACGATTGCCCAAGTTCTGAGCAATCAGGTTCAACAGTCGGGTCTGCTCAGTCCCAGAGTTTATGAGGTGAGCAAACGCGTCTGTCAAGGTAGGAGGTCCAGGTGGAGCATTGGGATCCTCCCTCGAGCTAGACTGCTGATTCCTTTGATTTGCCATTCTACAAAAAGTTCAGTGCAAAAGATCATTAACTCCCATCTTACTGATTTATCCGGACTTGCAAAGGAAAAAGGTAAACTCCTTTCGGAACCACTTGCACATAGATGCAAACAAACATCATATATCACATCAGAACATGTACAACTCCCTAGGAGTTAGATTCTACAAACTCAAACTACCACACACATATATACATACATAGCTTACGAGTCCAAAGTACCAAGTGCTAGCATATAGGTTACAAGTACATATGCACAAACACTTCGCTCATAGTCTCACTCAAACTCCCAAAAGAACCCTACAAACCACGCTTCCCTCAATCTCCACCCTCCATCGGAGCAGGCTGGTTGACGGAGTTCTCACTCCCATCCGACCTGACTGCACTGGAAGCCGACGACGAAGTCGAAGAAGACGAAGAACTGGTGACGGTGGTCATTCCGGACTCTCCCTGGATCTCACTGGGATCTTCCTCATCACTATCCTCGTCCACCACCACGGGATGGAACTCCAGTGGTCCAAGTCCTTCAGGATCAAATCCATCTGCATTTGCATTAGCCCATGCAAACGCATTTGGATCCTCTGGCAGCGCTTCATTGTGTTCCTCGACCTCGAACTCAAAACCCTCGAAACCTTCCAGTACCTCATCGGCGAACTGCGCATCCTCTGGTGCTGGTGGTGCAGCTATAGCAGGCTCCATGCCTACTATGTCCACCTCTTCCTCTGCCCCTTCCTGAGCTGGCTGTGGCTGATCCTCAGCTGGAACCGGTGGTGCTTCATCATGGTGATTGGCAGCTGCTACCAGATGCTCGTACTGCTCCAAGGCTGTCCTCAAAGCGACAATCTCATCCTGCTGCATCGAGATGCGGGCCTGCAACTCCCGCGTGCTGACTCCCACCGCTTCAGCCTGTGCGGCGGTAGTCTCTGCCCCAACTTCCTTGAGATGTTGTATCTCCGCATCCTTCTCGTCCATCCTACGAGCCATGTCCCTCATCGATCTCTCCATCTCATGCTCTCTATCAAACATGGCCCGCTGGGCTTCTTCCAGACCAGACTTCATTCCCAGCATCTTCATCTTGAAATCCGTGTTCTTCTCCCTCTGGCGCTGATAACTCTTCTGACATATCTGTAGGAGACTGAACATGGACACCATGTAGTCTACTGACGATGCTGCAATCTCATCGCTCTCCACCCTTGCCTTGTTCTTCAAGGCCTTGACTCGACGCTTCCAGACCCCATCTTCTGGATCCTGTAGCGGGAAGAACCTGGCAGAGCTTGTACCAATCTCAAACTTATTCTTCTGGCATAGCTCAGTGAGAGCGGTCAAGGCTGCAGTCTGGACAGTATCCTCAAACTCAAATCCCTGGACTCGAGTCTCGTCCAGCTTCCATGTAGCATGAGTCTCGGACTCTGGAATGTGTACATAGACAGTACACCCAACCTGCTGCAGAGTGTCGAACTGCTTCCAGATGTACAATGGTGGCTCCTCAAAACCCTTTTCCTGCAAGATCTGCCACAGGACTCTGGTGAAACCAGGGCAATCATGGTAGCAACCCTGGGTCCAACCATCCTGATCCGTGTGCTCCATTGTCTCCATCTGTAGAGACAACCACGGTCAACAACGGCACACACCAAAAACCCCCAGAGAAAAGTTTTGAAAACATACCATACACATGATGCAACGTTTTCCTACGCCCTCACAGACCCATATCTCACTCGTATAAAAATTTGGTGGCATCGTATAACTCTCCCTATTTAAAAAGTCTACCGTATCTAACGGTATGCTAACAGTCAGCATCTGCAAAACAGCAACCATTAGACTACTGCCACCTAACGACACAACCTTTTTATACTTTAAAATAGGGTCCCTGAAGTTTTAAAATAGTAACACCTCTGAGTTACCCCAACCCACGGCTCTGATACTAGCTGTGGCAGAACCGCCCAATTTAAACTGGCTCAAGTGCGTCGAGCACACCCTGACTCAGGGTAACACGCGCACGCACTTCAAACAGTTTAAATCCGGTAGTCTGTCGAGTGTCCCCGGGACATCCCGAATCATCCACTGACAATATTTGCTTTACCATAGCTTAGGATCCTTACCAAGTTGGGAATAACACAACAGGCATTACCTTTTTACATACATACGGAAAGATACGAATTATTACAGACCGAGTTTTGAAACAACCTTAACTGCAAACCATAGTACTAGGATCCGAAATACAAACTAGGTTTATACAACTGAAAAGACAGAAGAGTTTCTAGAGTACTCTAAACATCTAGAGTCATCTGGGACCTCCGATGCTCTAGGGATTCTGGCTCTCCTCTTCGCCTTCGGTTTGTGGAATCTCCTCTGGAAAAACAGAAAGGGAAGAACCCTGAGTACAAAGGTACTCAGCAAGACTTACCCGTCTTACCAAAGAAAAGACTCTCAAGGACGAATGATTAGGCTTTTGGTGGTTGGTTGGCTGACCCGACCTTTGCAGAAAAGCTTACTAGGAATGTGTCCTTAAATAACAGTTTTATTTCAATTTAGTATTAGCTACTCAACTAAGTGGTAAATACCTTTTTCACTCAAGTGATACTAGGTTCAAACAGCATTTTGAATCACTCACATATAATAGTTCAACTTGTTTCCTCTACGATGTTTAACACCTGATCAAGTGCACTCATAACCAAGAGTAGTGTTGATCCGGATCCATGTACATCCTGCAGGAGATACCTAGCCACCAGCCACGTACAGCTGCGTCAGCTGCCCGCAACAACCTTTCAATCAGTTGGACCAAAGACCGGAAATATCCTTACCCGAACCCGGGAACGCATCCCCACGTGGGCCCCACGTCTGGCGACCACCCCGTGAGTTCCAGATGACGATCCCGCCTTTCTCCGACCCAGCAAGCACCGGTAAGCGATATTTCCAATCCACGAGCCAGCTAATCTAATTGGCTTTACTGGTCCCATAACCCAGTAAGAAACCAGGTAGAATCACTTGATCAATCAATTAAACAACGGATCGGTCCTTAGTCCCTTTAGCTAGCAGGCAGAGCTACAGATCGAGCTTAACTCAATCCACCCTATCATCCTCTGCCCACTCTTTCTTCTCTTAATACCTCTTATATGATTCATCTAAGATTAATGAGAACCTAGATCATCATTTATATATTAAACCTTGCCAAGCATTTCTAAGTGGTGATCCCATAATTCATTTATTTTCCTTCCTAACAAAGGTAGTACTATCAAGGAGTAGTTCATGCATCAAAGGTTTCCATTCAATTCCTAACCTAATGCACACATAAAATCATAATATTTGGACTCGTGATCTTCTGAAATAAAGTGGGTAAAGATGCATCCGGGGCTTGCCTTGAGTTTCAAAGAGGTTAGCGGTCTCGGTGACTTCCTGGAATTCCGGAGCAATCACTAACACCTCCTCGTACTGAACTGGGTCGTCGGAGAAGTCCACGTACTCCACTTCCGAAGCTTCAGACTCTATATGTGATGCAAGTTAGTGATGAGAGATGCAATAGTTTGAAAACATAACACAACTTCACTTCTCGATACAGCTGCAAGCCAACCAAGCTACCTAACTTTCCCCTAAAGAAAAAGTTATTTTATAAAGTGGGTGAATTAATTCCTATTTCTTTTATTTATGTATTAAAGGAAAAATTCCTAAGTATACCAAAATTATTTTCTACTCATATCTATCACTTTATCTATTGATAAAAGTGTTTATAAAACATGAATCCTATTTTAGAATATGTTTAACATTATTATAGCCATTTTTAATAATTACTTCCTAAGATGGTATTATTATTAAATTTTAATTACTATAAATTTAGGGTTTAGCATTTTTATAAAATTAAGGAAATTCTAAGGAAATGATCAAAATTTATTTCATATTTTTCTGATTTTTCTACAATTTTCTAGAATTAAAACAGTGGATAAACATAAGTTAAATCTATTTCTAAAATTTAAATGGTCTTTTTACAAAAACCCCCCTGGTTTTTCTGTTCTTCCCCGCCGAGGTCCCTGCCCACGCGGACAGAGTCCCCGCGCGGACTGAGCCCCTCGCCGGCGTTGACCGCGCACGGCCGCCGGCGGCGAGGTCCCCCGGCTACCAAGACTGGCCCTAGGGCCCCTCTACACTACCGCGTACCCATTCTAGACGTCAACAGCCCCGGCAAACTCTAACCCTAACCCCCACGGCGGCACGGCGGCGAGGCTCGGTGGCGCTGCGCACTCCGGCGAGCTTCACCGCGCCAGCCCACCCCCTGACCGGCTCACGAGCATCGCCTAGACACGAGACACCCTATGCGCTACTCTAGCCAGCCCGCGCAACACCGCACGCCCGAGCGCGCCACGCCGGCCATGGCGGGAGCACGCCCGGAGCACGCGGCGGCGAGCTAACCGCGGCTCGAACACGACGAGACAAACCCTAACGGCTACCCTACGAGCACCAGCGAACCTCCCCGCACCCAGCGCGCGCACCAGCTCGGCCGGAGAGGGTCCGAGCGAGGCTGCACCCGTGCGGCTGCCATGGCGGAGGAGCGCCACGGCGACGAACGCGTTCCAGACCGGGAAAGAGTCGCGCTCAACGAACTAAACCGCCAAACACGATCCTAGACCACAAAGCAACGTTGCTACACGCTCAACTCTCGGCCAAACCAACAGCAGCAGCATCAACACGGCGAGAAAAGCGTACCCCGGCGAGACGTCGACGGTGAGCTGCAAGATCGGTTTGCGCCGGGCTGTGGAGTGGTGGAGACGGAACAGGAGCGGGCGGAAACGAACAAGGGAACGACGGCGAAGCTTATGGTGGCTAGAAACAGCGCGGAGCGGCTCAGACGGCGGCTGCAGACTTCCGGTTCGACGGCGGCGAGGAGAAGAGAGCAGAGGAACAGCGCGGCAAAGAGGGAGGAGAAGACCGTCGTTGAAGCTTTATCAGCGGCTGAGGCCACCGCTGCGTGCCACCTCCAGCTGCGACGCCGCTCGAGCTGTCCTCCAACGCGATCGACGCGTGGCCGGCGAAGTGGTCGCGACGCTCGTCGCCGGCAGCTGCCTGCTAGGCATGACGTCACCTTTTCCCCCTTTAAGCCATCCAAAAACCCGAGATTGGAGCTCCAATTTCTCCCAAATCCATATGGTAACATCAAAAGCTCCCAAAATGAAACTTGTAGCTGGATCATCCAATTGCATTTCTTACATTGGCACTTACCTCATTTGAGCACGAATTGAAGTCGAATTTGAGCTTCAAAGTCACTGCTGCAACTTATCCCCAATTTCAGAACCCTAACTGAATTTCCCAAATTACTCTCAAAACTTGAATAGAACATGCCTCTGGTGCTAAAGACAAATTTGAAATTCAACTTCAGGAGAACAACTTCCTAGTTGGAAGTTTCTGCAGAAGACTTCAAATTCGATCTCAATTTGATCAAATTCGACTTAACTGCCATTCTACTGAACTTCTCTGAAAACAGCCTTTGATCGATTTTCTTTCGTGTTTTCATCCTTGATCCAGCCAGTTTCTGAGTGTGACCCAAAAACAAAAGTTGTTCTTCATACTTCCCTTAGCAACTTTGTTTAAGACACCTTGGCCATACACCCCACAGATCAACCACTAACCTGCCTTGAAGTTCGCTGCTCGTTATGAATTCCCGACGAAAAACGGACAAGTGAGGAAAAACGGACAAGTCCTGTTGTCGGACGAGGAATAGTGCCCTTTTTCCTTTTTCTATTTTTTTTTCCATTTAATTGAAGCATCATTCCCACACATTTTTCCATCACTTTGTGATCACTAAGTTCCTTATCTTACAAACTATATTGAGAATTTCTTTATCTTCAAAAATTCCAAATATTTCTCCCCTTTTTGACTTTGGTCAACTAATACTCTTTCTTTTCTTCCTTCTTTTTTTTTTTACTTTATGCTTAACCAATACATTCATAGTACATTGACCTAGACTAAAAGATGGGATGTGACAGCCCTTCCCCCTTAAAAGAATCTCGTCCCGAGATTCCAATAGGGATAAAGCTCAAGTTTTGACAATGGAAAGGATAATGTGTCATTACCCGAAGTCCTTGCTTACTTCATAAAGGAACGGAAACGTCCCACTCATTTTACATATTTCACAGACTTTCTTTGTTATTCATTTAAATAACTCGGGATACTTAGAAATTAAATAGGACTCTTGTTCCCAAGTAGCTTCTTCGGGAGTATGATTACTCCACTGTACTTTATAGAACTTAATGCTTCTTGTTCTGGTATCCCGGGTCTTTTCATCCAAGATTCGGATGGGCTTTTCTTCATACGTCATATCGGAACTTAGTTCCACTTGAGTATCATCGACAATCTTGTCTGGTACTTGCAAACATTTCTTGAGCTGGGATACGTGAAACACGTCATGCACGGCTGCCAACTGTGGACTCAAGGCTAGCCTATAAGCCACGGAACCTTTTCGTTCCAGAATCTCATAAGGACCAATATACCTCGGAGCTAACTTTCCTTTTACTCCAAACCTCTGGAGTCCTTTCATAGGAGACACACGCAGATAGACGTAATCTCCCACTTTAAATTGCAATGGCGTTCTTCTATTATCGGCATAGCTCTTTTGTCGCGATTGAGCAATCCTTAAGTACTCACGAATTTGAGCGACCTTCTGCTCGGCTTCTCTAACAAGATCCGGTCCAAAAGTGAACCTTTCCCCAGCCTCAGTCCAATTCAAAGGTGTTCGACACCTTCGGCCATACAAAGCCTCGAAAGGTGCCATTCGAATGCTGGACTGATAACTATTATTGTAAGAGAATTCGGCCAGATGTAAGCATTCATCCCATTTCTTAGAGAAAGTCAACACACATGCTCTCAACATATCTTCCAGAATTTGGTTGACTCGCTCTGTCTGCCCTCCGGTTTGTGGATGATAGGCAGAACTTCGAATCAAGGTGGTACCCATTACTTGATGTAGTTGTTCCCAAAACCGGGATACAAACTGTGAGCCTCTATCTGAAGTAATGGTCTTGGGTACCCCATGCAGAGACACAATCCGTTCCAAGAACAATTCTGCATATTTCTGGGAGTTATATAATGTCTTGACCGGTATGAAATGAGCCGATTTAGTTAACCGATCCACAATAACCCAAATGGAATTGTATCCTCTAGATGTGGTAGGTAAGCCCACAATAAAGTCCATGGATATATCCTCCCACTTCCACACAGGAACGCTCAAAGGTTGTAACAACCCTGCAGCCTTCTGGGTGATAGGCTTCACCCTTCAACAAGTGTCACACCGTGACACATAACGGGCAATCTCCCGCTTCATTCGAGTCCACCAGACTCTCTGTTTTAAGTCATGGTACATTTTTGTACTCCCAGGATGAATAGAGTACCTAGACAAATGTGCCTCGTCCAAGACTTTTCTCCTTAACTCCCAATCTTTTGGGACCACAATTCTATCTCTAAAATAAAAGATACCATTCTCATCTTGAGTAAAGCAGACAGGTTTCCCTTCAGCTATACGCTTCTTTAGGATTTTCATTTTCTTATCTTTTAATTGAGCCCTCTCAATTTGTTCTTTCAAGGTATCTGGAACCACAATATTCCTTACTGAACCTTGGATAACTATTTCGATTCCTATTTCCTCCATTTCCTGACATAGGGTCTTTGCTCTTCTATGGACCGTCAAACAATGACACTGAGCCTTCCTGCTCAAGGCATCGGCTACCACATTAGCTTTACCCGGATGATAGTGAATATCCAGGTTATAATCCTTAATCAACTCCAACCACCTTCGTTGTCGCATATTCAACTCGGATTGGGTAAAAATATACTTTAGACTCTTGTGGTCAGAATAGATACGGCACCCACTTCCCAACAGATAGTGCCGCCAAATCTTAAGAGCATGCACTACGGCAGCAAGTTCTAAATCATGAGTGGGATAATTCTCTTCATGCCGCTTTAACTGCCTGGAGGCATAGGCAATGACTCTACCCTCCTGCATCAACACACAACCCAAACCTTTACCGGAAGCATCACAATAGATATCAAAAGGCTTCTCAATATCTGGCTGAGCTAACACCGGAGCGGTGGTTAACAACTTCTTTAACTTCTGAAATGCTTCTTCACATTGATCGTTCCATTCAAACTTATTGTCCTTCTTAAGTAACTCAGTTAACGGTTTAGCTATCTTGGAGAAATCTGGAATGAACCGTCGGTAATAGCCGGCCATCCCAAGAAAACTCCTAACCTGAGTTACCGACTGCGGTGGGTTCCAATTTAACACCTCCTCCACCTTACTCGGGTCAACTTCTACACCATCAGCCGATAAAACATGACCCAAGAAAGGTACCTTTTTCAGCCAGAACTCACACTTACTCAACTTTGCGTATAGTTTATGATCTCTCAACCTTTGCAAAACAATGCGCAGGTGCTCAGCATGTTCTTCCTCACTCTTAGAGAACACTAAGATATCATCTATGAACACCACTACAAATTTATCCAGTTCAGGCATAAACACCGTGTTCATCAGGTACATAAAATGCGCTGGGGCATTTGTCAATCCAAAAGACATCACTAGATATTCATAAAGACCATATCTAGTGGAGAAAGCCGTTTTCGGGATATCCTCCGGCTTAATCCGTATCTGGTGATACCCTGACCGGAGATCAATCTTAGAAAAGACCTTTGCTCCAGCCAATTGATCAAACAACAAATCAATCCGGGGTAAAGGATATTTATTCTTGATGGTTACTGCATTCAAGGGACGGTAATCAACACATAACCGTAAGGTGTGATCTTTCTTTTTCACAAATATTGCCGGACAACCCCATGGAGATGCACTAGGCCGTATGAAACCTTTATCTAGTAACTCTTGCAATTGCACTTTCAGTTCTGCTAGCTCTTTAGGTGGCATTCTAAAAGGCCTTCTAGAAATAGGAGCTGTTCCAGGCTCAAGTTCAATAGTAAATTCCACCTCTCTAACTGGTGGTAATCCCGGTAGATCCTCCGGAAAGACATCCGGAAACTCATTAACCACCGGTATTGACTCGAGAGTCACTGCTCTCGTCTTTCTGACCATACAATCTAAAGTTTGATGGGCAGGTAAAGTGATCTTCACCCCCCGACCAAGAGCATTAGTGAAACAAATCTCCCTAGATCCTGTATCTATCAATACTTTGTTCTGGGTCATCCAATTCATTCCCAAAATTATATCAATCCCTTGATCCTCAAGAACTAAGGGTAGAACATTTATCAAGTGACCCTCTAAACTTAAAGCCACATCACTAGCCACAAGATTAGTAGTTTGCTTTGCCCCCGTAGATTCTATCACATACTTATTTCTTAACTCTCGAGTGGCTAATTGATGTTTCTCAACAAAAGCTTTGCTTATAAAGGTATGCGAAGCACCGGAATCAAATAACACAACGGCAGGTTGGTTGTTAAGAGGAAACATACCTGCCATAACGGGTTCCCCTTCCGGTATTTCCTCAACATTCATATAATGGACTTGTCCAGTCTTGGCATTAAAAACCTTCTTCCTCACAAACCTCTGACCCATGCCTTGCCCTGAAGTTTGGGCCTTGATATTCTGAGTACCACCCTGCTTGGGAAGACGACAATCACGAGCAAAGTGTCCAGCTTGCCCACAGTTGTAACAGGGTTGCTTGTTGCCTGGCGTTGCCGGATACCGGTTACCTTGGGACTGAGGATTAACTGGACGTGGTACATTATACGGACTCCTCACCGCCCATGATTGCTGCGGCGGCTGCGGTTGCGGGGCTCGGAAAGTAGGACGAGGTGGTCCCCGATATACCACCTTGTATCGTGGCGGAGCACTGCTCGAGGCCCCCATGGGAGGGTTCTTTCTCTTTAGAGCTTCCTCCCGCCGGAGAGATTCATCCAATGCTTTCATCTTCGCCTCAGCTGAGATGGCCATACTGACTGCTTCTCCATAATTGTGCAGGATGCAAGTAACCAGCTTCTCCTGCATCCGGACGTTAAGCCCTCGGAGATAACAGTCCCTCTTCTTAGGCTCACTGTCAACATGCTCCGGAGCATACTGGGCCAAATGTTCAAAATCACGAGTATAATCCAGCACACTCCGGTTACCTTGCTGTAACCGCAGGAATTCCTCCAACTTTAACTTTAAGATACCTTCAGGGATGAAGTGAGCACAGAAAATGGTTTTGAAGTCCTCCCAATTCAGTGCTCCTCCCGCTGGTTGGCGAGACAAGAAACTTGCCCACCAGGTACCAGCGGGGCCTTGCAACTGAAGTCCTGCAAACTCCACCTTTTGGGCTTCCGTACACTGGGGAATAACCCGAAACTTCTGCTCCAGAGTCTGAATCCATTCTCGCGCTTCAAGTGGATGTTCAGCTTGACTAAAGATAGGGGGATGGGTCTCTAGGAATTGGGAGTACGTAACCCCCTGCTGACCAGCTTGCCTTCCGGACGGACGATTGCCCAAGTTCTGAGCAATCAGGTTCAACAGTCGGGTCTGCTCAGTCCCAGAGTTTATGAGGTGAGCAAACGCGTCTGTCAAGGTAGGAGGTCCAGGTGGAGCATTGGGATCCTCCCTCGAGCTAGACTGCTGATTCCTTTGATTTGCCATTCTACAAAAAGTTCAGTGCAAAAGATCATTAACTCCCATCTTACTGATTTATCCGGACTTGCAAAGGAAAAAGGTAAACTCCTTTCGGAACCACTTGCACATAGATGCAAACAAACATCATATATCACATCAGAACATGTACAACTCCCTAGGAGTTAGATTCTACAAACTCAAACTACCACACACATATATACATACATAGCTTACGAGTCCAAAGTACCAAGTGCTAGCATATAGGTTACAAGTACATATGCACAAACACTTCGCTCATAGTCTCACTCAAACTCCCAAAAGAACCCTACAAACCACGCTTCCCTCAATCTCCACCCTCCATCGGAGCAGGCTGGTTGACGGAGTTCTCACTCCCATCCGACCTGACTGCACTGGAAGCCGACGACGAAGTCGAAGAAGACGAAGAACTGGTGACGGTGGTCATTCCGGACTCTCCCTGGATCTCACTGGGATCTTCCTCATCACTATCCTCGTCCACCACCACGGGATGGAACTCCAGTGGTCCAAGTCCTTCAGGATCAAATCCATCTGCATTTGCATTAGCCCATGCAAACGCATTTGGATCCTCTGGCAGCGCTTCATTGTGTTCCTCGACCTCGAACTCAAAACCCTCGAAACCTTCCAGTACCTCATCGGCGAACTGCGCATCCTCTGGTGCTGGTGGTGCAGCTATAGCAGGCTCCATGCCTACTATGTCCACCTCTTCCTCTGCCCCTTCCTGAGCTGGCTGTGGCTGATCCTCAGCTGGAACCGGTGGTGCTTCATCATGGTGATTGGCAGCTGCTACCAGATGCTCGTACTGCTCCAAGGCTGTCCTCAAAGCGACAATCTCATCCTGCTGCATCGAGATGCGGGCCTGCAACTCCCGCGTGCTGACTCCCACCGCTTCAGCCTGTGCGGCGGTAGTCTCTGCCCCAACTTCCTTGAGATGTTGTATCTCCGCATCCTTCTCGTCCATCCTACGAGCCATGTCCCTCATCGATCTCTCCATCTCATGCTCTCTATCAAACATGGCCCGCTGGGCTTCTTCCAGACCAGACTTCATTCCCAGCATCTTCATCTTGAAATCCGTGTTCTTCTCCCTCTGGCGCTGATAACTCTTCTGACATATCTGTAGGAGACTGAACATGGACACCATGTAGTCTACTGACGATGCTGCAATCTCATCGCTCTCCACCCTTGCCTTGTTCTTCAAGGCCTTGACTCGACGCTTCCAGACCCCATCTTCTGGATCCTGTAGCGGGAAGAACCTGGCAGAGCTTGTACCAATCTCAAACTTATTCTTCTGGCATAGCTCAGTGAGAGCGGTCAAGGCTGCAGTCTGGACAGTATCCTCAAACTCAAATCCCTGGACTCGAGTCTCGTCCAGCTTCCATGTAGCATGAGTCTCAGACTCTGGAATGTGTACATAGACAGTACACCCAACCTGCTGCAGAGTGTCGAACTGCTTCCAGATGTACAATGGTGGCTCCTCAAAACCCTTTTCCTGCAAGATCTGCCACAGGACTCTGGTGAAACCAGGGCAATCATGGTAGCAACCCTGGGTCCAACCATCCTGATCCGTGTGCTCCATTGTCTCCATCTGTAGAGACAACCACGGTCAACAACGGCACACACCAAAAACCCCCAGAGAAAAGTTTTGAAAACATACCATACACATGATGCAACGTTTTCCTACGCCCTCACAGACCCATATCTCACTCGTATAAAAATTTGGTGGCATCGTATAACTCTCCCTATTTAAAAAGTCTACCGTATCTAACGGTATGCTAACAGTCAGCATCTGCAAAACAGCAACCATTAGACTACTGCCACCTAACGACACAACCTTTTTATACTTTAAAATAGGGTCCCTGAAGTTTTAAAATAGTAACACCTCTGAGTTACCCCAACCCACGGCTCTGATACCAGCTGTGGCAGAACCGCCCAATTTAAACTGGCTCAAGTGCGTCGAGCACACCCTGACTCAGGGTAACACGCGCACGCACTTCAAACAGTTTAAATCCGGTAGTCTGTCGAGTGTCCCCGGGACATCCCGAATCATCCACTGACAATATTTGCTTTACCATAGCTTAGGATCCTTACCAAGTTGGGAATAACACAACAGGCATTACCTTTTTACATACATACGGAAAGATACGAATTATTACAGACCGAGTTTTGAAACAACCTTAACTGCAAACCATAGTACTAGGATCCGAAATACAAACTAGGTTTATACAACTGAAAAGACAGAAGAGTTTCTAGAGTACTCTAAACATCTAGAGTCATCTGGGACCTCCGATGCTCTAGGGATTCTGGCTCTCCTCTTCGCCTTCGGTTTGTGGAATCTCCTCTGGAAAAACAGAAAGGGAAGAACCCTGAGTACAAAGGTACTCAGCAAGACTTACCCGTCTTACCAAAGAAAAGACTCTCAAGGACGAATGATTAGGCTTTTGGTGGTTGGTTGGCTGACCCGACCTTTGCAGAAAAGCTTACTAGGAATGTGTCCTTAAATAACAGTTTTATTTCAATTTAGTATTAGCTACTCAACTAAGTGGTAAATACCTTTTTCACTCAAGTGATACTAGGTTCAAACAGCATTTTGAATCACTCACATATAATAGTTCAACTTGTTTCCTCTACGATGTTTAACACCTGATCAAGTGCACTCATAACCAAGAGTAGTGTTGATCCGGATCCATGTACATCCTGCAGGAGATACCTAGCCACCAGCCACGTACAGCTGCGTCAGCTGCCCGCAACAACCTTTCAATCAGTTGGACCAAAGACCGGAAATATCCTTACCCGAACCCGGGAACGCATCCCCACGTGGGCCCCACGTCTGGCGACCACCCCGTGAGTTCCAGATGACGATCCCGCCTTTCTCCGACCCAGCAAGCACCGGTAAGCGATATTTCCAATCCACGAGCCAGCTAATCTAATTGGCTTTACTGGTCCCATAACCCAGTAAGAAACCAGGTAGAATCACTTGATCAATCAATTAAACAACGGATCGGTCCTTAGTCCCTTTAGCTAGCAGGCAGAGCTACAGATCGAGCTTAACTCAATCCACCCTATCATCCTCTGCCCACTCTTTCTTCTCTTAATACCTCTTATATGATTCATCTAAGATTAATGAGAACCTAGATCATCATTTATATATTAAACCTTGCCAAGCATTTCTAAGTGGTGATCCCATAATTCATTTATTTTCCTTCCTAACAAAGGTAGTACTATCAAGGAGTAGTTCATGCATCAAAGGTTTCCATTCAATTCCTAACCTAATGCACACATAAAATCATAATATTTGGACTCGTGATCTTCTGAAATAAAGTGGGTAAAGATGCATCCGGGGCTTGCCTTGAGTTTCAAAGAGGTTAGCGGTCTCGGTGACTTCCTGGAATTCCGGAGCAATCACTAACACCTCCTCGTACTGAACTGGGTCGTCGGAGAAGTCCACGTACTCCACTTCCGAAGCTTCAGACTCTATATGTGATGCAAGTTAGTGATGAGAGATGCAATAGTTTGAAAACATAACACAACTTCACTTCTCGATACAGCTGCAAGCCAACCAAGCTACCTAACTTTCCCCTAAAGAAAAAGTTATTTTATAAAGTGGGTGAATTAATTCCTATTTCTTTTATTTATGTATTAAAGGAAAAATTCCTAAGTATACCAAAATTATTTTCTACTCATATCTATCACTTTATCTATTGATAAAAGTGTTTATAAAACATGAATCCTATTTTAGAATATGTTTAACATTATTATAGCCATTTTTAATAATTACTTCCTAAGATGGTATTATTATTAAATTTTAATTACTATAAATTTAGGGTTTAGCATTTTTATAAAATTAAGGAAATTCTAAGGAAATGATCAAAATTTATTTCATATTTTTCTGATTTTTCTACAATTTTCTAGAATTAAAACAGTGGATAAACATAAGTTAAATCTATTTCTAAAATTTAAATGGTCTTTTTACAAAAACCCCCCTGGTTTTTCTGTTCTTCCCCGCCGAGGTCCCTGCCCACGCGGACAGAGTCCCCGCGCGGACTGAGCCCCTCGCCGGCGTTGACCGCGCACGGCCGCCGGCGGCGAGGTCCCCCGGCTACCAAGACTGGCCCTAGGGCCCCTCTACACTACCGCGTACCCATTCTAGACGTCAACAGCCCCGGCAAACTCTAACCCTAACCCCCACGGCGGCACGGCGGCGAGGCTCGGTGGCGCTGCGCACTCCGGCGAGCTTCACCGCGCCAGCCCACCCCCTGACCGGCTCACGAGCATCGCCTAGACACGAGACACCCTATGCGCTACTCTAGCCAGCCCGCGCAACACCGCACGCCCGAGCGCGCCACGCCGGCCATGGCGGGAGCACGCCCGGAGCACGCGGCGGCGAGCTAACCGCGGCTCGAACACGACGAGACAAACCCTAACGGCTACCCTACGAGCACCAGCGAACCTCCCCGCACCCAGCGCGCGCACCAGCTCGGCTGGAGAGGGTCCGAGCGAGGCTGCACCCGTGCGGCTGCCATGGCGGAGGAGCGCCACGGCGACGAACGCGTTCCAGACCGGGAAAGAGTCGCGCTCAACGAACTAAACCGCCAAACACGATCCTAGACCACAAAGCAACGTTGCTACACGCTCAACTCTCGGCCAAACCAACAGCAGCAGCATCAACACGGCGAGAAAAGCGTACCCCGGCGAGACGTCGACGGTGAGCTGCAAGATCGGTTTGCGCCGGGCTGTGGAGTGGTGGAGACGGAACAGGAGCGGGCGGAAACGAACAAGGGAACGACGGCGAAGCTTATGGTGGCTAGAAACAGCGCGGAGCGGCTCAGACGGCGGCTGCAGACTTCCGGTTCGACGGCGGCGAGGAGAAGAGAGCAGAGGAACAGCGCGGCAAAGAGGGAGGAGAAGACCGTCGTTGAAGCTTTATCAGCGGCTGAGGCCACCGCTGCGTGCCACCTCCAGCTGCGACGCCGCTCGAGCTGTCCTCCAACGCGATCGACGCGTGGCCGGCGAAGTGGTCGCGACGCTCGTCGCCGGCAGCTGCCTGCTAGGCATGACGTCACCTTTTCCCCCTTTAAGCCATCCAAAAACCCGAGATTGGAGCTCCAATTTCTCCCAAATCCATATGGTAACATCAAAAGCTCCCAAAATGAAACTTGTAGCTGGATCATCCAATTGCATTTCTTACATTGGCACTTACCTCATTTGAGCACGAATTGAAGTCGAATTTGAGCTTCAAAGTCACTGCTGCAACTTATCCCCAATTTCAGAACCCTAACTGAATTTCCCAAATTACTCTCAAAACTTGAATAGAACATGCCTCTGGTGCTAAAGACAAATTTGAAATTCAACTTCAGGAGAACAACTTCCTAGTTGGAAGTTTCTGCAGAAGACTTCAAATTCGATCTCAATTTGATCAAATTCGACTTAACTGCCATTCTACTGAACTTCTCTGAAAACAGCCTTTGATCGATTTTCTTTCGTGTTTTCATCCTTGATCCAGCCAGTTTCTGAGTGTGACCCAAAAACAAAAGTTGTTCTTCATACTTCCCTTAGCAACTTTGTTTAAGACACCTTGGCCATACACCCCACAGATCAACCACTAACCTGCCTTGAAGTTCGCTGCTCGTTATGAATTCCCGACGAAAAACGGACAAGTGAGGAAAAACGGACAAGTCCTGTTGTCGGACGAGGAATAGTGCCCTTTTTCCTTTTTCTATTTTTTTTTTCCATTTAATTGAAGCATCATTCCCACACATTTTTCCATCACTTTGTGATCACTAAGTTCCTTATCTTACAAACTATATTGAGAATTTCTTTATCTTCAAAAATTCCAAATATTTCTCCCCTTTTTGACTTTGGTCAACTAATACTCTTTCTTTTCTTCCTTCTTTTTTTTTTTACTTTATGCTTAACCAATACATTCATAGTACATTGACCTAGACTAAAAGATGGGATGTGACAACGACTCAAGTCTGGTATACGGAGGTTCGCGCATGGACAGCTCAAGGTGACGAGCATATTCGTCAAGGTGGAGTTTGTTAGATATGTGCCGAATATGTGTACAGTTTGGTTATAGTTGGACTTGAGTTGTAATTTGGTAGGTTAGGGATAGAGTCTCAGTCGTACTTTGTATCCCTAGGGCCCATAAATATGAGGGCACTACCGTTGTAACCGTGAGACGACTTGGCGGCTGGTGTGGGCGGCGGCGTGGCCGCGGTGGTGCCCGGATGCCGGTGTAGCTGCTGTTTATGGGGAGGAGCGCCCGTAGTCATGCCCCGAGGATGTAGGCACATGGCCGAACCTCGTTAAAAAACATCGTGCCTCGGTGTCGTTCTCGTTTCGTGTGATCTTGCAATTTGGTTCTGTGATCCTGGGTTATTGCTTCCGCGCTTTTATTCTAACAGTCCTCCATCACCGCCGTCCTCGCCCCAAATCTCGCTGCGCTGGTGCAGAAGCATGGAGGGATGGCGACGGCAACGGTGGATTAGAAGCTCTAGAGAAGAAGCTCGAGCTCCATGGCCATGGTGATTCGATGCCCAGCAAGCCCAAATCATGGTCAAATCGAGGCCAACAAACAACGAATCGAGATTCTCCAAGGCCAAATCGAGCAAGGCCAAATCGAGGTCAACAAACAACGAATCGAGATTCTCCAAGACCAAATCGAGGTCAACAAACAACGAATCGAGATTCTCCAAGGCCAAATCGAGTCGGCACTGCTCATCGTCTTGCTCACCGGCATCGTCTCCATCGTCTTCTCCTTGGGGGCAGTCCCTCCCTCCGCTGCTACAGCGCGGGAGTGGGAGCTCGCAACCGGTTCCAGCAGATGGTCGGCGGCGTGGCATGCAAGTTGCGAGGCTAGACGCACGCATTTGTAATTTTGTACTGCTGGATTTTGCTCATTCTTTGATTTGAATCTCTTCCAGCCATCGGTGTACAGAGAAAGAATTTGCATATACGGATCAGTTTTCCATGGACTCGGTTTCATCTCTGAGACTCTGAAACTTGCGTGTAAACGTTGGCCCCACTCACAGATTTCAGAAGGGATACTCAAAACGTAAGGCGGGGAGATTATCCCTATCCCAATCCCATAGATACAGCAGAAAACGAACTCACGAAAAATACAGCAAAAGAGAAAGAATAGTACAAAAGGGGGTTTCAGTCTGGATGTGCTTCTATCATTTCCATAGCTCCTCCATTGGAATCCCCCGTTCCTCTGAGACATCTTTGAACTGCCTCATCATCTGTGTCGCCTTGATGGTAGCTCTTGCGTTGTTCAGGGGGTTCTTGCTCCGCAGTTGCTTCCCTAGAGCATTTTCAACCCCAGCCATCTCCAACACAACCCGCACAGCTCCACCGGCAATGACACCAGATCCAGGGCAAGCAGGCCTCAACATGACCCTGGCTGCTCCATAGTCCGCGTCAGCTCTGTTCCCGCAGAAGAAACAAGGGAAGAAATTAATTTTCAGAATTGGTGTAGCATCATCATCTTTAAGGCATATAAACGCAGCTTAGAGAGGAAAGGAAAACATGGTCCACGCTATTGCTTAAGCATACAACTATATGAAAGTATCCACAGCAGATTATCGAGTTAGCCCCAAAACTACGCCAAGCACTCTGGGGGCATAAGAACTGTACCAGTAATGTGGCTGAAGAAACGGAAACCTAATCAGTTTGGGGGGGGGGGGGGGGCAATCACCAAAGTTTATATATGCGCAAAGAGTAACAGTAAAGCTACTTCCTCTCTTCAATTTCTAATGTTTATAAATGGTTCATGTAACTAACCCCAAGGGCCCAACCAGACCACACTCTTTTAGAAGGGGAGCATATAAATTGCAAACTAACTCATATTTTCTAGATGGAATTGCAATCCAACAATCTTTCTATGGTCCATGTTGCATTGAAAGGGATTGCAAGAATTCCTTCTGATAGATTTGATGTTTTAGCATTTGGCAAGCTCCTTTCTAAACCAAGTCGCAACATTGAATAAATTGTGTTTATTTCCTTTATTTGATTTACCAATTCACAAAAACTTCTGTGCAATAGCTTTGAGAAATAATCCTAACGTAGGGTTTGAGCGAGTGCACGGGGGCTTCGGGTATGGTTGCAGGAGCCAGGAGGGAGAGGATGTTTTGAATTTTGCGCTGGCCTACGACTTGTTGATAGCGAATACCTTTTTTAGAAAGAGGGAATCCCATCTAGTGACCTTTCATAGTGGACAACACTCGAGCCAGATCGACTTTATCCTTGCGAGGAGGGACAATAGACGTGATTGCCTAGATTGTAAGGTGATACCTGGGGAGTGTGTTGTCCCTCAACACAAGCTTGTGGTGGCGGACTTCCGTTTGCGGGTACGTGTCCATCAGGACAAACGTGCCAAGATGGCAAGAACGAAGTGGTGGAAGCTTAGAGGAGAAGCGGCGCAAACTTTTAAGGGGAGGATGGTAGAGGAGGGGCCCTGGGACGAAGGAGAAGATGTAGACGACATGTGGCTAAAGATGGCAACATGTGTCCGGACGGTGGCCGCAGAAGTCCTTGGTGTGAGTAGGGGAGGCAAACAGGAAGGGAAAGACACCTGGTGGTGGAACGAGGAGGTGCAGAGGGCTATTAAGGAGAAGAAGGAGTGGTTCAAGCGCCTCCACCTTGATAGGAGTGCAGCTAACATCGAGGGCTATAAGGTAGCGAAGAAGGCTGCAAAGCGAGCTGTGAGTGTAGCAAAGGGTAAGGCTTATGATGACCTATATCAGCGGCTAGGCACGAAGGAAGGAGAGAGGGACATTTATAGGATGGCTAGGATTCGCGAGAGGAAGACAAGGGATATCAACCAAATCAAATGCATCAAGGATGAGACAGATCAACTTCTGGTGAAGGATGAGGAGATCAAGGACAGATGGCGAGAGTACTTTGACAAGTTGTTTAATGGGGAGATTGAGGGTCCTGCCCTTGAGCTAGATGACTCATTTGATGATATTAACAGATGCTTTGTGAGAAGAATCCAGGAGGCAGAGATCGGAGAGGCTTTGAAGAGGATGAAGGGCGGTAAAGCGATGGGCCCTGATGGTATCCCCATTGAGGTGTGGAGATGCCTAGGTGATAGAGCGACGATATGGTTAACTAAGCTTTTTAACCTCATCTTTCGGTCTAACAAGATGCCTGCAGAATGGAGGAGAAGTATATTAATACCGATCTTTAAGAACAAGGGAGATGTTCAAAGTTGTACTAACTACCGTGGCATTAAGCTGATGAGCCATACCATGAAGCTCTGGGAGAGGGTTATTGAGCACCGTCTAAGAGGAGCGACGAGTGTGACCCAAAATCAGTTTGGGTTCATGCCTGGAAGATCAACTATGGAGGCGATTTTCTTAATCCGACAGTTGATGGAGAGATATAGGGAGCAGAAGAAGGACCTGCATATGGTCTTTATTGACCTCGAGAAGGCGTATGACAAAGTACCGAGAAATGTCATGTGGTGGGCCTTAGAGAAGCACAAAGTCCCAACGAAGTACATTACCCTCATTAAGGATATGTACAAGGATGCTATGACATGTGTCTGGACTTGCGATGGCGACACCACTAACTTCCTATTAGGATAGGCCTACATCAAGAGTCAGCATTAAGCCCTTATCTGTTCGCTTTGGTGATGGATGAGGTCACTAGAGATATACAAGGGGATATCCCTTGGTGCATGCTCTTTGCTGATGATGTGGTGCTAGTCGATGAGAGTAGGGAAGGTGTTAATGAGAAGCTAGAGCTATGGAGACGCACATTAGAGTCGAAGGGGTTCAGACTTAGCAGGACCAAGACTGAGTACATGATGTGCAATTTTAGTGGGACTAGGCACGAGGATGGAGACGTTAACCTCGACGGACAGGTGGTCCCCCAAAAGGCTACTTTTCGGTATTTAGGATCGATGTTGCAACAGGATGGCGACATTGATGAAGATGTTAAGCATAGAATCGCAGCAGGCTGGATGAAGTGGCGTCAAGCCTCTGGCGTCCTCTCTGATCGGAGGGTGCCACAAAAGCTGAAGGGGAAGTTCTATAGGACGGCGGTTCGACCGGCGATGTTGTACGGGGCGGAATGTTGGCCTACTAAAAGGCGACATGTCCAGCAACTGAGTGTAGCAGAGATGCGGATGTTGCGATGGTCGTGCGGGTACACAAGAAGGGATAGAGTTCGGAATGAAGACATTCGGGAGAAGGTCGGGGTGGCACCCATTGAGGAGAAATTGACCCAACATCGGCTGAGATGGTTTGGACATGTCCAACGAAGGCCCTCGGAGGCGCCGGTGCGTATTGGGGTCCTAGGGCGGGCCAATAATATAAAGAGAGGTAGAGGTAGACCTAGATTGACTTGGGACGAAGCGATAAACAGAGACCTTAAGGAGTGGAATATTTCCAAGGAGGTAGCTTTCGATAGGAGCGCTTGGAGACTAGCTATCAACGTTCCTGAGCCTTGAGCTTTGTTTCTTGGGTTTCATCTCTAGCCTACCCCAACTCGTTTGGGACTAAAGGCTATGTTGTTGTTGTTGTTGTTGTATGGCAGCAACCAAAGATTGACTGATTCTAGGTCAGCATCATAATGCAACAGGAAAATGAAATACAACTTCCATCACTTTCCAAAATGGATACATCAAAACATACATGGCACCCTTTTAGCACTTTTATGTTATCATCTAAACGAGATTAAGAATTATTTTCCCAAGATAGATACCACTAATCCACTAATATGGGGAAGACAAACATAACCAGCAAATAGCTGCATTAAATGATTTTTTTTTAAAAAGATGGAGACAGATATCTTAGCAAGGAAGTTAAAACCTTAACACTATCTCTCAGACAATTCGTAGCTTCATTTTTCACAAATTTGAAGTAGAGCTAAACTAAATAAAATTATAAAATAGCCTTTTTAAGTGCCAGATATAACTTTTTTCCAGCCATGTTTTACATGACCACTTACAAAACTTACAAAATCTACTAACAAACAACAAAGCCTTTTATACAAAAACTAATGAAAAAATAATTCTCTGAATTGAAAGTAAACCTCATGAAGCCACATACAGCATCCTAATCCAAAATGAGCGATTGAAGAAACATGTCTATATGGCTGATTCACAGAAGAACATTCATACCACAGAAATGGAGATACAGCTAACATTGAGTTTTTGGAAATTTGAATAAATGAAATTTTGGCAAGATGAATTTTTCCATCGAACTTTATCACAATGGCAAGTCATTGCCTATATTAAGTGGGAAAAAATGAACAAATTGGGACGACTTCTTGATTCTTGTTATATTCGTTGTTCGGGAATTTGGTACTATGAGTTAGTGATAAACCATGATTCGGTAAGCAATACCGTCTCCATTTCTTGTGCTGCTTAGAGATGTTTCTCTAGGCCTCAATCAGAGTAGAAGCACAGAACAACAGAGCAAAAGAAATTGTAAACCTAGACTGAATCTATCGATTGGTAGGCGCAGTTAACATCAAGTATTCAATTTGATGTTGAATGTAGCACACTATCGCTGTCAGGAACTAGGAGATGAAGAACCACCTTGCAATTAATCCAAGGACAAAGTGAAGATCGACCACTTAAAGTAATGCTGAATGGCTAAGAATGTCACTGACCTGTGTGGGAACGTGCAGTACTTGGTGAGCGGCACTGTGACAAGATTGCGGCGGCCGTTCATGGCAGCCTTAGTGATGGCCTCAGTGACCTCCTTAGCCTTGCCCACGCCGACCCCGACGTGCCCCTTCATGTCGCCGACAACGACGATGGCCCGGTAGGAGAGCTGCCTCCCTCCCTTGACGACCTTGGTGACGCGGTTGACCTGCACGACGCGCTCGCTGAAGTCGTCGTTGGGGCGCTGCTCCCGGTCCATGTCGACGGGGTCGACCACCTTGACCTCGAAGACGTTGTTCCCCAGCACGGTCTCGCCGCTGAATGCCGGCCCGTAGAGCGACTCGTACGCCGCGGCCACGTCCTCGGGGGACTCGGGGGGAAGCTCGTCGAACGCCGCGGGCTCCACGTAGCCCTCGGGGGGCGCCGCGAACTGGAACCCGGAGGAGGACACCGGCTCCGGCCGCGGCTTCTCGTCCTCTTCTTCGTCCCCGTCGGCGGTGGCGGAGGATTCCTCGGCCTCGCCTTCCTCCTCGGCGGCGGATTCGTCCCAGGAGGAGGCCTTGGGGACGGGGAGGAGGAGGAAGCGGCGAGAGGCGGAGAGGAAGAGGGATTGGGGGCGGAGGCGGAACCCGACAGGGAGGGATGTGAAGGATGCGGTTGGGACGGGGGTGGTGGGGGAAATGGTGGCGATGGCCATGGCGGTGGCGGTGCTGGCAGTGGCCGCCATTTTGGAGTTGGAGAGCGCCCCGGCCGCGGCGACGGAGGGGGAGGAGGCGGAAGCGGGTGAAGGGCGGGGGGATGGGAGCGGCCGTTGCCCAGCTTATCCCTTCGTTATCCAGTGTTCGGAATTCGGACAGGGAACAGCCTCGTTGGATCGCCCGTTGGGCTTGGGCCACCTGGGCCGGACTAGTCATGTTTGGGTACGGATAGGAGGCCCGTGTGGCCGTGCCCGGAGTTGGAAACTCGAATTTAAGACTATATTTATTTATTGTTTTATTAAAAAGTGAGCATCTGTATTTTTAAAATAAAAACTAAATTTTTAGGATAAAAACCCATAATATGATGCACAACTATAGGACTAGAAATAAAATCCATAGTACCTTCTCCAATGGTCATTGTTCTGTAGCTCTTTGCTAGCTCTTAAATTGTTTAATCGATTAATAATATCATACAAAAGTAAGTTGACTCTTTGCTAGTTCTTAGCCGTCTCATATTCATTGAAGAGTCCAAAAGTGATGTGACCGGCTCTTGAACGAGAGACAGTCACATCAAGAGTTGCACTCTTTAATGAATAAAAAATATTATGAGATGGCTAAGAGCTAGCAAAGAGCCAACTCATTATACTTTTTTTACTGTTTGATTTATCGATTAAATAATTTAAAAGCCAATGAATAAATAGTGCCCTATTGACAATGTCTCTTTACTCGATCGGTCGTCTCCTTTACCTCCTGTCTGTTCTCCATTCCATTTACTAACCTATATTTCCTTCTTCTTTTTTGCGCAAACCTATATTTCCTATGTTGCCACTCATCGTCACTATCTCTGCTGCGGCTAGGCCAAATTACTCCAAATTCACCACTATGCCCCTTCATCGATTTCCATCTTTTTATCACAGGTGTTTAGTAAACCATTTCAAATCTATCTTTTTATCAAATCTACCATTCCATTTACATGAGAAGTTTAAAATGGTTTACTTGAAACAGACTCTTTTTATGTGAGATAATTTATTCTTATAAATATTAATGATAGATGTCTTGTTTCGCAAAAAACCAATAGATGTCTAAAACATTAGTTTTTTTAAACAGATTTATTATATTCGTGGAGTAAGGCGTAAAAAAAATCTAATCGCACCCAATCCAGCGCAGGAGGATTTGAAATAGGACCGGCCCGTTCGTTTCTGATTCTGTGGTGTGGTGTGCACAGGAGCCCGTTGCTGGGCCTCTTGCTCACAGAGTCGCCGCCAGTGGTGAGGTC
Source organism: Digitaria exilis (assembly GCA_015342445.1). NCBI lineage: Eukaryota > Viridiplantae > Streptophyta > Magnoliopsida > Poales > Poaceae > Digitaria > Digitaria exilis. Next base: position 192,260 of record JACEFO010001675.1, on the reverse strand, counting down.
CCCGAGAGTCGACAGCGTCCTCCTCCCCGGCTCCTCAGTCCCGCTCGCTCGCCTTCGTCGACGGAGGTGCGGGAGGGGCAACGGAGAACCGCCTTTGGATGGCCATGTGTCTTCATTCAAGGTAAGAAAATATGGTCGATTTGTGTCTGGGTGAATTCATTCAGCTCGATTTGTTGGATTCGCTTTACTGAACGACTGAGCAGATCTGCAGTTTGCTGTAGGTGACTGATCTGGGTCGGAGCAGATCGAGTTCCGTCAACAGAAGATGGACCTCTCCGGCTCCAAGAAGAGGGCCAGCGCCGCCACTGCCGCCGCCGATCTGACCGACGACCTCATCGTCGAGATCCTGTCGCGGCTGCCAGTCAAATCCATCTGCCGATTCAAGTGTGTCTCCCGCCACTGGCGCGGCCTCATCTCCGACCCTGCGCACCGCAAGAAGCTCCCCCAGACACTCTCCGGCTTCTTCTACCCTCGCTACTACCGGCTCGACGACGCAAGGAAAATGGTCTGTCCGGGCTTCTGGACGGGCTACCGGGCTGCGGGCTTTTTGTACATCTATAGTGGAGTCACAAGGAAAATGGTTGGGGTGATGAGGTTGTGCCAGTCGAATCAAGAGGTGTATTTATGAATGAAATGCTCCATTTGATCTCCTATGATTTCATGATACTGACAGTGGACACCGAAGGGAAGTCATGGAGGACCATTCCTTTGCTGGGAAGTATGGGTTTCGAAAATTTTTGGCACGGTCCTGTTGCTTTCCTTGGTCAATCACAAGGGCACTTGTGCTATATGAATACCAGGAAGCATATCACTAATAAGATATCAGTCTGGATTCTTGAAGACTATAGTGCTGGACGATGGATCTTTAAGTGCAACATCAGCACTTCCCAGATTTTTGGAGAGGTGGATCTCATGATGGAGCGGGATATGTTTTGACAATCCATCCAGAAGCCCATGTGATTTTCTTTGTTTGGAAATGTGAGGATCTTTTAATGTCATATGACATGGATCGTGGGAAAGTCTGCGTTATATGTAGTCTCACAGAGCCTATGTTTGATAGATTTCCACCATATTTTCCGTATGCTCCTTCTTTTCATGGACTGGCTGATCAAGACTAAAAGAATAATGCTCATGGTAAAGGTCAAGAATCGTTACCCTAAAATGACATGGATACCTTCACATGGGCAGGGCCTTCAGTTGTTACCAATTTAAATCATGGTGACGCATCTCAAGTTATCTACTTCATTTTCTTTTTGTAGTTTGTATTAGCTGCTTATTTGTTTTTTGATACTATATTCCTAGTTTTGTTTTTGAAGAAATGCTATCAAGCCTAAAGATCCTTTAAACTTGGCAATTCATCTGTAAGGAAGTTTTATTCATTTTCACTAGTGATATCTGGTCCCATTTGTCATCTGCATTGCCATATAATTTGCCCATGGCAACCATTTCACTGCCATAGCTAGAAGTGTATTGTTCAAGCGTGCTTATGTGTGTACAGTATACTTAAAAAATATTTAGTAAGATATACCCTCGCTAGAAACCTATGAAAGACCTGGTAAGGACTGAATTGTCGCTTGTTCGTTCGTTCAAAAAAGAATTTTTGTCGCGTGTTGAATAATTACCAAGGGAACTAGTCGCGTACAATTTCGGAGAGCCTGTCGACCACGATGGTCATGTCAAATAAATATACAGAAATTCCTTACAAGTAATTGTATTTGCTCACACCTGGATGACTGGATAGCTACCTGCATTGGCATATCGTGTCCTGAGACCATAGCACATCTTTGCATAAGTAGTACATAACTAACTACACCCAAGCTCGCAGGCCTGTTTCCAAACAGACCTCATGGCTTCCTGTGTGAGTCTGTGAGACAGTCTGATGGGGAGGAGCATCGGTTTTCCGTTTCCTGTTTCATGATCAGCAGAGGAAGTGAGGAACATTCCACAACGCTGGACGCGGGGGGGGGGGGGGGGGGGGAGGCCCGGACGGAGGAAGAGCGCGGTCGACAGGCAGTACGGCGTGCAGCACGGCCCATCATCGCGGCCAGTTTGGTTGGGCTTCGCCGATTCACACACACGGCCTGACAGCCCCCATCATCTTCGCCGTGCAACAAGATGGGCCGTGCAGGCCTAACACGGCGGAACAAAAAAAAGAGAGGATCCGTGCCTGGCCTAACACGGCGGAACAACAAGATGGGCCGGCGCAAATGCCCCGGCCATTTTAGCCATATCTGACGTGGCTCGCTCACGTCGCCGAGCTTGGCTCAGGATTCGTATGAAAAAAGAGATCAGAGAAGAGAGGAGGAATCTGCCTGTCGCCTGGTGGTCCGGCACCTCGCACGCGAGGCAGGGACCCGTGGCAAACGGGCAGCGAGCTGAGGAGGCCAGCCAATTCGTCGCCTGCCGCGCGCCCGTGCCTACCCGCCACGTCTGACGTGCCCATCAGCTCGGGCCGGAGGATATTTTTGGCCAACGCCCTCTCCAGAGACGCGCGGGGCCCGGCGCCAGTCCCGCTCCGCTGGGCCCGCTGCGTCTTGATCCTTATCCACTTTTGTCGCGTCACCCCGAGCGAGCTGTGTCCGCTCACCGCTCGGTGAAGGGAAGCTGCCAGTGCGTGGGCTGAAATTACGGTCCCTCCCTCGCTCTCGCTGTTTCTCTAGTCGCTTCGTTTCGCGGTGTCTTCACCGCAAACGGTATCCATACACCCGTCCTTCGATGATTTAAGAGAGGCGCATCACCTCATCTCTCCTTGTGCCCGGTGCTCTTTTTTGGTTGGTGTGGTGTGCGGTAAGCCAGTGATCAGTAGCCTTTGCCGGAGGTAGAGGGGAAGCGGAAGGAAGGCGAAGATGCTGGAGAAGCTGTGGGACGACGTGGTGGCCGGGCCTCACCCGGAGACGGGGCTCGAGAAGCTCCGCAAGGCCACCACCGCCCGCCCGCTCGTCATCGTCGACAAAGGTAGCGATCTCCTGCTCCTAGTGCCTCGCCAAAGGCGAGGCCGCACTACTGATCGATCTGATCGCTGGTTAATTATCACGTTTTTGAGGAACAAAAAAAGCATTAAATTAAATCATGAATAAGGTGTGACCATAACGTTATTGAGCACTATGTGTGAGTTGAAGGACGTGGCATACATACGCACATCAGTAATGAACTAATGATCTTGTGTTAAAACTGCCGGGCTGGTTCCATTCGACGACGGCTAACACGCGTGATGGCATATGTATGTATGTTTGTTTCTCTGAAGATGTGGACGCCGGAGGTGCCGCCGGCGGGAGCTACAAGAGGACGCAGTCGATGCCGTCGACCCCGACGACGCCGGTGACCCCGTCGTCGTCGTCGACGACGCCGCGCGGCGCCAGCAACGTGTGGCGCAGCGTCTTCCACCCCGGGAGCAACCTGGCCACCAAGAGCATGGGCGCCAACCTCTTCGACCGCCCGCAGCCCAACTCCCCCACCGTCTACGACTGGTAAGCCCCCGTCCGTCCATCCCCCGCAGCTTCCTACCACAATAATTAGCAGTAGCGCCATGTATGTTCTCTGCTCAGGCTCGGAGCAGATAGATCTTATTAGGCAGAGGATCTTGGACTTGCAGATCGAGATGATAGATGTTATATTAGAGCGTCCATACAGACTTAATTGGCTGCCGCATCATGATCCTAGTCTCCACTAATCCACTACTTTAAGCACACAACAGTCCAGAAGCACGATAGAGTAGTGCTACCGTTGGCTGGAACGGATAAGGGCACGCTGATGCTGGTGACCGTATAAAATAAACCCATCTAATTACAGTTATGCTATCTCTGCGTTGATTAGCATTCCCATGACTGGAGAAATGTTTGTTGTATTATCTCAGGCTTTACAGCGACGAGACGAGGAGCAACCACCGCTAGATCGGATCGGGTGAGACGAGATCGACGGAGGAGCGGTGGCCGGCCGGTCCCTGTCAGGCCTCATGTTTGCTGGTCCTTGTGGTTATCTAAAACGCATGAACTGCTGCAGTGCTGCTATGTTGCTGTCCGAGGCTGAAGACTTTTGCCCTTTCTTTTTGTCCTATGATATGTTAGCGAGTAATTTTATTCCAAGAAAAAAAAGGAAAAGATGTGTAGTGAGTAAGCATGCTTACTCAGCTGGCTGCTGGAGTAGGTGGTAGCGACCGGCGGGCCAGGTGACGGGAACCCTCTGTGTGTAGTGGTGTGTACTCGCTTCTCTGATCCGTCTGTAAATACTACTATAATTTCGAGCGTAATGCGATGTGTATGTGTGTATGCACTACTCGCCTGTTTCTTCCATGTTAGGCCTGTGTCTTGTTGGTGTAGTGGTGTGCAATTACCACTTTACCAGCGCTGATGATGATGACGACGGCTAATTCTACTTGAATCGTGAGCTAGAGATAATTCCCATGAACGAACGAGAACGAAATTGTTTGTATTATCACTATAAAAGGTTGCCACATCGTCGTGTCAGGTTGTCGTGCTGGGCTTGGTGAGTGGTGATATGTAACAGCACTTGGCCGGACAAATTCCTAGGAAGGGAGCATGGCATCATTGTCACAACTCACCCACAAGTCAGAACTCATCATAACAATATACTCTACTAATCACAAAGATGTCGACTACCGCTACCAGCCTCCTCATGCTTGCTCCGGCAGGCCTCAGCTAACCATCTTCCCAAGTTTCTGCGGCGGCACCGTGCACAATAGAGAGGCAAGGATATATAAAAACATTCTTTAATTCACAAATGAAGTATTTAAATTAAATTTCAATTTGTTAGGATGATCAAGACTGGACTCTACTAGACCACGGGTATACTATTTTTTATGTTTTAAAGAACAATTTTTATTCAGACAGAACAATTCATTTCAACGTCAAACAAGCCATCCCATTCATAGGGCAAATCCTCACATAAAAGCAACAAAACTTCATACGAGTGGAACAAATACTGTATAATAGGAGTGAACAATATATAATTAATAAAAGATAATATTTTACATCTTATGTATACCACGTGAATAATCCAAACTAGATCATAAAACATCTTATATATATTCTGGAAATGATATTATTTTGATTGTTTGGGTAGTAACTATGAGATGTTACATTATATTTCTTATGTGTAAATTTTGTTGCACTTGTATAATTTTTTGTTCTATTTGTATAAAATTTTGTTCCATAGCTAAGATAATTTTTTATGTGATATTGTTTCATTATATTCCTTCTAAACTTCTGTTTCACTTGTATAAAATTTTGTTTTGTTTGTATAAAATTTTGTTTCATAGCTTTTATTTTTCATGCACTATTTTACCATGAGCTCTGGAGTCTTTACGGTGGACCGGAGAATGAAGAGCTGCGACAAAAATAGGGTGATGTTAAATATACGTAATAATTTTACTAAATTTTAGATCACCCAACTTTTTCCAAAAAAACTATTTATCCAACTTTTTCTTATTCATCATATCCTTCCCACTCACAGAACACGATACTCAGTATGATATAGTGTTTTTTCCCTAAACTAAACTCACCCTTATTAAAAGTCCGGCTTCATTTTCTCTTTCCCCTGTCGATCTTCCCAGTCAGAAAAAAAAAAGTCAAACGGCTGGTTAGTTCTCTTCCCAACTCCGTGCTGCTGCGGCATGCCTCTCCTCCGCCCCGCGCCACCGGCTCCCGCCGCCGCGGTGACCGTCCCGCGCCGCCACCTTCTTACTGTCCACAGCCGCCTCAAGGCCCCACCCGCACCGCCGCCCCTCGCCTGCCTCCGCCTTCGCACCGCCGCCCCGCCCCGCGGCATTCCGCCGAGGACCGGGTGCCGCGCGACTGCCGCCGATGCCGATGCGGCGCCCTCCCAGGGTCCAGGAGGCGACGGCGGCGCGCGTTCCGCGCTGGTGCGCCTCGGGGAGATGCTCTCTCTGGGGTTCCCGCTGTGGGTGTCGTCGGCCTGCGCTCTGGCGCTGTGGCGGCCGTCGTCCTTCCTCTGGGTCGGCCCCACCACGCAGATGATTGCACTCACCTTCACAATGCTCGGTCCGTGCCTTTCCCTGCCTCCTGCTAGTAGTAATTTCCTGTCCTGGCCACCTACACGGACTCTAGTTCCCAATTGCCATGTGGAGTTGCTGCCTCTGTTGCTGTTCTACAAACAGCTGCTACTGATCTTGTTGGCGCTGAGCTCCACATTATGCAGTGTGACCACAGAAATAAATGGGTAGCCCGGTACAAGTAAAGCATAACACTGGAATGAAACAAGACAGACAACTGTACAATCTGAGTACACTAGCACAATCAAGCGTCTTGCAATTCATGTTCTCACTTCGGTATGAGCCTGGCTTTTCACTGGCTGATCTTTTACTGTGACATTATTGCGGAGCCACTTAGGCCCGAATGCTCGATCATTCCTTCAGTCCATGTATCGAACGGAAATGCAGCAGCCAGCAGCTATAATTAGCAAGACCTCCTCCTTGCATTTGTTGTCCCCTGTACGTGGAGAGGGTGTTAATTTTCTTGTGGTTGGATAGGACTACATGATTCAATCTTTATCTGCAGGAATGGGGATGACATTGACTCTTGATGACCTCAAAACTGCATTATTGATGCCTAGGGAGTTAGCTGTTGGATTTATACTGCAATACACGGTCAGTTCCCCCAACTTGCTTAGTGGATTATTATCATTTTAAGTGGATTATGAAGCCATAAGAATATAAATCCATGGTAATTGGTCTATGTACAGGTGATGCCGCTGTCAGGATATTTTATTAGCAAGCTGTTGAAACTGCCAGCACATTATGCTGCTGGGCTGATTTTAGTGTCATGTTGCCCTGGAGGTGTGTGTAAACTGCCCCCCCCCCTCCTTTTTTTTGTGTTGTCTAAAGATTTGATAGCAGCTCTTAAACTGAAAAGGCAATTGTATCTGCAGGCACAGCAAGCAACATTGTGACCTATTTATCAAGGTAATGAAAAAGAAATAATTGTCATGTCGAGAATACATGCCATTATGAGTTTTTTTATGACTTAAAACACTAGTAATCTGGGCAGCGACAATCCATTCTGATTTCTGAGCTGGTTCGTTTAAATATGTTCATATCTCAGATATATGGAATTTTGTTCTCAACTGCGGATATGAAAAAAAAATCCAGGCAATAAAGAGACACATGGGCATGTACTTGAGTAGAAAGAAAAAAAAAATCTGTGGTTACATCCAGAAACCAGAATATGGAATCTTAGTGACCACTGATGGCTGGTTTAGATGTAGTGCATCCTTTTCCCATTTGGTTTGCATTCCAAAATGCTCTCTAGCTACTTCTAAATTCTATTTATAGTGTAGTGGTAAGCTCCCAAGTTGAGGGGGAGACCAATCGGGGTTGAAGTCCTAATGGCAGCAAAAAAAAAAAAAAAAAAAACTCGCTGGCAACCACTAATAGTAGTGGCACGGCCCTGGCCTGTGGCACCTGTGATTAGCTTGGGCCCTCCTAGGGGGTAGTTGCAGTGGTCGCCATCCAGTTGGTCGTGGTCACCCCAGGTTATGGTGCAACCCTATAGGGTGAAGCTAGGGTTCAGGGGTTTTCTTGGCTGGCGTGGCTGAGATGTCTTTCTTAGTGCAATGCCGTAGGGGCGTCTTTCCCTGCCGGTTCAGTTATTTATTTATATTTATATCCCTCTTTTATTTTTTTTCGGAATCAAGTCTCTTGAATAAAGATGTTACTAGTCCAAGATTTCAAATTGGCGCTCTAACAATCTTTGTGATCTCCACTTTTTCATGCACCGTTCTTTCTTTTACCTGGACCATTGTTAACTGATGGAGATGCAAGTTTGTCTTTTGAACTATTTGAACATGACTTAGGTTATTTTATTAGATTTGCAAAGGTATCTTTTGAACACAGTTAACCAGCTTGCTCTGCCAGTAAGTGGCTTAATCAGCTAAAACTAGAACAACCACCTGGTTGTGCTGCCTAACCAAACTGAAAAGTATCTGATCTTGATCATTGTATCATATAGCTAAAATACCATACAACAGTCCTGAACATTTTTAAACAAACTATTATGGTAGTTACTGACGTTTTCATTTTCCAATAATGGTATTAAGATCGAACTATGCCAAGACTGGTTGGGCAACAAGATTATCTTTTATATGTTCAAATCATGTAAATAACAACTTTAAGAATGCTTGCCGCCCATAAAAGTTGTTATGAAACAAATTTCAAGGTTTATTTGAGTGGTCCATCCAGTATCTTATGATATAGGGTGGTCGTACATAGCATACAATCTATCTGGGTTGGAACTATGTTAGAGGTGTAATAGCCAGTGATTCAGAAATGTTAGAGGACCAATATATGTCAATTGAGTAATGAATGTCAAGATGGTGAACATCTTGAATTATCCAGGGGACACAACTGACTAGCGATGAGAACTGATGTGATAAGATAGTGCATTTACATCAAGTTCAGTTACAGTGGAATCAAGATACTAAGAATTCAGGAACAGCATTTCCAGTGAACTATTTCTTCAGTACTCAAATGGAAAGTAAACCTTAGGTAAATTATGTCCATATTGTAGGGCGAATGTTGCTCTTTCGGTGCTGATGACGGCAGCAAGCACTTTCGCTGCATCGGTAATGCGTCCCTCTCGCATATGGAATCTTCAACTTAGATGTTCATATTTTCTTTTTCTTCACATCTTTCTCCCTGTTGCAGTTCATGACTCCTCTCCTGACATCCAAACTTGCTGGACAATACGTCGCAGTGGATCCAATGGGATTGCTTGTGTCCACATCTCAGGTGCTGAAAGTTTTGAATGTCTGTTTTACATTAAACTTTGACCTCTGGCTGATGCTGATATGTCTGAAACAGGTCGTCCTCGCACCTGTCATTTTGGGTGCTCTGCTTAATCAGTATTGCAATGGTTTGGTTCAATTAGTGTCCCCCTTGATGCCCCTCATTGCTGTAGCAGCAGTAGCCGTTCTCTGTGGCAATGCTATTGCACAGAATGCTTCAGCTATCCTGTCATCTGGGGTACAAGTAGTTCTATCTGTTGGTTGCTTGCATGCATCTGGTTTTTTCTTTGGCTATGTTCTTTCCAGAATACTTGGCATTGATATCTCTTCAGCGAGAACAATCTCTATAGAGGTCGGCATGCAGGTAATTGATGTAGAAATATCATAGCACTATCTTATCTCGAAAACAAAAGTTTTCATTTCATTCTATATAAGCAACTCTCCATCGGTTGCCTGGTCAACCAAACGCCTAACCAAGAATATATATATGCCACCAATGTTATGTCATTCTAATTTTCTACCTCGTCTAGTGTTATTTATTTTTATCTCACTGAATTTCCTGTCCATGCAGAACTCAGTGCTGGGTGTAGTCCTTGCAACCAAGCATTTCGGTAATCCCCTCACCGCAGTTCCATGTGCTGTCTCCAGCATCTGCCATTCAGTCTACGGCAGCATTTTAGCGGGGATCTGGAGGTCTATGCCCCCAACAGACAAGACAGAGTGATGCCATGACCATCACGGACAGTGTTCCAGTCCTTCGCTATGATCAGCTGCATTGAAACGCAGCACTGGTGTTTGCTGCAAATCACCATAGTTGCATTAGACAGGTGTTTCGTTTGTTTTCTAGGAGGTGCCTTAAATCTCATCAGGTGTTTATTTAGTATTTAACTAATGTTTTCGTAAATGTCAGTGAACAAGTATGATCGGAAAATTTTAGTTAGTGGATTACATGGTTGCTGTGGATTCATGGTAGCATGTTTACATCTTAGACTTCGTTGGGTACACAGTATATCATTTCAGTTGCTTAAGAACGTGCATGTGATACTTTCGAAACTTGTTTACCCTCCAGCTAATTGGCCTATTAACATGGCAATGTATCAGGTGTAATTTAACATCTTTATGGAAACCTTAATCTAGACCACACAATGTTGATACAAGGGGGCACTCAAGGGAGATGAGAGGGGTGATTTGCAAGTGCCTCTATTTTTTATTTTTTTATTTTTTTATTTTTTATTTTTTGTAAATCACCCCTCCCACCTTGCAAATCACCATTCCCATCTCCCTGAACGTTCCTTGAATCAACATCGTGTGGCCCAAATTGAAGTTTCTTCCACTAGATATGTCCTCTATTAATATTTGCAAAGGAGAGATGCATTTCCACCTAAACCGTCTACCTTGGAGTAAGTACAGATAGTCAGATAAACTAATATACAATAATATACTCTGGTAACAAGAAATTTACCAGGCTTTAAAATTTAAATACAATTTGCCCACGTGTCATACAAGAAACGCCAAAACTAATTTCTGTTGCAGCTCTGAGAGTCGTTAACAGCACTGTCAGGCTGCCGTCTGAACAAAAGAATATTAAACACACAAGTTGAAATAAATCAACTATGCAAGTGAACCTGACTCATCTGATAAGTTATACTAACTACTGATTGACAACAACCTACTCATATTTATCTCACATCTCAAAAGGTAATTATACACCAACCGTTCTCACAAGGTTTTTTGCATCCTCAATCGTATGTAGAAGCCCTGAGTAATCAAAAGGGTCAATATCCAGATATTTATAAACAAAATGCTTCAACTTGAACTAACTGGCCCACTTTATTCAATGTCTTTCTAGTTTGTTACTTTGATGGCATACACCAGCTCCTGAATCACAAAAGTCCAAAGAGAAACAATTAGCAATGTGGAAAAGAAAAAAAAAATCAAACTTGATATATATATACATCAAGATTAATGATAATCATCCCTCACAAAAAGGAGAAAGGTTAATGAGATGGTCGAGCGTCTTATCTCACCAGAACCCCATTAGGAAATGTGAACGAGGAACGCAAGTCTGAAAGGCGTTCCTCCCCAACAAGCCTTGCCTTGTCGAAACTGGATGTGTTAGTGCTGACGAGGTCGCTGTAAGATGGTTTCCGTGCATAGATCTCAACTTCTTCATCTTTATGAGATGTCTGACTGGCAATAAACTATATGCAAGCATAGACAGCCATCTGTAAGTTTCAGAAAAGTTGACAGTGGATCGTCAATAAGGACTGACCTGACAAAGCTGTTTGATGGAGAGAGTTGGGCCGCAACACAGATATGGCTTCTCCAGATTTGGTGTAGTTTGTCCATCCAATGGAAGCAAGCAAAGATGTATGTCACGCTGTCAAACAAATCATCAACTAATGAAACGCTCAAATGAATAAGAAAACATATGACGAGGATGTTTTATATTCACCTCGCTATCATTGTCATCAGAATTTCGCAGACACTCAACCAACTTGATCATGCGCCCACCCTTGAACACCCTGCCATTTGAACCACTAAAGCTACTGTATCGAGTCTGACTGCGAGTACCATTCTTTCCCCATGCTCGCAGCGGAGATGTGCTAAAATTTTCTCTGGAGATTCCTACATCATCCTTATCACCAGAAGCAACCTCTTCATTGCAAGCTGCTCGGGCAGGTGAAGAACGTGGTGTTGGCCATTTTGGTGGTCGTTTCTGCTTTTTCTCTGGTGAACTTTCCTCAGCAGACGACTCCTCTTTACCGCAGTTTTCACCATTTCCATCCTCTTCATCGTCAGAACATGTCACGGCAACATCATCGGAACTGGCTCTTCCTCTGCCACGAAAATAGGTACTATGCCCATTGGTCCGAATGTTGCGGCGTGATCTTCTCACAAACGCGGCAGCAGTAGCTTTTGCAGTAGACTTCCGCCCAATGACTTCTGTTTGTTTCCGAAAAGCCTCAGCAATGGATGCTTGAATCTTCATATGTACATTAATCAGAAAAAACAACTGTTAATCGATGTCAAAGACTTCAATATGTTATCCATGTGTCAGTATAGGTGTCAAACTTCAATACATGATGCAGCTGCTATTGATAACGTTTGTGTAATGCAGACATCAAAATAAGGGTTCGTGAAGAAAATACTTCTTAATATTTTTATATGCACTTTGTGGCAACAACAGTACATAAATCGTAATTTCATGACTCCACTACTGATGTGCTGAAGTTTCTATTCGTTTGAATGGAGCGCATGACTTACAGTTCCGAATACTACAATGAAGTTGGGAAGATTGTTCTATTACATTTTTGTGCTTTTTTATTAAGTTCTGTCCCTAACTTACTATCGTTAGTAACTTAGCATTGTTGACTGGTATGTTTCCTAATACCCACCAAAAAATGCTAATATAGAAGGTCCACATAGAGTAAAAGTACCTTATCAGAAGTAGCACGGAAATCTCATCACAGCATTTTCTAATACATAGGTTCACATATAGCAAATAAAATTTTATGGGGAATATTTTTATGAAACACCATAAAAAATCCACATGGACATGTGCATAAATCCAAGATAAGAAAACAGAAGGAAAAGGGAACCTGCTTATTGCGATCATTCTCCTCTTCATTGAAGGCTAGTTCCTACACATGGGACAATGCATAAACAATTACTAGGATCAACTCTATCTAATATGAACAAACAAATAAAAATATTCCAGTACCTCTTCTTCATATTTGTCAATATCTGGGTAGATAGCTGCAATCAGTGCATCATAGTTTGGATCATCTCTCAAAGAACGCCGACTTGCACAATGTGTGCGGCATGCGGGGCACTCATTGTTCCTATACAGCAAAGGTAAAAGATAATAATACTAAGATAGCTGACAACATGCCTGGTGCACATGCAAACAAACATAGAGTCATGATACAACATAGATCAATAAAGAACAACATACGAGGGCGGTAAGCCTGGCTCAAAGTCAAAACCAAAACAAGGCATCAACAGTTCTGCATATTATATCATATCTTAACATCTTACCCAAGTCGCATGGATTTATCAATACATTCCCTGCAGAACCGGTGCAGGCACTCCATAACTGTTCTAGTCTTTCGGATGATGCCTATTAGCATAGAAGATTCCACAATCAGTAAATTAAAGTTAACGATTAGTTAACAACATGTTTATAAATTGCCTGAATGGCAATATGAATGAAATTCACAAAAGCGGGATATCTCATATATGCAGGCAGCGTGCTTCTTTTAAAAAATATATACGTGGGCTAAAAAAGCTAGAAAAAATAAAAGGAAGATCTTTGCTCTTCGCTCACATCCTTTATTTTCAGAATGAAGATCAATATTAGTTATAATTAAGCATGACTAAAATATGCACCATGCTTTGGCTCTCCTAACATATGGCATGCCCATTAAGAGAATTCTTATACTTTATGACACAGGAATTCTCTCCAACTAAAAGTATAAGTGATCTCAAAATATTGAAAAATCAACATTTCATATTTTACATCATACAATAAGAAAAATCGAAACAAAAAGTTACGAGTTTGTCTGCATGCTTGTACTTACCTAAGCATATGGGACACTGCACTTCTTTGCGTATGTCCGTCAATTTCACCGCAACAAACCTGCAGGTGTCGGTGCATGATGTTAACTCGCTAAAATGGGTGGAAGAGCAACGAATAAATAAATGAGTCTCCTGTAATAAAATTATATAAAGTAGAAAACTCAAGGTGAACACTAGATTACTCTCATACAGATCATGCATACTACATACAGATGTGGTGCAATTTGCAAAATAGGCAGAGCGAACAAAGGAGCTGAATGTTCAGCTCAGGGCTAAGAATGTATTACTTTCATAACTGGAGTGCAAAACATCTTATGCTTGTCAATATCATTCAGTTTGTGCGTGTAAAAATGACTTAAAATGAACAACTGCACAGGCAAATAGTTGAGCAAGTACCCGAGAAAAAAAGGAGTAACTCCATTAGAAATTGTGAGAAGCTAATGTCCTATGCAAACATATAATAGCATTTACCAGCTTAAGTCCTGAGGTTGCACAACAACCAACACAGACTGTTGAATGGTAATCTACTGTAGCAGAGCAAAGTAAAATAAAAATACATTCGCATGAATAAAGAGGCATTAAGGAAAAAAAAGGACTGATGTCTGATTCAAAAGCCTTAGCATTTTGTGAAAAAACATGTGGGTATAATGTTAACAGGCTAACTGCAAGTGCATGTTGTTCTACTAGCATGTGTATCATGCATATATGTGTCACGTTGATTAAGAAAGGTAAGCCAGATTTGTCCTGAGTACTTATAAATGTCTAAAATTGGTAATATACTGGTCAGTGCCATTTCAAACTTGTAAGAAGCACTAGCAAGTTCATAGATCTACTATCTTTCATAATTACAGGTTTCCAAGTTCCTAATAGCTAGGCTTTAATGATAGGAAGTTATGTCGGCAGTGCCACTCCATACTGGTAAGGAGCAATGATGAGTTCAAGTCTCCAAGTAATTATATAAATTAGGGGCGCTAGGTCCTACCACCATCTCAAAAACTTAAAGCTATCAATTCTGATTAGGTTCCCAAGTTCATTATAGTATGTTTCGATTAGTAGCTGAATGCAGTTCAGTTACTGCATCTAGCATCACTAATTGAGCAATAAATAAATGGTGCTATAATCGGGCTACACTCCAGGCTTAACTGTAGCAATAAAAGAAAAAGAAACTACAGAGCGTGGGATGAAAACAGAGGCAAGACCTCCACATGTTTTAAAAAGGAAGATAATACTGTCAATATCTAACTAAACTATTAGGCCACTTCATTTCAGTACTGTAGAAATATGCATGATGGAAAGATCTATATTGTGTCGTCCTAGCCCACATTGGACTGCAGGGGTTGGAAACTCTAGCACTGCTCACAATCTCACAGAGAGGAGAGAGCAACTACCTGACAGCCCCTGAGGTAGAATGGCTATATCGATCAGATGATGACTACAGATATGAGCTTGCACCTGCTATACCTTGGTGTCGCTACCAACAGGAATCACTGAGACGCCGCTTGTCGCAAGCAGAAAACTAAGAGCTCCGTGCTTCCCCTACCCATATGACCATATCCATGCCCCAGCAACGACCCCGCGGCTGGCCATGGTCAACAAGGCAAATAGCGACGGGCTCACCCTCAAGATCGGAGGAAAAGGCTAACGCCAACGAGGCGACCACGCGTACGATTCGCCGCTTCGCCTCCGCAGCTGGCGCAACACGCATTAGGAAGGAAACGACGACGAGGTGGCCAAGTGGGGAAGGAAACGGGAAAACCAAAGCAACGCGGGCGATGGGTGGGGCGGGCGAGCACGTACTCCTGGTTCACGGCGTCCGCGTCCTCCACCTCCGAATCCGAATCCTCGTCCGCCACCGCCGCCGCCTTCGCGCCGGAATCTGCAACCACAGCCAAACAACAACACGGTGCAAGAGGGGGAAACCGGGCATCAGCGCGGCGAGATCGAGGAAGACGGACGCCGTCGACGAGCGGGGAGGGGACGGAGGGCGCGTGCTCACCGTTGGCGTTGCCGTTGGCTTCGGCGCCGTTCTCCTCAGGCTTGGGCCTCTTCTCCGCGGGCTCGGCGGCCGTGGGCGGCGGCGGCGGCGGGGAGGCGGGAGGGGGCGAGCCGTCGCCAGCGGCCGCGGAAGGGGAGGGCGGCGGGGGCGGGCGCTTCTGGGCGGGCATTGGGGCTTCGGCGGCGGGCCGGGGTCGCGTGCAGCGGCGGCGAGGTGGAGAGGACGGGCAGGCGCTCGCGTGCGGGGGGACCTGGCGAGCGTTGCTGTGGGGGCGGGGATGGTTGCCACGGGAGGTCTCACTGGGTCTGGCTTTTCTTCGGCTTCCCTGGCTGGCTCTCTGCGGGGCGGAGACGTGGAATCAGTCAGAGGGTGGGTTGGTTACGAGTCGGGTCGCGCTCGCGCCCGGTCTCGGATCACGTACGCGTCGTGTCGTGTCAGGGGGGTGGTGATTGGGGGTGTCCAAACAACGGGGCTGTGTTCAGATTCACAAAAAATTATTTCTTCAACAAGTTTTTCCTATTCATCCTACTCACAAAACACGATTCCTAGTGCACTATTCATCTAAAAAAAAGTATTTTTTACTTCCAGTCTGAACACAGCACGGGTGGTCTTGTCCTGGTAGGCACTGACTAGGGCGAGGCTCCACCCTCGTCAGCCGTCAAACGAGCTCCAGGCCGCGGTTTGGGGGCAGCGAGACGAGAAGAGGAGGCCACAACAATGAAGGGCTAGTTTAGTTCCTAGATATTCACTATTCCTCCCATCACATCTACCATATCATTTTCCATTCTTTCCTCACTATTCATTGCTACAGTACATATCTGCTACAGTAAATCTCCACCAACTAAACACCCCCGAAAGCAGATAGTATCTGGCAAAAAGGCAGTGAGGAATTAATTGGGCCTTACTCTTTGGTTCATAGCACTAATTATGATTTTTTTTTTCATAGAGGATTCTCCTTGGTAAGAATAACATTATTTTTGTTATGTGTGCGCATAATTGCTTTGGCCATTGTGATCACGATGGCTAAAAGGTTTTAAGGAAGCAGACATAAACAATTGACTAATTAAAAGAGACCAATCATATCAAATGTTCACGATTATCCCGGAACAAATTGAATTTCGTCCAGTAGAAAATGTAGAACCATCGAGCCAAACGTGCATTATGACTTAAACTTAACCTCAATCTAAGGTAAAAGCATTACCTAACCTCTTTGTTCACCATTTTTTCAGGAAAATAAATTATCTCCTCAAAAGCGCCTTCAGTCAACCTCTTCGTCCTTAGAGCAAGTATTATAAGAAGCTGAGAGCTGGCTAAATTCTATGTGGCAAAGAGAGAAACACATGAGATAATAGAGAGAGCGGCTACCAAAACGCCCGCTCGTGCGGACGAAATTGCTATATGTCATCTCCCATTCGTTGTGCGCCTCTGCTATGCAATAAATACGAACGGATCCTGCCACTACCATGCACCCTTGCAGCCCCCAGCGGGCGAAAGCTATTAAACTTGCTCTTACCTTCATCTCTGGGTTGTCATATCCATAAGAATGTTCGTTATGTAGCTTTTTTCAAGACACATTATCTTTAAAAGCCTCCAAACATTCAGCCTGTTCGGCTTGCTGCACTGCCGGCCCCATCCGTCAGCCACCCACCAGCAGCCAACGCTGGCTGCAGTGCAGCCAGCCGAACAAGGCCATTTTTTGGAAACACGGATACACATTATCCAGGCTCTCTTCGGCAATGAAGTGCCAATCATTATTTTCATCATGAAATATTTTTTTATAATTGATGTATCTATTTGGTAATCTTCTCAATAAACTAGAATGACTAATAGCAGTTGAGCTAATTTTGAACGTGAATTTCAAAAGAAAACCTAGGGTTGCGTAGTTTCTTCTTTCGCTCCGATCGGGGGCTCTTGTTTCGTGAACAAATTTATACGAGTAATCATTTCAAAATGTCTTCCTAAATTTTTTTCCCCTCAAATAACCTAATCTCCGTTTGTAGGAAGAGCCGGCAATCCTCTCCCCCAAAATTGCCGCCTCCGCTCCGGTAGTCCGGTGGCCTTCCACCGCAGGCACCCGCCGGAGAACTACCGCCGCCGCCCATGTCGCTCCACCGTCTCAAGGAAACCCTCCACTCCTGCTCCTCTTCCTCATCCCAACCACAATCCCAGCCCCGCTCGCCGCCTCCTCCCGATCTCCTTCCGCGGAGACCCCCCAAGACCTCCCTTTCGCAGCAGCTCCTCCGCCTCGAGGCCGCAGCCGCCTCATCCTCCTCGTTTTCCTCCAGGATCGCACAGCTTCCACCCGTTCCTAGGCCTCCGATCGAGAAGCCGCGGAAGGACGACGAACCGCCGTCGTCGTCCTCGGAGGAGGACGAGAGAAGAACTCGCCCCATCAGCCGCCCCCGCCCGCCTCCACTACCCGCGGCGGCCCTCGAGCACCGCGGACCATTCGAGCCGCTTGTGCTCTCGCCCCCTGGAGAGCGCCCCGTCGTCCAGGTACCGTACAATTACAATATGTATTTCTTCAAATTGCCTGCCTCTCTTCGGCGGCATTAGGTTGGTCATTACTTAGGGCCTATTTGGAAAGGAGGAATTACTTGCGAACTGAGAATAGTTCAATTTCAAAACCTACAAACCGGGCATTAAGTCTTTCTTGTTGGGATGAAAAATATTATGATTTTTTTTTTGTGGCAATGCAGCAATTGTATAGATCCTACATCTTGAGAGTTTCCTATTGTACTGTTATTCTTTCTGTGGTTCCCTCTGGTTTATCCCATCTAAATAGAAATTGGTAAATCAAGATACATTGCAGTGGACACAGTTCAGCGGAAGTAACATGCTGGCAAGAAGAAAATAATTGATGATGATCATATGACTTGATGTTCATATATTAATGGAATAAGCTGCTTGTATTTTCATCAATTGACATTCAGGATTTCCAACTAACCAGATCTCAAGGTCTATTATCAATAGCTTACTTAAAAGAAGCTAAATTATAGAGCCACTCTGTAGTGAAGGAGCCAACAACTTATCTTTGATGAGAAGATAGTTGCCCCATTTTGAGTTATATACTTATATGGTTCTTCTGAATTGCTACTGTTTCTTTCATAGACTCCTTTGGTTTTCTTCCTCTTTAAGGATGAGGTTTCCTTTTGCTGATAAGTTTTTTCCTGGATTGAAGAAACATTGTGAATACTTGCACATTACATTTCTCTGGACTAGCTTTGGTTTTGCATTATGCTATCTCCAAACCGCTAAAAAATTGCTCATGAGAAAACTCAGGTGTGGCCAAGTTTTTGGCAAAACAAGGGTGTTCAGAAATTCCCAATGTCGTATAACGGTTCAGCTAAAAACATGAAAACTAGATGTATTTTTCTCATATGCAAACTATGCTCTAGCATGATTGTTTGAAAAACATTATACTTGATTTTGTTTCTCATTGGGTTTACCTGTGACTTTGGTGTCCATCATAGGATTATTTTCCGATAAAAAACCCAAAATACTGTAAATTTTCACCCACTATTTTATTGTAATTAATGTGGATGGAAATGCTTTATTTTTTCTATCTCTGTCTGAGCCCCTGATTTCTATCATTATTTATCACTTTTACTTTATGTACCTCTCTTTTGTCTGGTTGTAGGTGCCACCATCAATAAATTGTAGGCTACTTGCGCATCAAAGGGACGGTGTGAGATTCTTATACAATTTGTATAGAAACAATCATGGTGGTGTGCTTGGAGATGACATGTGAGGCTTCAGAATTGCATACGATCCTTTTTGAAGTAGACAAATGATCTTATTTTCGTTCTTAAATGACACAGAAGATAAAACAAGTATTTTATTTTAGATAAGCACTTATTTGACCATATTAGATGGTGGTGGAGCTCCAATATTTTAGTGAAGCACCTAGTCTTCTGAATGTAGTTTGTTGGTTCTATTGCATAATTCTAAGTGGCATGTTTTTTTTATTATGGTAAGGGAAGGTGTGGCGACCCACCCCCTTCCACACGCCTAGGCGAGTATGGCGCACGGTGAGGCGACGCCATACACATACCTTAACCTAGATGGAGTGGCACAAACATACCTTGTTGCTGCAAGTTTTCGAGCCCATGTGGCAGACATCCTCCCAGGCTCCCACTTCTACAGATCACAAAGGCACAGATCAATAGACTAACCGAAGGTTAGGCAAAGAACACGGCTATATAGCAGCTAGACCTAGACGCAGCATGCTCAGACTTAAGAGGCAGATGACAGACCAAGATAATTATTCAAAAAAAGACAGACCAAGATAGGAGCAGAGGAGAGGGGTGGGGGGGGAGGAAGGTCAAGATAGGAGCAGAGGAGGGAGGGGGAGAGGAAGACACACATGCCTGACTACCCGTGAGGACAGGAGGGACAGGTCATGGCCTCCCGCGAGGTATAGGTGGGAAATTTCACTGTGCACGCAACTGATTTCCCCTCCTGTGGCGTCCGGCCGTGACTAGGCGACGCCTAATGCACCTGACGCGACGCCATACGCACAGGTCGTTGCGGACGGGACACTACGGTTGAAAAAAATACCGTGATGCCATAATATTATTCCTCTTGTGATTTAACATTATTATTCATCACTATTCCTATAACAGCACTTTTTCTCTATCTTTAACATTATTATTCCTCTTGTGATTTAGGGGTTTGGGAAAGACCATTCAAACTATTGCTTTTTTGTCTTCTGTTATTGGCAAGGGTAATGGTCACGAGAAATCAACAGACAAAGGAAAGAAGACTGGTCCTGTACTCATCCTCTGCCCTACTTCAGTGATTCGGAACTGGGAAAATGAATTTTCTGAATGGGCAGAATTCTCTGTTGCTGTCTACCATGGTCCAAATCGTGAGTTGGTTCTTGAAAAAATTGAAACGCAAGGACTGGAGGTACTCATTACCAGTTTTGACACTTTCAGAATTCATGACAAAATTTTATGTGGTATCTCGTGGGAACTTGTTGTTGTTGATGAGGCACACCGTCTCAAGAATGAAAAATCCAAGTTATATACAGCGTGCTTGGGAATAACAACGCAAAAGCGGTTTGGTCTCACAGGGACCATACCGCAAAATAAGATCATGGAATTATTTAATCTTTTTGACTGGGTTGTGCCTGGCTGCTTAGGGGACCGAGAACACTTTCGAGCCTATTATGATGAGCCTCTAAAACAGGGTCAGAGGCTAAGTGCTCCGGAGAGATTTGTTCAAGTTGCTGATACACGCAAGAAGCACCTAGTTTCTGTTCTCAGGAAATTCTTGTTGAGAAGGACAAAGGAGGAGACAATTGGACACCTTATGCTTGGGAAGGAGGATAATATTGTTTTTTGCAAAATGAGTGACGTTCAAAAGCGTGTTTATAGAAGAATGCTGCAACAACCTGACATACAGATCCTTATTAATAAGGATCTCCACTGTAGCTGTGGAAGTCCTTTGCCTCAGGTTGAATGTTGCAAGAAAACTGAACCAAAAGGTGTTATATGGTCTTATCTCCACAGAGACAACCCTGATGGGTGTCCTATGTGCCCCTTCTGTCTTGTTCTTCCTTGCCTCGTCAAGCTCCAGCAGGTTATGTCCTATTCTCTATTATTCTGGACAATGGCAACAGACCGACAAAACCTGTCTGGACATTTTTCTTTTCTATAAAAACATTCTGATAACTCTTCCTGTAATGTAGATTAGTAACCATCTCGAGCTGATAAAGCCTAATCCAAAGGATGAGGTTGAAAAGCAGAAGAAAGATGCTGAGCTTGCTGCTGCTGTCTTCGATACAGATATTGATTTAGTTGGTGGTAGCGCTAAAAGCGAAAACTTCATGGGTCTCAGTGATGCAGAACATTGTGGAAAGATGCGTGCACTAGAAAGGCTTCTGTCTCTCTGGACTCAGCAGGGTGACAAGATTCTTCTTTTCAGTTACTCTGTCAGGTTCTCGTTCATTTATGCACTAACTATTTATTAGCTGATATACTTCCAAAGTTCCAAAGCTATATTGACATGCACATTAATCCCATCGTTTTTGAGCTATTTAGTCATCGATTTGTCAAATGCTTTAGTTATTACTTCAGCCACAAGCTAATGCTGTTTCCTTCCTCCAATTAGGATTAAAAAGGCATTTTACAACTATCTTAGTACATGGATCCTCTCGCATCATTCAAAAAATGCATCCCTATTTAGACTGTTGACTTAATCTTGTTCTTCAGAGCCACATAAAGTAAGAAGTATATTTCAGAAAGTTTGCTATGTTTAAGTCATACCTGATTGTAAATTACCTTTCTTCCACTGTTGCAAAGGACTTCACCATTCTGTTCAATTAGTGTTGAAATTTGTAATGAAAAATTTGTCGCTTCATTTGCCATAACTGGAGTTGTGGTTTAGATTTATACATTTGGCAATGATGTTAAGGTGTAATGAATGTAAAACTTTTCTATGTTGTGACCACTGACCACTAGTTTTCATGTTACTTATCTGGATATTTTTAAAAGAATAGTATTGATCAAAATATACGCATTTGAAGTCAAGGTTGAAAAAATTCGTGAATGTGGGAGTAACTTGATTCCTGTTGCAATTGTCTTCTAAATAGGCAGCCTTTAAATGTACTATTCACTCCCATATAGAAGAGGAAGAGAGAAGGGGGAGGGGCTGAATGAGACATCTCCCACTTTTAGCATAATTGCATTTTTAGCTATTCAATTGATTTCATTTATTTCTATTTACATGCAGGATGCTTGACATACTAGAGAAATTTCTCATAAGGAAGGGTTATTGCTTTTCACGATTTGATGGAACAACTCCTATGAATGCACGCCAATCACTAGTGGATGAGTTCAACAGAAGCCCTAGCAAACAGGTGATTTCTGGCACTTCTATCTAGTAAATTTGGAAAAGCATAGTCAAATTAAGTACTAAATTCTTTTATACAGGTTTTCCTTATATCTACACGGGCTGGCAATTTAGGTGTAAACCTTGTCAGTGCTAACCGGGTGGTGATATTTGATCCAAGTTGGAACCCTGCCCAAGACTTGCAAGCACAAGACAGATCATTCCGGTACGGACAGAGACGGCACGTTACAGTATTCCGCCTACTTGGCGCTGGTTCTCTTGAAGAGCTCGTTTATTCTCGGCAAATATATAAGCAGCAACTTTCCAACATTGCAGTCTCAGGAAAAATAGAGAAACGTTACTTTGAAGGTGTTCAGGTGATACTCTAAGCCTTTGAAGTATTTTATAGCTCTCTTGAAATTTGTTTAGAAGATTGAAAATGAAATGTTTTACACGAAGCATATGTACTGCTTATTTGCATGGGCTAGGAACAAAAGATTATGATGGGTTTATTTGCTACATTCTGTTGGATTGGTGTAATCATGAATTTGAATTTTAATCCATTATACGGGCAAGTCAACTATGTTCCTTTCATGTTCTGCTACATCTGTGTTTGCCCAAGTGCTACATTAGTGCTTTCCAAGTTTTATTGTCTTCTTATCTTTATAGAGTATTGAGACATTTGATAAGGAACTTGATACATTCAGCAATGTTTCAAAATTTAAGGATTGTAAGTGTGTCACAGTATCTCAGTTTTAGATCCAAGACCTATTGTCGGATGTTAATAGTTTAAAACTAATAGTTTGTGCAAAGTACCTGTATGTATTGCAAAGAAGTGACATTCTGTAATCCATAAGATAGCATTATGAATGATTGCTGTTACATGGCATTTGGACTAACTCAAAACATGTCTCTTCCTATGCATTTTTCACACATCAGCATATGTTTACCTTAAGAATTTCAGTTTGGGCTATTTTAGCTGTTGTAGGCATCAAAGATTAGGTGCATTCACACATGCACAGTATTTACTCCTAAATGGTCTTTTGGCAGTTGTAAGAATAACAGCTTACACAATACATACTGTATACTTCATATCTTTTTTGGATGTCTAATTTGGATACTTCTGATTTAGGATGACAAAAAATTTCAAGGTGAGCTCTTTGGGATCTGCAATCTTTTCCGTGACTTGTCTGATAAGCTTTTTACTAGTGAGATTATCGAGCTGCATGGAGAACACAGCAAGAGTAGTGCAACTGAAGCCACAGGAATAAGAGAAATAGTCGATACTGATTTATTTGGTTCCCAAGAGAACAGAAAGTCTTCCACGGCAACAACTGATACTGACAATGAGAAACTAGTTGATTTTGGTACACTCTTTCTCTGATTAAATTACTTTATTTTACCATATTATATAGCGCATAAAAATTTATGGACCAAATGACTGAGGTACAGTCGTTACTTATGTTAGCTTCAACTAGTAATATTTGGATATGATCTAGACTCTTAGGAGATTTTGAGTTTGTTCGGTCTGCCTTATAAATTCAGAATGCTTTGTATTTCCTATGCTAAACTATAAACTGCTCGCTGTTTAGAAATTGATGTTATTTTACAGTGTTATTGTGATATTAGGCTATTCTCCTGTACCAGAAGCTGAGCAGGCGTTTATGGATCTAGCTATAAATACATTGTGTGTGTTTCTTGCTGACAAGTGATGACCTTTCACCTGTGTAAGTAACTGTAAGTAACAATTTTGTCCTGTTTAACAGGGGTAGTTTATGCCCACCGCAATGAGGACGTTGTGAACATGGGAACAAATGGAAGAGTCAAGGACAGAACAGACGAGACTGTTGAGAGCTCCTCAGAGGAGCTGCAAAGTAATAAGCATGAAATAAAGCACACAGTTAAGGCGAAATGTTCTTCCCTGGAGCAGAAAATAAAAGTGGAGCAGAAAATGAAAGTGACAAATTCTTACTCACTAGAGCAGAAAAGGAAAGAGTTTAGCCAGATCGCATCTTTCATGGGCATGGATGACCTTGAATTTAGCAAGTGGTTGCTAGCAGCTTCACCTCTCCAGCAGTCTGAAGTGCTGCAGAAGTATAAGAGGAAAAAGAAGAGGAAGTGTAACTATAAAAAATGATGACGCAGGCCCCCAAAGCTACTGCAGAGCCATGACATGGTAGTTAGCTTGTGTAGCGAGTTAAAGTAGGTCTCACAGGTGATGGATTTCAAAATGGTCCGTGGCACTGGTTAGTGGTTGAGGGTTCTGGTTGGGCTCAGCCGCTCAGGGAAACCAACCTGTCATGGTTCAGCTGCCTGAGCCTTTGTATAGCGAATCTTACCGTGCTTGTAGGCGTTTACTTTTGTACAGCAGTGGACAACATATTTGTAAGTATTTTCTGGAAACAGTGAACTCTGTCTTTCCCTTGTGTTATTTGTTTCTCCACATCAATATGCTGGAATGCATGACCATGCAGTGGTAGTGGGAAGTCGCAGGTGAGCAGGTCAGGTGCCAAGAGCAAACGGGCTGGGCCAAAGGAGGCGGATGTAGCAATTTTTATCAGTGTTTGCCTACACATCCGTTTAGGATGTTTACACGGTGTGTAAACACTACTTCGATGACAAGTCATGTAGCTTGATTAGCCGTGTAAAACCGTTTCAGCCGTTTAGAATATAGATCGATTTTTTGCTAAATGATGGATCACCAACCATTCCCCGTTTAGGCTAACACTAGTTTTTATAACGCAAACACATCGGTGCTGAGCTCAGCAAACACGAATCACAAGCAGTAGGCGTACATACACCAGATGCTACTCCACTGTAAATCGCTTAAACCACTAATAAAGCAGTCAGCCACAACTTGACATACTAAAATCCACAACCAACCATCTTGGCCTAGATATATTTTCGTCATGGCCACACAAATAAGTACTAAACGCTACCACTCCATACCAGGTAACATGCAAATGCTAGTTGTTCTATTCCCTAGTGCTGCTTATTTATATTCACAAATCACAGCCAACTCACAATACGTAACGGCTTCATGGTCATCTGCGCCTAGGAGAAATCACGGTCCGGGAAGAGCAGCGGGGCGATGAGGGTCCAGATGTACAACGCAGCTGTGACCCACTCTGTGCAGATGCGCACCCAGACGGTAGTCCATCCGACATCCATCAGCTCCGACCTTTCCGACGTTGCGCTCGTCCAGCCAGTCAAAAGCATGGCCGAGTACATGCTTGCAAGGGCGAAGATGAGGTGGAAGAAGGTGTAGGAGTAGCTCACTGGGCGTGGTTCGCTTTCTTTGCCATCGCCTTTGCCTGTCTCCTCGTCAGCGAGTAAAGGACTTTTGGCTCCTGCATGCAATTTTAATCACCATGGTAGTCCACCAAGAATGAGGCTACACAGGAATGTAATTTGCGTATTCTTACCAGCTCTAGGAGACGATGGTGGTGAGAGAAATGTAGTAGAAGATCCAGCACGGACAGCAGAGTACACAACAGATAGCACGGTGGTGAGCATCCCAAGTATAAGAGCGCTCAAAGAAACCTGCTTAGAATGCCTGTGAAGTCCATTGCATTCGTAGTCATCCGGTTCACTTGAGAGACTAGTGTAGCACAGGTATGCACAGTAAACAGAAATGACAGAAGCAGGCATAATGCTTCCATTGACCTGAAAACAATATTCCATCAAACCATAACAGCAGATTTTGTCAGGTAATAGCAAAGAACTGTATATTGCATTAGAAATTTGAATCATGAAGAGAATCAAATGTATTCAGATTTCCTTGATCAAATACTAAGGAATCAGGACTCAGGAGCCTAGCAATGGCTATCTCAAAACCTCACATAAGTATTCTTGCTACATTTGTTTGCATAACCCTAGGGAAGCTCAACGTAAGAGAAAAGTCAAGTGACTATTTGCTGATAACTTGAAGTAGTTTGACATTCGAAGCGGTATGTTACCTGGGGGTGCAAAGCAACTATTGCAAATGCAAAAGCGAGAATAAGAGTCATGACAATAAAGAACACGTTGAGACCACAGTCATGACCGGAGGGATTAAACCACATGAAGAGCACACCAGAGAAGGCGAATGTGGAGAGATAGCAAACCACGGTCACTACCAGTAAAGCTATTTCCCTAAAATATCAAATAAGATGCCATAATCAATACCACATAAGATCAACTGGGTTTAAGCATCAGTATCTCATGGTTAGGGCACTTACCACTTTTGCTCATCTTTCTCAACCCATGAATCATTCCAGTTATTTGTGAAGTCTAAAAGCATCACAACCTGTACTAGAAGAAACAAACCAGATCCAAACTTCGACAGTACCTCTGCAATTACAGGTCTCTAAATTAGCGAAACTTCAATAGTAATGGCAGTAGGAAGTATATCTAGTGCAACCTATAAATTAGCTGAAGCCATGAGAAGTTATCCGACTTTGGAGGTAATATCAACACAGGAGGGAAACAAACTGAGTAGCAAACCCTAAATGCAATATATAAGTATATGATATTTTCAAGCCTAAATATGACAAGCAGTTGGAATTATCAATAAAAGGGATAATGTTAGATATCTGCACACACTGTCATGTGCACTATGTTACTCAGAACATGTCATGATATCCACCCTTACAGTGCACTTGAATACTTGCGAGTGCACTATACATTGTTGTGCTGAAGACAGCTTAATATAAATGATCAGGGAAACAAGCTTACCGTAAATAGTAATTACAATGTTCGGAACACAGAACATAAGAACAATGAGAACAGCCCAGACAGCAATCTTTGCAATCCAGCCACCATGGTGCCATGCATCTCGACGGTCATTCTGGTCTTTTATACCAATCATCATGATGGCAAATATTGCAAAAAACAAGAAGTTGCCCAGGCTTACACGAAGAACAGCATTCATTTGAAACCATTCGTCTGGTGGTGTTTGCTCAAATGCATTTATCCCTGGAATAGAGTAATTCCTGACTTACTATACGGCCATGAAATCAATGTCACAATGGTTCATTTGATTTATCATAAGCTCAAATTTAATCAATCTGAAGTCCAAAACAAAGAAAAGTACTGTTTGAAATATATAATAGCTCATTAAAAATAGACATTCACACATCAAATATGCTACATAAAATCATTCTAAGCAATGAGAACCAAGATCACATAGATGCTCGCTGATGAAGGTGTGTATCGCCCATATTACAGTTTCTTTAAAACCCTAAACATTGAAAAGACTATCATTATGTGCTTAAGATCCTCAACCTTACAATACTTATGATATATGGTGCTCCAAGAAAAGCATACAGCAAATTTACAGGACAAAAACTTTTTTTTGTTGTGTGCGTGGGGACATCTGGTCATTGTCAATGTACAAGACAGCTACCAGGAGGAGATTTGAACAGTAAGCAACAGCTCACAATGTTTTGCAGTACAATTATTTAGACCCTTCTTATCGATATTAATTTTGATTGTCCTTTCCAGTGTTACTCTATAAAGTATCACTCACCTTATGATATCATTAACTTCAAACTTACATGGAGATAAAGTTAATCAATGAGATTTTGTGAATCGGTTCATTACATGTTTCAGATTGTAAATGAAAAGGGAGAGGGATATCCTAACAAGGAGAAAATATGCCCAGGCACAACAAAATGTATGTCTTAGGCAGCACACATGGGATCAGCGTACTGCTAAGAATGGCAACACCAGTAAAATCCAAAGATGGGCTCTGTGTTATTCAAATTTTCATGATTTATGTTATCTGCAGAGCTATCTTTCATCTTGTGCACCAAATGGACGCTCTACAATACTTTCCCCATCTTGAGCTTGATGGGTGTGGAGAAATGTAGCCGATTCTAAATATCCAAGAGAGCAATTATTTACAGTTTTACACACAAAGCGAATGAATTATGTGACTTCCCCAGACAGGGAATTTCATGTTAAGGGCGCTCTGGATACACCTATATGGCTATATCAACTTAAAATTGATATCGTGGATGTGGAGTGCTAGAGATACACAAAATGGATGAGCCAGAGCAGGGACTAACTAGTACGCAACTATGCATCCGGGGCGAATCCCCCAACTAGTTACCACCACACTGAGGGAATGCTCAATCTTGCACGCTACATCACAAATCCACAATTGCCTAGTAAAACCACAAAATTGCAGATAAGAGCTCCAAACATATTGATCGATCCTAGCACTCGGGTGGATTAAAAAAAAAACAAGAGCCTTGACGCGAAGAGGAATTAGGTCTGATCTAAGGGATGGGAGCAGCGAGCGGCAACCGGGGACCAGGGAACATACATGGGACTTGCTTGAGGAGAGGCGCGCCGAACTGGCGGAGCAGGAAGGAGAGGATGAGGGAGGCGGCGAAGAGGCCGCAGTAGGCGAGGCGCGCGGAGCGGCGGGTCACGGCCGACGCCGCCGACGTGCAGAGGTTGCAGGCGCAGCCCGCGCAGGCGGACGCTATGCACGACGCGCACCACATCCTTCGCCGATCCTGTCGCTCCTGCGCGCGACTCCGAGTCTAGCTCGCCGGGTTTGTCCTCCACTCCACGCCGCTGGTGCTCACCGAGGCTTCCAGTTCTGCCGGTTCTCCTCCCAGCTAAGCAGTCTGCACGACTCTGTCCACGTGGACAGTCTATTTCTCACGCAACACACTGGTCCTGCGTAGCAGACAAATCTGCTTTCATCGTTCACTTTTATCGTTTGTTTGATTTTCGTCAGTTACCTCTATATATATATATATATATATATATATATATATATATATATATATATATATATATATATATATATATATATATATATATATATATATATATGGAGTCGATATAGGTCAGATCATATCCTAGACGAACAAAATCGTATGTTGTACTATGATATGAGAAGTTAGTATTACAATAAGCTTATACCAGTACTCATCAATGGAAACAAATATGGGTGTAAAAATTTATTAGGAGGATAGGGCTAAAAATAGTCACATGCGTAGAATGCAAATAAACCTAATTAAAATGATATTTTTAAAATATATTTGAATTTGTCAGTTCAGTTTATCTACTACAGTAATGTTATGTTTGTTGGAGTGATTTTGGACAGTTAGCTTTTGGAACCTCCAAAAGCCATATGGTTCTGAAAAGTAGAAGCCAGACACCCCTTTTGATGAGTTTTCCACCTTCTGGCTTCCGATAATACTTTTCCAAATGCTAGCGATGGTAGTATAAAAACACATAAGCTGAAACAAACAAGAACTTAGTTTTGTAAAAAAAGAAGAAGAAGAAGAGTACATGTATGAATTGAGTGGAACTACATGCTATTGAGGATACGTTGTGTTTGGTTGAAGAACGAGGTGGGATGGAATGGTTCCATCTCTGGTTTTAGGGATGGAGCAATCCCATTCTTATGTTTGGTTAACAAAGTGATTCTATTATTGTATTTGGTTGGACGGACTCACGTAGATATCTTTACAACTCCTTTCGTTGTCGCTCTGTTTGTCAGTTACAAGAAATATATCATCTCCTACCTTCCTCATGTCTCCACGCGTTGTAGCCCCCTATTTTTGCCTTGACAAACAACTGGTTTCCTCCATAGTCAATTAGCATACCTCTCGTTGCATGCGCTTATAAGCGTTACCCCCCACCATCACCTGTGTTGGGCGAGCATGAAGTCCCGCCCGCCGTCGTCGCAAACTCGCCCTATCGCATCCATAGACGCCAGCTACCGCCATCGTAAGTTCGTGTCGTCGTATGCCGAGTGGATGCAAAGCCTTGCTCCTGCCTCGAGGGTCTACCAACCGACGCCATACAACTGGAACAAGTGCATCCGGGCAAAATATTGGGACGACCTGATGCAACATCTCGAAAGATAGCTTTGTTCTTTGAAAAAAAAATAAAAACACTATTTCTTCACTAAGGTTAGTATCGTTGGAATAATGACGATATTTATGTTCCTTCTTCTGGCTCCTATGCATACCTATCATACGAATCATACTATTAATAACACCTTTATGTTATCCCCCACAATTCGTCGAGTAATCTTTAAAAAAAAAACAATTCCTCAAGTAGCTTCCGCTCCGTGCTCCCTCTATATATGCTGCATCATTGCTACTCACTATTCTTGCATTGCATACAGACACATGCAATCCAACAATATTGTAGTTGCAGTAGCAATATTTGTACTATTGTTCTTGGGGTTAATTTTTTCATGCCATTATAATTTTGCAAGTTCAGAGTTCTACCACTATAATTTCGCATATTAGGAATCATACCATTATAATTTGAGTATGCGTCATTAGTACATAAACTTGACGAGTGGGTGCAGTTAGGTACATCGTCTTCCAAATTGCTTATTTAGAAACAACAACTTGGCGGGTGGGTGCACTTAGGTACATCATCTTCCAGATTGTCTATTTAGAAACAACAATTTGGCATGTGAGTGCATATAAGTCGCATGGATGGCATGTGGGAAAAAAGCTCATGTGGAGGATTACATGTTATCTGATACTTTATTGAAAAAGTCATTGCATATCCTTCAATTTATCATAAAAAATAAAAAATCAGCTTATCCTCTCCCAATCCTTTTCTTCTCAAGCTTGAGATATCGATTCTACTCTTCGTTCCATTCCTTTCAGTTTATATTTAACCATGGCACACTCGTACTCTGCTTTATTTTTTATTTGAGAAAAATTAGATAACTTTTATTCCAATCAATGGAAAGAAAAATAAGATATTACAGCTGGTGACCTAACCCTAAACCAAATCTTTTTTTATCAACAACGCTAAAAGAAATCTACAAAATCCTAATTAGCGGAGTATGAAGAGAATCGATAACTCAATGTAATCGTGAAACATCATCTTCCTACGTGTTGTGCGATGTCTGTCTTCACCTTGAAATTGTTATGTGAGGCCAAAACCCTCCGTAAAACCCATCTCCCACGAACACCCGAAGAAAAATGGGCGAATAAACCAATAAGCAAATAAACTAAGGGTCTATTTGTAATCATGATCACCATGATTACTGTACACATAAGTGCTAAATGTACACATAAGCATCCACATGGTTTTTTTCCCACATGTCATCCAGGTGACCTATATGCACTCACATGCCAAGTTGTTGTTCCTAAATGAGCAATTTAAAAGATGACGTACTTAAATGTACCCACTCGCCAAGTTTATGTATTAACGATGTAATTAACTCTTATAATTTTGAAGTTGGCTCTGCCATTTTCTACGTATGATACTTTTGGGCGCACATACAAATCATTGTATTTTGGTATCGACCAAAATACCTATTTTATTTATCTCTCCACTCACTATCTAGCAGGGCCCACATGTCTCCATGCTTCTTCTCTTTATCCCATCTTCCCAACTATCTACGTTGCCGCATGACCCCACACCATTGGCAATTATCTAACCATCGTCCCATGCCATGGCCGCCGACGAGGCTACTCCATGTGACGTGGCCGCGCTCAAAGAGCCATTGCACATCATCCACAGGGCTAAGGGAGTCGAAGGTGATAGTGTCACGGTCGGGGATCGCCTCAAAGAGTGTGAGCGCAACTCTGCCAGCCTCTTCTTCGGCTCCTCATGCTCCCGTCTGTTTAGATCTCTGGCTCCGAAGTCACCTCCACATCCGGGACAAGGTGCTCTGGGCAATGGCAGAATTGGGAAGAAAATTAAAGGAAGCCCAAACAACATTTGCTGATTAAAAATTTATGGTCTATTTTAATTTTTTATTGTCCCCATAGGCATACACTAGATACTAATGACTATACAATAATTAATTATGCAATCACAATAAAAAAGAATAATTCACACAAAGTGATTTTCAGACCACGGTAACTGGCTAACATTTGGACCTAAATATACCCTTGCCGGACATATGTAGTAGAAACCAAACTCCCGGGTAAGCTATGAAAACTTCAATCTAGACTACACAATGTCGATCTAAGGGCGTGTTCAAGGAAGGTGGGAGGGGTGATTCAGAAAGTTCAAGGAGGTGGAAGGGGTGATTTGAAAAGGCACTTTTGCAAATCACCCCTCCCATCTCATCTGAGTATACACTTGGATCAACATTATGTGACCTAGATTAAAGTTTCTATAGTTTCCACGGAGAGGTTAGTTTTCATATGATGCATTGCCTTTCATTTAAATTGACGATTCTTCACTATATTAAAATCTCTACTCCTAAAAAGCACGCAAGGAGGTAAAGGTATGTCGTCTGTCTCTCCCCTCCGACTGTTTTCGTCGTACGTTTGTCCCCCTCCCTCCCTCGCGCCCGCATCTCTGGCCCGATCTTTGGCAATCCCACGCTCTCTCTCTCCCATCTCTCCCAACTTCCGTTTGCCGCCCGACCTCTTTTCCTTTCGTCGTGCGCCTGGCGAAGAGGAAAACCGATCTGTAGCGCAGAGTAGAACCAAGACTCCGCCCAACGTCCACAACGCCGTTGGCCACGACTCTTCATTCCCGCATGGGCCGTCCGCTGTCCACGACGCCGTTGTTCGTCGTCCACCCGTCGTCGCCATCCGCGTCCAATGTCTGAGGAACCGGCGATCCGCCAGCCGCCGTCCAACATCACCAGATGCATCGCAGGTACTATTTCCCCCTCTACTACAACTCATCGACGCCGTCGTCCACCCTCACATCCGCTGCTCCACCTCCTAGCCTGGCACGCTCACCGCCTCACCCACGCCCGACCGGGCGTGAGCGGGGAGCCGGGGACCCGTTCCTCTGCCTCGGCGTCCCGCTGCGCATGCTCGCGTCCCGCTTTGCGCTCCCCGTGCATTCGCCTCCTCCCCGAACTACAACGTGTTGTTCGTCGCGCCCACGCCCTCCGTGGCGCTGCTAGGCCTCCACGCCCTCCTTCCGTTTACCTTGTTTCCGGTGTCCCTTATGTGCAGCGTGCAGGAGCATCGATCAGGCTGATCAAGATCACGCGGCTGCTGCCCTGCATGGCGAGCTGGCATCGCTGCGTTCTCCTCTGCCACCATCGTTGAGAATAGGCTGTCTAGGCCGTCGAGTGTAATAGGTGGCTTCGGGGAGTATAGTAGGTGCTGATGCTGTCCAAACCCCTCACCGCTGGCTAAATCAGCGCAGCGTGGTGCCAGGAATCATCGACATGTAATTGCAGCGGTTACGATTGGCATCCGTTTCTGTTTTTTTTTTTGTGCAGGTTTTGCCTGATCTACATGGCTCTTAGCTGAACGCCGTCCATTCAAGGGCAGTGAGGAAGAAGATGCATGTCATGTGTTTGACTGAATTACCCAATCGAGGTGGTCTAACTCCACTGAACCGAGTATCTGAAAGAGACGCAGAATTGCTGAACTGGTGGGCGCTATGTGTGGATTAGTCCACTAGCTTTTATAACTCTTATATTCAAGTATATGTTTTTGGCAAGCACATGACTTTCTGTTAATTTTGCTTAGACAGTACTACACAATCATAGATGTTTAAGCATATGTGAAAATCCTCTCAGGATGGATCTTGGCCTGCTGTATTCTGGATTAAATTAAATATTGCTTTGTCTCCTGACTCAGGCTTTTTTCTGCTCTCTTAGTCTCTTGGCAGCTGTTTGTTACCCTGTCAGTAGGTGGAGCTATGAGTGGATTTTATTCTTCACAGCGTGAAGCTATTGAATTGAATTGTTTGGTACCTTCAAGCTGCTGATGTTCAGGATATATTGGTATGTATACTAATGACTGGTTTCTATTTTCTTGAAATTCAGCTTGCAGTAGCTATCAGTGGTTAGTGTTTATATTAATGTAGTTGTTAAAGAGAGGGCATCGAAGTTGGTTTTATGCAAGATAATTTCCAATAAGAAATAATGATGTTGGTAATATTACAGACTTACAGTACATTCGTATGGATAAAAGTATTTGCATCTATTTGTTTTAACCCACTTCATCAAGGTATATTAGAATATATAAAAAAATATGGTTTAAAAGCTAACATGTTACAACGCCAGTATGTTACATGAAGCTTGCAAGTGAAACAGTGCAACAATTGTATAGCTCTGACTTTGAAATGGTCCAACAGTTGTACATGTGCTTAGCTTCTTGTTTGGTGAGCTCGTAACCTGCGAGAATTTTACGCAATTTACAGAGGGAAATATTGACATCTTAGACATACATGTGCTGTTGTGTTGGTGCCCCGGTGGTAGTGTGGCCATTCACATTGTGTTTCGATGGGAATTCATAAAACATATTGGCGTCCAGTTCAGTTGTCTGCATGATCAATAATAAATATGTATGCATCAATTGAATCTCTCTTTCTTCTAAAACTAAAGCCTTGGATATTTCTCAGGGAGCATAATTTTAATGTCAAAGCTTGAAGAATTGCTGGGTTGTGCGTTCTGTGATGACTCTCTAGAAGTAGCTAGGTTGATCTTTCCAGATTGCATATTTGTGTCTACAACCTAGGGATAAAGGGTACATATATAAATATCAAAACACAGTTAGGTTTTGCTTCTTTATAAACAGATGTTTTGCAATTCTTAATTTCCTATGCCCTCTCTCTATTACGATCTTATCAACATAGATAGATCCTTTTCATTTCTGTTTTTTTACAGGCAGCTGAACCCATGTACCAAGTAGCCGTTGACTTTGGTCTTACATAGAAACTGTATGCCACGATTGCTGATGCCAGGGTCATCTATGCTCATGGGAATCATTGGGTCATCTTAGCTGGTGTTTGCTCCTACTTTTGGAGCATATATGAATTTATAAAAGTACATCTTTGCACCAGAGATGTTTTTTTTTTACTTTTAGTCTGAAGATCATAATTGTATGTAGCTAGCAAGATAGAATCAAAGTATTTGTATTCTCAGGATCCTTAAAAATTCCTAAGAATTTATTACAGAGATTTTTTATCATGCATCTTTATGGAGTTCTTATTGCACTGCTGATTGTTGCTTCCCAAGGTTTACAATATCGTGTCTCATGAGATGGACTCAATGTCTAGGGACAAGCTCGGTTGTCGATTTATATTTTAGCACTAGATTCTTGTCTTGTACAGGTTATTCCGCTCTTTCTGATACAACATTGTCCTGCAAATATTATGATGGTTTTCATGGAAATTATAATGCCTTCCTAGTGCAAAATGAAACAATAATTATCGAGGCACAAGCAATCCAAACATGTGAAGAGATCGTACATCATGGCTTGTAAATTGAGGACTATGAACACTATTTTTCAAAATAATTATGTTTCCTATTGTGTTGTCTTGTTATTGATATATGTGAAACACTATAGATATATATATTTGGCTGCCCGTAGCAACGCACGGGCATAAAACTAGTAATCAATAAATCTGTCAATGTAGAGTACAAATCAATCTCTTAAAAATCCATTTTCCATACTAATTCCTAGCCTAGGTTTAACAAGTTTCATTACAAAAAAGTGCACACTTTGAAGTTGTAGTAGAAACCGGTAAAAAACTAGGTAAATCAAACTATCAATTAAATGATGATCAATTGTTTTTTTAGTTTTTACGAATCGACGATAAATACTCGCTACACCTGTCAAATTACCTCTATTTAGTCTTTCTAATAAGCAACCAATTATTAGATGTGATAGACTAAAGTTTAGTTCTTAAAACCAAAGACTTCTTAAATTGGCTTTCTTTTGCTCTAAAAATAACGTATAGAAGTTTGAAGCTAGAGATAATATTACAACAAAATTTTATCAAATGTATATTAAAAAAATTATTTTTATTAGGTGGGCCACGGCCCCTACCGGCCTCTCCTTAGTTCTGCCACTGGCTCTGGGCAGCACCCGACAATGAAGTCGACGAGCTCCTTGTCGGACTCGCCAATCCATAGCAATACGGTGATGGCCACGAGGAAGAATTTCGTGGAGACGAGCAGTGTCTAAAAAAAGGGCTACCATAGCACTGAGCCTGGATCCAAGCCTAACAATGGAGTATGAGATGACGACCGCAACCTGGATGGAGATGGAAATGTGATTGAAGAAGGTTATGACATATGGGGCCCGGTTGGCTATGAAGAGAGAGCAAAAGCATGGGTATTTTGGTCCACATAAAAATACAATGACTTATACGTGGGTCCAAAAGCATCAAATCCGTATAAAATGAGATGATTCAGACAACTTCAAAATTGTAATGGCACAATTCCTAATAGGTGAATTGTAATGGTCGAGCTTCGAACTTGTAAATTAGTAATGACACGTAACAAAATAACCCTTGTTCTTGAGATTATCAAGAGAAATCTAATCATGAGTTTATGATTGGAAAAGAAAAATGATATTCTCATTTAAGAAGGAATCCATCCACATGTCCATGACCTTACACCGGTAAAAATAGGATGAAATTTCATCCCATGAACGAAACACTGCTGATTGAGTGGAACTGTAGAAGTGTGGAACTACAGGTGAAAAAAAAAAAGCCCAACCGACATGATACCCGTGTGAAAAAGAAGGAAAAGACAAGGTGAACTAAGGAAAAGCCGCCTCCTTGCCACGCTCCTCGGCCTCTAAACCAAACCCTCCTCTGCCACCGGCCGCCGCCGCGGCCGACATCACCGAGGAGGAGGCCAAACTGAGTTGTACCCCGCGCGGTTCGCTACGCTGCGGGTTCCACCCGCGGTCGCTTCCCGTGCCCCTCTCTTCCCATCTCACGCTCCGGCGGGAGCTAGGGTTTTAGGTCCGCTGCCTGGTCTGGCTCGCGCAGGCGAGGCTAACGGCGACTCCAAGTCGGGCCGTCGCGGCCTAATCGATTCGCGGCGATGGGCCGCCCGGAGCCGGTCGTGCTGTTCGCGCAGACGATCCTCCACTCCCAGCTGGACGAGTACGTCGACGAGGTACGATTCCAAGACCGTTTCTTCTCCTTCTTGTTAATCTGCTCTGGAATCTGCGGCCAAGATACCGCTGGGGTGAGTAGGCGCTCGATTGCTCGAGTAGTTTGTAGACTGCTAGGCTCCATTGGTGCACGGCACTTGCATTGAGTACACGTGGCTGAGGGTAGGATGTAATTGGAGAGATTTGGTTGTCATACAGCAATTGTCTAGATAGATTGTTTTCACTATGTGAAGCAGTCCCATGAGATAAATGTTTGATCAAATCTTGCTAGTTAAGTTTAGGTCTCACAGAGCACAGCCAGTGGTTGTTTCCTGTGGAAAACCTGAAGGCCTATATCATTGCAGTTCCAGAAGTCCAGGAGTCATACATTGGCTCTGCAATATCATGGCTTCACATCTGCGTGTGCAACACAATTAGGTTGCTGGATTGACCTAGTTGACACATGGTTAGACATGCCATACCATACATTAATTGGATTCGATGCAAATGAGAAGTATAGAACCTGAACACTGGAGCAACTGTTTCTTGTCCCTGTTTGATACAATTGTTTGTATATTAGAACCTATGCATGTTACATTTTCCAATAAGCTAGGAATGTAACTTTGGGATATGATACGAAGGAGGTATTCAAACACCCAAAAGTGTCCACATTGGGTCATTTTCGTCTGTGCTAAGAATCTAATTTTGAGGTGTTATGGATTCAGTCTAACAAAACTATAGATATAGTGAGGGATACTCTTTTAACTTCATATTTTGTTTCTTATCCTTCAGTGCAATTTAACAATGACACATCATGCAGGTTCTGTTTTCTGAACCAGTTGTGATCACTGCTTGTGAGTTTCTTGAGCAGAATGCAGCTCCTTCTACGCCAAACATTTCTCTTGTTGGGTAAGAAGCAATTATTTTGAATATTGTTTTTTTTTGTGCTTATGGCATTCTTGTAGTTATGATCTTTTTATAATCAGCAGAAAATATGCCTCCAATGTAAAGGTTATTTATGATAGAATGTGTCCTGTGGAGGAATGTGTGTTTAACTTGTTTGTCAATTGTATTTATCAAAAACAAGCATCACTTTGGAATGTTTGATGGTCTTTGATGTGTGAACAGTTTGATGAATTCGTGATTGCATTTGCTTGTGATGACTCCACGCATAGTAAATATGTTATTTACAAGCTGGACATGCCTTTATCCACATCCATTTTGATCCTTTAAGCTTTCATGCCACTCATTCCCAACTTCCAGATGTTTGATGAGAGGGTTCCTTTTGCTTTTGCACTGTAAGATAAGATTACAGATATATCAGATGTTAAGTGCTAATATTTATATGAGTAGAAGTTAAAAAATGTACAAGTGTTGGAATGATTTTCTTTTTGGTTAGATCACGATTAAGAAAATATTTGTTGTACAGTTTGGGAACTTTCTGACACCAACAATGGCTGCATCAGACTTGAATTGAATACAGATTGTCATGCCATAAATTAACCTAACTACAGTCATAGTAACAATGGTAGATAGTTGAATATATAGTCCTAGCCCTAATTTTAGGGGATGCAAGTCATATATATGTTGGGTCATTGGGTCGACCCAAAAACTTGATAAAATGAGATTTTCTATGTGTGTGGGCCATTGTTTGTAGCAGACAATTTTCAGGATTTTTTTAATAAAATCATTGCAGATATTTTCAAAGAGGTTGCAAAGTTTTTCTGTTGGCAATTTTTTCTCTTATAAATTCACAAGGTAACCTATAGTAATATGTATGCCCACGATAATCCTTGGTAGTAGCCAGGCTGTGGTATATGGATAAGCCCAAGTAATACATATTATGTGAGAGGATACGGATATGCGGAGGATGTTGAGGATGACTATCTTTTTTTTTTCTTTTTTTTTTTCCACAGGGTAACCTGTATTAGTATGTGTGTCGACGATAATCCTTGCTAGTAGCCATGTTGGTGATA
Source organism: Digitaria exilis (assembly GCA_015342445.1). Lineage (NCBI taxonomy): Eukaryota > Viridiplantae > Streptophyta > Magnoliopsida > Poales > Poaceae > Digitaria > Digitaria exilis. The sequence goes on along the minus strand of JACEFO010001675.1, from coordinate 153,318 downwards.
TACGGATAAGCCTAAGTAATACTTAGTATATAACATTACTTTATATGCCAAGGATGTTGAGGATTCATAATGCTTCTGCTTAACCTTTTTCCCTATAATAACTCCTTGTTTTGTTGTTTCTAGCTGTAGTTATGGTAGTTAAAGTACCTGCTTACTTGAGCGGTCCATTCAGCCTGAGGCAATGTCCTTTGATTGCTAGCTGATACAGCTAGCTGGTAGTGATTGATGCTTTTTACTATTTCTTAATAGTGTTGCTAAGTGTGAGATTTCAGTTTTTTTATGTGTAAAATTCCAAATATAGTTGTACTGATTGTTCACCTGTGCAAGGAGCATGCACACACAATTTATACAAGAACACTGCTTTTTTTTTTTCTTATGTTGATGATGAGCCGTGTTCGCTGACTACTGTTGATGTTATTATATCCAGTGCTACGTCACCACCTTCATTTGCTTTGGAAGTGTTTGTTCACTGCGACGGGGAGTCTCGGTTTAGGCGTCTTTGCCAGCCTTTCTTATATTCACATTCTTCATCCAATGTGCTAGAAGTTGAGGTATGATATATTATTCTTAGTTTCTAGTTTGTCCGTGAATGTTTAGATGGTGGATTTCAAGGATTCTTTGGAAACTATTTAATGAGTCTGTTTAAATGCTTTTAAGTTGTCAATGAAGATCCTATTAATACAAATCCTTGTTTTGTATGAACTAGTTCTTTGATTTTTTATTTCTGGTGTGAAAACGTGGTGAAGCTCATACTTTGTGTTCAAATACCAGATCCTGATTCGTAATAAAGAAATTTGATGCTTGATTGTGTTTAAATTCTATTACAAACAGTAGTTTTTTTTGGGTACAACTGAATATCCAAGCAACCTAAATAGCAGCTGTTCAATGTTTTCTACTTGGTAATCATGGATAATGACTCACTTTTCTCAAACTAAATTTCGGGTCACTGGTGCCCTCAGATGTCTTTAACTTCTCTACCTTATTGAGCCCCCAGTGACAAACAAGTTTATTGTGGGTTTTGGCAGTTTACAAGTTAATGGGCAGTGAAAATACAGCCAAACACGTTCAAAGATTTATGGTGTTCTTCACTCAATTTAGATTGTCTAGTTTTAAATTTTGTTCTGGTCGAGTAGTAGTAATTACCTTGGTAGTATCTGTCTTATCTGCTTGTGCTGTTATTTCCTTTCCTGATATTTGGGGCAGCAGTTTGCTTCATGCAAATTTCTTTGTTTTCCATAATTTGCAGGCTATTGTAACAAATCATTTAGTGCTGCGTGGAACTTATCGCAGCCTCACTCTTGTGATTTACGGTAATACCGCTGAAGATCTTGGTCAATTCAACATAGAACTGGGTCTGGACCATTCTCTTGCAAACATTGTTAGCTCTCCATCAGAGGGAAAACTTGAGGATCTCCCACCTGCACTATATTCATCCAAATTGTCCTTTGAAGAGTCGTTGTCTTCATTGAAACCATTGAGTTTTCAAGCCACTGATGTTGACCTATCAATTGAAGCCAAGAAAGTTTTACATTTGACTCTTAAAATGTACCAAATATCTGTTGTGGAAAATGCTTTTCCTAACCTGAGAAGTGCAGTTATCTCGGCTATTTCCAGATATGTAACTGCTAGCACAAACTACATGGCAAATGCCTTCACCAAGAGTGATTCTGATTCTCAGGAAATTAACAAAATTCTTACTGAAGCTGGTAACGAGCTCTCTGAAATTTGGAAAAATGTCCATGCTGTTGCTGACAGCAACGACAATGGCTTTGCCAGTGGAGTAGATGAAGAGTTGCCTATGACCAAGATCCTAGTTGAGTTGTTTAACCGATGTTTTCCATATTACAAGAATGTTTCTTTACTTGATGTACAGTGCCCTTCTCAGGTAGTGTATGTCTTGTTAACTTGATTTTCTACATACCCACTAAATGTATTTTGAACATTTATTTATCTCACACTAATTTAATTTCAGAACAAATGGTTGGTGCTGTCTTTGAGTTTGGTTCTCCTACTATGCTCCTCAAAGGAGAGTTGCTTTTATTTTGTCGGTAGTGGTGGGATGGAGCAAATAATCAATCTGCTTTGTTGGAAGACACCAAAATCTACAGCTACAACATTGCTTCTCTTAGGTATTGTTGAGCATGCTACTCGGCATGCTTTTGGATGTGAAGCTTTCCTGGGATGGTGGCCACGGACAGATCATGTCAGTACACCTGTTGGCAGTAGCAATGGCTATTGTTCTTTGTTGAAGCTTCTACTGGATAAGGAAAGGCATGATATCGCGTCTTTAGCTGCATATGTTCTACAACGGTTGCGATTTTACGAGATACTATCTAAATACGAGGTTCGTAGAATTCTTTCCCTATGCCCCAATCCCCCAACCAACCGACCCTTACATTCAATCTTAGTGCATTGTGCTGATAAGAAGATTTTGTTTGTTTTTCAGTCTGCAGTGGTCAAAGTGATTTCCGATCTTCCGGCTGATAAACTTTCCACTGATGGAATTCCGTTTCTTATTTCTGCTAGTGTTGAACTTGCTGAAATGTCGGTAAGACTATCAGTTCCTTTACAGGCAAATATTTATTACAGCTGTATGTACAGTATAATTCTCCTTAAAAATGATGTGGGCTACCCGTGACTTTGTGCTGACATGCTGATGCAGAAATTGATAATTTTCTGTGGCCCTATTGAAGATCCCTCACCTGTGGCTACTGCTAGAAGAATATTTAAGTCTGAACATCTGGAAGGCTTACTTTCATACAAAGCGACTATTGGTCTTGTAACTTCTTCTAAGTACAGTTTTTTGCAGTTTGATACCGATCCATACTTGTTATCTCTTATTCAGGTAATACTGTGAATATGCATTGCTGTTGTTCCTACACATATTTTATACCTATTTGCTCTGTTAATCTTGATCGAAGTTGGGTTTATGCCTGTGACCAATTTGCATTATCTTCTATAGCTATGTGTTTATTCTTTCAATTCATCCTTTATCCTATATTAGACCGCTACTTTTAAGCTGAATATGGGGCTGATGACTACTGATATGGTGCCTTCCTCGTCTTACTTCTATTACGACATGCCAAGGGAACACTGTGTGATCTTGACATTTCATGTCTGTTCTAGGAATTAAGAGTCAAAATTTCACTAGTTCAATCGTATGACGCCATATGGCTGGCACAGGAGGTAGGATTGAATTGAGTTGAGTGCTAGAAATAGTCGTCATCGTTTGTTTCTGTCTGGCATACTTTGTACTTCCTTTGTTGGTGTTTTACTCAAAGTTATTCCTTTTAAGGCAACAATATGCAGTTCTCTTGCGTATGATGCTATTCCATTTTGTTGACACATTTTCACTTAGGCTGAACTGTATACCGCTGTACTCGTTCTATTAATTTTTTTTTTCTGTTGGCCTATATTGTTCCTTACTTGGATTGCATATTTTCCAAAAGGAATGGCTTTCACCAGTCCTCTGAATTATGGTTTCAATATTTACGATGGAGCTGATTGATAATCATGTCGCTCTTTATCTTCAAAATAGGCAAACTTTTGGCAGCTATCCTGTCAAATTGAATTTTAGATAGCAAGCTTGGCAGTGAGTAAATTATTTGGGAAATACATTATCTCTGGCCAGATCGAACTGGGGAACTAGATAAAGCAAATTGAACTTTAATTACTAATAGCACAAGGTGTGAAATATTTTCTGCCATCTGTTGATTATCAGTCTTGACTGCTTAGATAACAAAATGAGAAATATTTTAGGGCACACTGCATTTCTGGAATATTGTTTGTATGACACTAACTTTTTGTCTGTAAGACATTCTTTTTTGTTAATGTTCTACAAACAGGTTGATATTTATTTAGTGTCCAGTAGACACATTCCCCAATATTTTAATGTAGCTCCTAGAAGAAAATTTGTAAATCTGCGGTCTGTTGACTCTCAGTCTTTGAAATTATAGCTGAATTTATGATTTCGATGCAACTTCCTTACTTCTATATTCTTTCTAAGCAGGAAAGAAGTTTTTTCCCTCTCTCGGCAGCCTTATTGTCATCGCCTATTTTGCATTTAGCAAGTGGGTCTGCAGCCGAAATTTTGATGGGGATAGCATCATCAATTGAATCTATCATCCTCTCCCTCCTCTTTAGTCATTCAGGTTGGTAGCATTTTTATGTTTTGTTTTAAAACTGGAATAATCTGAATCTTGATTTTCCTGAAATTATGACATAACTTACTCTTTTCTGTTCCCAGGGTTATCATTCTTGCTCAGTCAACCAGAAGCAACTGAACTTATAGTTCTCTCTCTTCAAGATGCGGAAAATATGAATAAAGCAGAATGCATAACTCTTAGACAGGCTTTCATTCTTTTATCAAAAGGGTTCTTCTGTCGCCCACAGGAAGTTGGAATGATCACAGAATTACATCTTAAAGTGGTTTGTGCGAGCCTCATTGCATCACACCTTTTCATGTTGTATCGTTTCAAGAAATTTTTCGCATGCATACTGAATAGATTGACAAAACAAAAAACTCGACCTGCGAGGGGAATAGATTGACCACTTGGATGCATATTATGAAAGAAAAGGTGCCATGTGGGGCATGCCCTATTTGTCAGGGCTGGCAACTTGGCATTTGTGCTGACATGAAATTAATTTCCAGAGAAACAGATAATATTAAACAGTTCATTTTAAGAGTACGGCTTCAAATGTTCTTATTATTGGTTGTCTCTTCTTCTGAAGGGGATGCTGTTATCAAATAAGGGTAAAAAATAGGTTATTTCTAATATCCCCCTTTTCCATATCTCCCTCTCCTTCCATGTGCACCCACTCCTACTGCCATCATGCCTCAGTGTTAGATACAAGTACCTGTACACTGTGTTGCGTTTCACATGTTTTTGTGAAGTCATTCAATCCACCATACTATGTATCATTTTGTCCACACTATCAATGCCATTACATCTAGGTCACACTTCTGTTTCTTCAGGAACATAATAGACATACAAATAACTGATCAGGTATGAACTATATGCTTTCTTGTTTCTAATGGTAATCGAATTGCTCTCTGAAGGGAAGTGCTGCAAATAGGATACTCTCAGTTCCTCTGAATTCTGATGAGCTTTTGTGGGTTCTTTGGGAACTCTGTGCTATTTCAAGGTCAGTATTGAAGTGTTTGATAAAGGAATTTACTTGTGCAGATGAATAGTTGCGTAAAAGTATACCTAGTGAACTTGTCAACACTAGGTTTGCGTTTGTAGAAAGGATAGATTCTTGTTTGATTGTTTCCAATATCTTCTTCCATAGAAGTTTCCATTGACTCCATATGACATAGGTTTACATTGTGATGCAGGTCTGATTCTGGTCGGCAAGCATTATTAGCTCTTGGGTACTTTCCCGAGGTACTTGTTTGTCTACTGCTATTTTCTTTGAATTATTTGGGTTGTTGAGTGATACCAACATTCCTGTTGCAGGCAATATCAGTTCTATTGAGATCTCTCTCTTCATACAAGGATCTTGATTCAGTCATGGATAAGAATGGTTGTCATGATCCTTATGTTCTTCTGGGCCCTTCAATTCCTTTGGTTTCTAAAGTATTTGTGCGCTTACATGTATTTATGTCTGATCTCAGGAGGATCACCTTTGGGTCTCGCAATCTTCCATTCAGCTGCCGAAATTCTTGAAGTTTTGGTCGCAGACTCAACTGCTTCATCACTTAAATCATGGATTGGATTTGCTGTTGATCTGCACAAAGCTCTGCATTCATCTTCTCCTGGGTCAAATAGGAAAGATGCACCGACAAGGTTGCTTGAATGGATAGACGCTGGTGTTGTTTATCAGAGAAATGGTGCACGCGGGCTTCTTCGTTATTCTGCAATTCTCGCATCTGGTGGAGATGCTCATCTTTCTTCTGGAAATGTGCTTGTGTCAGACTCAATGGATGTTGAAAATGTAGTTGCAGATTCAAATAGTAGCTCAGATGGTCAGATCATTGACAATCTTCTTGGCAAACTTGTTGCGGACAAGTATTTTGATGGAGTTGCCCTGTGCAGCACTTCTGTGGTCCAATTAACTACAGCTTTCCGCATCTTGGCATTTATTTCGGATGATAAGGTAAGAAATTCATGCTCAGGGAACACCTATTTGTTCATGACTACTTTAGAATGACATACCTACCACTTTACTGTCTGTGAAGGCTGTGGCATCATCCCTATTTGAAGAAGGTGCCGTTACTGTTATATACATAGTACTGATGAACTGCAAGTCTATGCTTGAACGCTTATCGAATAGTTATGGTCAGTACCACATGCTTCATATTTTTCTATTGTGAGATGAAATTTGTGATATTTCTATATCTCTTTTTTATTCTCACCTGACAGTTATTCTTCCTTCAGATTACCTTGTTGATGAAGGGGCTGAGCTGAGTTCTACCACGGAGTTACTTCTAGATCGAACTCATGAGCAAGCTATTGTTGACCTCATGATTCCTTCACTTGTCTTGTTGATAAACCTACTTCATATATTACGTGTAAGCTGCACTTCGTATTCTTTGTGACATTGTCAGTGTGGATATGTCTATGTTTGAGCACAAATTGTATTAAAACTTCTAATCCTTGTGGGCTTGGGTTATCTTTTTTCTTTGCAGGAAACAAAAGAACAATATCGCAACAAAAAACTTCTTAGATCTCTTTTGCAGTTGCATCGAGAAGTTAGGTTGTTGCATACCACACACCTTGTTTATACCTCCTAATACCCCCTCTCTTCTAACATGTCTGTTGTTTGTTTTTGCAGCCCAAGACTAGCAGCATACGCTGCAGATTTGTCCTTCATGTTTCCTACTTTTGCTATGGGTTTTGGTGTTGTTTGCCATCTTATTACATCAGCACTTGCTTGCTGGCCATTGTATAATTGGGCACCTGGTCTGTTTCATTACATACTTGAAAATGTTGAGGCTACTAATTCCTCAGTACCATTAGGCCCAAAGGCTGCTTTTAGTCTGCTTTGTCTTCTGGTAAGCATTTTGGCTACTTTTGTAACTCTGGAACCTCGTATGCTTTGAGGATGGGACAATGAATGGACCTTCTAATCCAAACTAGGACCCTTTGCTAATTGTTTAGTTTATGGATGAATGGTGTCCTACATCACTAAATCATCCCTTGAAAATTTCAACCAATATTGTGGCACATCCTCAAAACAAATGGTCATTAAGATGACTTATAAATTCTGGTTTCTATCTCAAACAGTATTGATGTCATATCTAGAATTTTCCCCCCTGTTGTTCTAATACTTTGTATGCACTGTAAGGGTGATCTATTCCCAGATGAAGGCATATGGCTATGGAAAGTTGAACTTCCTTCACTGAGTGCTATTAGATCTTTGAGTACTAGTACAGTTCTAGGGCCACAGGTGGAGAAAGAGGTGAAGTGGTACATGCATCCTGAACATGTAGCCATATTACTTGTGAGGCTGATGCCACAACTTGATAGACTTGCCCGTATCATCGATAACTTTGCTACTTCGGTATGTACTGCCATACTGGTTTTATTTCTCTTCTCCTTAAAACTCCAAAGCTAATATGCCCTTTATGATTTCTCACATAGATCATTATATCTTGTAGGCCTTGATGGTGGTACAAGACATGCTTCGTATTTTCATTGTTCGTGTTGCCTCAGAAAAGATTGAGTGTGCAGTTGTTCTTCTTCGCCCGATATTTATATGGTTAGATGATAAAGTTGATGAAACTTCCCTGTCAGAGAGAGATATCTTTAAGGTATGGGAATGTGCAAGCGATTATACTTCCATAATATGTGTGCTATCACTTTGACTTGGTGATTATAAATGCATTCGTGTTGAAAATTCCTGGGATTAAATCTGCAGGAATTTAACCCCAGGCTATCATTTTAACTTGGTGATTATAAATGCATTATTACTTCATGAGAAAGACAACCCCTTGTTTGATCAGTTTCTTAAAGGGCAGTTATTTTTGGTCCAATTTTGTTGCACTCGCCAGTTTTAGCACGGTGAATGTAAGAGCTTGTCTGTGTGCTGATACAAGCAGTTTTACTGTTGGGATCTTCAGAGTTCCAACTGAAATTTGTTTCACCAGCCGGGGTCAATGCCAAAGCCTTGGTTTCTGTTTTATTGTCTGGATGTTTTTGTTTCTTCATTTTTTTTGGAATTACGTGCTTCAACATATTAACAAACCTTTTCCACTGCAATAGCCTCCAATAGACCTTGATGCTTGCCAAAACAAACTGGTGATGCTGTGGACCTGTGGTGTCCTCAAAACTTGCTAGATTCTGGCAGGAATCCTGTCAGCATATTTTGAGAAGTTTCTGTTTTTTTACTGTATAGAACATCTTTAGTTGTGCCTTGAATCATCTTTGTTATTCAGCTGAGTACCAAACTTCAGAGAATTCTATTTGCATACCTGTATAACAAAGAAGCATGTAATACTGACTACTGAGCTATTTGTCTTGAAATCATAGTTGGTTGAAGCACCTTTTTTTTTTGTTGCACAAGTTCAGTCCTCTCATCATTTATTATGTCATCATTGGCAACCTGATGGTTCTTTATGCATTCCAGGTGCATCAGCTGCTTCAGTTTGTCGTGAAATTATCTGAACATCCCCATGGCAAGGTGAGTTTCTCGCTATCTATGATGCTTGAAAGCAGTTTCTCTCTTTGCCTTTTCTCATTTCTCTTAATCTAGGCATTACTTTGGAAGATGGGAATTGCAAGGATTCTGAGGAAGCTATTACAGAATTGTAGCAGTGCATCTTTTTCGGATGATGTGACTTTTGGAAGAGCGTCCTGCACGAATGATCTAATGCTCAAATGGAGGATTCCTTTATTTAAGGCTCTTGCATATATCTTTAGTATTGACCCATCTAATAACGGGAAGGCTGTTGCTGAAGAGTAAGCACACAGCCAGACCATTATTTGTTTTGAAATATTTATCTATTTATGTGTTAAAACTAATTATTTTTCATTCACGTAGGACCAAATGTGAGAAATCTGTTAGCGAGTGCTCTTCTATCATGCACCACCTCTTGATGTTCTGCCAGGTACATTTCTTTCGATTTGTTTATTTTTAGTCTATTCTTGTGGAAACATGGATTATTATGTGTATTGAAACACTCATAATAATGTCATAAATATTTACTGTATAGCATGCTGTTCTTAATCATGTGGGAAGATGATAGGTAGGAAAAAGCTAACAATTGGAAAGTGCATACATAGTACTATTGAAATCTAAAGAAAACTCAGCAATGGACAAGGAAAAAGGCATAGATATGTGCAAGGTTGTTAGTATCGGGATACCAGGTAGTATCGTTGAAATCTAAAGAAAACTCAGCAATGGACAAGGAAAAAGGCATAGATATGTGCAAGGTTGTTAGTATCGGGATACCAGGTAGTATCGTTGAAATCTAAAGAAAACTCAGCAATGGACAAGGAAAAAGGCATAGATATGTGCAAGGTTGTTAGTATCGGGATACCAGGTAGTATCTTTTTGGTCCCAGCAGTATCGGATCGTAGTATCGTATCGTAGTATCGGGATACTATGAAATTTTTATTTTTAAAAGTTTAATGTCTAAGTTTACTACGAGATACGATAAAAAACTAAATTCTAATTTACCATGTTGAATAGTGCCTCCTATACAATTTCTAATTTAATTTGATACTTCATTTTATGTCCATTTCCAAATCTATGTGTGGTTTCTATCTCTAGGAAGGGGCTGTTCCGTAAAATATCTCATCCTTATCTCCTCTCTCTTCTCATTGGCTCTCCCGATAAATCTTGTTTCTGCTCTCTCTCATTATGAACTTTTCTGATTCTCTCTCTCTCGATTTGCTAGCAAGCAGTGGGCAGCAGCCGGCAGCTCTACGCGGCAGCAGGCCGGCCGCCTGGGGGCTGTCTGCTCGCCCGCCGCAAGAGCAAACGATTTTTGCAGCGATATTACCGATCCTACGCTCCGTGTCGCGATCCCAGGAAGATACTACCCAAAAACGATTCTGTGACCGATACGTATCATTTAGCTGAGGTAGTATCGTAGTATCGTATGATACTATGGTACGTGTCGCGATACTAACAACACTGGATATGTGTGACAATGTAAATATCCAACAACAGTAGCTTTGCTCTATTACGCTTGGTTCTTTATGTGGGTATCTCGCTCTTTCCTATAGTAGAGATGTTTTCGAGGACATTTGAAAACATGTTAGCTTGTTTCCACCTGACATGATTCCTAACATTTCATAACTGGTCTTCATAGATGCTACTTTTAAATAAATGTATGATATGTCACTCAAAATTTGATAAATCGTTCTTGAGCTGTATATATTTTTTAATTTTTTTCAATATCATTCTTAAATCTTCGTTCATATTTTTGTCATATATAGAAGTGCTTGACTATAATATTTATTTTGTAATAAATAATATCCCAGGTTTTGCCTGTTGGACGGGAAATGTTAGCATGTTCCCTGGCATTCAAGGAGTTAGCTTCTTCTTATACCTGTAGAAGTGCAGTGACTTTGATATTTTCACAAATCCATACTTCTGATGAAGATGTTATTGAAAAAGATGAGAGTGACGCTAACCATAAGTTGTCAACTGTGGATAATTGGAGTTGCTTTTCCTCATTGTTCAAGTGCTGGAAGAAGATCATAAAATATATTGGTTCCAATCAACCAACAGATTATCTGGTGGAGACAATTTATTCCTTGACGCTAGGTGCTATTGCCCTCAGCCAGTATGGTGAGAAGTAAGTGTTGCTATCTTTTTTGCTTTTGAATGTTTCAATAGCATCTGCAGAAGTAATGTATGGAGACACTGTTTGCAGCCAATGCTCAATGGGCGTGCCATTTTATTGAGCCCTTGCCTTTTGCTGTCTGTTATGGCTGTCAACGTTTACTAATTTCTAAAGAAGTGTGGATGTGGTGTTTACTGTTTACCTTGTAATGTGGCTGTGGGTCATGCATGTATGTTGAATAAGTGTGGTTTCCAGAGCCCAGAAAGTTACAATCCGGCGTGGATGGTCTTATTATCTATACATGTGTAACAGTGTAAGAGGACCATCCACTTAGGATCATGATTTGCCAAATACCATGCTGCCACCATGTTGTCATGTTGTGCATGTACGATACACATTTTTGGATTTGTTTCCTTTTTTCCTTGCCATCCCATTTTATTGATTTCTTATTCTTCCATTTATTTATCATGAGAATCCCGTACCCATTATTGGTACAAGTTATTCAACTCAGAAGCAAAACTCATTTTCTTAGTTTTGTTGCTGTTTCTGGTCCATCGATGTGCCCAGTCCTGAATCTACTGCGAATCCTGCTACAGTAAAGATTTTGCTATTTCACATACGTAGAGTTTCATTTTAATGGTGTGCTTTGATTTTATTTTCTTCTGCATTTGCAATGTTCTCTGGAAAGGTTCTCAGAGATCCATTCATTTGCCTGTGATGTGTGCACAGGATAAGGAAGAAGTAATACATATTTTAATTCTAATTGCCTGTGATTTGTGCGCAGAAGAAAGTAATTGCTATATGGTTACTTTGAGATTCTTAGGGTGCATCGGGACTGGCTGATGCAGCATATCGGGAGAATATTCCTGATGCAGCCTTCATCCCATCTCTCCACAAACCAAATACTAGCAAGTATAGGATGGGATTATCCCATCTCATCCCATGAACCGAACGCTACCTTAAATAACTTGTTGATTTTAAAGTTAAATTGAAACGCTGACTCTCCAATCTCCTGCCTTTTTAAATTTATTTGTTTAGCTAGTTGAATTATTCTTTCCAGAGTTAGGGTTCATACCAAATCAAATCTTATTGACTGGCAATTAATTTTATTCATACTTTCACATTATTACTTGTCGATGCATTATCATGTCTGCAACTGTAATGTAAATGTATTAAAACTTACAATCTTTCTGTTTCATTTTCAGTCTTGAGGGTCTGTTAATATTGAGGTATCTATTTGGGCTCCCTTCTGATCCTAGTGGTTCCTTGAATTCATCTGGTGAGAGTCTGAATGAGATTGCATTATTCATGAAGACATTTGAAGAGAAGATATGCCAGGGCTTTGAAAATTCAAAGACTTATGTCGGAAAGTCTCTTTTACCCCAGGTATATATTACTATATCGTTGTGTTGAGTATTTTTCCTTACTGTCCTATTTTCTAATATCGACGTTAATTCACAGGTACTTAATTCGATCACATTATTACGCTCAATTCTTGAGGATTCTGGGCTATCCGCAGATTCAGTTCAGATGGTTCTTGAAGAAGGCACTGACTCACCATCCAGAGTTGCTCGCTCAGTTGTGATGACAGCTCATTTAATGCCATCTCTAGTTGATGTGCCTGTAAATGATGAAACTCCTTTCCTTTTTTCCAATGCTTGGAAGGTTATTGTTGATTCAGAAGAACCTGTTGATAGCCAAGAGGGTGAATTTGCAAAGAGACTGGTTTGGGAGTTGCCTGATTCTTCTCTTGATAGGCAACTAGGCCAATCTGCCAGGAGGAAATTGGCATTGGGAGAGAATGCAGGTAGGCGTGTAAGAGACAATCAAGTACCTGAACCAACTGGACAGTTCTCGCGAGGTTTAAGTACAACCAATGCTTCTTCAGGACATACACGCAGAGACACTTTCCGTCAGCGGAAACCAAACACAAGCAGACCACCTTCAATGCATGTAGATGACTATGTTGCAAGAGAGAGAAACATAGATGGTGCTAGTAGCGCATCAAATATTGTGAACTCTACTCCACGTGGAACGCTTAGTGGAAGGCCTCCATCCATTCATGTTGATGAATTTATGGCAAGACAGAGAGAACGCCAAAATCCTGTGCCAGCCCCAACTGGAGATGCATCACAAGTAAAAAGTCAGACAAGTTTAGATGACAATCTCCGTGCTAAGCCAGAGAACACACGTCAGCCCAAGGCTGATCTGGATGATGATCAAGAAATAGAAATTGTCTTCGATGAGGAATCAGGTTCAGAAGATAAACTTCCTTTCCCTCAACCAGATGATAGTCTTCAGTCACCTCCTGTTATTGTTGGGGAAAATTCTCCAGGCCCCATTGTTGAAGAGACGGATAATCAGGAAAACGAAAGAATTCCCTTTTCTCAGAGGGCCACATCACTCCAAAAGGATGCCGAAAGTCCTAGTGTTGACATTTCTTCTCAGACAGCAATGCTTTCAGAAGCTAACGATCCTTTGGAGAGAAAATATTCAGTTCCTAGCCCAGAGAAGAATTCTTTCCGTGATCATGTTTCTCCTAATAGTATATCTGGGAGATCATCTGGACAAGCAGCTCATCAACAATCATCTCGTAGTAGATATGAGAAGAGAAGTCCACAGAAATTTTCTGAGACTTCTGTCTCAAGTGGATCCCGTGGGCATGAGCATAGGCATTCTAATAACCATCCACCTTTGCCGCCAATGCCACCTCCAATGTCATCCGTGGCCACACAAAATCCTGATTTAGTTAATAGACAGTTATCTTCCTATAGTTCTAGAGATCGACCAACACCTAATGCTTCAGGTTATCCTACACAATCGTTTGACACTACTATGCCAAGTGCTTTCCCAGGCCTTCAGGTAATTGAAGATAGAAACTCTTTAGTTATGCTGATTCTTTTGTTTATCTGTTACAATTTAGTTTCTGAAATTTGCACTTTTGTAGGGTCAAACTCAATATATGCTTGCGGGTGCTGGTGGTTCGTCGTCGAATGATTTACCCAATGCAGAGGCCAAGCTTTTATGGAACACATTTCCAGTAAATAGGATCCCTCTGGAGACCTTCAGCTCTGGTCTATCTGCTCGACCGATGCCACCCCCTCCACCTTATTCAGCTGTGGCTACTCAACATGCTTCTATGGGCTCTAGCTCTCCTGCAACACTATATAACCAAGGCACTGTTGTCCAGCCTTCCCCAGCTGCTTCTATTATTGGTGATTCAAATTTAGGCATGAACTCTGCATCTGGCGGCATGCTTCCATCTAATCTGTTGCCTTCATTTGCATCACAATTTCTGATGGGTAGGCCTTCAATGCCTACTTCATTTTTTGGCACGCCTCTTTCACAAGTTCAACTGTCATCTGGTCTTCCACAAAATATTTCTAATTCTCAGCCTTCTGTCTCCTCAGTACAACCACGACCACCTCCACCTCCACCACCACCTCAGCAGCCACATCCTTCTCAGACACCCCAACAACTTGGCGGTATCCAACTGCCACAGCAAGATCAGCCTCTATCATATCCACAGAGTGCTATCATGCCACAAGTTCCATTGCAGTTTCCTAACCAGCTTCCCATTCCTCAACTACAATTATATCAGCAGAGCCAGCAGGAATCTGTGCAAGCTCAGCCACAACCTATGAACCAGGGCATGCAAGCTGATAGTTTCTCTCAACAGCAGCAAGACTCAGGGATAAACTTAAACCAGTTCTTTTCATCTCCCGAAGCCATTCAGGTATGGGTAGTTTATTTGTGGAGCTACATTTAGTCATAACTCAATTTCAAGGTGACAGTCATAACAATTGATTTTTTGCAGAGTCTACTCAGCGATAGAGAGAAGCTCTGCCAACTTTTGGAGCAGAACCCAAAACTCATGCAAATGCTTCAGGTAAGATTGTGTGAAATGTCTGATCTAGGCATTCTTTAGTGAACCTTCATTTGGGCATCGGCTATTTTCTTATGCACTGTTTGTCCTCGTGTGGGGTCTGCTGATGTGTATTTGTCTTTTCCGCATTTCCAACAGGATCGCATAGGCCAGTTGTAGCCGCCATGGGAGGTGCTGTTGTGAAGGTGGCCTAATGATAGATGTTTTGTTTTTGGCTATGTCTGTAGCTTAGTAGCTAGATGAGTACTACTGCCTTGCTAGGCGCGGAAATGTAGGCCCATGTACATTATTCATCTGTAATTCTATGTAACATGTGAATATTTGTAACATCTGTGGTTGTAATTTGTCGCTTAAACTAGACGTGCAATGTCGTCCAAAAATTTATGCTCCTAACTAAGAGCATCTCCAGCAGAATTACCATCCGGCCTGCGATCACCAGTTTTAGCGATTTGCCCCAAAGACGGACTCCAGTAGAATAGCTAACGACCTGCCATCCCTATTGGTGCGCAATAGAGCGATAGCGGCCAGTCAAATTTAGCTGTGGCAAGCGGATCGCCATCCTCCATGCTGTGACTGACAAAAGGGGTGGTAGTTTATCTCTGTTGTTTCTCATCAAATGCTACTTATTTTCCCTCTTTCATAAATTCAATAAATCACTACATCAAGCTCCTGAAATCACGTATGTTTTTATGGTGATAAATAAAATAAATAATAGAGAATCCATGCTAACTAGGTTGAACCTAAAAATCTCTTGCAGATTTTAAATTAAAATTTTCTAAACCTTTAATGATTTTTGGAAAATTACTTCAACTTTAGGTGTCAATTTAATTGCAAAAAATCAGGAAGAGATATTTCAATTCATGTTGAATCAGATATCAATAAAATATATATCAATAAGATATGGAGGGTAAGATTTGACTAAAGTCTGCTCGAGCATGCTAAAATATAGAGAGAAAATCTTATGGAGTGAATAGTCAAATGAAGATCAACATAATGATGAATGGTCATACATTTGAGGATCTATATTTTCAGCAGCATGAATGCATATAATGTCTAGATTTGGTGTTCTACTATGTTCAACCATTGGCTGTATACAGGAAGTCTAAAAGCTAAACATTTGGATCTGCAAGCTTCGCTAGCTGCTGACCTGCGGATATATAGTCAGTTTCTAGCCTTACAGAGTTGTTTTAGTTTACACATTCTTTTGGTGTTTTGGATAATATATTAGGATTTAGCTTGCGCATCTTTCTGTGTTTGATAATATATCAGCAACTGGGTTCTGCAATAACACTAGGTAGTATGGGTGCATACTGCATAGCACAGGCCGCGTTCAAGTGCATTTGAACAAAGCTGCCTGACACCAAAATGAGAGGAAAGACTTGTTTCTAATCAGAGCTAATGCCAACCGATCGTAGCTAAATCATTTGGTGCCTCGATCCTGTAGCGTGCTGATCAGAGACAGAACAGAGTTTAATTGATATTGAACGGGCTGGTATCAAGGCTGTGATTCATCATCGATCAATTTCTTTATATAACTGTGAAGACGGTTTCTTTTTTAACAGAAACATCGAGATAATCTGAGAATTTGGAGAATTGTAGATCGTCTCTCTTGTATTGTGGGACTGAACTCTTCTAGCGTTTCCCCTGCTAGGTGAATGGGAAACGAACATGGAAGTTGGATGGAAGGATCCCCTGAGTCTGAATGTGATCTCTGCGACATTTTGAATGCTCGAGTCATCAGTTCCACATTTCCGAGCGGCGAGCCTGTTATAATTTGACCACTGAAATTCTAACAAACCCTCATATACACCTAGCACTAGCAGTGACACAGTGACACTGCGACGGCAGTCACGCGTTTCGATTTCCACGAGGCGCAAAAAAAAAAAAAAATGAAAGACATGTAACGTGCATTGCATGACTGGCGCGGCGGCCAATCCGAGATCCATCAGAGCTTGGTGTGGTCCTGGCACACCTGGCTCCGGACCTCCATCTCGGGCACGCCGAAGATGACGTGGCAGTCGGAGTACGCCACCGCGCGCAGCTTGAGCACCCCGCCCAAGAGCCCGACCTTCCCTGGCACCCTTGCGCTGGCGTCCAGCGGCACGGCTCCGGCGGCCATGTCCTTGGCCAGCTGCGGCAGCTCGGCGCCAAAGCTGCCGGAAAGCACCTGCATCGTGAGCTCCATGTCGCCGTCTCCCCTGCTGGGGATGCGCCCGGGGTCGACGCCGGCGACGGCCACCAGGACGCCTCGGTACCAGAGCTCCGCGCTCCCGGACTCGTACGAGAAGGACGCCCGGTTCGGGTTGTGCACGTCCACGGTCAGGAGCATGGTGATGTTGAACTGGAGCCCCGGGCCTGGCCCGAGGTCGAAGCCGATCACCTTTGACGAGGTGAGCCGCGTGGTCGGGTCGCGGACGCGGAGCACCGTGAGGAAGAGGACCAGGAGCGTGACGCCCAGGAGCAGGGACACGGCGAGGCAGGCGAAGCAGCAGCGGCGGCGAACCCGGCGCCGGCGGTGGAGCTTGTCGTCGGCGTCATGGGTGGGAAGAATGGCGTCCATCGGAGTAGCGTGATCGGTGGCGATGCGTTTGGTGTTGCGGGCACGCGAGCTTTAACTAGGAGGCTGGATGGTTTTGTGGTGCACGCAGAGAGTTTTTTTTTCTTTTTCTTTTTAGAGCTGGTGACGGATGAAACCGCATGGCCGTTTGCCCTTGGAGGCATATAGATAGATGTGGTGCCGTGCCGTGGCGTCAAAATTGCTTCGGTTCTCCTGTAGCATGCTGCTTTGCTCGTGTGAAACTATATATCTATATTTTTTCTAGGTGCCTACCGGTCTACCATGCCGTAACGTAGCAACAGTAAACGAAATTCAAATTCCGTAGATGTTGTAGGTGAATTGAAGCTGAAACGGAGACTTCTGGATGATCTGGTAGGGACGCATGATTGATTGCAAATAAAGATGGTGAAATCAAAATGCAGTTTAGGACGTTCTCCCTGTTCAGTGAAATGGGAACCTACCTTGGGCCTGAATGTCCTCTGCTCCTCATCTAGAAGTGAACTGATGCGCACTCAATTGCTGGAGCTGACAAACTGACCAGACCTCCAACTAGAAATATGATAAGCTTTTCATCGTGATGGAACGACAATCAAGCACTGCGTGTATTTCTTCTTTGAGATGCCTTGTTTTTATCTTTTTTTTTTATCTTTATGCCTTGTTTTTATCTGGAGGACTGGAAATAGCATAGAACCATAGTTACTGTCAGAGGCTCAGTTCTCTTTTTCGCCAGGGAGATTATCCTTACTTTTTGTTTGTTATAGAGTTCAAGGAATCACTACAGATTTAGCTTCCAGGAATCACTACAGATTTAGCTTCCAGCTCAACTAAGAACCCGGCGTTGAATCAGATTATGGCAGGCCATTGGCGAATTAGTGAGCTACTCTCTTGATTAGATTTTATTATGTATCTAGACTTAGCATATGTCTAGATACATAATAAATGGATCAGAAAGCTCACGTAGGGCAGACAGGAGCCACCGCCGCCCCCTAGGTCCACCACCATTGGTCCCCCTTCCTCCTCCTCCGGCGAGTCTTGCCGGAGGTCGGAGAAAGTGGGGATCGGTCTCTTTATTAGTTTTGTCTTAGATTAAGTCCTTTTTGGGGTTAGGATTTTTT
Organism: Digitaria exilis; assembly: GCA_015342445.1. Classification (NCBI taxonomy): domain Eukaryota; kingdom Viridiplantae; phylum Streptophyta; class Magnoliopsida; order Poales; family Poaceae; genus Digitaria; species Digitaria exilis. Next base: position 135,022 of record JACEFO010001675.1, on the reverse strand, counting down.
CATGCCAAATATTTTGGTATTGGGGATTTGTTTCCTCCTCCTCCTTTCCGGCGACGACGAGGAGGTAGGGTGGATTTGGTCTCTCCATGGCGGTTCCGATGAAGGTGGCGGTGACGACGTCAACAACTTCATCACGACATGGAGTATTAGGTTTTCGGACGACGGCATAGAGACGGGGATGATGTCGCCGCCATGGAATAAATTCTCCGGGCCCTTCCCCGTTTTGTCGTGATTAGATCCAATTACGATGGAGGTCCAGTGAGAACTTTGGATCTAGTTTATCTTCTTCTTTAGTGGCAGAAGCAAAATGGGGAGAGACACGAGAAAGAAGATGATGCTCAATTCCGCCTACAAGAATGCTGGCCGCCATTCATGGGGCTGCGGCACTACTTCTGGTTGAGCTGTCTATGGCGCACAAAGGCCAGTTGCCTGTGCAGTTATCCGTATAAACTGTCACATATGTGTTGGAATTGAGTTTTGGAGCTATATGTTGAGTGGTCTTGGTTGTAGTCTCTTTGGTTTATAGAGTGCTTGTAACTTAAATATGAACTCAACTACATATTGATATAAGTCTTCTTTCCGCTCAAAAATATATATATAGAAGCATAATATAATCTAGAGTAAAATGCACCGGAGGTCCATCAACTTGTATGGGGTGTCACTTAGATCCACGAACTCCCAAGTGCATTTTTGGGTCATAAACTTGTAAGTCATTCACCATAGGTCCATAAACGATCCACATATGCTTCTAACGATGACATAACATGCTAACTTGACTCCTCAAAGCACCTCCTAGTTCAGGCATTTCATCAAGCAGGTTATGAGCGGCGAGGCGAGTTCATTGACCCAGCCAACACCTCAATCTCGCCGTGGTGAGCTCACCTTGCAGATGAAATGCCTCAACTAAGAGATGCTTTGAGGAGCCAAGTCAACATGCCATGTCAGCGCTAGAAGCACATGTGTACCATTATGGATCTACGGTACACGATCGGACAAGTTTATGGACCCAAAAATACACTTTGGGAGTTTATGGCTCTAAAGCCAGTCTCAATGGGGGGGTTTCATGGGCATTAATTCATTGCCACATCAGCAATTTTGCTGACATGGCAGGGTAATTAAGAGGGAGAGTTTCATCACCATGAAACTCATGTGGCACAGTTACACAGTCTCCAGTCTAGGTAACTGTGTTCATGAAACCCCCACTGAGACTGGCCTAAGTGACACCCTCTTATAAATTGATAGACCTCTGGTGTATTTTACTCTAAAATCTATATAAACCAAAACAAATTATATTTTGTACGGAGGGAGTACATAATAATAATATTATGTAACCATATGGTCTGGATCCTCTTATGCATTATGTTCGCTTGCATCAAAAGGAACTCTTCTTTTAAAGAAGAAATGGAAATCTTACATTGTCAATTTCTCGCAATATTAGCCGTAGCTCTAGAGTGCAGAGTATGCGTAGTTTCTGCAGAACAGGAAAATTACAGCCGTCCCAGAAACACCTATTTGTTAGTTCATCAGAAGAGGGACATGGATGATCGCCATCCTTCGTTTCCAGTGATAATCGAGTAAATAACATCTCAAATAGATTTGTGACCATGGTACAGCTCAGAGCCTCAGAGGTAAGGTAACCTTAACCTCCTCCATTTACATGCACCATCATTTCCACGCTTTTTTTTATGTAAAATTAAAGATAGAAGGGAGCACAAAGATTCCACGATGATGCCACCAAATTTACAGACAGTATATCCTGCCTCGTTTTCGTAGTGGTGGTGGGGGGAAATATCCACGCCATCAACCAAAAGGAATGTTCCATTCAGTGTATTTCCCAGTCCAATTCCGGGACAAGTGCATAATACCTGCAATAGCAAGAAAAACCCAGAACTTATATTGTTATACTGGGAGAGAGGAAGGACCAGCAGGTAGCCTCTTCCACCAAATACGACAATGAAATAAAACAGAGCAAAACTAACTGAAAGAAGGTTCAGATAAGCATTTCAAGCTCGTATAGTACGGAGTAGTACCTTAATACTAGCCTCGCTTAATACCAAGAATCTTAGCACTGTACTCCCAGGCAACAATTGCCGCTGCATTGGCAGGGAAAGCTCTTGCTAGTGTCGGTCCAAGGCCAGCATAACAGCCAACCACCCCAGCTCTCTTATAAACCTGTTATATTCAAGGAATGTAGATTGTGGACTTCCACAATCAGGACAAGACACCCACTAATTAAAACGCCGCATTGTGGGGTCTAGTAAGAGCATTACCATGCTTAAAACTTGAAAGGGGTTTCGGCTCAAATGAGGGTCTGGATCGGTCTGTATGATAGTTTTTGCAACATCCAGTGGTAGCGTAGCTGTCCAGAACTGCAGAGGAAATACTCGTTACAATGAGGGTGCAAAAACGTGCATTATAAAGAAATTAAACAATTGCAATTACTCACTGCCATTCCACTAATGCCACCACTCATGACTCCAACCCCAATATCTTTTGCCAGAACAAAATGACTGCTACTAGAAAAGCGAGGTGAATCCAAATAGTTGTGCATCCAGTATCGGCTGTACTCGTAAGTGCAGAAGAAGACAGCATTTCCAATCGACTCTCTGAATAACGTTGCCAAACCACCACGGAATATGCCCCTAAGCTGGAACACAACAAAGCACATTAGTCAGGTAACAGTAAAGGTACCGGATAGAGGCAGAGGGCAAGTTGATCTCACCCCTTCACTTTCCAATGTTTTCACAGCACAGTCTAGAGGGCTGGAGTACCTAGCACCATGCATTACATCCTTCCCTTGAACTTGCATTCTGCACTGGAAAAGGTCTTGACATCACATCATTAAATGTCACCTAAATCACGCATCATAAGTCCTTGTATCAAACTATCAATCAGAGAAAAGAGGGAATTTAGACACAACACTGACCTTAGTCAGCTCAGTCGGAGTGAGGATGCAGCTAATCAGGGCTCCACTGCATGCAGCAGAAGGAATAATCACCTGTAGATGTGGCTTACCATCCTCATAGTTTCCCTGAAAATTAACAATTTTAAAAAGCTATCTAAACAAATGCCAGGGTTTGACACAAGATTTGCAGTCTTCCTGCTTGCTCTGTACTGCTCAACAATTATATACTTCTTTCAGCTGGAAAGATTATTTGAATACCTGTAATAATTGTTTGGCTTGGGAATACGTGCCAAAGAAAAGGGAGCTTTCAACTGCTATACCAATAAATGAAGATGATGCACCTTTGTATAACCCTCTAACCTGCATGAAAAAATAGTCAAGCAAGAATTTTCAGTCTGTGGACGAATAAACCTCAAAAAATCTGTCCTTTCAGGATGTTGAAACAATAATGCACAATGTTCCTAAATTTAACAGCTCCAGGTTTACTAGGACTAACATGAATTACAAGAAAAAACAGCCACGGTATGACCCTTTTCTTTATGTATAAGGATAATAACACGAGATCAAGCAATATTAAAGAAGTGGCTTACTCCTTCCTCAAGCAGTATCCTACTAGTGCAGTGGAATGCATTCTTGTACACCTTTCCATGAGCCGTGGTATTGTGAGCTTGCAGTTTGACCTATCAGGGAACAGAGAAATCTTAAACTGGCACGAACCAAATCTACAACAATAAACCAAATTTTATGCAGGTGATGCAACTCGACAAGGAGAATTGAAGAGCTTTGTGCATTGTTTTACAATAGTATAACAAAAAATTGTTCAATCGGCACATAACTTAACAAACAAAATCTGTAGTCAGATGCTAAATGTATTAGTATCACCTCAAATAGTATCACAGCCAACTGACTTTCCCAATGTAGTACAGAATTGTGTTTGTGAACATCCTAGAATGCCATTAAATGTGTACAATCAGGGTCAAATGGAGCTTTCTTTGGGGAGTGATGCCTTGTTTTGTGGTAAATCCTTCATAGAAACATGGTACTTAACATATCATCTAAATAAGTCCAGACAGCATAGACCAAAGGGAAGCTTGTAGGATAGAGAAGAGACAATGGACCAGAATAAAATAGAATCTTTCACAGGATAACTATTCAAATGCAAAGTATAACTATTCAAATGCAGTAATCTGATGCAGTGAATCTCTACTAGGGAACAAAAAAATTACTTCATCGGATGAAAGACAGCGTTATGTAACGCACAGTTGGATACCTATCTGCTGAATGAAACCTTGCAAGCATTTCATCAAACAGCTACGATAGGGACAACATGGCAAGGGTGACGAAACAGACAGAGCTGACCAAGAAGCAAGACAGAATTTGCGGAGAACGACACACATACTGACAAAATAATTGAAACGATGAGATGAGAGAGAGAAAAAATATACCTTGACGGTGTCGAACGGGTGACCGACTACGACCTGGGCGACGCCGGCGGCTGCTCCGGCGACGTACTCCTTGGCAGCGTCGCCCGCAGCGGCCATCTGAAGGATAGGGGGCGGATGCAAGTACTCGTATGCCTGAGAAGAAGGGAATGCAGAGCAGGAGACGGACGCCGGCGTCGCCGGCGCCGTCGTATCGCGCGGTGAATGCGGGGAGGGGGAAAGGGGAAGGGGCCAAGGGTGGGACTGTGGGAGGCAGTGAGGCACTGACCGCCGCCCGAGTCGACTCTGTGGGCCGAGGGACTTCAACTTGGCAGAGAGCCCTTTTGTTGTTGTGTGTTGAAAGGGTTCAAACATGGGCTGAGCCAGATGGGCTTTGTTTACGTCCAGCCGCCTGGCTTCTTCTTTGCTTCCCTAAACAAAACAGATCCAATAAAAAAATACAAATAACTTAGTAGTATGCATATATGCTTATGCTCATGCCAGGTCATGTTTAAAAAAAATACATGTTTTTTCTTCACTGTGTGTTGTTTTAGGGTTTGTACTAGAGCGCCTATAATAGTCTCTCAATAATTATTTTCAATAACATGTTATTGGAATGTCACAATGTCACTCTCATCTCATGGATTGTTGGGAGACATTCTCCTAATAATATCATCTCATCAATAAGTAATGAATTGGGATAGACTCAAGCTTCAATTTTTAGAAAAAGATGGATGTAACAGGATACTTTTTCTTCAACTCTCCCAATATAGTAGTTGGATTATAAAAAGAGGACTGTTGGGTATGCTCTTAGTGTGCCATATTTTTCTCCTGAGTTCCGAGGGTGCTTGTATGACTGTATGACACATCATTATGCATCATCCAACGTTTCATTCATAAAAAAACCAACCATAGAATGTATCTATCTTGTACTTGACTTTTGAAATTTACAGCAGGCGTCCTGTATTGGGTCGTGGCAACGATCGAAGCGTGCCACCATAAAGACTTCATTCACATTAGTTTCAGTTCAGCCAGGTTTTCACAGGTAGTGAATATTCTGGACGGACATATAGGTCATTGTCAGCACCAATCTCCTATATAAATTTGTATGTTTGTGGGGTGCCAACTATATAAATATGAAAAATTGAAAAGTGACTTTGGCTTATCACTTGTTTTGGAAACAGCTTAAGCATGCCACTTGAAATAGTGTTCATAACTTCATATATCTTCAGTATTATGTGACCACAGATGAGGCAGTAAATTAGCTGATTAATCAATGAAAACTTCTGTTTTCTGGTTAGGGCATGACTGTTGAGCATGCAGTTCATCTGTACAAAATAATTTGTCGGCCTTGCCAGCTCACACAAATCTACATATGCATCCTTTGTTTCTAACGTAGTTTGATTTTCTTTTTTTGGGTGTGTGTTTTTCTGCAAACTAAACCGGGTCGCTGCTTCGAGGTACAATCCGTACATGGAGGCTGGTGGGCATAGAGCTACAAATATCAGCTACACCATGGCCATCACCTTTGTCTCTGTTTACTTCATAGTTCTGTGGGACATCGGCAAAATGGAAACTCAGGCCCTGCTCCAGGTCAGGGTCATTTTCCATGTACTTTGTCTTGGACAGAGCCTGGGGGCTTGTCCAATAACTGTTGGATCTGTAATCTCTTTCATCTAGCTCTTTGGTCCCCCCCGATGCGTCGCTGTTGTGATAGCTTGAATGATAGCCGGATGCATAATTATTTCCAAAGTTCGGAGGCTCATGGAAACTGTCTTCTGGACCAGTAGGATGTGCAGCGTTCAGTGCCCAATTGCTGTGTTGGCTGGAACAATGGTGAGATGTGTAGTGATTTGCAAAGTCTGGAGGTTCAATAAAGCTGTCGTGAGGTGGCCCAACATAACTGTCTCGTGGATCAGTTCGGCATCCAGAGGCCTGGCCCCACCAAGGGCAGCTTGTAGAATTTTGTTCCCTACCCTGCCGTTTAAAGGTGGCACGCTGAAAGAACGCGCTTGAAGTTGATGCCTCCAAGTGGCTTCGAGCTCTTTCATACAGATTTGAATCCCAGATTTCCTCCTCTTCAATCTCAGTTACTTGATGTGGCCATATATCCTCCCATGGTTCATCACGGTGCGTAGATGAGTCCACATCTCTGCCTAAGTGTTCAGAGTGACACATGTAATACCAGTCCAGAATATATGGATAAGCTCTTTGATCTGCATCACTTGATCCTGCTGGACTGAAGTTATAAATAGTCCCATTGCCTGGAAAAACATCTCTGGAAAGCAGCCGATGGAAAATGTTGCCACCACTTTGAGCTCTACTACTCGACCGAAGTTGTGAATCTTCCATTGCTTGAAAAGTATATTTGCGGATCTGCTTTTCCTTGAATCTTTGTAGATTGCACAAAAACTGCTTGCCATCTGTTTTCGGCTGCCATGATGTATATGTGCTTTGAAAACTGCAAAAATAAATAGCCACATAAGGCCAACGCACCAAAAGAAATTATGGTACATTTCTTTCATTTGAAATAATTTCATATGGCGTATTATGATGTTCAAATGAAGCGTACCTTAACAATGATTTCTCCATTTTCCCTTGGGAGCTCCTCATATCTTTTCCTGAATCAAGTGGTGAGCCATAGTTTCTATTTCCATGTCTTTGGAAGTCAAACAAACTTAAGCTATTGAGAAAAATACAACAAAGTTAGAAACTGTGCAAAATAGCAACATTAGTAGATCGTAATATGCGATAGAACAATACAGAGACAAACCTGCATACATCTCCAACTCCATCTACGTAAACGGTAAATTCCGAAATGAAGCATATAATATCATTGACACGCTGTAGATGGGAGAAAGTCGATTATTACACAATATAATCTCGAAAAAAAAACTTATGTTGATCATGCTCAAAATATTACCTTTGGCAGCACAAATATTAGCAAGTAAGGAGTGATGAAAATCGAGGCCATCTCTTCCAAAAGCATTGTTATGGTGTACTGCAATTGCAATTTACACGTAATCAGCTACACTTCTAAAAGCAAAAATTATAAACTATATACTGGATCTAATAGACCACCAATAATAGCCCATTACTTGTAAATTCAAAACTACCCAAGTAGGCATTAACATACTGAGTTCCTTTCTATATAAAAAAACAAATCAAACATTGGAGTACTGAACCCCCTAATGATGCCTAGGCGTTTGTGGGGTGAGGCAACATGTACCAATCCCTTTTCTTTTCAAGATAAGTGCCCTAGCCCATTAATGATTGATTAAATATGCCAGAGTGACACAATAACTACAATGAAACGAATCAAGACATTTAAAATTCAACCATAAAAACCTCAGGGAAGTGAATTACCTGAAACAGAGTTTCAAATTCTTTCCGCACAAGTTCACTGCCCTCTTTGCCACGCCATCTTTTTGGCATGTAATGCGTATGTTGGACAACAAGGGTCATGGCTCCTTCTGGGTCAATGACTTGAAGCTCATCTGACACAACTTTCCGACTTACAGTTGCTACGGTTCCAAAAACAACAGTATACCACAAAAGATTCCGTCCGAAAACCTTCATAAGCCATAAAGAAACAAGATTACAAAGATGCAAGGTTGTATCAATTGTGCTACACAAAGGATGAGAGAAAAACACTCACATGTCCCTCAAGGATGGATTCACCAAGGAACCCAAGGATGAGAAGGATTCCAGCCAAGCCACCAGATACAAACGAAACAAATTTTGCAACAATAGATATTAATGGAGTTGGAAACTGCTTCAAGTAATTCAAAGAGTGGAGAGTGCAATTGTTCATCCTGTGTCTGAAGAAATGCTCAACCTGAAATAGTTAGAAGTGGTGGCATTAGGGACAAACTGGAATAGAACCAAGATTACACATGATATACAATTTTTTGTTGGGGATCTATTCCCCAAAAGAAACTTATTTCTACCTCATTGTACTCACGCAAAATCCACCTTGATAAATTTGACCATCTTCGAGATGATGCTGTACTGGGGTGATTGTAGAATTCTTCAGCATGTCTCAGAAACATATATACCAATGGGAAGATGACAAGGCAGGGCGACAGAAAAAGCATTGCTATACCCATAAACACAAGTCGTTTTTTCAACACAGATGGGCTTGATAGGAAGTCTTTTCTGACACAAAAGTTACTGCAAAACAAGATGACATGATATTTGTGTTAAAGGAGGATCAATAGAAATTGTTTGAAAGGTTAAAAAATAAGAGGCATTATAGTGACATAAAGGCCTCAAATTGGCAATAATTTAAAATGTATTCATAATCTAACTCTACTAGGACTGGTGCGGAGTAGACTTGAATGGAAACAACATTCCATTCTTGACATTGCCAGTAAAGTAACATCAATCTGACAGATGTACATACATATTCCATGGCATAACAATTCTTTTTCATGTCATAACTCTTACTTGCTATCGAAATCCTGAGTGTCACTGCTTATATAACAGATAATTTGCGAAAACTAACACTAGCAAAATAATTTGATGTGCATCAGAAAAAGCAGCAAACTTACCTATCAAACATGCTTTGAAAGATGCACCAATTTAATGTCCACTCAAGCGTCTTTGGAAGCATCAGATAGCTTTTCCTTCCATGGAAACGAGAACTGACAGTTGGACCAACTCCTGGCAGCCAACAGGCAATCGGAAATGCAATAACACCTTTATTAACCATCCCTATCAAGTAGTTCTCTTTGCGCATTAATCTCATGATGATATCATGCTCTGAAAGATCCTTAACAACACAAAGTTGTTGTGACTTCTGGAGGAGGACAACCTTCTCAACTACTTTGGGCCATGATATAGTTTGAATCTCCAGATCTGTGACCTTAAGGCTGCACATAGAGTAATGGAACCAAAATAACAAGTCAATAATTTTCTCAAATAAATGTTTACTCATGTGTGGATGTGAACCAGGAAATTGAAATATTACCTGTTATAGTAGAAGTCACGAACGTTGAGTGTGCTTCTTAATTTTACAAAGAACTTGACAAAGACAATAATTCCATAAGTCGTCAATATAACCATTGATCCAACAGTTATCATCTTGACATATGTGAACGGAATTAATGGGTCATTCTTGATGACATTCATTAGGTCGCATGGTTTCTCCCCTATCTCAAGTGCTTCCACTCCACATTTCAAATGGCCAAGGGCATCCCAATCAACAAACAAGAAGAAAAAACCAATCGCGCATACCATAAACGAAACATTAAGGATCTCGATTATCCATTTGGTGATGATGCATCTTAAACCCTTTGCACAGAAATATTCATACAGCCGCTCAAAGAAAATATCCAAGTCAGGAATCAGCTCAGCTTTTAAGTCCTCCCCATGGAGAGGTCCTGTTGGGCTCTCACAATAAGAGCTTGGCTGTCTCTGGTAGTTCGATAACTCTACTTCAGGAGGAATTTCAGCAAGTCGATGTGTTGAAAGTGCTGATTCTCTTCTCAATGGCCACTTCAATAATCTTCTAATATTCGTGCCCTTCAGAAGGAAGGACGTCATATATGCAAATTGCAAACAGAATACGAGACAAGCTGAACTGCTGAAGGCTCCCTTGCCATGCCACTGCTGATCACCTGGAAGATAATGTTTTTTTTTTGTTTTAAATGACCCATACATTGCAACACACATTCTGATCAAAACATCCAACAAGAAATACCTGCCTTCTTAAACAACAAAGAAAAAAAATCCACTCTCATGCAATAAAACATAACTAAATGAATGTTTCAAAAACTACGACTTTTGCGCATCCTGATCAGGAAGGATAGAAAAACTAAGGATTACTAGTTCAATTCGTTGTCTAATCCTGGAACCACGCGGACCCAGCATAGGACATGGGTGTACACATGTACACCGATAATTTATGCAAACAAAATCGACGCTATTAGCCTATTAGGTAAAATACATTGTAACTGCGTGGGATCCGAATACAAATAGCTTTTATTAGGGTTTGGATTGCTCCGTTGCGGACATCAGGTGCAAGAGAAGGGGAGGGCATACCTGGTGGATGCTCTCTTCACCAGCGAAGGGCGAATATCGCCGCCACTCGCCAGTCGCCGCCGCCGGGAAATTAAGACCAAAAGACTGAGAAAGAAGGGAGCGGGGGACAGAAAGAGGCACGCGCTGCACCGTGCAGGTGGGATCGGCAGCGATGCCGGCGCCCGGCGATGAAAGGGAGGCCCGGGCGGGATGCGAGAGGAGAGGCTGCCGACCACGACCGAGCTCTGCCGAGGAAAGCGGCGGCGGCGGCGGCGGCCACGGAGGTGGAAAGTGCGCGTGGTTTAGTTATTATTCGGTATTCGGTAACTCGTAAATAGGGATTTCCAAAGCCGTATTCGTTTCAAATATGGTCATTAATGTTAACGTACCCGGATCCGTTCTTTTAATATCAAAACGAATTCGATCTGTATTCGAGATAAATAAAAATAAAAATGTAGGTAAACATCCGTACTCGTATAGAATAAGCACCATTCCAGACGTTTTAAATATATTATTTGTGTTTAGTTTGAAAATGATATATTGAATTATGTAACTTATTTTTAAATATTTTTATTAAAATTACTAGAGAAAAAAATTATAATTTTTTATTTACTAGAATATCTTTAAAAATATTTTAAATATGCGATTATTATCTACATGTGTCATGTCTGATTCTACTTTTATAATAATTTTGTTCATTCAACTCATAAAAAAATAAATATTACTAATTTGTAATATTTATATCATCACAACGAAAGTAGATAACTGATCACGAATCTGGGTCCACACTAACTTGTAAGTACATCTTGTGCTATGCATACAAAAATAGTTTTATATTTTCCATAAACATAAAATTATTTCCTCGCATATGCCACATTGCCAAATCAACAATCCAATAATTATGGGATTATTGCCTAGATCAGGTTGGTACCTTTTGGAAAAAAATGCTAATTTTTAATATAAATTATTACCATATACTCCCTCTCTTTCAAATTATTAGTCATCCTGGGTGCCATTTTGAGTGTTTAAATTCACGGCATCTTCTATGAATCTAGACATATATACTTGTCTAAATTCATACCATCATCAATGAATCTGATAAAAAGACAGGATGACTAATAATTTAGAACGGAGGAGGTAGTTTTTTTTACTGAATAATTTGTTTATGATGCTAAATTATTGGTTATTCAAAATTTCTTGTTTAATATGTGTTTAAAAATAAAAATGGTTGCAGGTACATTTTTCTGTAAACATGAAAGTATAGTTATATAGAGAAAATTTTTTGAAATTATTTTGAAAAATAGTAAAGTTGCACTGTACACGAAGTTACACCAGTGTCCAGATTGGGGTAAAAAACACTGTAGCAGAAGAAAAACACTGCAACACTTACTCGGAAACGTGTTTTGTGAGAGATGAATAGTGAAAAGTTGATAAATAGTGAAAAGTTAGAATGAATATTGTTTTATTAGTGAATCTGAACGGGCCTTACTTTTGATCTAATAAGTTCCAAACCTTTCTACCATGCACTTAGTTGCTCTTTGTACACCAATAATTTGTATTCCACATACATGGCATACTGTATTTTCACTATTGATGTGTACTTTTGTCACCTTCCTCTAGCACGTTACTCATGTCTCGCCCCAGTACTTTAGGCTAAGCATCTGTGCCCACAATCCCCCTCTTGGCCTATTCTTCCCGACAGCACCTTAACCACTTCTCCCGTCCTCCCAATCTCTCTACTCTGTCCATTTCAATCTCTACTCCATTCTTGCTCCTCTGCACACCCGATCCTAGCATAGCTCCATTCCTCTAATTTCAGCGAGCAAGCACAGCAAGCCAGCTCCATCATCCTTTATCCCCTTCTTCCACCGCAAGCACACGGAGCAGAGCAAGCGCAGTCATCGATTCGGCCAATCTGATGGACACTCACGCCCAACAGCTCCTCGTCGTCATTTTCGTCGGCTCACTGGCGCGTGCAGCAGCCGCCGCCGGCCTTCACCCCGTCGTCCTGCTGCCGGCCTACACCTGCAGCCAACTCGACGCGCGGCTCACCGACGAGTTCGAGCCCGCCGCCTCCGCCGCGCCGAGCTGCGGCGGCGGCGTGCTGAAGGTGAAGAAGAAGGGGTGGTTCCGTCTGTGGAAGAACCACACGGCGCTGCTCGAGGACCCTGCGCTGGTGCCGTGCTACGCCGAGCTGCTGCGCCTCGTCTACGACCCCGTCGCCGGCGACTACCGCAACGTGCCCGGCGTCGAGACCCGCGTCGTCTCCTTCGGCTCCACCCGTGGCTTCGCCTCTGATGATCCTGCCATGAAGTAAGATCTAAAAGATGTCCTTGCGCGAATAATTTTTGCCGAGCCATATATATACATCTGGAATCTTCCTCCAAAGAGGCTCTGCAGTCTGTGGTACTCGTGTTTCGTCTCTTTGGCGCTTTGGCCACCAAAGAGGCAAAGAGTACTATGGTTGACTTCAGGAGCCTCTGATCAATTTACCTGCTAATACACTCTGTCAGGAACGCCTGTATGGAGAAACTCGTTGAGGCATTGGAAGGCGTCGGGTACAGAGAAGGCGCGAACCTCTTCGGCGCGCCGTACGACTTCCGATACGCGCCGGCGCCGCCGGGCGAGGCGTCCAGGGAGTTCTCCCGCTTCCTCTCACGCCTCACCCTCCTCGTCGAGCAGGCAAGCGAGAGGAACGGGGGCATGCCGGTCATCCTCGTGACGCACAGCTTTGGGGGCTTCAACGCCCACGTCTTCCTCCGCCGGAGCCCCCTGCCGTGGCGCGGGAGGTACATCAAGCACTTCGTCATGGCGTCCGCCGGTGCCGGAGGCGCCGTGCTCCTGCTGCGATTTGGCAGTAGCTCCTCCTCGCCGTCGCCGTCGCAGCCACCACCAACCGACCCGTTGGCGTTCGTCAACACCAGCAGGAGCTTCGCCGGCAAGTTCTTGGTTCTGCCGTCGCCCAAGGTGTTCGGCCACTCGCCGCTGGTGATCACCCGAGCCAAGAACTACTCGGCCTACGACATCCCGGAGTATCTCAAGGCCAATGGCTTCTCCGGTGAGGAGGTGGCGCGCTACGTCGCGAGGGTGCTGCCGGTGACGCTGGATTTCGCTGCGCCGCCGGCCGTGCCGATGACATGCGTCAACGCGATCGGCGTGCCGACGCCGGAGATGCTGGTGTACTGGGATGGGGAATTCGACAAGGAGGAGCCTGACGAAGTGGTTTACGGCGACGGCGATGGCGTGACCAACATAGCGAGCTTGCTGGCGGTGGACACGCTCATTGGGGCTGATCCGGAGCAGGGCTACTTCAAGTCCGTGCTGATCCGTAACACGAGTCACGGTGGCGTCATCACGGATGATTTTGCTCTTCACCGTCTGGTGGATGAGGTTCTTGAAGCAAATCGTGACCCAGTTTGGAGCTAAAGCTCCGAGATCCGTACATCATTTGAATTGTCCATAAAGTAAAATAAAGTGGTTTAATGCACTTAATATAAAATAAAATAAAATAAAATGCCTCAATACATCTTGACAGAGATTCTAAAGCACATGCCATCTTCAATGAGGTTAACATTAACCAATGCAAAAAAAAAAACACTTAGGGCGTGAATGATCAAGGCTATGATAATTACCCACAGCTAAAATCGATAGAGGTCCAATAGGGTACTTAATCAGAATTACTAAGAACAAGTAAGGTTAATTATTTGATTATTTGAGAAATTTGATTAGGTACCCGCTTAAGTCTAATGATGCGCAATTAGTGTTCATTGATAGACTCGATCGACTGGCCAATTGTTCAAACAGCAAAGCTTCCTCTGTTCTTGAACCCTACTGTCTTATATGTGGATTCTTTTTTTTCTTATATTTTTTTTTGCTCTACTCCTATGTTTTTGTATTCCTACGGCCTCTTTTTTTTTCCGAATCACACAGTATAAACGCAGACGCTCACGAACACACACGCACACTTGCCCCGACAAACATACGCACGCAACCCTACCCCTATGAGCACCTCCGAAAGACTGGACCGACAAATCCTCCAAATTGACGAAGTCATCACATGTGCCTCGCTATTGAGGGGCACGTCGCCTACCACTGAAAGAATAGCGCCGGTTAAATCCTAGAATAAATCTAGGAAAATACGAGCACCAGTGTCGAGTCGAGGACTCGAACCCTGGTGGGCTGGTTCCACCACAGCCCTATCCATAGGCCCTAGGATATGACATAAAGATAATAATAATTGTGAGTAATTAACACTGATGTGTATTATGGAAAAAACTATTTTATTCATCTTACCTATTCGCTTTGTTTAAACTACTACTCTCTATCTCAAAATACTGGTTATTTTGACTTCTATTAATTTTTTTAAAATTTTTTTTATCAAATTCATTGAAGATGTTACTAAACTAGTTAAACATTTGTCCGGAATAATAGTTTAGCGGGTAAGAGACGGCCAGTGTCGTGTCGATGGGGCGGCTCGGCTCTGTCGGCGGAAGCGCGGGCATATTCTGTTGGTTGGGACGCGGGCCACGCGGCTGGTTGGCTCGTGCACTCAACGTTCAGACAGCTTTACGCTAGTTGACTTTGGTCGAGACCATGCACGTACGACAAATTAGATTGAAAATCCTGCTTAGGGTAATCATATATGAATAAAAAGGGAGTAGATTGATAATATTTAACGAAGGCACTAGACAAAGTGAATAGGGTGAGACAATAAGATGGACTTTTCTTGTGCTACAAAAAAATAATGATATTTCTTGGGTCGTGCAATATGATGTATGAAAGGAATTAAACAATTGAAGTATGGAATATGGAGAATGAGTTATACAATAGAATGAATATAGTTCACGTGAACCATAGGGGAAAAGGAAAGAAATTACATAATTTCTTTTTTATAGAAAAAGAAGCAATAGGCCAAGTCTCATTTATGGTTGATCCCCATGTCAAACAATAAAGTGGATGCCATCAGGTTAGTTGCTTTTTTCAATACAGATGGGCTAGTTAGGAAGTCTTTTCTGACATTTGTGTCAAAGGAGGATCAATAGAAATTGTCTAAAATGTTTTTTTTTAAAAAATATGTGGCATTATAGTGACATAAAGGCCTCAATTTGTCAATAATTTAAAATGTATTCATATCTAACTCTACTAGGACTGGCGCATAGTAGACTTGAATGGAAACAACATTCCATTGTTGACACTGCCATTGAAGTAACATCAATTTGCAGCACGTTCTGGCACTCCTGATTTCTACTTGGGTTGGTTATGGCTCGAGACCTGGAGTTGGCTGGGCTGATTTCAAGAGCAGTTCCAACCCAGCCACCCAACTAACCGAATGGGTACATCAGGTATTCGCTGCTAGACTCTTCCTTCCCCAAGCTACAGTAGATCGCAAGCTACTCTCAGGCTATTTTCATTTTCCGGCGTTGATTCCTCCTCATTTCTGGTGTCCATTTTAGCGTGGGAGATGGGGAGGGGTCGCAGATTCGATGGCCGTTGTATATACCCTTGCTTTTTACCTTATGCTTGTGTAGTTTAGGGTTAGGGTTGAAGTTCATCCCGAGCTTCTCTGATGGTGGCTATGGCGATGGTTGGCGGGTTCCCGTGGTGGTTCAGCGACGAGTGGAGTGGAGCTCAACGATGGTATCTTTTGCAGGAGGTTTGGCATCAACCATTTTTCCTATGCTCTCTTCATTTGCGTCGATGCTTCATTTTCCTGTGTGCTTCATTGGGTTCTCTATGCTCTTCGTGTTAATGGTGATGCTGAATCCGTGACCTTCAAAATGGCTACTGTTCAGAGGAGCCTCAGTCTCCTACCAGTGGCTTAGGTTTTGTGATGCTGGTCCTTTTGTCCTTCCAGAGTATCTTTGACACCGGGGTTGGTGGCGTAGGTGTCGGAGTTTCCTCTGTGAGGTATGTATCTTCCTCCTACCTTGATAGATCGGGTTGGAGTTCTTCTTCCACCTTTGGTGGTTCCTTCGTCGTTCGGTAGATTGGAACTTCTGGCGTTCTTGGGGCGTCAAGTTCTTTATGTCCCGACGATGCCATGGTCGTTGGCCATCTCAATAGCCGGGTCATTCAGCGACTAGAAAAGCATGCCAGATGATGTACTACTCAATTAAGACGACATCTTCAAACTTTGTTTCTTCGCCGAAGAGGTGGCCGGTCTCAGGATGCGTGTTCCGGTCTTCGGTGGTGTGAAACACCGGGAGTTGTTTACAAGGACTGGATTGTAATTTCTTTTTCTTCCAGGGTGTCTTTGTAACTTGGATTGTAATCACCAGAAATATCAATGAAATTTTAGCCCCTGGGGTTTCTAAAAAAAAAACTAACCAAACGGGTTGTTGACACATGTACATACATATTCCATGGCACACCAATTCTTTTTCATGTCATAACTCTTAGGCCAGTCTCAGTGGGAGGGTCATGGAGGAGTGTCATGGCATTAAATATCCTGTCACATCAGCAAATTTGCTTACATGGCAGGGTTATTTATGAGAAGAGAGGAGGGAGAGGGTCATGAGATGAGAGGTGAGGGTCATCACCATGACCCTTGGCTGACACGGGTCTCTAAGTTTGCAGTCTTGGTAACTGTGCGATGACCCTCCCACTGAGACTGGCCTTACTTGCTATCGAAATCATAGCATCACTGCTTATATTATACCAAATAATTTGTGCAAACTATTACTAGCAAAATATTTGTTATGGGGCGGGAAAAGCAGCAAACTTACCTATAAAACATGCTTTGAAAGATGCACCAATTTTATGTCCACTCAAGCGTCTTTGGAAGCATCAGATAGCTTTTCCTTCCATGGAAACGAGAGCCGACAGTTGGACCAACTCCAGGCAGCCAACTGGCAATCGGAAATGCAATAACACCCTTAGGCCATTCCCAACCCAATGACTAGGATGATGTCCATAGAATTAAATAAGTTGCCGATGAAAGATGATGTGGCAAAGAAATAAATGAGGGAAGAGGAGAAAACTGGGTCTTCCATGAGACATGGTTTCTACATAACATCCAAGACATAATGAGAGATGGGTAGTATTAAATTTAAGTATTGATTAGTGGTGTTTGCATTAGAAGGGTAGTGTCTAGTGCTAGTTTCTTGCTTATGTGAATCTTATAGACACTATGACTAGTGTCTTGGGTTAGGAATGACTTTATTAACCATCCGATCAAGTAGTAGCTAGCTCTCTTTGTGCATTAATCTCATGATGATATGCTCGGAGAGATCCGTAGCAACTCAAAGTTCTTGTGACTTACTATGGAGGAGGATAACCTTATGAACTTACTTTAGGCCACGATATATTTGCAAACGATCAACTAAGCACCTTTCAGTTAGGTCAGTCTCAGTGGGAGGGTCAATCACATAATTACCAAGACTGCAAACTTGAAGACCCGTGCCAGCCAAGGGTCATGGTGATGACCCTCCCCTCTCATCCCATGACATTTTCCTTCCTCTCTCCTCATAAATAACCCTGCTATGTAAACAAATTTACTGATGTGACATGATATTTAATGTCATGATACTCCTTTATGACACTTCCACTGATACTGGCCTTAGTAACTTTGACTTTTTTTAATGAACTTTGACTGTTGGTATGGGGTCTTAAAAGTTCACCTCGTGCGCAAAATGCGCAAAATAAATAAATAATAAGAAACTCAACAAGCGAAGTTTTGTATGGTTCCTGGTCCGGGAGTAGGTAGCGTGTGAAAGCACTCCATTACCGAAGCGATGAATGCTCTACGAAACGGCAACCAGTTTTGCCATGTTTAGTTGTAAAAGATCTTTTTAATTTTCCTATTCATCCCTCTCAGAAAACACGCTTTCCAGAAAAATTTCCCTTCAACTTCCTTCAATTTCCTTCAACTTTCCTATTCATCCCTTTCACAAAACACGCTCCCAAAAAAAGTTCTTTTCTCCTCCAATCAACTAAACACCACCTTTGTTGTGGAGCCGCCATAGAGCATAGTACACGCAAGTAGAGTCAAAACATATTTGTCTATGGCGTGTGTCAGCATGTCATAGTACACTCCATTTTTTTTTAAACCTTGCATTGCTACACACGCTGACACACAGATATATCTAAAACACATATATATACATACACAATGCGAGGCTCGTTTCTTATTGCACCTAGGCAAACAAACCTTTCTCAGGGTGTGTTTAGATTGTAGAAAAAAATACTATAGCAAACAAACCTTTCTCAGGATGTGTTTAGATTGTAGAAAAAAATACTATAGCATAAGAAAAACACTGTAGCATTTGCTGGGAAACATGTTTTGTGAGAGAGGAATAGTGAAAAGTTAGGAGTGAATAGTGAAGCCTCGATGGACGCCAAGCCCAACTGCTCGTCGTCCTCCTCGTCTGGGCCTGGCCATTCTTGGTCGGCTCATCACCACTGGCGTGTGGAGCTCCAGCCGGCGGCCTCCACCCAGTCGTCCTGCTGCCCGGATACGGCTGCAGCCAGCTCGACGCGCGGCTCACCGACGAGTTCGAGCTCGCCTCCTCGGCGCCGAGCTGCGGCGGCGGCGTACTAAGGGGGAAGGAGGGGTGGTTCCGGCTGTGGCAGAACCAAACGGCGCTGCAGGAGGACCCCGCGCTGGCGCCGTGCTACGCGGAGCTCCTGCGGCTCGTGTACGACCCCGTCGCTGGGGATTACCGCAACGTGCCGGGCGTCGAGACCCGCGTCGTCTCCTTCGGCGGCACGAGCGGCTTCGGCTCTGACGACCCTGCTTCAAAGTAAGATAAGATATCCTTTGCGTGCACCAATTTTTCATTTTCCAATGCAGAAGGCATTTTGTCTTTACACTTTACACATGAGGTCTTGACTTAAAAGGGGAGAGTAGAAGGTTGGAAGGAATTAAATCCCCAGTCAAAATCTCTTTCAATCCCCTCCAATGCTCCTCTGTTTGATTAGAAAAAGGATTAACCGAACAAGCTAAGAAAACTATTAAACTCGTTTTCTTTAATAAAGGATGAGCCTCCAACCTGTTTTTTAATGTATAGGAAAAAAGTTTTGCCGCAAATTTTATTGGAAGTAGAAAATAAAATAAAATGCCAGTCCAGTTTCTTTTATTGGAAGCCGGACCTAAAAAACGCACAAATAGTCCATACTACAGAGACAAACTTTCAAATAGTTCACTGACCCAAGTTTGCTCACTTGTCTTATTTTAAAAATATGCAATATATCATCCTTTTGTTTTGAGTTGTTTCACTAATAAAAGTACTTCAAACATGATTTTAATTTGACTATGTTTATATAATTTTTTTAAATAAGATAAGTATGGTAAAAAATCAAATGAATTATTATAATTTAGAACGGAGAGAATAACAACTAAAAACATCTCTGTCGATGCCACTACCTAACTGAAAACCACTCCATACCATAACTGAAACCAAAGTTGGCTCCGAACAATATAAAGACCCAACTATAGTCGCACAACTCACCATTAACTTGCTCTGCAGTCTGGACACCAGAGAAACATTGAAACCATTGACTTGCTCGTAGAGAACAGATTACACAACTACCACTACTAGAAAACATACCTTTCATTCTCAACCTTAAGTACTTGTTGTTTTTTCCCCGGTCATTCTCACCCTTAAGTACTTGTTATTTTTGCCCCGGAATTAAAGAGTCCTGAATTAAAAAAACCGGTACTAAAGGGTGATGGTGAAAATTTCGTAGTCCATGAGGAACCTTTAGTCCCCATTTGGTGGTTTCAACTGGGACCAGAGGTTCCTCCACGGGTTACTTCAAAAGATAGCACTCAAAAATAAATATTCTATGGATGGGATAGCAGAGGAGGTTACATGTTAGTCAGGAGGTCGTGAGTTAATCCTACAGAGCGTGCACATGTATTTACGTGTAATGAATAACCAGGTGATTCAAATTTGTTTTTTCTTTTTTTGTTGTTGTGGAAACCTTCAATCTTGGTTGGGCGTGCCTTTAGGACCTTTAGTCCTGGTTGGGCCGCTGAGAGCAAAGGCTCTCTTCCTATCGAAACTATAAGCCCTTTCCAATAGTGTACCCAAGACACTTGCCAGCAAATTATTTTCTTCAACTTATTCCTATTCTTCTCGACTTATCACCACACTTGCTTCGAGTAACTGTTGAGATTTCATTGATTCTCGACACACCAACCACAAGCCGTCCACACAAACACCACACAACCTAAGGCGTTTTAGTGCAAAATTGAAAATTGCACTTTGACAGGAGAAGGGTTTTCAACAACTTAGATCATCTCCAAAGTCTTCCTAAATTTCACTCTTTATTACATAAAAAATCGCTCTCTATATATTTTCAATCTCCAACATCTTTTCTATATCTTGTTTATACTCTAGAGAGCCATTTTTGTTATCTATATTTGGCTAGCGAGAAATCCGAAATAGATGATGGCTATATTTAGATAACCACTAAGAGAAGCTGTTGGAGGGGATTTTTTCATCAAAGCATCTATTCCTAACAATTAGGATGGAAATAGAGAGTCTCTTAGAATTGTTCTTTACATCGGGATTGTGGACTTGTGGTGTTTGGTGAGGAGAACGCCTCTCTCGTACCAAAACATGCCCTGTGGTTGCAACAGTTGTCACCTTGTCCTTAGCTGTCGCCTTTTTCTTCTTCTTGCTCTGCTGCAGCTCCTGTTTTCTATTAAAATGTCGATAGCTCCCATCTTCTCTTTTGTTCCGGTGTGCCAACTGAATTGCATTTTTCCGGGAGCCTTTTTGGCCTTATCTGCAAGTCTACTACTCTTGCGTACGTTCCGTTGTCTATAGAATCTGTGTATGATCGTGCGCTTGGGCGCTTGGCTCAACGGTGTTGGTATTGTCCGCTATAGCGAGTGTGTACGATTAACATCAGTTCTCAATTTTTCAGGAGCGGCTGCATGGTAAAGCTTGTTCAGGCACGGGAAGCAGTCGGATACAGAGAAGGCGAGAACCTCTTCGGCGCGCCGTACGACTTCCGGTACGCGCCGGCCCCGCCCGGCGTGGCGTCCAGGGAGTTCTCCTCGTTGAGCAGGCGAGCGAGAGGAACGGTGGCATGCCGGTCATCCTCGTGACGCACAGCCTCGGAGGCATCAACACCAACGTCTTCCTCAACCGGACCCCCCTGGCGTGGCTCAGGAGATACGTCAAGCGCTTCGTCATGGTCTCCACCGGTGCCGGAGGCGGCGTGTTCCTTCTCCAGTTCGGCAACTCCTCGTCGCCGGCCGGCATCACCAGCCGGAGCTTCGCCAGCGCGTTCTCGGCTCTGCCGTCGCCCAAGGTGTTCGGCCACGCGCCGCTGGTGGTCACGCCAGCCAAGAACTACACGGCCTACGACATCCCGGAGTATCTCAAGGCCAATGGCTTCTCCGACGAGGAGGTGGCGCGCTACGTCGCGAGGGTGCTGCCCGTGACGCTGGGCTTCGCCGCGCCGCCGGTCGTGCCGATGACCTGCGTCAACGGCATCGGCGTGCCGACGCCGGAGATGCTGGTGTACCGGAACGACGGCGAGTTCGGCGCCAAGCCTGATGAAGTGGTTTACGGCGACGGCGATGGGGGCATCAACATAGCGAGCATGTTGGCGTTGGACACGCTGATCGGGGCTGATCCGGAGCAGGATTACTTCAAGTCCGTTGGATTCGCAACACGAGTCACCCTGGCACCATCTCGGACGATTTTGCTCTCGAGCGTCTGGTGGATGAGGTTCTTGAAGCAGGTCGTGCCATTATTTAGGACCGGTGTTTTGTAGAGCTCCAGCTACAACTACAAGAACCATGCATCTATTATTTCTAGTCCACTGAATAAAATAAAATGACTCAAATATTATGTTTAACCCAAAATTAAAAAGAAAAATCATCTTAGTGAGGTTCTTGAAGAAAATCGTGCCATCTTAACAATACTAGCATATGAATCCATACTCCCCCACGGATTAAGTAGAATTAATATAAAAATAAGGTTTATAGCTAAAAAGTTATAATAATCTATCCCATGCTCTCATTCATCTATTAAATATATTCTCTAACATAATAATCTAAAGATACATATCTATAATTATCCAACTGTATTATGTTTAGTTAGTAATAATCTTTTTTATTTTACACTTTATATGTGTTTGATATGTTTTTAATTGAACCCTTTGTTCGAGCTAAATTGATGGCATAAACTTGATATTCTTATCTCTTCTCTCATACACAAAGTTTCTTTCACATGTACCCCTTATATGAAGTTTCTTTCATTGTGGTACATGCCGATCGAGCTCAATTAATTGTCACTTGGTCGTTACTCGTAATTGTCTATATTTATAGTAGAGAAAAAAGAACGCTAGATATGAAATAAGGATGATGAGATTCTGATGAGGTGTTAGAAATTTTCAGGGAGGAAGAATATCAGTTATGATATTGCATTTATGCTGAGCATGACATGGCTGGGTCCCCAATATGTGTCTACTTCAAACATTTAATTCTGTCTATATATGCCAAACAGTATCGCAGCTTATACGATATGGTTCGAAAATTGCGACTGGATAGAATGAGTACTGTAGGATCGGTTCTTTCAGGTTCAACATGAAAAAACACATTATGTTTGTAATGGCATCATGAAAAACACTTCTTATTAATAACTAGCATTATTTGCTTCAAGAATCTCCGTGACCACGCGCTCGAGGGCAAAACCATCCGTGATGATTCCGGAGTGCGTCGTGTTGGGGATGAAGACGGACTTGTAGTGCTCCTGGTCTGGGTCACCCCCAATCACCGTGTCCAACGCCACCATGCTCGCCAAGTTGATTGACCCGTCGCCGTCCCCATACACAACCTCAGGTTCCTTGCTGAAGTCACCGTCCGAGTACACGATCCTCTCCACGGTCGCCACGCCGACGGCGTTGATGCACGTCGTGGGCATGATCGGCGCCCTGAACAAGTTCGTCACCACCGGCAGCACCCTCGAACGGTAGCGCGCCACCTCCTCGTCGTCGAACCCGGCCTCCGCAAGGAGCTCCGGCATGTCGTAGGCCGAGTAGTTCTTGGCTTGCGTGACCACCAGCGGCGCGTGGCCGAACACCTTGGGCGTCGGTAGCGCCATGAACGCGCTCCCGAAGGTCCTGCCGGTGTTCCCGGACACGGACAGCACGTCGCTGGGCGTCGGCGGCGTGCGGTTACCGCCGGTGGTGGGGACGACGCTCTTCAGCATAGGCACGCCGCCTCCGGCGCCCGTGGAGACCATGACCAGGTGCTTGACGTTTCTCCGGCGCCACCGCACGGCGTTCTGGTTGAGGAACCCGGTGGCGTTGATGCCGCCGTGGCTGTGCGTCACCAGGATGACCGGCTTGTTGCCGTTCCGCTCGCTGGCGCGCTCGATGAGAAGCCGTAGGGACGAGACGAAGTAGGAGAATTGCAGGGCAGGCTGGCCGGGCGGTGCTGGTGCGTACCGGAAGTCGTACGGGGCGCCGAACAGGTTCTCGCCGTCTTTGTATCCAATTCCTTCCAGCGCAGCCACGAGGCCTTTCATGCAGCTGTTCGTCCTGGTGCGTGAGGCAGATCGAGGAGATCGATGGAAAAAAAAAGATTTCATCAGTTGATATATGTATTCATGTCGCAAGGACTATAATAAACATAGAAAAAACTGGAAAGAAGATGGTGAACGATCGATCATTTGCAGACGAAGAGTGTCTATCATACTTTTCTGCAGGATTGTCAGGTGCGAAGCTGCGATGTGGTGCCGAACGACATGACGCCGACGTCGACGCCCTTGGCGTCGCGGTAGTCTCGGGCGACGGGGTCGAACACGAGTTTCAGCTGCTCGGCGTAGCACGGCAGCAGAGCGGGGTCCTGCAGCGCCGTGTCGTTCTCCCACAGACGGAACCACCCGGTGCCCTTGCGCACGCCGCAGCTCGGCGACGCCGCCGGCTCGTAGTCGTCGGTGAGCCGCGCGAGGAGCTGGCTGCAGGAGTGGCCCGGGAGCAGCACGATGGGGTGGAGGTCGTCACGCACGGGCACGCGGCGGCCGCCGTCGCGGAGGAAGAAGGGCCATGAGAGGAGGAAGAGGAGAGGCAGGAGACGGTGCAGCTGCACGCCCATTGCTAACAGCTTAGGTTGTTCCATATACTGTAATTGGATATATAGTAGTCTCTAGTACATATATACTAGTATAGTACTGTACTACATATGTCTAATTAATAGCTGGTACCTGGCAGTCTACTTTGTGGCTGGTAGGTAACACATCCATTCTTATATAGTAGGCGTTGAAGCAAGGGGTGGAGGATTTATCCCTTCACACCGGCGTGCAACTTAGGTTGTGTTTAGATTGGGGAAAGATTCCCCGAAAATACACTGTTCACCAAAAATACACTGTAGATAAATAGTGTTCTGTGAGTGGGATGGATGGGATGAATAGGAAAAAGTTGAATAAATAGTGTTTTTTTTGGGAATCTTTTGCAAACTAAACGCACCCTTACAGAGGCCCCTAAGATCCTCAAATTTTGGTCACGTACGAAGGGGAGGTAGAAAAGAAAAGGGAGGAACAAGAGAAATGATGAGGTAGATTATCCCTCCCTATAGGATTGCATTAGTGTTGGGCAACCATCGGGTGTGTAAACGTCGTAAGGGTCTTGGGATTTGTCCGACGATCCGCAAGAGGATACTCGAGTGATAGATTTATCAGTAGAAACGATCATGTGGAACCAAGAACTCGATGGTACCACACAAAAACGTCATGATTATACTGGTTCGGGTCGCACGAAGCGTGATACTCTATGTTACGTTATGTGTGTTGATGTTTGTACAACGATGGATGGAACCATTACAGGGACCACATTAGATCTCTTGAAATTTACACCAAGAACCATTAATTTTTTTTCTATTTGGTTTATAATGTGGACAAATTTCAGGTAGCACACTAGCACCAGGTCTCTCGAAGGACTGAACGAGTAGCTCCTATTTTAGTAGCTGGCCTGTAGTACAGTTGTGCGTCCACAGAGAGAGTTATGCAAGAGAGTGAGGTATATATGGCCACGAAATGCTTTGTGGTGTGCCCTGTGGCACGTTGGCGCTGGACTGCTCACATATGTTGCTTTCCTTTCGGCATCATGTCATTATTAATATTAATAATAATTTGATAAAAGATGGAAACCTTTGCAGCTTCTAACTTTTTCTTCAAATGATGTTCATGACATGTAATCAGATGAAGACAAGGTTTATATAAAAATTATAGCGCTTGATAAGATCTAAAACTTTATAGCATTTGAAATTAGTTGGGTACCTAAATATTTTAAATATAATATCGTATATATCAAACAACTTTGTAGTTGACATGTTTTTCATTTGAAATTATTTAGCCATCATTAAATATCCCTCCCTTACTCATAACTCTTGGGTATAATTTTTTTTGGCGGCCTTAATAATACTTTTGCACTGTTTTTAAAATAAACCGGATATAATAACACATTATTATAAACAGGTCAATCTGGCTGTAATGCTCCATGCATACAGCAACCGCTATAAATCACCCCCCCCCCCCCAACCGTTTGTAAAGGGGGTTATGATCCATTTGTACAAAGCTTTGTGTAGTAGTGCATGCCAAAGGCTCAGGGTCAATTTGGCATCAACTTAGTGTCGTAGTAAGATTGAGAAATGAGGCCATGATGGTCGGTATGCAGCCGTCCTTCCTCATTTTGACTTTCTATATGCAGGAGACCTCCCATAGACCACAGACCTTTGAACCAAATATATCCACCCGAAGTCGAGAAGACAGAGGGACAAGCACCATAGACAACAGATATGCATGAGGGCTGCTTCAAGTATATTGTCAGTATATAGCCTTAGGGAATATTTCTAGTCACCATGGCCTCCCTATGTGGTTGTGCTATAGTGGAGTTCAAGAGCCAGTGTAGATCATCGATGGTATATGTGCTTGGAGGAGATGGTCGCTAATACTTCTATTATGTGAGCAATGCATGTCATCCAATCTATTAGTGACTTGATGCCTCGTTTTCTGCTTTCTTCATGGATATGCTTGTTCCCAGTCAAGTTGCACATTAGACTATCAAGCTTACATTATGTAATAATGATTAGATGTGGTATGATGCCCATTCATGATAGGTAGATACATTCACTTATGGTCGTTCCCTTGGTGCTATATATAGAAGGAGACCGGTGCGCGAACGTTGAACATCGTCCTAGTAGAGAAAAGTGTCCTTGATCATATGTGGGAACCTAATTTATTTCATTGTTATTAGAATAGTTAGACCATTTATTTGCATGTTGTGTATTTAATTTGAATCCAATGATTGGTTTACTGGAATTTGATTTATCATTTCATGAAGTCAGGTGGGTTTTAGGATTGAGGTCCTTTGTAGCAGCTGTAGAGCTGATTCCTATAACTGATGCGTGGGCCCAGCCCCATGTGCCAGTGACCGAGTCCCTTTGCAGTTACTGCACAGGATCTGGTTCTAGGTTTTGTAACATGATGCTTAGCCTTGTAGTCTTGGGTTGGCTTCATAAAATCAATTCTGGTGATGATGTGAGAAACCTCGGTGATAATGATGATGCTGGCGAATCTGAGCAGGATGGACGATTGGTATGATGATTTGACTTTTTTTAATTTTTTTCTAGGCTTGTGCTAGATTCATCTTAGATTATAATTAAGGATTGATTCATGAAGCATGTAACCCAGCTTAACATTGCAGCCATGAGACCTAAATGGACTTTGGACCTGGCTAAGTAATTAGTAACTCCAAGAGTCATTTGCATAATGGTGGTTTGTGTGGCACAAGAGGGTGCCACTGCAGTAGTCATTAATTACTGTTAGAGGTGAAACGTGACAGGAATGGAGGAGCTTCGGAATGGCCATGTGTGAGACCCAGCCACAAATCTCAGAAATGTGATATAGGTGCGAGATCTTCTTAGAAATAGGAATCACGACTTATGGTGAAAGTGGGCAACCTCTGCAGAGTGTAAAACTGATATATTCGTCGTGCTCATGGTCAAGAGGGGCTTGGACTTTTTCATAATTAATTGTGATCATGGTAGTAGTTGGTTGGTGGCTCGGATGGATTTTCAAGGGTTGGAGGCGGTTTGAGTGCATGTGGCTTCACATCTATAGTAAATAGGTGCTAACAATATAGAATTAAAGTTAATAAATGTTGCATAAGTGTGAGCCCACCCCAAAAGCCCTCCAACTTTGGCTGCATGTCCTATAATTCCACACTTGCAAGTGTACTAATAGTCTTACTCACCTTCTTTGTCCCATGCTATCCCTCTCTAGAGCTAGAGACAACGTGGAGTTCGCTGAAGACGACGACATGGCTTAAAACAGATCATGACATATATGAATAAATCAGATTATGACGTATATGTGATGAGCATTCGATTTTGTTTATAAACCAGATGTGACAAAAAGACATCCTTCTTTATACCCACGACTAATACTCATATTAGTCCGGGATCTAAAGGTGCCTAGACTAAATTAAGATGATTGATGTCCAGTTTTCTAATAGTGTTTTGAAAACTTGAAGGTCTTGTGTTGTGTCTAGTTTTAGAGTTAAAATTTTGAAAGTTACTGTGGGGTTGATCAAAAGAAAAAATATATATATCAACAACTGATTGGTTGCTTCATTAGATAAGTTCTCTGTTTGATTTCACGTTACATTTTTCCTGTACGTATAAATTGGGCAGTACACGTAGGTAATTCTGTGCTTTATGCCAGCCACTGCGGCCGCTGGGGTCATTAGCATTAATCAACAACAACGTTAATAAGCATAGATGAACAGTATTTTCTATACAATTATCAGAATTCCGTCGGGGTCAGTTGACCCCGATGCCAAGCCTCAGCTTCGCCCCTGTTACACACGTATTTCGGTTCGGCTGTTGGTACCTATTCTGGGGGAACTGAACTTCTCGGTTCGGTTCTCGGTTAACCGAGGGAACCGAACATTTAGTGGCAGCCCAACTACGGCCCATTAAATCAGCCTAGTAACAAACCATATCTCGCCTCCACTCCTGCCTTCCCCGCACACCACGCCACCACGGCACCATGCACGCACGCCATCTGCCCCTCTCCCTCCAACATCCGCCCCTCTCCCTCCACCGCCGACTGCCGTTCGCCGTCCAGCTATAGATGGGAAAATAGGCGGGCCGGGCCGGCACTGCACTAGGCACTATTTGGCACTAGCAATATTAGACACTATTGTAATGTCGTGCCGTACCGTGTCGTTGTGCCAACCTTCCGGTCCAAGCACTGCCCGATGCTAGTTTATAGTGCCTTATCGTGTCGTGCCAGCACCATGAGCACTATGAACCATCATGCTTATATGGCCAAGGCACTATGTTTTCATTTGTTTAACTAAAAAATCATCACAAATTTATATGAATATACTTCTACTACATAAAAAACACTAATTTTATACTAA
Organism: Digitaria exilis; assembly: GCA_015342445.1. Lineage (NCBI taxonomy): Eukaryota > Viridiplantae > Streptophyta > Magnoliopsida > Poales > Poaceae > Digitaria > Digitaria exilis. The sequence goes on along the minus strand of JACEFO010001675.1, from coordinate 106,285 downwards.
ACTTATGTAAAGATAGAATAATTTTATAATATAATAGTGTATGTATCTCTTTAACATCACTAAAGATCTAATTAATCGTGCTTACATAGTGCCTGGCCAAAAATCGTGCCGTGCCTGGGCCAGCACTATGGGCTGAGATGGCGGCCCAGGCACTGCCCATACATCGGGCCGTGCTAGGCACTGGCACTATGGCCATAGTGTCGTGCCGTGCTAGGGTCGTGCTTTCTAGTGTCGTGCCTCGTGCCGCCCACTAGGCCTGGCCCATTTGGCCATCTATATGTCCAGCCCTCCGCCTCCAACCCTCCGCTCCGCCATCCGATGAGGCCAGGCTCCCGACTCGGCTCCGCCTCCCCGACGAGGCCAGGCGCCCCACCCCTCTGCGACGAGTCCAGGCGGCAGGCGCCCCTCCCATCTGCGACGAGGCCAGGGGGCAGGCGCGAAGGCGCCCCTCCCCTCAGCGGCTCCGCCTCCAACCCTCCGTGCTCGACGTCCGAGGCTAGGAGCAACGCGCGGCCCAGGCCACCAGCGCCAGGCGCCCCGACGCCCGTGCTCGCCCCCCCTGCTGGCTGAGTGGCTGCTGCTTTGCGCCTCCTCCTACCCCAGAGCTTTTCTGACTCCTGAAATCCGGGGACTTTCGGGTAAAACCGAGTACCGAACCGAAGAAATTGAAACCGAATTTCCTCGGTTCTTGTTCCTGACGGGCACCGCGATCGGTACCTATTTTTCAGTAACCAAATTTCGAGGAACCGATCGGTTCGGCTTGGTTCGGTTCAGTACGCCCAGCCCTGGACGTAACACGTAAATTATGATGTTTGGCTGTTAATAATTGTCCATATAACTGTTACAAAAAAAAATGTGTTCTAGGAAACGAAACCTGAAAGGATAGTTATGTGAAACAAAGCGGTGGATGACAGAAAATTGGGAACAAACCATTCACAATAACCTTCTATAAATTGTTTCCGCTGCATCCGTTTTGTCCAACAGAAAAGTCATTCTATATTTGCAGTTCGCTCTCCATGAAACGGTGAGTTTTCTCACATTCAAATACAAAAAAGATGAAACCGTGTCCTTTTGTTTAAAAAAAATGAAACGGCATCATCCTCAGCTGTACCGTTGGATTGCAGATCGGTGGCCGCTGTCCAATGTGAACTGCGTTCACACGGCCGGTGAATAAATTTTGCTCGCTGATCACAGCCTAATGCGGGAAGAAAACACAGGAACAGGATTGCATTTCTGGTAACTACGTCATGGAGTAAATGCTAACCATTCCTGCCCAAACGCCCGTTGTAAACTCGCAGCATAAAACCGAAGCCCTCAGGTGATGGTCTTCCTCACACAAATACAAACCCTAACCATTCACCACCAAATCACCAATCCACCATGAGCGACTTTGTCAGCCGCCAGGAGCAGACCTCGCCGGCCAAGCTTGCCGATATGCCAGGCGACCACTGGACCGAGATCTTTCTCCACCTCCCGCCTCAGCCTCACATCCTCCTCCGCGTCTCCCACGTCTGCCGCTCATGGCGTCGCCTCACCGCCGATCCAGGCTTCCTCCGCAGCTTCCGCGCTCGCCACAACGACACCCCTCCACTCGCCGGCGTCTTCCACAACATCTGTTACGAAGGCGCCCGCCGCTTCACCCCCATCACCGGCGACGGCGAGGACCCCTTGCACATGCGCCATGGCTTCACTTGCCCGGCGCACTGGCACGTCCTCGACTCCCGCCATGGCCGCGTGCTGTTCCACGCCGTGGCCCATGGGGTGGCCCCACCCGTGCTCATTCTGTGGGACCCAGTGACCCGCAGGTGTGAGCAGATAGGGATGCCACCGGACTGGGCCGTCTACTACAACTACGACGGCAAGCTCAACGGCGCTGTCGTCTGCATGGCCGGCGACGATGGCGACGGCCGGCACGGGGACTGCCGATCTGGGCCGTTCATGGTGGTGCTCATGATCGGGCGCGAGCCGCGAGTGTTGGTGAGCGTCTACTCGTCGGAGGCTGGAGGAGGGTGGAGCAAGGCCATCTCGTTCCATGGCCTCCCGATGTGGGCAGAAGTTGTGCCCAAGCCTTGCGTTGTTATAAGGAACACTCTGTACCAGACGGTCACTGGATCCCACACCCTTGCCTTCGACTTTAGGAGCAGTAGCTTCACCATGATCTCACATCCACCCGAGACGAAATGGATGGACGTCCAGATCGTGAGGGTGGACGGTGGAAGGCTTGGCCTCGTCGTGGCAGACAATGTTGAATTTAGCCTGCAGTTGTGGGTTTGGAAGGGTACGGATGGTTGGGTGAAGTGCTGGAGGGTGCGGCTGGATACTCTTAAGCCTCTGGCAGCTGCAGTGCAGCCGGGGGCTGTAGATCTTGGGGCTGTAAAGTTGATTGGGGCTTGTGACTATGGCAATGCCATATTTCTGTGGACAAGGCTCGGAAGCTTCATGCTACAACTGGACACAATGGAGCTCAAGGAGCTGTCCTATGACAGCACAATGACGTCGGGCTCCCTATATCCTTATGAAAGCTTCTTTTCCCCCGTGCAGGTAAGCACTATATATCCCCAGTTTGTTTTTCCTTGAACCATACACCTGATCTCATGAAGTAAGTAGTAGTAGATGCATTTTATCAGTTGGCTTGGAGTACATATTCTTGCACGCTCACTTAACAGAGATGTGGGGAAGTTATAATGAAGTGTGGTTTATATTTCCTGTTAGGATAAGAAAGAAATCACATGTCCAAATGACCCTTGGTGTCTTTGCATCACTTCTAGTAGTTGAAAATTAGTTTCTTTATTGCACATTCTTTTCATTTCATGTTCTCCATTAGATATAGTAGTATGTCAATCGATCATATGCAGCAAGCATTTTGATAACTTTCATTTAATTATACTATTTTGAGTTCTTGTTGGGTATATGTAATTTCTAATTTCTTTATTTTCTTTTTTCTCATTAGGCCAGGGCCCCAACCCGAAAGTGATTTAATGTTGGCAGAGGCATTGACTCTCTTCAAACTAAGCGTGGAGCCGTGGAAGATGAATCGACTCAAAGGACGGAAGCAATATATTAGACATATTTCCTTATTATATGTATTTTACTTTGTTCGGCCAATCAATTTCTATTGTATGGCTTCCTATGAAACAAGCTACATGTGAGAAGCATCAACAAATTATGAAAATGCGAGCTACTTATATGTTCTCATATTTAGTCAAAAGTTCTGATGAAGGAGGTTTATATCAGTCCAGGAGACAGGCCATGAATGTGAAAGAAAAATCCCCTGCCAATTAATAATCTTGTTTAGGCAAAGGACTGAAGAATCACATTGAGAAATTTCAATGGCAATTTGCTAAGAAATATTACAAACAGGCAAATTCACAACTATATATGTGAACACACATCAGTATAAGTACTACAATATGATTTCAGGACTTTGACTATATCGTGAAAATTGGTTTGTATATGTCATACTCTTTTCGTTGCATGTTGTCCATTAGATATATATAGTAGTATATCAATCGAATCTATGAAGCAAGCATTTTGATAACTTTCATTTATACTATTTTGGTTTCTTGCTGGGTATATGTAAAAGTTTTATTTTTTTAATTTTCTTTTCTCTGCCCAGGGCTCCAACCCGAAAGTGATAATATATTGGCAGATGCATTGATTCTCTTCAAATTCAGCATGGGAGCGAGCCGTGGAAGATGCATCGACTCAAAGGACCCGAGCAATATATTAGACATATTTCTTATTATATATATTTTACTTTGTTCAACCCATCGATTTTCTATTCTATGATTTCATATGAAACAAACTACATATGAGAAGCATCAACAAATTATGAAAATGTGAGCTACTCAATTATGATATTTAGTTATAATTAAGTTCTGATGAAGGAGGTTTATAACAATCTAGGAGACAGGCCATGAATGTTAAATGTCTAGCTAAAATTTTTCTTTTATAGGATAAAAGAAACCATACTAACTTATTACGTGTTTTGTTGAATCTTTATATAGCGAGTAGACAATATATGTGAATTTGTGTGTCGCGGCGATGTGGTTAAGATCCACACATAATATTCCCCCTTGGTCTTATTTCCTTGCTGTGGCAGAACCACTACAGGAATCCAGTACTTTGACGAGTGCCGAAAATACTAGGCAAAGGACCAATTACACTCGACAACGGCTTTGCCAAGTGTACCACTCGGCAACGAGCACACAACAGCCGGCGACTCGGTAAAGAGCCCCTTTGCCGGAGTGTCAGCCCGTTGAGCACTCGACAAACCTTTTGCCGTGTGCCCAAGGCGAGACTCATCAACAAAAAGAGCCTAACGGCCCCCAATGGGACGGAGCTTGGACGCGTGACGTCAGCGTGATGTTGCATTGATGACATCATACTTTTGACGGAAGGCTTTGCCGAGTGTCAGATTGTGACACTCGGCAAAGAGGAGACAAGTCACCACGTAGCAGCCCGTCTATGCCAAGTGTCCAACATAGACACTCGGCAAAGCTGGCGCAGGAGGCCAGGTGGCATCCACGGTCTGCCGAGTGTCATGGTAATTGCACTCGGCAAGGACCATATGTTTACCGAGTATTTTTACCATAACACTCGTAAAAGCAAATACACTCAGCAAACATCATCGGAAAATAGGTGCTAGTTGGCATGTTTGCCAAGTGTTACGGCAAATACACTCTGGCAAATGGGAGTCATTACTTATGGTGAAAGTGTGCAACATCTACATAGTGTAAAACTGATATATCCGTTGTGCTCATGGTCAAGAGGGGCCTGGACTTCTTCATGATTGGTGGTGACCATGGTAGTAGTTGGTTGGTGGCTCTAGATGGGTTGGAAGTGGTTTGAGTGCTGGTGGCTTTACATCTAGCTAGTAAATAGGTGCTAACGATTTAGAATTAAACTCAGGAAATGTATAAGTGTGAGTACACCCAAAAAGCCCCCCAACTTTGATTGCATGCCGTACAATCCCCCCCCCCCCAACTTTGGCTGCATGGCGTATAACTTCCACACTTGTGGAGTACAAATAGTCTTACTCACCTTCTTTGTCCCCTACTATCCCTCTCTAGAGCCAGAGACGAAGATCATAGCATATATGAATAAAACAGATCATGACATCTATGTGATGAGCATTCAATTTTGTTTATAAAACCAGATGCGACAGATGGCATCCTTATATAGACCCACGCCTAATATGCACATTAGCTTGGGATCTAAACACTACTACAAAAACGATTTTCGGAGGCGGGCAAAATCGATTTTCGGAGGCGGTTTTTGGATTCGCCTCCGAACTAGTGCTTCTATTAATGAGGTATTTTTGGAGGCGGATTCCTGTCCGCCTCCGTTAATCGAATTAAAAAAATAAAAACCAAAACTCTAGACGGGCCCATCGAGCCCATCCAGGGCGCCACCGTCGGATCTACGACGGTCGGCGCTAGATCCGCCGCGCCGCCGCGAGCTCCACCTGCAGGAGCTGCGCCGTGCCACCGCGATCTCCACCTGCGGGAGCTCAAGCCGCCGCGTCCACACAGGATCTTGGAGGAGGAGGTGGGGGGCTCGCCGGCTTGGAGGAGGAGAGGCCACGGTGGAGGCGTCGTTGCTTGCCGCCGGATGTAGGAGGGTCACTCTACCTTGGCCTTCGCATACCGACAGGGTGAAGGGGGCGGCCGCCGACGGTGTGAGGGAGAGAGAGGGAGAGAGAGAGAGGAGGAGGAGGAGGAGGAAGGGGCGCTGCCGGTTGTGGTTGGTGGGCTGAGAGGGAGGAGGAGGATGGAGGGAGAAAGAGGAGCTATGTGCGGCGGTGGTGGTTGGTGCGCAGCGACTGTGTGTAGGAGAGGGAAAGGTGAGGGAGTGGAAGTGAGAGGATGAGAAACCCTAGTCTGGTTATATACAGAACCCAGTTAATGGGTCATCTGGGCTCGATTTGGGCCCAAGGATTTTCGGAAGCGGGCCTTTTAAGTTTCCACTTTTGAATATTGATTAACGGAGGCGGACATATTAAGACGTCTGCCTCCAAAAATAGCCTATTTTTGGAGGCGGGCATCTTAATATGTCCGCCTCCGTTAATCGATTTTCAGAAATGGACAAAAGAAACCACCTCCGAAAATATAAAATGTCCCGCCTCCATTAATGACCCTATTAACGGAGACGGTTTTTTCCTCTGACTGCCTCTGAGCTCCTTTTTGAAGTGTCTTGCAAAACTGTTTTAGTAGTGAAAGGTGTCTAGTGTTAAAGTTGAAATTCTGAAAAGTAGTGTTTAAAATATTTTGGGGGTTGATCCAAAAGAAAATATGTTTCAACAACTGATTGGTTGCTTCAGTAGATATGTTTTCTGTTTGATTCTTTTTTTCACGTAGGTCTGTGCTTTACACAGAGCATTTGAATTAATATTGCACTTTGGTATATTTTGTATTTTTTCTAATATATTGATTATCTTGGATTATGTTCGAGGTTTACTGTTAATAACTGTCCAGATAACTGTTACAAAAAATGTTTTCTAGGAAACGAAACCTGAAAGGACAGTTACCTGAAATAAACCATTCACAGGAACCTTCTATTGTTTCCGCTGCTTGCGTTTTGCCAAAATAGGAAAGTCATTTTTTATTTGCAGTTCGCTCGCCATGAAACGGTGAGTTTTCTCCCATTCAAATACAAAAAAGATGAAACCGCGTCCTTATGTTTTAGAAAAAAATGAAACGACATCATCCTCAGCTCTACCGTTGGATTGCGGATCGGTGGCGGCTGTCCAACGTGAGATGCGTTCACACGGTGTACAAATTTTTGCTCGTTTAAAAAAAACAATCACAGCCTAATATGGGAAGAAAACGAGAAGAGAACGTGATTCCATTTCTGGTAACTCCGTCATGGAGTAAATGCTAACCATTCCTTCCCAAACGCCCGTTGTAAACTCGCAGCATAAATACCACGCCCTGAGGTGATGGTCTTCCTCACACAAATACAAACCCTAATCATCCATCACCAAATCACCAATCCACCATGAGCGACTTTGTCAGCCGCCAGGAGCAGACCTCGCCGGCCAAGCTTGCCGACATGCCAGGCGACCACTGGACCGAGATCTTCCTCCACCTCCCGCCTCAGCCTCACATCCTCCTCCGCGTCTCACACGTCTGCCGCTCATGGCGTCGCCTCACCGCCGATCCAGGCTTCCTCCGCAGCTTCCGCGCTCGCCACAACGACACCCCTCCACTCGCCGGCGTCTTCCACAACATCTGTTACGAAGGCGCCCGCCGCTTCACCCCCATCACCGGCGACGGCGAGGACCCCTTGCCCCTGCGCCGTGGCTTCACTTGCCCGGCGCACTGGCACGTCTTCGACTCCCGCCATGGCCGCGTGCTTTTCCACGCCTTGGCCCATGGGGCGGCCCCACCCGTGCTCATCCTGTGGGACCCAGTGACCCGCAGGTGTGAGAAGATAGGGATGCCACCGGACTGGGCCGTCTACTACAACTACGACGGCAAGCTCGGCGGCTCCGTCGTCTGCATGGCCGGCGACGATGCCGACGGCCGGCATGGGGACTGCCGATCTGGGCCGTTCATGGTGGTGCTCATGATCGGGCGCGAGCCGCGTGCGATGGTCAGCGTCTACTCGTCGGAGGATGGAGGAGGGTGGAACAAGGCCATCTCGTTCGATGGCCTTCCGATGTGGGCAGAAGTTGTGCCCAAGCCTTGCGTTGTTATAGGGGACACGCTGTACCAGGCAGTCTCTGGGTCCAACACCCTTGCCTTTGACCTTAGGAGCAGTAGCTTCACCATGGTCCCAAATCCACCTGAGACGAAATGGATGGACGTCCAGATCGTGAGGGTAGACGGTGGAAGGCTTGGTCTGGTTGTCGCAAACAATGTCGAGTTTAGTCTGCAGTTGTGGGTTTGGAAGGGTGCAGATGATTGGGTGCAGCGTTGGAGGGTGCGGCTGGATACTCTTAAGCCTCTGTCAGCTACAGCACAGCCGGGGGTTGTAGATCTAGGAGCTGTGAATTTGATTGGGGCTTGTGACTATGGCAATGCCATATTTCTGTGGACAAGGCTTGGAAGCTTCATGCTTCAACTGGACACAATGGAGCTCAAGGAGCTGTCCTATGATAGCACAATGACGTCGGGCTCCCTATATCCTTATGAAAGCTTTTTTGCTCCCGTGCAGGTAAGCACTATCCCCAGTTAGTTTTTCCTTAAACCGTACACCTGATCTCTTGAAGTAGTAGTAGATGCATTTTATCAGTTGACTTGGAGTACATATTCTTTGCACTCTCACTTAACAGATGCATGTGGCGAAGTTATAATGAAATGTGGTTTATTTCCTGTCAGCTAGGAAAAGAAGAAATCACATGACCCAATTAAATGACCCTTGATGTCTTGCATCGATCACTTCTAGTTGTTTTCCTCATGCGTTACGATTGCACTGTGTTCGCTGTAGAGATGTGTAGTTAGGTACGCATATCATCTAGAGTATCTTGGATATAGCAGATGAAAATAAATAATGGTGCATGTCTGCGAGCTGATGCAATCTGCTACGTGCATGCATTTGTGTTTCAGAGAGTTTAACCAAATAACACTTGTTGGGCAAATAACATTTGTGCATCCATTCTTGTCTAGTATATTCCTTTAGTTTAGGCAAAGGACTGAAGAATCATATTGAGAAATTTGAATGGTAATTTTCTAAGAAATATTACAAACAAGCATATTCACAATTATTTGAACACACATCAGTATAAGTACTACAATAATATGATTTCAGTACTATATTATATTTTTCCTAACTATATCGTGAAGATTAGTTTCTTTATTGCCCATTTTTATTTGCATATTGTCCATTAGACAGTAGTATGTCAATCGAATCTATGAAGCAAGCATTTTGATAACTTGCATTTATACTATTTTGATTTCTTGTTAATTAGTTATATGTAACAGTTTTAAGTAGTTTATTTTCCTTTTCTCATTAGGCCAGGGCCCCAACCGGAAAGTGATATTATATTGGCAGAGGCATTAACTCTCGTCAAATTCAGCGTGGAGAAGGTGGAAGATGCATCGACTCAAAGGATGCAAGCAATATATTAGACATATTTCCTTATTATATGTATACTTTTTTTCAACCAATCGAATTCTATTGTATGATTTCATATGAAACAAATTACATATGAGAGGCATCAACTAATTATGAAAATGCGAGCTAGTTATATGTTCTGATATTTAGAAAAGGTTCTGATGAAGGAGGTTTCTAACAATCCAGGAGACAGGCCATGAATGTGAAAGAAAAATCCCCTACCAATTAATCTCGTTCTTAGAAATTTTTACAGTAGCTCATATTTCAATTATATTTTTATAAAATATATAGTGAAAATTATTTTCGTTACTAATTCATTTGTCACATGCTGTCCAGTACGGTAGACTATTTAGAGATAGGTCATTCCCTTCTATGGAGTACTATTTGACTTCTCGTTGAGTAGAAGTAACAGTTTGTTTCTTTTATTTCTTTATGACATTGTTAGCCCAGGGCCACAAAGTGGAAGTGGTCGATATATGTTGCCAGAAGGCATTGATTCTCTTCAAATTCGGCCTGGAATATGCATTAACTCAAAGGACACAAGCAAATTATGAGACATATCTCCTTATTATATGTATTTTATTTTCTTCCACCCATCAATTTCTATTGCATGATTTAATATGAAACTATATATCAGCAACATCAACAAATTATTTATCTTGGCAGAAGGAATTTGTTCTCTTCAAATTCAACTCAAAGGACACGATCATATTTTTTGACATATTTCCTTATTATATGTATTTAATTTTGTTTCTACCCATCCATTTCTATTGAATGGTTCAATATAAAAGAAGCTATATGTGGGAAGCATCAACAAATTATGAAAACACTAACTACTCTATAAGTTATGCAACTTATAAGTATAGTACATATGAATTGTGTGTCAATGTTGATGTATCTTGAACGTGATGAGGTTTAAGATCCAAAGGGACGTATTATGTTGAGCTAAATTAAGTCATCAGAAAAGTGTCCTCATCCAAAAACTTATTAGGTGGTTTTACTTGATTATTTATATAGCACGCATATCGTCTTGATGAACTTGTACAATTAAGCGTCAAAATCCATTATATCTTCTTGTTTTGGATCAACAAATTAAACAATGTTCCCATTAAGTGTACGTGCGTCACGAAGATTTAGTGATGCTCCAAGTCTAGGGTTGTACACGAGCAAAATAATAAGGTGGTAATATTATTTAGGAACGGATTATGAACCGGAGATATAGTTTTCAAGATGAAGTAGACATGGTTCTGTGGCCTCTCTGTCTGTTACATTATCCTACGAGAAGCAGCTATTAATAACATATATAGTGGAAGAGCATATTTCCTTGTGGCAGAATGGCGAATTGGTTTATTGCTGGGAAACAACTTATTATGGACCAGCAGATAAAATGCATCCTAGTGCCATATATTGGACTGAGAAGCATGTTCCAAACAAATATTTTATGTGCGAGGATATCTAGAGCTTGTTATCATTCATGCAGTTACACAGTAGAAAGTACAAATATTTGGTTTGTGTATGGTTTTGCATATGATGTTGATCGTCGACATGTACGTATGGCGCACTACCGAGTAGCTAACCGTCCAAAACCATTTGACAAGTTTAAAAACTTTCTGCCTACAAGTTGTGATGCAGAGTAAACCAACGAAACCAAATCAATGTGAATACAAGCCCTAACAACAACAATGACTCAGTTTGGGCCGACCAAAACAACTCACAATACGTACGGTGTTTGGTGTCAATCGGCTCCGACCTGTCTAAATCCATCGTATCTTTGCAGTACAGTTTCCACATACAAATGAGCAAGGTTCTTGTAATGTGCCCCCCCCCCCCCCGCGCTGAATCTCTAAAAGGGGCACACTCATATCTATGTGATTGGTGTTTTCTCACTATCACCGACTATTTGGGCCTGGTGAGGCCGTTGGGTTTGGCTGGGCTAGGTTAGTTAGGGCATGTTGGTTTGTGCCTCAACTTGCCCTACCAAATTTTTGTCACGGCCAAATCATGGGCACAACCAAAATTTTGGTGATGTTGTGTTTGGATTGTACCTAACATTATTCCAGCCAAATCAATTCAACTTCTGAGTTTGACATGTGGACCCCACACGGTGTTATTATTTTTTACAACAAAATATAGTCAAGTGACATCTTGTTTTGTAGAGTTAATCGTCACAAATATAAATATGCGAACATATTTGTAATCAAATGAGCCATTTAAGAGTTATTAGCGTCATAATGTTGCTAACCTATCATTATTCGACTGCGTGCAGCCACTGTCCTACAACCACGTCTCTTCTATCTTATGCCGCTGGCCACAAATTTTTGGCGAGCGTTTTGCTCGCCCGTGATTTCGCCCAGCTGCTCTGTGTATTTGCGTTGACAAGCATTCGTATGCCAATTGTTGGTGCTGAACCAAACACACGCCAATTCGCAAGGGCACACCAATAATTTAGGGCACGTTTGGTTTACAAACAATGGTTGCCAAACCAAAATTTTGGTCATTGACTAGGTGATACATGTGTATTTGGATTGCAACCAAAATTTGGCATGCCAATGGACTCCTATGCTAAGCTAGTTCATTTTTCTTGCCAACATTGGCCAAAAAGTTGGCCACCAAATCCAGCACCAAAAAATTGGCTTGCCCTTAGATTGGCATGGTATGCATGGGCAAAAACCAAACAGCCCCTTAGTTTGGCTGGCATCGGTGGTAAACCAAACGTGCCCTTAGAGCCTAAGTTAGTATAGGGTTAGGGTAGGGGTTAGTTTGAATAAATTTAAATCTCAACTTAAATCCAAATCACACTAACACTTAAGCTGTCCTTAAGATTATTCAAATTTTAATTTAAAATTAAATTCTAGGAGTTTGAGAGAGAAAAAAGAAGACATCTTTATGATTTTATAGCTAGAATTCAAACATTTCCAAAAACATTCCATCAAAAAACCAGTTGACGAGGTTGCTCTCTATGGGTTTCTCAAAGAATAAATGACACTATACATTACCGTCGGGCGTTTAAAGGTAAAAGTCTTGACAGATGAGACACCACAGAATGTGAAAACGGTATATAATATCAACCAAATAATTTGTGGTCTTCGTGCTGAAATTTTTGTTTATCGTGTTACATTGATTAGGAAGAAGGGGTACAATTAAGAAAGGACGGATTTAAACGACGTTCAATTCAAGAACCATGTGCAAAAACTCAAAAACCGGCATCTACCGGACAGCAGGGACAGAACAGAATTGACTATATACCAGCAGTGTGCCAGTGTGCTCATCAGGCACGACAACAAGCTATGGATATGCTGCTTTCCGTCATCCCGTAATGGCTGGCAATGCTTATCCACTGTCAAGTTTCCCTGGTTGCCATCCGCGTGATCCCTTATCTACTGTCAAGTTTCAATCGCGGCCACACAAGTGGTCCTCGCCAAGCTGACCCTCGTCGATATCGTTAGGAATCCTCTGGCCTCTGCCTCCTTGGCGACCTGGCCAACCACAAGCTCTGAAACGGAAACAAACGGAACGGCACCAATTAGGCATACTCCAAAGATGTCCAATCAGTAACCCTCGTAGCTATATTCACTACTAGAAAACCCTTCATTTGTACCGGGTCAAAACCCACCTTTAGTACTGGTTATAGCAACCTGTATTACATTTCGGTGCTAACGGGCAGTCCATTTAATACAGAAAAGCTTCCACGTGCCTTTGGAGTCTCGAACCCACGACCTCCAGCCTCACACGTAGAACACACTACCATCCCACCCATATAGCATATGTGACTGAAGAAAGAATGCTATCATTTTGAAGTTACCCACGGTAGACCATTTAATAATGTCTCGTAACACATGGTACTAAATGGTCATTTAGTACCAGCTCGTAACACCAACCGGTACAAAATTCTACCATTTAGTACGGGGTGGGGTTACAAGCCAGTACTAAATGCACAGGGGGTAGCATTTAGTACCCGGAGGACACCGTGCTTACCAACAGGTACTCATTGACATTAGTACCGGATTTTAAGTAATCGGTACTAATATGAGGTGGTCGAATGTGGGTTTTTCTAGTAGTGATTTTACCATATTTTTATTCATGTGGAAAAAAAAAAGAATAAGAGTATCTTGTCCAAAAGATAATTTCATGCACATATTTTCAAGCCATTTCAGAGTAATGCGTTAAGAGCTATATTTGATACTAACTGTTGGGAGACACTCTTAAGCCTTCTCTTAGGCCGCCTCCAACAGTGAGCCAGCGCCAGCTCGTGGCAATAGGAATTCACTGCCAATACAGTAGTAGAGAACAAAGAAGTGCCAGTGAGAGAGAGTGCGTCGGAGGACGTGCGCGCTCGGCGCTATGTAGCGCGCTAACGTATCAGTTTTGTCAACTATTCACTGAATATAAAACTCTATGGGCCAACTTCCTGTCAGCCGTTGGAGGTGGCCTTAGAGCAACTCCAGCAAAACCCCTACTCGGGCCCCTACTCGAAAAGTAGGGGCTAAGAGGGAGACCCCTACTTTATGCTTCTCAGCCCCATCTCCCATGGGCGAGTAGGGAGACCCCTACTTTTTTTTTTGCGCTGTTACTCTCACCCCCCCCCCCCCGCGTGTCGTTCTCTTCCCGAGCGTGCCACCACCGCTCGCCACCATGTGCAGACGAGCCGCCACTCGCCACCATGGCTAGGCATGCCCCGAGCTTCGATTCTTCCACCCCGAACTTCATTCGGTTCACACATCTCCAGCAGGCTGAGCATACTGCTTTTCTTCACCGGCACCGCCGCTCATCTCGTGCAAGCAATGCCGTCGCCATGGCTGGGCTTCTTTCCGACCTGCCCGCTCCGCCGCTGAGGCAACCCCAACCACCGCACGCCGCATTCCCCGTGGAAGCTACTCCACCGCCCGGATCTTGCCGCCACAGGCGAGCTCCCCCGCCGCCAGCTCGAGGTGGCAGCGCGCGACCGTGGGCCCCCGATGCGCGTCGCGCCATGCGCCCCAGGCGGAGGAGGAGGAGGAGGAGGAGGTGGGAAGAAGGCCGCGAGCAGCCTGGCCGTGGGAGGAGGCGGAGGAATGAAGGCCAGGGGGCATCAATGCAAGGAGCAGAGGGAGACGAAGGGGAAGGTGAGGATAAGGATGAATTGAAAAAAACCCGACATCGACAGGTGAGTCCCATTTGTCAGGAGAAAGTAGGGGCTATTGCTGCAGTTGACGAAAATTAGAGCCTAGAAAGTTGGGGCCGGCCCTTACTCAATAAAGTAGGGGCTCAAAGTAGGGGTGAGTAGGGGCTCAAAGTATGGGCTATTGCTGGAGTTACTCTTAGGACACAAAACCAATACCTAGCTCTAACCATTGTAGGAGACCGTACCTCATATGAAACAAGCTTCTTTGCTGCTTCATGCACATATTCAGATATCCACCCTAGCTTCAACATAATATATAGGAGATATCTACTTCATATTCTCACAAATTTAACTTTACCTAAGTTTTTCAGAAATCCAACTTTATTAGCTTTGACCATCGATATCGGTACATAAGATTTTTATGTGCATTGACAATACATTACTGATACTACTAAATTTATTATGAAAAATACTTTTATAATGCGCTCTAATTCTTTCCATTAAAGAAAATATAAGTTTGATATTGTTACCCCAAATTGGAATAGTTTAGCTTAAGAAGAAAAAAATAATGAACTGTATTCGTGACCAGAAGTTTTAATTAATAATATTTTGTAGTTCCGACAAAATATGCGGGCCAAGAAGAATTTAACAAAATAATCACCAATAGCGACAGATAAAATTCATCTATTTGCGGGATGATGGAATCCACATGTAAGAAACGACAAACACCAAATCATATCTGACACTGACAGCTCTACTCTATTGATTAAATAAAAGGCTCAGAGACACGCGTGCACACAACACTGCAGTTTCACTGTGGTAGTAGAACGATGGCCGAGCTGCTCCCATGGCTGGCATGGCTTCTCGCCTCCCTCCTCCTCGCCGCCGTCTACTTCTTCCTCAACCTCCAATCACATCAACACCGCCGCCGCGGCCTCCCACCGGGCCCTCGCCCTCTTCCCCTCCTCGGCAACCTCCACCTCCTCGGCGACCATCCCACCGCTCCCTCGCGCGCCTCGCCCAAACCCACGGCCCGCTCATCTCCCTCCGCCTCGGCGCCGTCACCACGGTGGTCGCCTCCTCCCAGGAGGCCGCCCGCGAGTTCCTGCAGCGTCACGACGCCGTCTTCGCCTCGCGCTCCGTTCCCGACGCCGTGGGCGACGCCCACGCCAAGAACTCCGTCGTGTGGCTGCCCAACTCGCCACGCTGGCGCGCGCTCGGGAAGGTGATGGCCAGGGACCTCCTGGCGCCGCACCAGCTCGACGCGCCGGAGCTCCAGCGACTCCGGCGAGACAAGGTGTGGGCCCTCGTCAGCCACGTCGGCAAGCTGGCACGCGACGGCCAGACGGTGGACGTCGGGCGCGTGGCGTTCGCGACGGTGCTCAACCTGCTCTCGAGCACCGTCTTCTCGCGCGACCTAACGGACATGGACGACCATGGCGAGTCCAAGGAGTTCCAGGAGGTGGTGACGGAGCTCATGGAGGCACCCGGGAGCCCCAACGTGTCGGACTTCTACCCGGCGCTCGCCGCCGCCGATCTGCAGGGGTGTCGCCGGCGCGTGGCCAAGTTGTTCGCGCGGCTGCACCGGACGTTCGACGTGGAGATCGACGAGAGGCTGCGTGGACGCGAGAGTGGACAGCCACGGAAGAACGACTTCCTGGACCTGTTGCTGGACAGCGAGACGGGCGACGACAAAGCAGGCGCGGCGGGGCTGGACCGGGACACGCTACGGTCGATGTTCACGGTAAGTATTAGGTATTTCTCTCCATCCGATTATGTACGGGCTGCAGTTTTTTTAACAATTCTATTTTCGTTATTATTAGTTATATTGTTCAAAGTATGATTTTTGTGTATGTTGGACGCAAGGAGTACTATGAGCTTGCTTGGTTGCAAGCTAATTTTTAGCCAACCAAATGCAAAGTCCAAAACCATGGCTTGCTAAAATCAAGGCATACAAAAATTAAGTAAAGAAATATATAAATTTATTTGGTTTAGTACGAACAACACTTTTCTCTCTCAAGAAGTTTCTAGTGACTTTAGTAATGAACCAATAGATAACCAAAGTTTGTAGACATGAATTATTTTGGCCGGCACAAAATTGCCACTGAACCAAACAGGCCTGTTCGCCATAATAATGTCCACACATATTTTAAGGTTCAAACCTTGTTATAACAATATGGATAGTCTCACATGGCGAAATTTTTGTTATGTATGAAAATGGTGCCATTGAAATCCTGTCCAAATGGTTTGACAAATATTTGACGAATGAAGGGTCAAAGTCTAGTTTTAAAGTGAAGCCCATGTCAAGCTAAAATCGTGTCTCATAAGTCTAGGGAAAGAAAAGACATGAAACGAGAAAAGGGAAAAGAGAGAAAAAAAAACAGAAAAGAGAAGAAGGGAATGGAGTGTGCGCACCCTATGAGCCAAACTAACGAGTGCATCACGTGGGCTCATGCTAGTATATAATTAAGGCACTGTGCTGAATGTGCTATTGTGCTTTAAATTTTTGTGCGGTTGGTGTCAGCAGTAACAAAAATAAGTTATAGACTCTCCACATGATCGAATAGCTTTCCTTCATAAGATTCCAGTAGTAATTAGCACGTGCTAGTAACCACAGCAAGGATCTATTGAGTGTGAGTGTGACACTTCTGTAATTTAGCTTGTGTTTCTGTGTTCAATCAACGTTGTGGTATCTGTCATGAAATTTTGTGAAAATGATCCAACAGAGAGAAAATATGATACTGTCCGATCGACTGTGACACCTTTAACTCGTTGTGCTACGTACGCATTCCAACTTCCAAGGACCACATTTGGTCTATTCTTAGGTGTTACTACCATGCAACTTCTCTGGTACCTTCCAAGATAAGGTTATGAAAGAGAACCCCATGGATTATGTGCGGGATCTGTCTTGATTGTGGGGTGCTACTAAACATTGTCATGGGTCAATAGATCAATATATATGAATGGATAAGTTAATACATATAAACATCCTCAGTTATTTTTATTTCACACTAAAATGTGTCCCCACAAGCCTTTTGGAAGTTTAATCAGTATTTATGTTCTTGAGATTAGCTATTTATACTAAACTATATTACTACCCATAATTTATTTTGTAATCAAGGAATTATATTAAAAATTTGCAAAAAAAACAATGCTATAAAGTAACAAATTCTTAATATCTGATATGTTATGAACTTATAATTATAAATTTAACTGAAGTTTATTTCCCTGAAGACAAAATAAATGCCACTAATGTCCGCCAAAAAATATACCCTTAAAGACGTGTAGTACATCAATCAACAATAACTTTCAATTTAAATACTCCATTAAGGACAAAATACAATAATTTTACAAACTTGTAGTTAATCAGTAAGTTATGGAGCCCTCTACTTTTTTTGCTGGTTATAGATTCCTAGAGTGTTTCTCTAATTTGGATATTTAATTTGAGTTCCTTGCATCATAATCTATAATCATTTTTTTATTTTTTGGAGGTGTTTGTATAATATTCATAAGCTACATCCAAAATATCTAAGTTACCCCTTCATATCAAAATATATTTTGAAGAGTTAGGACAACCATAAAGTGGTCATTGTGCATGCCACAGTGGCACACTACATTAGCAACCAGACTGATATGAATCGATCTTTTTGGACCTATCTGAAAACTCGAGACAAGTTTGAAGGTTCCGAATAGTTTGAAAGTGGACGATTCTGGATGAGAATCTAGGACGAGTTTAGGGAAAACGGATGAAATTCATATTTCTAAATATAAAACCAAGCTTTATCTCATCTTCTGAATTCTTACTTTGTGAATTGTTTCTTTGGTAAAAAATCAACCATAGAACAAACTTGTATTATCTAGTACTTATGTGATTTTTTTTCTTGCTAGTAGTCTGATTTATTTTTTGTTGAATATATGAGAGAATTATTGGCTTTTGCTGACAGTAGCTTTCTTCACACTTAGGCCTTGTTCGGTTAATCCATCCCTAACGGATTGAGGGAGATTTTTATTTGTTGGGAATTTAATCTCTCCCAACCCCTCCAATCCCCTCCAAACGCTTTCAAACCGAAAAAGGCCTTAAAATTGAATGTGTACGTGTGAGCCTATGTCATATGCGTTCTTTGAGTCTCCCCCCACACAAAATAGTAGTATCCTACACAAATTTTGGCACACACTTTTCTTTTTGCAAAGTTTTGGCACACAACTGCATATATGATTATAGTGTTCCATCTCTACATCAACGCCTATCATCAGGTATTCCAATAGTAGTTAGTTTCATGACTGAGATTGTTGAATTCGTAATAATACTGTCATGTTATAGGATTTATTTGCTGCTGGAAGTGACACAAGCTCTAACACAGTGGAATGGGCAATGACGGAGTTACTACAAAATCCAGTATCAATGTCTAAAGTTTGCAATGAGCTTGAAAGAGTTATTGGCTCAGGTAAAAATATTGAAGAATCGCACATTAGCCAATTGCCATATCTTCAAGCTGTGGTTAAAGAAACATTTCGACTGCATGCTCCTGCTGCGTTCTTGTTACCACGTCAAGCTGAGATGGAAACAAAAGTAATGGGTTACACAATACCTAAAGGAGCTCGTCTACTGATAAATATATGGGCAATGGGCCGTGATGCAAATGTATGGTCTGAACCGGAGAAGTTTATGCCCGAGAGATTTTTGGAAAAGGTGGTCGATTTCAAAGGTGGAGATTTTGACCTCATCCCATTCGGAGCAGGACGCCGAATGTGTCCTGGTATGCCATTGGCCAATAAGATGGTGCATATGGTTCTTGGATCATTGTTAAATCAATTCAAATGGAAGCTTCCAATAGATGTCGAAAGAAACGGAGTTGACATGACAGAAAAATTTGGGGTGACGTTAATAAAGGCCGTGCCACTCTGTGCAATAGCTACACCAATTAATTTGAATTAACCAACAGCCTATCGAACTGTATTGTTGTCTTTCTTGTTTTTACTAGTGTATTAAGAACAAGTGACAATGTGTTAACAATAACTATATATACACAAATAGTCGTTATTGGTAATGGTCTTGTTGGATATTCCACATATACTGTTGGCAACTTTACTTCCAACGGAACACTTGAGACAGTGAACTTCTTTTTGGACAGTATGCCCATCACTTTTGGGTCCAAAGAAAACATAAATTTTATTTTTCAGTGACATAGTAAACATTTTTTTTGAAATAAAAGCAGGAGCACTGCTATATCATATAAGAAGAAAGCATTGGTACATAATGAGTCGAAGCGTACACCATCACACAAACAAACACAACACAGACAACACTACGCCACCCCCTCCTGGGAGAGGAGCTGAAAGCAAGCCGTTGAAATTGCGCCGTCGTCTCCAACGTTGTGCCACGCCAAAAGACATAGCCCGCTGCAAGCTTGAATGGCTACCGGAACTCCTCCACCATGAGACCATCCCCCTCAAGCCGAACACACATGATCGTCGATCCACCTGCTCAAGTGAAGCTTCAGCAGAAAACTCCCGTCGCAGCAACAATGTCAACCACTGATCCTGGCCACTCTGCGTGGGGGCCTCGCCTCTCCCACCACCTCGCACTCCTCTACCAAGGACTCAGATATCTGATACCACTATGAGAGTCACACCTCCGTCCAACTGTCGCTAAGGTCACCACTACACCATGCATGCCGTCTAAAGATATCCAGTGCCCATGGACCCTCTGCATCTCCCCACCAACATAGACTGTAGGCACTTCCTCCGCCGCCGCACACAGGCAACTCCACCAACCAACCACCACCTCCACTGCCACAAGCCGAGATATGCCTCCAGATGCGGCGCCTCCAAGGAGGTTACGACGCCAAGGCGCCGCCACCGCACATCCAAAGCTGGACAGGGTTTTCACCCTAGAGAGCCCCGCACGTAGGAACATGGTGCCTCGCAGTGGTGCCCCCAACAGAGAGAACGACACCACAAGAGCGACGCCACCAACATGCCACCGACAAAAGCGTCAGTGAAGGCTTTCGCCCGACTTAGCACCATGCCTGCCGCACGCACTCGGTCATGCAAGCAACATGCTCCCCTCGCCTCCACAATGCTTCTACTGGAAGAGACTCGGCATAGCTCGAAACGCCACCTCGGCGTCCCCAACGAACACCTGCGGCCTCCCAGACACGCCACCATAGCAGCACCAGATCAGTAACACCATCAAGAAGGAGAAAGGGAGCACCACCTTCGACACCGCAGCACCCGTCACCCATGCGCAGCCTGCCCCGACCCCACCATATCCAGGCCGCCATGGCTCAGATTCGGTAGAGCCAGCAGCTTCCGATCGCGCAGCAACCGACAGCCCCAGCCAGGCACGCTGACCACGGCCGGCCTCGGTAAGCCACGGCCACGGCCGGCTGTAGCTAACCACGGCCAGCCGCGGCCACCAGCGGCCACGGCCGGCTGTAGCCAACCACGGCCACCCGCAGCCACGGTCGGTCAGCCATGGCCCGCCATGGCCACGGTGGGCCAGCCGCGGCCAGCAGCAGGGCGGCTGCAGCCACCAGCGGCCAAGGCCACGGCCGGCTGTAGCAAACCATGGCCAGCAGCGGCCAGCAGCCACGGCCATGGCTAGCGCCGGCCAGCCCCAGCCACGGCCCTCTCGCCGGCCATGACCCGCACCCACATCCTTGTCGGCCTCCGCCACCGCCGCCGAAACCCAGCGCCGGCCGCCGCCCGTCCCGACACACCAACGCGCTCCCTTGATGCGCAGCCACCAGATCTCGCCGGGACAACGCCAGATCTAGTGGCCCCCGCCGCCGCCGTGGCGCAAAGCTCGCCGCCGTCGATGGGACTCCATGAGGACATGGCGGCCGCGCCCGCATCTAGCCGCCGAGGAGAAGGGAAGATGCCCCGCCGCCACCTTCACTGCGGGCTACGCGAGCTTTCGGCAGCCCGCTCAGGCGGCGGCGCGGCAGGAGAGAGGGAGGATGGGGTGTGCGGCGGCTAGGGTTTGGGGAACCGCTCGGTCACCCGTGCGGGGACGACGCAAGAGGGAAGTGGGGGGTCGCGTCACATAGGGATGACTATACATAATACACAAAAAAATCAGCTTTGGTTCAGTTGTTTCAGAAGAAATCCCTCAGTGCAGTGGTTACTTGCTAGCAATGGCATATACAACGGTGTGGTTCTGTTACTTAAATACAGGTCGTGAATCTTGTTAGGTTTCTTTTGAAGCCTTTATGTGAACCCACCTAGAATTCTAAATGGACACCTAAAAAAGAGAGAAGAATTCTAGATAGACACTTAAAAAAGAGAGAGAAATCTATTCTCAGAAAAATAAGAAACATTCGGCCATCAATCCAACTACTATGGTCATAATAGCAGTTAGATCTGTTATATTTTCTAACAAATGCCCATATAATATCAATATAAAAATAGGTTAAAGTAACCCTCTAAACATGCATCTCGATTACCCACCTCTGCCATTAACCCCCTAATCTTGATGTATACCCACATATGTCATTATAAAAATAATATTAAATAACCCCCATGTGCATATAAATTATCAAATCATATAATTATTAAAAGTTAAATAACCCCTAAATCTGACTCTAAGTTATATAATTGTAAATAATTCTTAAATTGCACCGGTATAGAATTTTAAATTGCTATTTTGTCATTATTAATGTATTATTTACATTGTTGTTTATATAAACATATTTCTCATGGTAGACATAGCTCAAACAAATAGTTCAGTTAAATACATATGAACACACATGGAGGTGTAGTGCAAACTGAAAAAAAAAGTGTTCCTAACTACACCTATTATAACTAGATAACGATGAATATTATGTTTCTTTAGAGTATTGTGTCAGAATATTTAATAAATAAAAGAGAGCATGAGACAAATAATTATAATTATTAGTTATAAATCTTATTTTTAATTTTAATTAGTCTATGTGAGAGCATGAGGTGATTGGCTAGTTTATGTCTAAATTTCTAGTAAAGATGGTGAGCTTATAATCAAGATCGTACATGCTCGATTGCCAATATAGACTTGCCACTGTACGCATAAATGAGCTGCTCAGACTTGCATCCGGATAAGAACCATTCACAGCATGCAAGCAACGTAGGAGCCTAAAAAATAATCCAGAAAGCCAAGGACACGTGAGACGTTTGGTTCTTTCTCTCTCTTCTTTTCTCTCTCATTCCCACTGGTTTTTGCCGGATGGGACTCTCTCCCAGTATACATGCACCTATTTGGATGAGTTAAAGTCTAAAGTTTAACTCTACGTGTGATGTTAATATAAACATTGGATAATCCAGGGCTAATTTGGGCTAATATCTTTAACCACCAATTAGCTTTTATTTATGGAATTGCATAGTCCAGCAACATCGGGTAAATTGGCCAAAGTTAGGGTAAGTCGGCACACCTTATCTCGTCCACGTCAAAGTTGTTCAACTCGGAAGCAAAGAAACGGTCGTTGATCTTGATCCTACGCCGGTTGGATTGAAAGACTTCAAAATTTGCCACGGCCTGTTACCAGTTTAGTGTTTTACATGGCGGGAAAAAAGCGAGCTCTGTGCCTCTGTTGAAGCAATTCGTGTGAAGATACGACAAATCTCTGATTCTCGGCGACTTTTTCATCAACCGCTCTGCCAAGTAGGCCTCCTTCAGTCCTTTGCAACGAGATTCGTAGCTGAGGTCAGCTGCTTCACCGGTCAACACCAACCAGAAACACGCGGTCCGCTCGTGCACCTACAAGGCTACAACAACACGCACATCACCTCCACCGTATCCACTGGGGAAAATTCCGTACCCGTAGGCTCGTAGAATCGCCACGTCGCACAAACACGTCGAGATGACACCGCCACGTTTCTCTCTCCCGAGACGGGCGTGCATGCGCATCACCCGCGCGCCGCGCTTGTTGACCGGCGCGGCGCCTCCATGCGCGCCTTCCTTAATTCCTTTCCTTCCGTCGTAAAGAACTGAAGGCTGGATATCCGTTCGAGTGCCATAGCCTAACCCACTCACACTCAGCCCGCTCTCCTCGCTCCTCGGCGCCTCAGCCGGCCGGCCATGGCGTACGGCGGCGGCACGCCATGGGCCTCTCTGCCGCCCGACATACTGCTCGCCGTCTTCTCCTTACTCCCTTCCGACCGCGACCGCTTCCACGCCGTCTGCGTGCCCTGGCCCACCGCCGCGTCCGCCTCGCGCCCGCGCCCTGGCTCGTCGGCTCCTGCACCGACCGCTCCGGCCATGGCGGCGACACCATTTCGTCCTTCTCTTCTCCCCGGTGGCCTCCGCCTCCTGTCCTTCGCCACCAACGTGCCCGCCGGGCTCGAGTACCTCCAAGGTATAAAATTTCGGCGATTCGAAAATATCGCTTTTCTTGGTAGTTGGCGAAAAATATGTTTCGGTCGAAATATTAAATTAAATATGTTTCTCAAGGTGATAAAGAATCAAATCAACTCTTAGTGCAGTGGTGTGGTTCAGGGTTTCCAATGCTTTCATGAGGTCTCTGGTTTGATTATTGCACAGTGTAGTTTTTTTCTTCATTTTTTTCTCTCTCTGACATGTGGGCCCACTAGACTGAAAAATCCGATATTTTCGAAATTTCGCTTTTTCGGAGAGATCTGAAATTTTTTTGAAACCGGAATTGAAAACCCTGAGTACCTCTCCTCCTCCCACGGCTACCTCGTGCTCACCAACCCGACTGTTACCCCCAAGGCCATCGTCCACTTCAACCCCGTCGCGCCTCCATCTCCCGCCCATTGGGTTCTTCAAGAGGCTACACTGGCGTCGAGCACTTCAACGGGCAATTCTGAGCTCCTCGTCGATGACAACGAGGAGGCAAAGCCCCTCGTCAGCGGAATGAGGTGCGTCGTCGTGGAGGCACACCTGGTGGAGTGCGGCGGCGAGTTGCTCCTCGTCTCGATGCGCAATGTCGGTGCAGTCTATGACTCAGGCGTCACCGCGGACGATGTGACGGCCAGCAGGAAGGCGAAAATGTTGTGTTCAGTCAATGGCTATGTGAGCCCCCCCCCCCCAAAAAAAAAAAGAGCGGCCTAGTTTTGCTTTCAGGTGCTTTGAGATTCAATTTCAGATTTGGGTTTAGGGTTTTTGGTTTTTTGCGTTTTTAGGGTTTAGGGTTACAGCATAGGTTTGGATTCAGGATTAGGGGTTAGAGTAAATCTCGAGGCAAATCTTGATTTTTATTTTAGGGGCTCACGTAGCCCCTGACTTAAAAAAATCCGCATTGAGCAAGAAGGGGGACGAGGCGCGCAAGGTGGAGGTGCATAGGGTGAAGTGGGACGTGGACGACGACGGGGCGGCGCGACTGGTGAGGGAGGTGGACATCGGCTAGCGCACGCTGTTCCTAGGTTGCGTTCACGCTCTCCGCGATGGAGTTCCCCTCATGCCACGTTAAACTGCGTCTACCTCGTCGACCGGCAGGGCCACCCGGACAGGGTCGTCAGGGTGCTGGACATAATGGAGAGCCAGAGGGTGCGACAAGAGGAGACCATCATCTGCCCCAACGACGGCCACCGAGGATCCTCCTCCTCGGCCGGGTGGGCGCGCCGGCAGTGGCTGGTTCTTCCCCAGCTACTTTTTTTTTAGACGTCTTCCCAAGCTACTAGTCAATGTCATTATTTTGTGGGTCTTTGGGCTTTGGCCGTGGTTAATTTGTCGTTACTTCATTTTTGTTTTTTTAACGATTACACTTTCTAGTCACAATTTTTTTTATTTTCTCAAAAAAATGTCACAATGTGTTCCTCAAAAGAAAAAGTAACAATGTTTTTATGAGGATTTGCTTTTGAACTTTTCCTCCGGCTTTCTAGCAGTCATCGTAGCATCTGTTTGTTACCTTGCTTGTTTCTAGAAAATTTGCCATTTATATGTCAGATTCCTGAGAAAAATCTGTGGAAATTCACAAATTGGATCAAATATTAACAACAAAGATTTCCAGATCAAGCTAAGCTGCTGTTGCAGTTCAACGAAGTCGTCAAACTCGGCGGGCCGCGCAGCCGCAAAGGTGGCCCTTCCTACATCACCACACACCACTTGCGTTTGTTCGCTCCATGCCTTGTGTGCACACTCGCAAGTCCAAGCGAAACTGCCAACGATTCCTACCAAAATGGAAAGCTGTTATCCAGACTTCCCTACTTAAGTTTATGACGACGGTAGGTGCCCCCGACGCACATCAATATCTCAGTGTCTTAGTCCCGTCTATTTTCTAGTCTCGTCACGTACGAGGTACGACACCGTTGCGTTAGCAATTGCGCCTGTGCTGCTCTGATCCCGTGGCTAGTCGTCCACCTCCTCCGGCATTATAGCAGCCGGCCGGTGACACCGCCATTTTATTTGCCCTATTAGCAGCCGCACAGTCCTACATCATCACTTGCGTCATTGCGTGTGTTCTCTTTCCATGCTGTGTGCCTGTGTGCACGCTCGCAACTAAAATCAAAGCCAACGCCAGGTCACAGCCAAAATTGCCAACGAATATCCATCCTTCCCCTTATATAACCTCATGACCACGCACATCAGTAGTACCCCAGCCCATCTTCGACTCTTCGTCTCCTTTGACTCGCTATTGCGTTACCAATGTCGTCGCCCGTGCTGTTCCCATGGCTACTAGCGTGTCTACTCGTCTCCCTCCTCGCCGTCGTCTACCTCCTCCATCACGACCGTCGTCGCCGCCATGACCTACCGCCGGGGCCCCGTCCGCTCCCCATCATCGGCAGCCTCCACCTGCTCGGCACCCAGCCGCACCGCTCCCTGGCGCGCCTCGCCAAGACCCACGGCCCGCTCATCTCCCTCCGCCTCGGCACGGTCACCACGGTGGTGGCCTCCTCCCCGTCCGCCGCCCGTGAGATCCTGCAGCGCCACGACGCCGTCTTCAGCAACCGGTCCGTCCCGGACGCCCCCGGCGACCACTCCCGGAACTCCTCCGTGTGGCTCCCCAACGCCCCCCGCTGGCGCGCTCTCCGCAAGATCATGGGCACCGAGCTCTTCGCGCCGCACCGCCTCGACGCGCTCCGCCACCTCCGCCGCGACAAGGTGCAGGAGCTCGTGGAACACGTCGGGAGGCTGGCGAGAGAGGGCGTGCCCGTGAGCGTTGGACGTGTGGCGTTCACGACGAGCCTGAACCTGGTGTCGAGCACCATCTTCTCGCGTGACCTGGCGAGCCTGGACGACGACGGGGAGTGCAGGGAGTTCCAGGAGGTGGTGACGGACATCATGGAGGCAGTGGGGAGCCCCAACGTGTCGGACTACTTCCCGGCGGTCGCGGCGGCCGACCTGCAGGGGTGGCGCCGCCACCTGGCGCGGCTGTTCGCGAGGCTGCACAGGATCTTCGACGAGGAGATCGACGCGAGGCTGCGTGGGCGGCGAGAGGCCGGCGGAGGAGAGGGAGAGGCGGCCAAGAAGAACGACGACTTCCTCGACCTGCTGCTCGACGCCACGGAGGACGGCGACAACACGGCGGGGCTGGACCGCGACACGCTCCGGTCACTGTTCACGGTAAGATATCGGTCTCTTCCGATTTTTCATTGCGTTGTTGGGTGGGTGTGCATGTTTTGGTCAGCGGTGCCCCCATGCTATTCTGAATTCCCGTCCAAAACTACTTTTTGAAAATCTGATGGTCTCTTTCGTGATGCAAAGTAGAAACTCATCTCTCCAACAAGATATCTCTTCCGAATTCCGATTTCTCATTGCGTTGGGTTGGGTGTGCATGTTTTGGTCAGCTGTGCTTTTCTGAATTTCTGTCCAAAACTGCTTTTTCAAAATCGCTGCGTGTAGGGGTATTTTCCCTATATGATCTCTTTCGTGCCGCAAAGTAGCTAGAACCCCATCTCTCCAACAAAATGTATGAGATGTTTCGATCAGAGTCTGGAGAGACGGTCTGGTAGTCAATCAAATCAATCATGGCATGAGACAAAACGTATCTGCCTTTCTTCTCCTCATATCTACGGCAGACTTTCAATACCATTATCACGAACGGGTTGTTTAGTGAACAGTAATAGTTTTCTCGGTGATGTTTCTTTTTTAATTCTTCGACGACCTAGAGATTGGACGTAAATATCATTATCACGAATGAGCTGTACAGTGGACCAGGCGATTGGGTGGAGGAAGGTGGTTGGGTATTAGAACGAAGTTGGGAAAAAAAATGACTAGTTTGTCTTTTTGCTCCATGCTGCGTATGGCTCCCTGCCAGTGCCATACTGCCATGCATGCATGCCACTGTATATATTTAATACAGTACTATAAAGAACGATGAAGCGCATGATGGCTATAAAAAAATTTTGCCTAAATGGTTGACGCCACACCTGTCTAGCTTACTTTTTGCTTCGTCATATTTATCTTAACTCTTAAGAATTGAAAGAGAAGATATTGTATTAAGAATTCAATTGCACTTATCAAGGAAACACATCAAGTTTCAGTCATTTCTAGTTTATAAAATAAGTCTACACAATTATTTTTTTGTATTTATTGTGTCTACTTATTTAACATTCCAATCTAGATGGTCTTTCAAAGAGTGAGTATCCTACTTTTTTAATTCTTGGACTAAAATTTGAATTGATTTTAGTTTAGTAACCATTAACTAACTAAAATAACGACTACCTACTTATATCTATCAACAAACGATCACTTCAACTAAAAAAACGATCACTTTTCTAGTAACCACTCTGTTGTTATCCAAACTGTTCGAATTCACCCTTTCATCAAGTTGAGAAAAATGTACATCATTTCCTGGAACATCTTAGTTCACTACATGTAACATTTTATTTCACAAGCTGTGCATCAGATTCTTGCAAAAGAATTATTTTATCGTAGCTAAGGAAGTTGTAATTTTTTTGCAAAAGAAAACTTATCATCAAACAACTAATATTTCTCGTAAAAGTAGAAAATGGTGCCGTGCAGGGTT
The DNA here is from genome assembly GCA_015342445.1 of Digitaria exilis. Lineage (NCBI taxonomy): Eukaryota > Viridiplantae > Streptophyta > Magnoliopsida > Poales > Poaceae > Digitaria > Digitaria exilis. The sequence goes on along the minus strand of JACEFO010001675.1, from coordinate 78,220 downwards.
ACACGAGCATTTTTATATATCATTTTTATACGACTATTTTATTTGTTTTAGTTAAGTATATAATATCTTTGTAGTTTTCTCTCATTGCATAAACACACACACACTCCAACTTAACCCCAATGCAAGTCTGATATCTGTGTTTTTCAATATTTCTATTTTAAAATATAGCAATAGTTCCAAATAAATTTATACGTAATAAAACTACTTTACAATTCAAATACTCACAGATTGTTTCATTTACACAAAATGAATATTTCAAAACTGAAAGGAGTATGTGCCTTGAAATAGTTGCGCGATTACTGTCAGAAAGTTATGTAACCCTTGCAGATAGTTTTCCTTATAAATGTATCTGTCCGCACATTTTGCGGCAAATTGATGATAAGTTTTTCTCTGAAACTTCTTGTTTAATGGGTGTAAAGAAGTTTCAATTATATTATTAATTTTACATACTCCTTTTAGGATTTGTTTTCTGCTGGGAGCGACACAAGCTCTAGCACGGTGGAATGGGCAATGACGGAGTTGCTTCAAAGCCCAACTTCGATGGCCAAAGCTTGCGATGAACTTGCCACAGTTATTGGCTCAGGAAAAAGCATTGAAGAGTCTGATATTGGCCAGCTGCCCTATCTTCAAGCTGTGGTAAAGGAAACTTTTAGACTACATCCTCCTGCTCCATTGCTGCTACCACGGCATACTCAGGTTGATGTAAAAATAATGGGGTACACAATTCCTCAAGGTTCACGTGTGTTCATAAACGTATGGGCAATGGGGCGAGACAAAGACACATGGCTTGAGCCTGAGAAGTTCATGCCCGAGAGATTTTTGGGAAAGACAGTTGATCTCAGAGGTGGGGACTTTGATCTCATCCCGTTTGGAGGAGGACGTCGAATCTGCCCAGGAATGCCATTGGCCATTAGGATGGTACATCTGCTCCTTGCATCTCTGTTAAATCACTTCACATGGAAGCTTCCAGCTGAGGTTGAAAGAAATGGAGTTGACATGGCTGAAAAGTTTGGCTTGACACTAACCAAGGCTGTGCCTCTTTGTGCTATAGCCACACCAATTTGAGTCAGCAAGTCATTCTTTTTTGTAAACAGCTGTCTGGTCGTTCTTCCACTGATAGAGGTATCTTGTGTGGGCTTCTTCTTCTTCTTCTTTTTGCGATCATGCTGCATGGGATTTAAACCACGCAACTTATGTAACTTTATGAAATTGAAACAATCATCCCTGCATCTTAATTCGTTAAATATGTTATGTGAATGTGTGGCCTCGTGCAACCTCTTTCTGAGAGAAGAAATAAAGAGGATATTGGTGGTAGGAGTCGAGATGTAATATCGTTTGGATAGGCTGGTTCCAATCTCAATGTGAGTTGTCATTGTTGAGGGTAGAGGTGTGGGAAGCGGGCTACTCTGCTCCGGGCCTCCTGCTCTGCTCTGCCCTGCCCTGCCCTGCCCTGCCCTGCAAAATCCTTCTTGCCCCTCTCTTGCTGCCTTGAACGCCCATGAATCAGAACTAAGCATGACAAAACTGAAAACAAGCGAAGCCCAAGGTGTCCTAGTTCCACGTCAGAAATCAACCAAGAAATCAAAACCATGCCACGTGAGAGCATTTTGCAGCATCTAGTAGGATACTACTTTTGTAGCCTCAGTGCAACCTGTTGCGCTTCCAATTGCTATTGACGTAAAGAATACTTTGACACTTCTTCTATTAGACATGTGCCTGAACTTTTGTTGTCGGTTCAGACCCCACTAACGCTGCTGCCTACACTTAATCCGCTCAGTTATTTTTGCATTTTCCACGAGCCGTTAAGGTGCAGCACCACGCCAGACAACGGGCTGGACAAGGACAAGCATGTACACGAGTCAAGGTTTGGCGGTACGACTCCAACTCAAGAACATCCCTTTGATAGAGACCTGCTGGCATAGGAAGTAGCCAACCGTCTAACTTATACTACCAACACGGACCCAAATTCCGTGCTTATAGAACTTTAACAAAGCTCGTAGGGAACGGCTGAGCAAGGGCTAAGGCTCCTAATCAAGAGGTCTTTTACAACGCACAATACTAGTGCATACTAGTGTTTGAAAAGGACTAGTATGTAAACATTGGACGGTTGAGATTAACTGTATACTATAATAAAATGGTCCTAGTGATATAAGTAGTATATGAGAGTAGTATGAGTGGTATAGGGGTAATATTGGAAATGAATTTGAATGGCTTTAGGGTAATATACACAAACCATATTATTAATTGTATTTTTTTTGTCTTTACATTGTTTTATATTGATTATCCTTCCATTAGAGAGATATCAAGTAACATTTCGTATGGACACTAGAGACTGGAGAGTCTCCTTCGGCTCCGGCGAGCCGACGGCAGGTTTCGGGCGAAATCCTACCATGAGCAGTCCAGGACGTGCCCTGGCGGAGGCACCGGTCAAGCGTCTGCATCCGGACGAGACCTTGGCAACCAACGCATCATCCCTATGGATCGTACAATTCCTCCGCCCGTGACGCTGCCCTCCGCCGCCTCCGCGCCCACCGTTGGCGAGGAGGCGCCTCCACCCTTGCCATGCCATCACCGCGTCACGCCGCCTCCGTGCCGCCCTTGCCGTCCTCGCCGGGAGGAGGTGAGTACGAGATCAAGTTGGAGCATCATCTGAACGCCGCCGAGTCCAGACCTAGCATGTCAGTACTCTGATGCACACCACATGTTCGACGTCAGGCCTCAAGTTACTCATTGTGCTGAGCTGTTGATTATAAGTTTATATCACGAATATATGCTTGATTAAGCTGAGCTCACGCATTTTAAACTCTGTGTTCTTGGAGGTGCACGAGACAAGATCATGGTCTTCCCTGTTGCCGTGGATCCATGTTCCCAGGTCGTGACCATAGGATGCAGAAGGAAAGAGTTGACCTGTACTTACTCATCTAACCGTCAATACTACTTGTATTAGAAATTTAGGATGTTAACGTCCAGTGAATGCAGCTTTAACATGGTCCTTATGAAAAATAATTTGCAGTGAGAATACAGTTTGGTTCTTCTAGAAATTAATTTGCACCGAGAATACAGATCCTTCCATTAATTTTCCTAATCTTGATAATGTGGCGCTTTAGGATGAATCATTAGAACAATCTAATACCTGTAATCATGGGTGTGTTATCTGGGAACCAGGAAAATTAAAAGATTTAGAAATGTAATCTTAATTATATTTGGTAGGAGAGGGATGGAAATATATAAATAAAGTTCATTGCAAAGTATCTTTTATGCAATTAGTATCATGAATGAGCTGTGAGATTAGTTTTTGTAAGAAACATAGGTATTAGTAAATACACGATGAGCTGTGAGATTAGTTTTTGTAAGAAACATAGGTATTAGTAATGAGACCAAAGTATATGTACTGAGTAGTATTTATGTGCATTGTACCCATCAGTTTTTTGTTTGCCCAAATTGTAACTATCAGTTGGCATTCAAGATTCATGAATTATGCCCACTAAGATTTTTTTTCTCTCATTTTTAATCCCAGGTCCATGGCGTCGTTGACATGCTTGAGACAATGGCACCCCATGGTTGTTAGAAGAACACTAGTGGTAGTGCCAGCATCATGATCACCCTGCAATAATTAGCTGTGTCTCAAATAAAACAGTGAACTTTCTAATTATGTAGGATATGATGAGCATCAGTTCCCTATGTATATCCTCTATCCCTCCGATGTGTAATGCTGCTACTATTATAATTATCTATTTGTGTCTTCTGTTATCCATGTCTCATCAATATTGTAATGTTACGATAGATCACACATGAAAGCAATAATGTTCTTTTTATGGAAAAGAGGTTTTTTTATTTTACTTTGGTTATTACCGAAGGTTTTTACTGAAATTGTGAACTCCGGATTTGGAAGCAAAGGGTTTTTTTTTTAACTGAAATTGTGACCTCCAGATTTGGGATGAACTATGCAGAACTGCAGACCGACAAGTGAATATCCTCCTCAACTCAGCATCCCAATTTCGCAGGGATTTTTATATTAAGCGATCAAACAAAACTTTTGTTACAAAAGAATGCCAGAACACACTTTATTTTACAGGTTCATACATCTCATAAATGTCTCTCTCCTCCCTGGACCAAGCCTTACAAATGGGATAGTCATTACATTACATTAATGAAAACGTAATAAGCTGAGATCACGCAACATCGTTGATCAGAAACGAATGCAACTGATCAATCCAATCCGGTGAACCGTTCACTTCTGCTGTCCCGGCTAAGTCATTGTCTCTGATGAATCTGAAAATAACTGAACTATGAATAAGACTGAACGTCTCTTGCATGCTATCGTTCTTGACACTTCGCGAGAGGCAATCACATGACGTGATACAGTCATAAATGCTCCAACGGAGATGTGATACAGCCATACATGCTCCATTCATATTTCACAGAGAACACATTGAAGCCTTTGTTGAAGATCTTCCATCCCTTCACCAACCCCAACAAACTTCACCGGGATTCAAAATTCATCTACAAGACTACCCTGCAGCTGATGGAGCTGATCTCGGAAGTTACTGAGAACGCCTCATCTGCATGCACACCCTTCTTGAAGATCACAATAGCAGTTGAGTTCTCTGACCTGACTTCCTTGACAGACCCGAACTGGCTGAAGAACAATTTAAATGTGAAAGCACAAAATATTTTACGTTTTCAGCATTCAAGTTTTAACAGGTGACCAAATCCATGGGTAGCTCACCTGAGAAAGATGCACAAGCACAAGGCCAAGCGAGTGATGGCTACTTCGGTGGCAAGGCCTCAAAGATCCGACGAGGAGCAGTTGATGACTACTTTGATGGCAAGGCAAGGCACGTCGGACCTTCAATCAGCAGATGCATCTTCGGCCTGTGGCCAGTAGCAGCACGTGCATGAGGGGTCCTTGGTTGGTGGCCAGGGGTGCTGTCGACGCCACATGAACTAGGCGAACTGGGCGGAGGCCGTGGCCGGGCAGGCAGGGAGCAGATTTGGAGCCGGCAGTGGGACGTAGAGCCTGGATCGGTGACGGGCAGTGGGAGGCCTTGGGTGTCCGGCAGTCAGGGACGTCGACACTCGACAGCATGGGAACCAGGCGAACTGGACGGCGGCGACGGTCGGGCAAGCCGCGATCTGGAGCCTACTGCAGCACGCAGAGTCGAGGGAACGGCCAGGCGGCTTCCTGGACCGGTGAACGCGTAGGGGCGCCATGGGGATGATGCTTCTCTCCGACGACACCTGGCGGCGGCGGTGGCGTGTGAACTTGCGCCGAGGAAAAGGCCGACGAAGAGAGCTCGATCAGATACGACGCGGAAGGAAAATAATGATATGCTGCTCTATTAACATAGCAACGAATAATTACTAAGCTACCCTTAAGAATGGATGGTTAGATCTTCTCTATATCTTATACTACCAACACGGACCCAAATTCCGTGCTTATAGAACCTTAACAAAGCTCGTAGGGAACGGCTGAGCAAGGGCTAAGGCTCCTAGAGATCAAAAGCTTAATGAAAAACAATCAAATCGACGATGAAACGGCAGGATGACGAGGAGGATCGGAGGAGAACCCGGAGCAGTTATCGCTTCCCGACGACGTGCTCGCGGCCGTGCTAAGCTAGCCGCCTCACGCAGCGCAGCCTCGCGACGTCCCGCTGCGTCTGCACGGGGTGGCGCGACGTCGTCGACGGCCGCCGCCTTCTGCGCGCAGACCTCCTGCCCTGCTCGCTTGCAGGCATATTCATCAACCACGTCGCGCCGGAGTACAACTTCGCCGAGCTCTTCTCCCGGCGGCCGCCATCGAAGCTCGTCAGCTACTACCAGCGCTACATGTGCGTTCGAGATCACTGCAACGGCCTCTTGCTCCTCCACGACGGCGTCCTCAACCCCGCCACGGGACGGTGGATGCCATTGCCACAGTGCCCGCCTCCAGCCCACACGGGGATGGAGCATTTCATCCAGGACATGTACCTCGTCTTCGATCCAGCCGTGTCATCGCACTACGAGGTGTTTCTGATCCCGCGTGTCCCTTATTACAACAAAGAGAACTCAGATGATGGTGCTATATACTATCCAAAGACTAGGCGTACTATTGACCCAGCTCTTTTGGCATCGGCATGGCCGTTGTCGCCGTGCGTCCTAAATGTTTTCTCGTCGGAGACGGGGGTGTGGAAGCAGAGATCCTTTGACCGTGATGGTGGCGAGGCTGCAGGATCCGTTGCTGACATGCAACTAGACGAACGGTACTGGATGCGACGTCGCAACGCCGTTTACTGCCGGGGTGCCCTGTATGTTCATTGCGAAAATGATTTCGTTATGAGGTATGTTACTTAAATTCCTTTTTGCAATCATCTGCTTTGATTTCTAGTACTGTCTCTTCATGACAAATAGAATTAATTATTAGTCTGTTCATTTCTTGCTTAATTAACGCTATGCTTGTTTTTTTTTTGTGCAGAATATCATTATCAACTAGCAAGTATCATATGATCAAACCACCCCGGGCCGAGAGTATTATGTAGATATCTAGAGTTTTATCTAGGAAAATCAGAGAAGGGAGTTTACTATGCATTGGTTGATGATGATAACCGACTCCGTGTTTGGATACTTGCTGAATCGTCGTCGTGTGGCGGGATAGAGTGGATGTTGAAGCATGACAGCGGTTGTAGTCTCTATCTGCCAAGTCTAAACTGCATTGAAATGAATCATGGACCATGGATTTTGCATGATGTTAGCAGTGGTAAAGATAACGAGAATGCTGCATTGCTAACGGCACAACAATCTGAGTGGAATTCTGATGACGAGAGTATACTCCAGAATGAAGAAAGTACTGAGCAAAGCTACTGCGATGGATATCTTGAGATCCTCGGACTCCACCCTTACAAAGAGATTGTCTTCTTGCACAGATCATTGAGGAGAGGACTGGCGTATCATCTGACAAGCTCAAGACTAGAGGACTTGGGTGACTTGCGCCCGAACATCTTGAGTATAGAGGAAATAGGGACAAGTTTTCCATATACACCTTGCCGGATAGAAGAGCTATCTGAAAGTTGAAGTCTGAACAATAGGATAAATAATAAATAGTAGCTTGTAAGTTTGAGTCATGCTCTGCGTTACTATATGTTTAATTGTTTATATGAATCTTTTTCAAAAACACGTTTGCACAATTGAACTTTCTCCATTATTCCACTTCTCAATTGTTTGGCTGTACCACGCTGATGATCAGCCTACTTTTCTAATATTTGAACATGTTGACGCACTTCTGGTCAACACACGAAAGCGCTAGATCGCGCGGTCGTCGAATTCTCCTCGCCGGAGCTTCTGGCGCAGCCAGTCAGACCGCCTGTAAGGGCCGGTCAGACCGCCTGTAGCAAAGGCGCCGCGAAAGCCTACGATCACAACCTCGGGAGGGATCCCATCAGAGGCTGCGAACCTAGGGTTGTTCTAAGGTCGGCAAGGCCACTTAGAACGTCCTAAAACGCTGTAGAGACGAAGAAGGAAAGCAAAGGGGTTGGAAAAGCTAGGGTTTGAAGATAAAAAGTAAGACAATGATTTGTACGATTGGGTAGAGGTCCTTAATCGGCCACAGCCCTTTATATTTATAGGGTGGGGAGGTCTTGCCCCACAAGAAAGTCCTTGTACAGATCTAAAAATGTGTAAGACCCTGATTCTACTCGGACTCGGGGACAGGCGGTCAGACCGCCTGTGACATGCGGTTAGACCGCCTGGCACATTGCCAGATCGGCTACAGGGCCTAGCCGGTCTAACCGCATGTACAGGCGGCCTAGACCGTCTGTCCCAGCCAGCCTGATCGGCTTCAAGCCATTTTTGGTCATCAACAGAACATCAATCGTATTATGGTATGTTTTAATTTTCAGAATTATTAAATTTATCATGACATTTTGCGGTGATCTACCTGACAGCATATAATATGTTCGTGTGTATATGTTAGACTTAAAAAAAACTACCATGCAATTACTGAATAAAGCATTGCCCAAATCATCTATATTCTCTAAGCTTGGATCCCTGCCCAAAGCAGTAGACCACCAGCCACAAAAGTTATCACAATCCTAAATGGCAATTTGTTTATATATGATCCAACGTGTGAACTTGCACAGATTTTTCTCAGGAATCATTCTGACATATAAATGGCAAATTTTCTAGAAAGAAGCAAGGTACCGATTGAACAGATGCTATGATGACTGCTCGAAAGGCGGAGGAAAAGTTAGAAAACAAATCCTCATTAAAAACATTGTGACTAGAAAATGTAATCGTTAACCAAAACAACAAAATGCAGTAACGACAAATTAACGACGGCCAAAGCCCAAAGGCCCACAAAACCTACTAACGACAGTGACTAGCTAGTAGCTGGGGAAGAACCAGCCACGGCGCGCCCACCCGGCCGAGGAGGGTCCCCGGCGGCCGTCGTCGGGGCAGACGATGGTCTCCTCACGGCTCGCCCACTGGCTCTCCCTTACGTCCAGCACCCTGACGACCCCGTCCGGGTGGCCCTGCCGATCGACGAGGTAGACGCAGTTAACGCGGCACGCCGGGAACTTCGCCGCCGAGAGCGCGAACGCGCGGTTACGGCCCAGGAACAGCGCGTACCAGCCGATGTCCACCTCCCTCACCAGCCGCACTGCCGCGTCCCCGAGCCACTCCACCCTGTACACCTCCACCGCGCGCGCGACGTCCGTGCCTCCGCCGCTCTTGCTGGCCGACCTGTCGTCGTCCACGGCGGCGAGGGGCCCCACCACGTCGTCGTGCACCGAGACGAGGAGCAGCTCGCCGCCGCACTCCACGAGGTGCGCCTCGACGGTGTTAGCTCTCAAACTCACCAGAGATTGAACACACACACGTAGATTTTTTGTGCTGCAAAAGGCAGCTTTTCTATTGTATATTGCTCAACTTAAATAGAGTGCTTACAAAGTAAAGGACCCGGTCATTTCTCCCACGTCGCGTGGTTAGCGCATCCATCCCTACGCCCACGACGTTGTCCATGACAGAGTCCAAATACGTGGCGAGCTAATCTCGGCCACGACGCGCACGGCCGTCCACAGGTCGGAGCTCATGCGCGCATACAGAACAGAACATGCAAACAGATAACTAACCAACTAACAAGACACAGGATTTATTCCAACAATACTCCCCCTAATTCCTGTGTCCAGGGACTTGGACCATACCTATCCTTGCTCGCAGCTCCTGGAATTTCACCCTTCCGAGTGCCTTGGTGAATATATCTGCAAGCTGGTCCACAGTTGAAATGAATCTGGCGCTGATGGTTCCCTCAGACAGGCAGCTTTTGATAAAATGATACTTCACGTCGATATGCTTGCTGCGTTCATGAAACACTGGGTTCCTTGCCAATGCCAGGGCGGACTTACTGTCCACTCGCAGCTCGACCACCTCTGGTTCCCTTCCAAGAAGTTCCCCCAGTAGCCGAGCCATCCAAATAGCTTGAGTTGCGGCAGTAGTTTGAGCGACATATTCAGCTTCACAAGATGAAAGAGCCACCACACGCTGCTTGAGAGACTGCCAACTCACCAAGCAGTGACCAAAGAAGAACATTGTACCTGATGTGCTCTTCCTTGTATCAATGTCACCAGCAAGATCGGCATCACAGTAGCCCAGCAACCTCCCTGCTCTGGCTTGCCGTGCATAGCGCAATCCATAATCCATAGTGCCAGCAACATACCTCAACACCCGCTTCACTGCCTGAAGATGTTCCTTTGTGGGTCGCTCCATGAAACGGCTGACGAAGCCAACAGCAAATGACAAGTCTGGATGGGTGTGCACTAGGTAGCGCAGACTGCCAACGATGCGCCGATACTCAGTCGCGTTCACCTCTTCCGCCTTGCTGTCACGGCTCAGTCTGAGCCTTACCTCCATCGGTGTTGCTGCAGCTTTGCAATCAGCCATCCCTGCTACTTCCAGAATCTTCTTGGCATAGTGTGCTTGACGGAGAGAGATGCCGCCACTGTCCTGGCGCACCTCAATTCCCAAATAGAACGACAATAAGCCAAGGTCGCTCATCAGGAATGCAGATTTCATCTCCGCCTTGAAGTTCTCCACAGCTGCAGATGACAATCCGGTAATTACCAGATCATCCACGTACACACCTACGAGCAGCACTTTATTGCCACCACGTCTGTACATGGCGTGGTCATGCTCACTCTGGACGAAACCCATCTGCCTCAGTGTGGTGTCGAGCTTTGAATTCCAGGCCCGCGGCGCTTGCCGCAGACCGTACAACGCCTTCCTCAGCCGCAGTACCTTCCCTTCCTGGCCAGCAACAGTGAAACCTGCTGGCTGACGCACGTACACCTCCTCCTTCAAATCCCCGTTCAAGAACGCGGACTTGACATCCATGTGATGAACTTGCCACCCCTCCTGAGCAGCCAGAGCTAGAAGAAGACGTACTGACTCCATGCGGGCGACCGGAGCGAAGACCTCGTCGAAATCGATGCCTTCCTGCTGCACGAAACCATGTGCAACCAACCGGGCCTTGTGCTTAATCACCTCGCCGGCCTCGTTCCGCTTGAGCTTGTATACCCACTTGAGCGTGATAGCACGATGTCCGGCCGGCAGGTCGGAGAGCTCCCAAGTACTGTTCCGCTCGATGGAGTCGATCTCTTCCTGCATCGCCATGCGCCAAGCCGAGTCACCTTCAGCCTCTGCAAAAGAGGCTGGCTCCCCCGTGCTCACCAGGTGCAGCTCCCCGTCGAGGTTGCGCTCTGCCAGTCCAGGCACCGGCTCGTCCTCCCAAAGGAGGTTGTCGTAGGTGCGGTAGCGGATCGGCGGAGATTCCCCGTGATCAACATCAAGCCGTGCATCATCCTGGCTCAGCGGGGTCACGAACTCGGGCGGTGGAGCTGTCGGCACGGGCGGGACTGCCGGAGGTGTTGCCGGCGATGCTGCTGCAGCCGTTGGTGAGGCAGGGACTGCAGCGCTTGGAGATGTTGCCGGCGTCACCGCTGCTGCAGCCATTGGCATCTCGTAGTGGTACTCGATGATGAATTCAGCCGTTGGCTGCGTCTCGCCACCAGCACCCCAATCCCAGCCGCTGGCCTCATCAAACACGACATCTCGTGCCGTGTAGACTCGCCGCGTCACAGGATCAAGGACACGGTACGCCTTCGCACCTTCTGCGTAGCCGAGGAAGACACCGGCACGGCTCCGATCCGCCAACTTGTTGACGTGGCCCATCTCCTTCGCGTACGCCTGGCAGCCAAAGACCCGCAGGTGGCTGACAGCCGGCTTCCGCCCGTACCATGCCTCGTACGGTGTGAGTCCGGTGAGGCTCTTCGTCGGGAGTCTGTTCAGGATGTAGACTGCGGTGACCACGGCTTCACCCCAGAACTCCGCTGGAACTTGCCGCTGCCTGAGGAGTGCTCGGGCCATGGCGACGACGGTCTGATTCCGTCGCTCCACGACACCATTTTGCTGCGGGCTGTACGGGGCTGAGAAATGACGAGTGATACCTTCGTCGGCGCAGTAGGAGGCGAACTCCGCGGCAGTGAACTCTCCACCATTATCCGTGCGCAGCACCCGGAGTCGTCGTCCGCACTGGTTCTCAGCCTTGGCTTGGATGTGTTTGATGGCGTCACCAGCGTCCGACTTTGCCGCCAGAATCACCACCCACATGAAGCGCGTCGCGTCGTCGACGAGCAGCAAGAAGAAGCGACGGCCACCAGGTGTCGACGGCGTGACGGGGCCGCAGAGGTCACCATGTACCAGCTCCAGGGGCTTGTCTGCACGGTAGCGACTCTGCTTCGGGAACGCGCCGCGGCGATGCTTGGTGAGGATGCATGTGTCGCAGAACTGCTCGACGTGGTTGATCTGCGGCAGTCCACGCGCCATCTCCAGTCGGCTCATCTTCTCGATTGCCCCGAAGTTGACATGACCCAGCCTCTCATGCCAGAGCCAGGCACCGTCGTCGTGGTACGCAGCGAGGCAGAGTAGCCGCGCCTCCTGGAGGCGCAGGATGTACAGACGGTTCTGGCTTCTCTCGACCCGGGCGAGAATACGGCGCTCGCGATCCCTGACTCGCAGCACGCCATCCTCAATCACCACACGCGATCCTCCTTCATCCAGCTGCCCTACGCTGAGGATTGAGTTCCTCAGGCGCGGGATGTAGTAGACGCCCGTCAGCGCCTTGTGCTCACCGCTGCGCCCCGAGAAGACGACCGTGCCCTTGCCGCAGATGTCAACGAGGGAGCCGTCCCCGAACTTGACGGTGCCCTGCACCGCTCGGTCAAGCTCGGAGAAGATGTCGCCGAGGCCGGTCATATGGTTCGTCGCGCCGGTATCCAAGTACCAGCCCTCCAGGCGGTCGTCGTCGCCGTTTGCGCCGAGGAACGCCTGCGCCTTGGGCTCGTCGATGTGGATGCGCGAGTGTGTTGGCGGCGGAGGTGGACCGGCTCGGGGAAGACGTGGCGGCGGACATGGATCGGCTCGGGGAAGATGTGGCGGCGCTGGATCAGGTTGGGGAAAGTGCGGCGAAGCCTTGTTGACCTTCGCCAGGGCCATCAGGAGGGCTGGCTCGTCCTCCTCTTCGGTCTGGGCCAGATGGGCCTGGCCTTTCTTAGGGGCGCGGCACTCCTTGGCCCAGTGGCCCGTGTGGCCACAATTGCGACACGGCTCGTCGCGTGGAGGCGCTCCGTGCGCCTTCTCCTTCTTGCCGCCGCCGCCGTTGCCACGCTTGCGCGAGCGCCGGCGCTGCTCGCCGCCGCGGCCTCCCTTGGAGGAGCCTTGGCCAGCGTCACCTTGGCGCATCTTCTCCATCCACTGCTCCTTGGTGAGGAGCAGCTGGCCGTCCCCGCGAGGAGTCGGCGCCACATCATCCTCGGCGTCACGATCCTCGGCTGCACGCAGTCGGCCACCGACATCTTCCAGCGTCAACTTGGAGAGATCAGCCGTTACCTCAATGGCGACGGCCATGTGGGAGAGGCGCTTGGGGGCGACCCGCAGCAGCTTCTCGACCACCTTGGCTCCGGGATCGTCTCGCCGACGGTGCTGAGCGCGGCGACGAGGTTGCCGAGGCGGATGGTGAAGTCGTCAACGGATTCGCCGTTGTTGAAACGGATCGACTCGAATTCCCGCCGGAGTCGCTGCGCCTTGGTCTTCCGCACCGCCTCGCTGCCGACGCGCATCGACTTCACCGCCTCCCATGCTTCAGTGGCCGTGTCCTTCACGGCCAGAGACGCCACCATCTCCTGCGGCACGGCACTGGTGATGGCGTCCAGTGCCATGCGGTCCTCCTGCAGCGAGACACCTCCGGGCTCGATTGCGCCCCAGAGATTCCTCGCCTGCATCTTGATCTTCATTATCAACGCCCACTCAGTGTAGTTCTGCTTGGTGAGGAGCGGCCAATTCGCTGGCCCGACGCCGACCTCGCGGACGACTCGCTGGATGACGACCTCGCCATCCTTCCCACCGCTGCCACTGGAGCCATCTGTCTTCTTCCCCTTGGAAGCCGGAGAACCAGGAGGGGTGGGAGTGTCGTCGCCCGCCATGAATGCGAACTGGATGGCCGGATCACGATGCCAGCGGCGGTAGCGCGCAGCGATCGATTCCAGGCCCTCTCAACCGGCTCTGATCACCAATTGTTAGCTCTCAAACTCACCAGAGATTGAACACACACACGTAGATTTTTTGGTGCTGCAAAAGGCAGCTTTTCTGTTGTATATTGCTCAACTTAAATAGAGTGCTTACAAAGTAAAGGACCCAGTCATTTCTCCCACGTTGCATGGTTAGCGCATCCATCCCTACGCCCACGACGTTGTCCATGACAGAGTCCAAATACGTGGCGAGCTAATCTCGGCCACGACGCGCACGGCCGTCCACAAGTCGGAGCTCATGCGCGCATGCAGAACAGAACATGCAAATAGATAACTAACCAACTAACTAACAAGACACAGGATTTATTCCAACAGACGGCGCGCCTCCCGCAGCCCGGGGGCTTGTCGTCGTCTTCCGAGCCGTCGCCAGCGTCGTCGACGTGCTCGAGCGGGATGACCGCCGGCACGAGTCTGTTGGCCTCGACGACGCAGATCTGGGATCTGAAGGCCACGTAGAACCGCCCGTTGTAGTGCTCGACGCCGGTGTAGCCTGGCACGCTGTAGTCGATCTGCGCCCACGCCCCGGTTGCGGAGGTGTAGTGGGTGAGGCAGCTTGTCGGGAACCCGACCGCCACCGCCGCCCACTCGGCCGCGGTGTCCGGGTCGGCGGACAGCACGACGGTGGTGAGATAGACCCACCTCTTGAAGAATCCGACGGGCGGGAGGCGAAGGAGCCTGCTGGTGACGGGTGTGAATAATGGCGGAACGTGATACCTCTCGGCTATCACGGGTGCATGTTATATAGGTCAGGAACAGCCCCTGACGTGGCGTTTACAAAGATCAACATCACCTTGACTTGTGCATGAAGTTCTATTGATTACAACAGAATAACAACAACAGATTCTAACAAACCTATCTATCCAACTACATCCTATCTTCACGCACAAGTCAGGATAACATCGTGTACAACGCTGAACAAAGGTTGAGATTGTGCCGAAAGAACTCCAGCTGCCTTGCTGACAGGGCTTTGGTAAAGCCATCAGCTACTTGATCTGTAGTACTGATGAATCTGATATCCAAAAGCTTCTGTGCTATTCGTTCTCTGACGAAATGAAAATCCACCTCAATATGTTTAGTTCTAGCATGAAACACAGGATTTGTGGATAAATATTTTGCTCCCAAATTATCACACCATAGCCGAGCTGCTGAAGGATGAGAAATTCCTAACTCAGTAAGAATTTTCTGTACCCACATTACCTCTGTTGTTGCATTGGCTAGAGCTTTAAATTCAGCTTCTGTACTTGATCGTGAAACTGTAGGCTGTTTTCGAGCACACCAAGAGATGAGATTAGGACCAATAAACACAGCAAATCCCCCAGTAGACCGTCTGTCATCAGGACATCCTACCCAATCCGCATCAGCAAAAGCACTCACCATCATGGAAGTTGACCTACTAATTTTCAGACCAAGCCTCAAAGTACCTTGTACATATCGCAATATTCTTTTAACGGCTGCCCAGTGAACCGTAGTAGGAGAGTGCAGGAATTGACACACTTTATTTACAGAGAATGAGATGTCCGGTCTAGTTAATGTCAAGTATTGCAAAGCCCCCACTATGCTACGATACTTAGTGGATTCTTCTGGTCCTAACTTAACACCATCATAGACATAATTTTTCTGAAGTCGAAAGTGGTGTACTTACTGGCTTGCACTTCTGCATCCCAACACGACTAAGTAAATCAGTAGCATATCGCTCTTGACATAGAGTTAACTTGTCCTTGGTTCTTTTAACCTCAATGCCAAGGAAATAATGAAGATCTCCTAGATCTTTCAAAGCAAAGTCTTGCTCAAGATCCCTGAGTAGTGCTGCAGTAGCCTCCTATGAAGAGCTTGCAGCAATAATATCATCAATATATACCAAAACAAATATAGAGATATGACCTTTTCTATAAAAGAACAGAGACGTGTCTGCTTTAGATAGAACAAACCCAAGCTTCTGCAATCTGTAACTCGATCTTGAGTACCATGCACGTGGAGCTTGTTTGAGTCCATATAGGGCCTTGTCAAGTTTACAGATGTAATGAGGTTGACTTGGATCTTCATACCCTGGGGCTGTCGCATATAAACCTCTTCTTCAAGAAGACCATGAAGGAAGGCATTTTGTACATCTAGTTGCCTTAAACTCTAACCTTTTGACACAGCAACAGAAAGAACCAATCGAATAGTAGCAGCCTTGACTACTGGACTAAATGTTTCCTCGTAATCTATCCCATACTATTGTTTAAAACCTTTAGCAACCAAACAAGCTTTATACCTATCAATTGTACCATCAGCCCTTTTTTAATTTTGTAGACCCATTTACTATCTATAATGTTCTTGCCTTCATGTGGTGGAACTAGATGCCATGTTTTATTTTTTAAGAGAGCATCATACTCCTGATTCATAGCTCCTTTCCACTGAGGACTAGTAAGAGCAACTTGTAGATTAGCAGGTTCTACAGTAGCCAAATTACCAAAAGCAATTCGACCATCAGTAATAATCTTGGGCTTACGAATACCGTGCTGAAGTCTGGTTGCAGGACGGCGCACCGTAGGCTCCTCCACAGACGATCCACCGTCCTCGACAGCTGAGAGCACCGGTGGCGGCACAGCAGAATCATGGGCGCCATCATTACCCCCCCCCCCCCGTGGCCACAGCAGGGTGTGACACAACCAGTGGAAGAACACCAGGTGTCGGGGTGGAAGGCGATACGGGCGCAGGGGAGGCAGCCGGGCCCGGTGCAGGACCCGATGGTGAAGCAAGTGGCACGACCGGAGTGGACGAGGGTGCGCGAGGCGCACCAGCCGCGCCAGACACCGAGATCGAGGAGGATCCGTCCGACCGCCCAGAAGAATGTTCGCCGTCGGTCGCAGGCAATTCCACCTGGGAGTCCGTGCGTGCGGGAGAATGCAAGGGAGCGCTTTGCAGCATGAAATCACAGCCGATTTCTTCCAAATTTTTTTCTGTTGCACCTGGAGTTATACCTGCATCTGGATCATATGAGTTAGTAGGAGAATCAGCCCTAGAGTGATCACCTGCATGTTCATCCCCATCGGAATTACAGAGAGATGGTGGAAGGAGAAGGATTTCAGCTCGGAGTCTAGCGCCAGCATTGGGATGAAGGGAAGCAAAAGGATAGACGCTTTCATCAAACACCACATCACGTAAAATATACACACGACCAGAGGACACATCAAGGCACTTGAATCCCTTGTGTAAGTGACTATACCCAAGAAAAACACATTGCTTGGATCGGTATTCTAGCTTGCGTGTATTATAAGATCGCAAATGTGGCCAGCATGCGCAGCCAAAGGTGCGTAGGTTAGTGTAGTCAGGTGTTTGATGAAAAAGTTTTTCAAGAGGAGACATGCCATCATTCAAAGGTGTGGGTAAACGATTGATGAGATAGGTGGCAGTCAAAAAGGCTTCATCCCAAAATTTTAGAGGCATAGAGGCATGAGCTAAGAGAGTAAGCCCTACTTCAACAATGTGACGGTGTTTCCTTTCAGCAGACCCATTCTGCTGGTGCGCATGAGGACATGAGACATGATGTTCGATGCCAATGCGTTGAAAAAATGAGTTTAGCTTTTGGTATTCACCATCCCAATCGGTCTGCATAGTTTTGATCTTGCAATCAAAGTGTCATTCAACAAGATTTTTGAAATCATGAAAGCATTGAAACACTTCGGATCTACGTTTAAGAAGGTAAATCCAAGAGAACTTGCTGAAATCATCAATGAAACTCACGTAATAATCATGTTTTCCAACAGAGGTTGGAGCAGGACCCCATACATCAGAGAAAACAAGTTCTAGAGGAGCACTAGACCGACTGAACGACTTAGGGTATGGGAGCTGATGGCTCTTGCCCTTTTGACACGCATCACAAACCGTGTCTTTATTGGAATCATTGAAAAAGGAAACACAACTTTTACTAAGAACTTGATGAACTATTGTCTCGTATGGATGGCCGAGACGACTGTGCCACCTGGTCGATGAGATCTTGTCGACCCTAAAAGCACTTTTATTCGAAGATGCACGCAGCGGATATAGTCCCCTCTCACACCTGCCTTGCAGCAGGGTTCTCCTCATTGCCCGATCCTTGACAAAAAAAATGATTGGGGTGAAACTCAAGGAATACATTGTTATCAGATGTGAGTCGATGGACAGACACCAAACTTTTGCTAGCCTCAGGAACATAAAGGATATTATTGAGAAGGAGATTTTTATTTGGGGGAATGAACAACAGTATGACCAATCTGGCTGATTTCCATACCTGATCCGCTGGCAGTGTGCACCTGGTCGCCTCCAGTGTACCGATCCCGCACCGTCAGGTTCTCCAGATCAGTTGTGATCTGATCCGAAGCTCCAGAGTCTGCATACCAATTGGTGTTGATGCCGTATGATGTCGAGACGGCAGCAGCAGCACTCTTCTCCTTGATGTTGAGCGGGCCAGTGAAGGAGGTGTCGAAGCCCTTGTAGCACTTGAGCACCGTGTGGCCCATCCTGCCACACAGCTGGCACTCAACATTGGATCTCCCACTAGGAAATCCATTGTCATTCTGGCGACCATCGTCGCGGCCACGGCCGCCGCCACGACCACGGCCACGGCCTCGCTGGTTGCCACCACCTCGGCCCCTTGAGGCCGAATTGGCGGAGGACTGAGAAGGACCATGGAGCAGCTCCTGGCGCTGCTCAAAGCTGGCCATCTAGAAGATCAGCTTTCCTACGGTGATCGGCTCGACGCGCGCAGAGATCGCCGAGACCAGGGGGTTGAAGTCAGCATCCAACCCGGCCAGGATGTAGGAGACCAGATCTTCATCATCCAGTTTCTTGCCTGCCGACGCCATGTCGTCACCAAGACCACGCATCTTGGTGGTGTATTCGGCAACCGTCATGTTGCCCTTTTAGGTTGTCGCCAAGGCCATGCACGTGTTGATGACACGAGCACGAGATTGGGAGGCACAAATGCCTTGGATCGCCTTCCACACCCCATCAGCAGACGGGATGGAGACGACTTGAACCAGGATGTCCTTGGAGACCGACAGCAGCAGGTAGATGAGAACCTGCTGCTCCTGCGACGCCCACACAGCATGCTCAGGATTTGGGGCATCCTCTTCAGCCTGGCCTGTCTTGACCTTGATGGTGGCCGCCGGCTCCTTGATAGATTCATCAAGGTAGCCAGCCATCTATGCTCCTCTCAGGACCGCGAGCACTTGAGCCTTCCAAAGAGGATAGTTGGTGCGGGAGAGCTTCTCGGGAATGGCACTCAGGAGGGGGAGCCCGGATGTGGTCGAGGAGGTGGAAGAAGCCATGGCTAATGACTCGTAGGAGATGGGCTCTGATTACCATGTGAATAATGGCGAAACGTGATACCTCTCGGCTATCACGGGTGCGTGTTATATAGGTCAGGAACAGCCCCTGACGTGGCGTTTACAAAGATCAACATCACCTTGACTTGTGCATGAAGTTCTATTGATTACAGATCTAAGGGGAATGCGTAGGGAGAGGTGGGAGGGGGGGTTTATAAAAATATGATTAACTTTTGCAAATTCCCCCTTCCACCTTCCCCTTGGATCACTATTGGATCAAAATCATGTGGCCTAGATCTGAGTTCTAATAGTTTTCATAGCAATTGAGTTCTTATAGGATACGTTGTCAACTAACAAACCTATCTATCCAATTACATCCTATCTTCACGCACAAGTCTCACGCACAAGTCAGGGTAACCTCATGTACAACAAGATACTTTAAAAACGGGGTTGGGGAGGACGATGGCCTTGGGATTAATACTCGGGTCGGTGAGCGCGAGGTACCCGTGGGACGAGGAGAGGTACTCGAGCCCCACGGGCACGTTGACGGCGAAGGGCAGGAGATCGCCGCCGCCGCCGGGGGAGAGCCAGAAGGACGAGATCGCGGTGCCGCCACGGCCGGAGCGGTCGGTGCGCGAGCCGACAAGCCAGGGGCGCGGGCGCCAGGCGGACGCGGCGGCGGCCCAGGGCGCGCAGACGGCGCGGATCTGACGCGGTCGGTGTCGGAGGGGAGGAACGAGAAGACTGCGAGCAGCAGGTCGGCCGGCAGCGAGGCCCACCCCGTGCTTCCCCACGCCATGGCCGGCCGGCTGAGGCGCCGAGGAGAAGCGGGCTCGGTGGTTATCGCACTCGCACGAACGGATAGTCTCCACGCCGTCGACGCTTGGGGCGCCTTGTTTTCTTTCACGGGGTTGCGCCTCTGCTTCTTGCCTTGCCTGCCCCCGAAGCAAACGACGGGAGGAAAGGCGCGTGCGCGGCGGTCAACATGCGCGGCGCGGGTGATGCGTGTCCAGGGTTCACGGAACCGTTGGGAACCGGTCCGGTTTGACCGGTTCCCGACCAAACCGCCCAGGTCCGGTTGCAAAACCGCTCGGTACCGTCCCCGAACCGACACTATAAAACCGCTTCTACCGGTTAGCCGGCCGGTTTTACCGGTTAGCTCGGACCGGTTTTTTTGGTTCGGGAACTGGTCTTACCGCGGTAAAAAAAACATTGTGCGTGTCCCCACCTCGGAACATGCGCACCAGAGGGTGTGACGTTTTTTTTACCTGGACGTCCATGTCATGCTGACGTGTTTCTGCGACGCGGTGGTTTTCGGAGCCCACATGTACGGGCCGAATTTCACTTGGCAGGCTCCACCAGGAAATTGCATCCCAATCCGGCCTGCCAGCAGAGCTCGCTTTTACGCGCCATGTGAGCAAGCCCTGCC
This sequence comes from Digitaria exilis, assembly GCA_015342445.1. NCBI lineage: Eukaryota > Viridiplantae > Streptophyta > Magnoliopsida > Poales > Poaceae > Digitaria > Digitaria exilis. The sequence continues at coordinate 57,887 of JACEFO010001675.1, read as the reverse complement.
AAATTCTAGTGTTATGTTATGGACAAAAAGGTTGGATGGAGAGCGTGGTATGAGTTTAAACGCAGGATTCAAAAGGATGTTGGAGTACATATTCCTTCAGTCCTAAAAATATTGCAATTCTTACGTTTTAAGATGCTAATCTAGTTTACGCGTAGTTGAAGTTAAGAATCTTAAGTATAGAATTGTATTACGCTAAAAATAGAATTGCACATTTTTTTTCTATGATGGAAGTAGATTGCCTGTTGCAAGCAACATGCAGGGAAGATTTTTGTGAAGGCTGTCATAAAAACATTTCAACATCTATCCTCGATGTTCACACTGCAGCTGCCTAAACCTTACCAAATACTCACCATTATCTCCTGCACAAACAAACAAAGCCACTTCCTAGAAATTTCAAGACTAGATAGCCTCAGAGCACACGTGTGATACTAGGGACGAAGCTAGAGCCGAAACGAGGGTGCACCACACACAACTTTCATCACCGCTATATATCCCTCATATGTTGCATATGAATGTAAACACGTAAACGGTAAAACAGTTATATGAATTTTGCATAAAGCAAGGATATGACCTAAGACGGTTTGAATCCTTAAAACTGACTAGCAGAACGCACGTGTTTAAAAACAAATATTGTAAAAAAATTAGGTCGAAGATTTTGACTTAAACACGTATCACCTGTTCGGTTGACATAAAACCTAACTATATGTGAAAGTTGCTTGACGTCACACGAAGTCAAACTCTCTCGATTATTAGATTATAGAATATATAACATTAGCAAATTAGACATATTAATCGTGCATGACACATATAAGAGGCTTGATAGGTTCAATTATGGTGATTTACTTGGCCAACGGTTCCTCTTATATTTAAAGGGCCGGCATATATTCTTATAAGATCAGTCACACACACAAAATGTTTCAACATCCATAAACAAGTCCACGATCCTAATCGTCACGTAATTGGCCTTTCATAAACTACATGCCCATGGCCTTTCATAAACTACATGCCCATCCTATACGGTTTAGCATAGATTAAGGAATATTACATTATTCTATCTATAAATTTTTGGGCTAGTACTTGCATATCATTGGCTTGCATATAATTAAATAGTATTTTGGCACTGTCTATGCTATTAAAAGGTAACAAAATAAAAAATAAATAATTTAGAACAATTACATTCAATTTAATAATGTAGAGCTAGAATTTTATATTTCTATTTTAAAAAAACCATATAAAGTCCTTAGATTATAATTTTTTGGGAACAGTCCTCATATTATAATAAAAAAGTCATGACGATTACAGGAAGAAGAGTACTCACATATATTTTTTCCACTTTAACATTTTGTATCGTGACCATTTGGCCATGGACATTGGCTCGATAAGTTGTTGTGTAAAGAATCTGCTGTCTTGGAGTGTTTGGCAATCCTGATTATTTTTTCTCAATTGTTTTTTATGAGTTTTAAAACAACCTAAATGCCCCTGAGCTAATGATACCTTACTTTTTTCTGAAAACAAGACGAAGCCAATATTCTAATATCTTTTGAGTACACTAAATAGAAATTATTTATTACAATAATGGCTTGCATATATAGAGGTAATAAATTTACCAAATTATAGAACGGTCAAATGTCTGAAATCATAGCCACAACGTTGAGCATCATCTTCTCGATATCTAAATCAAAGACGATGGAGGATCTTGGCCGGGAGGACGAAGTGAAGCGCCAATTTGCCGGGCTTCTCACTGGGTAGGATGGCCTGAACACAGTAAAACCATGTATATGAGTGTAACAAAATATATACGAGTAGGTGGACTACCAGAAAGAATATGTATACATGTTTTTACCTGATTGCTTGCAAGACTTCTTGCGGGTTGTGAGTAAATTCATCCTTACCCTAATGCCAGATAGCCTAGCTGGTTTCTGCAAGCAAGTTTCGGCCGATCGGTGTTCAGTTTATGTATACTATTTTTCATTCTCAAATTTAAAACCTGGTCCGCGTGATGAAGCTGCTGATTGGTTGCATAGATGAACTCTAGCCTCTAGGGAACCTCAACCTGCAAGGCGTGGATGGCGGCAGGAGATGACCGTGGATGGTGGCCAAGTAGGCGATGCGGTCGACGCCGGGAATCCGATCATGCAGACGCCAACGTTGGAGATGTGGACGAGCGCACACGACAGGCGTGATCCTCGTAGCGCCGCGATGGAGGCATGGTGATAGTGGGGCAGGGAGGAGAGTGATGGTCCTGGCGCTTGACAACGGGAGGCCTCCTGCTTGGCCACCGCCTCCTTGTTAACGACGTGTAGTCCTGAAAGGCATGGAATGATGCAAAAATAAGTGCCCTATGTTAACCAAAGGAATGACCATGACTGCCATAAAAAACACCCGCATCATCTCCTCTTTCGTCGACCGCGGTGGGGAACCAGCCCCCGGCACTGCCGCCTGGGCCTGGGCCTGCTATGAATGCGACTGCGGTGACTCCTTGGAGCAACGGCCGAGGCAAAATATGGAAGGCACGACCATCCTCATCCATGTCGTCCGTCCACAAATAGCGTCATAGAGAGTTTTCTTTTAGTTTGGCCATGGAGAGATTTATTTCTTGCGTTAGAGAGAAGATCAGGGGGCTTTCCATTTTTCTTGTCGTTGGAATGCATGGAGTGGTGCATTTCTTTTTAGTAGCACATATTTTATTTCATTTTAAGACCACACCTTTTATTTCCTTTTAACACCACACCTTTTATTTTCTTTTAACAGCACCTCCATTTATTTTCTTTATTTCTTGCCTTGATATAAGGGGCTTTCTATTTTTCTTGCCATTGGAATGGGATGTAGTGAGAGCAGGGGGATGTTTCCTATTTTACTTCTGCTATTGGGTTTATTTTTTGGTGGAAAAAAATTTATGGATGAGGAGGTGGGAGGAGAGTTTTTTTAACTAGGTGAGGACGACCAAATCAATCTCCCCCTTCTTTGGTTGTCTTAGGCCCACCGTTCAGCTCTGGTAGGTGGGTCCATTGTGAGGGGTAAAGGGGTGTGTTTGTGGGTGAGAAGTGTCCTCAATTTGTTCAATCCTTTATAGTATAGATGTGGTCCAGTCATAAGCTCACCACTCATTTTGCGGAGGAGGGGAGGGCTCGAAAAGAAAGCGGTCAAAGTCGAAAGTGCTCTGACATTAACTCTAACCCTGGCACATGTGGGGTTAGCTCAGAGAAATCTTAAGGCCTTGTTTAGTTCGTCAACTTTCACCAACTTTTCAGTCACATCGAGTCATATCTTCTCTCACAGACACGTTTACCAATGCACTATTTACACCTCCAACTTTCCACCAACTTCCTCATCTTAACAAGGCCTACCGTGCATGGTCATCTAGAAGAGTTTAGCGAGAGAATCCAAATTTGCCTAATAAATTGTGGCCTCATATTGAATCCTTGAGAGGGTACAGCTATCCTCATGTCAGTTGAAGCATTGACACTAGCAGTTCGAAAGGTTGTTGAAACTAACTTCTCAAATTCATATGTATAAGTGACATGAGGCTAGGATAAACAGAACAACAAGCTATGCTGCAAACGAGATGGATAGAGAGAGATCGGCAGGATGGATGCATCGGTAAGTTCGAACCTCACAGGTCATGGGGGTCTTGGGTTGGGAAATTATCACACACGCTGCGTATATTGTCAATTTGGCTATGGCTGTGAGGCCTCGTGGGTGCACAGCTATCGTCGGACGGGGTGCACAAAGGGTCGATTTTTTAGCACTAGCACTAAAAATGATTTTGGTCTGGGAGCATCTGCACCCACACTTGTCAATGTGAGCTTCACCCCCTGTGTGATACAGTACTCATTCAATATAAACTTATTAGTAATTGTGACGTAGCAATGTATTAAATTAAGTTGTTTGTAGTTAGTATGCTGCAGTTTAGATGTGCTGGTCCAATTGTGAATGTTTTCTAAAAGTAAGAAAGTTGCGAACAAAACTAAGGAAGTATAAGTTTATATGAGAAAGGAAGAAGTCCATTTTTTACCATCCAATTATTACCCGAGTTTGATTTTGGTCATGGAACTCCAAAACCGGGTATTATTGACAATCGAACTATATAAAATGTTCAAATTTGGCCATCCAGTGGTTTTGAAGGGTGGTTTCGCTAGCATGGATGACACGTGTCAGCGGGGCCACATGTCAGCCTATTCGCCTTAATTTTCTGTCTCCTCTCTCTCTTCTATCTCCCTCAACCGCCTCCCAATTCCCACCTCCCACCACCGCATTTGTGCAAAGTAAAAGTTGGAAATCAATCCTCAACAAAACATTGTGATTACAAAGTGTAATCGTCCAACAAAAATAAAATGACCACAATCTCTAAGCTTGGATGCCCTGCCCAAAACAGTAGACCACCAGCCACAAAAGTTATCACAATCCTAATAAATGGCAAGTTTTTTATATATGATCCAACATGTGAACTTGCACAAATTTTTCTCAGGAATCATTCGAATATATAAATGGCAAATTTCCTAAGAAATAAGCATGGCATCAAGTTGATGTTTTTTTTAGGAACAGTATCAAGCAGATGCTAGGACTGTATATATTAAAAGCCGCACTTGTGCAGAAGAGAAGTTGGAAAGGAATCCTCAACAAATTACTAAAACATTGTGATTAGAAAATGTAATCGTCGACGAAAACAAAATGACCACGGCCTAATAATGACATTGATGACATTGACTAGCTAGTAGCTGGGGAAGAACCAGCCACGACGCGCCCACCCGGCCGAGGAGGATGGTCCCCGGCGGCCGTCGTCGGGGCAGACGATGGTCTCCTCACGGCTCGCCCACTGGCTCTCCCTTACGTCCAGCACCCTGAGTCCTGACGACCCCGTCCGGGTGGCCCTGCCGATCGACGAGGTAGACGCAGTTGACACGTCACGCCGGGAACTTCGCCGCCGAGAGCGCGAACGCGCGGTTCCGTCCCAGGAACAGCGCGTGACAGCCGATGTCCACTCCCTCACCAGCCGCACCGCCGCGTGGTCGTCCACGGCGAGGCTCGGGTCGTAGACCGCGCCGTCGTTGCGCACCGAGACGAGGAGCAGCTCGCGGTGCGCCTCCACGACGCCGCGCCTCCTCCCGCTGACGAGGAGCTTCGCCTCCTCGTCGTCGTCGACGAAGAGCTCGAGCGGGATGACAGCGGGCGGCGGGTCGACGTCGCCGAACTCGACGACGACGCATCTGGCACCCGAAGGCCACGTAGAACCTCCCGTCATAGTGCTTGACGCCGGCGTAGCCTGGCACACTGTAGTCGATCTGGGCCCACGCCCCGGTGGCGGAGCCGAAGTACGCGAGGCAGGTGGTTGGGAACCCAACCGCCACCGCCGTCCACTCGTCAACGGTGTCCGGCCGGGTCGGCGGAGAGCACTAAGGTGGTGAGATCGAGCCACCTCTTGAAGAACCTGATGTGCGGGAGATGGATGCGCCTGCCGGTGACGGGGTTGATGAGGACGATGGCCTTGGGGATGGCAGTGGGGTCGGTGAGCGCGAGGTAGCCGTGGGAGGAGGAGAGGTACTCGAGCCCGGCGGGCACGTTGGCGTCGAAGGGCAGGAGGCGGAGGCCGCCGGGGGAGAGGGAGAAGGACGAGACGGCGCCGCCGCCACGGCCGGAGCGGTCGGTGCGCGAGCCGACGAGGAGAGAGTGGGCTCAGTGAACTATTGGAGTGGTTTAGGCTATCGCACTCGAGCGAACTGAGCTTTCAGTTCTTGACGCGTCCGCCGCGTTTGGGGCGTTCTTGCATTGCCTACCCGGCTGCCACCGAAGCAAATGACAGGAGGAAAGGCGCGCAGGCGCCGGTCAACATGCGCGGCGCGGGTGATGCGCGTGCGCGCGCGGCCGTTGGTGCGATGCGAATGGGCAGGAAGGAGGATGGCGGGGGAGAGTAGGAGGCCTCCTGCCATGGCGGAGCGTCGTCCTAGGCCAACGGGAGCCGCGCCGCCGAGTTCGCGAGGCGAAGATGCGGGTTAAATGCGCAACCCACTTTCTCCACAACGGTGTGTTGCCACACACCTTATCCTACGGTATTCAACACTTTAAAATTTGTGCTGGCTTCTTCAACCTCTCTCAACCTCCTGTTCTTCTTCAACGTTGCGCCGTCATTCTTCTTCCTCACGCCACTGCCCCCGCCACCGCCCTGCCACCCCAGCCGCGGCGCGGGAGGGTCTCGCCGGAGGCCCGCGCTGGCGCTCCCGTGCCCGCGGCTCCTTCCATGGCCCCTACCCCGCCATGGCCGCCGTCGCCCCCGGCCCAACCGCCCTCCACCACCGCCTGGCGTCGCCGGCCTCACCGCCCCCGCGCCCACCACCTCCACCGGGCCGGCCTACTGCCCCGAAACTTCCCTCTAGGTCCGGCAATGGAGGATCTCGCCGGAGCCCCAACCCCCAACACGAACCCCCGAACCCGAAGCCCCCACCGGATCTCGCTGGCAGCCGCAGCAGCAAGACAAAGGAAGAAGAAGAGCGCCGAGGGATATCGTGTGTTGCCACACCCGGTTGTGGTGTTGATTTTCGGTTAAACGCGGGGGGGGGGGGGGGCACGGGGTGAAGAGGATATGCGGGTCAGCTCAGAAGAGCCGCCTGTGCGGCAAGCCGAGGTGCTGACTCGTCCGTGGCCCTTCTCACGGCAGCAGCCAGCGGGCGTCGGATGCTGCGGACAGACACGTGTCGTGCATCTACGACAGTGCGCTAGACTAGCTGTAGAGCGTGTGACATTTTTGTGACCACCATCCTGATGTGTTTCTGTTGTTGTTTTTGAAGCCCACCTGTATGGAATTTTTCTCCAGTGGACACAGTGGTATTGTGCGTTTTTGGAGATACCGGACTATCAAAGGCTGTTTAGATTGGGCCTGGGCAGAGCTGCCTGGCACAGGCAGCAATCCCAGGCGTCCGATTTTGGGCGCCTGGGGCTGAGATGGCTGCCTGGCCGGCAAGCTGCCTGCCAGGTCTCCATCCAAACAAGCCCTGCACGAGCAGGCCATGTTTCTCGTTGGTGTTGACCGGCGAAGCAACTGACCTTGGCAGCCACGAGTGAGTAAGCAATGAAACCCGTTACAAACGACTGATTTGTCGCCGAGAATCAGAGATCTGTCGTATCTTCACACGAATTGCTTCAGTAGAGCTCGCTTTACGCGCCATGCAAACACTAAACAGGGTAACAGGCCGTGGCAAATTTATGTTTCTCAATCCAACCGGCATAGGATCACGATCAACGGCCATTTCTTTGCATACAAGTTGAAGAGCTTTGACGTGGACTTGATAGGTGTTCCGACTTCACTTACCCTAACTTGGCAAATTTACCCGATGTTGATAGACTATGCAATTCCATAGATAAAAACTAATTGTTGGTTAAAGATATAAGAGCAAAGTACGTCAACGGTTCCTAAACTTGTACCGTTGTGTCGTCGCGGTCCCTAAACTCACAAATCGATCGCTTAGGTCCTCAAACTTATTCGCTTGTGTCATCCCAGTTCCTAAACTTTAGCCCGGAATTATCCCATGTTTATCTTAATATCACACGTACAGCTAAACTTTAGCCTTTGACTCATCCTAACAGGACCTAGCTCTACAGTTTACACTTGTCCTGGTGATATCAAGTAAATGATATGATCAAGATCAAGGGACCTAAACCTAGATGGATAGGCTCTATTACATTGAAAATATAACCAATTATGCACTGAGTTGTGGTTTTGAACAAACTTGGATGAAAACAATATATTATGCATTTAAAAGGTTTTTAAATGTGTCTATGTGTCCTCTCTATGCTTACTACATATAAGATAAATTGTTATTAGGACAGCCTTAATGGGTTTCATAAAAAAAAGTTATAATGAGCATTAAGTCCTATAGTAAATGCCACATAGCAATTTCAATGTCATTATGAGAACAGATAAGTGAGTTTCATCATAAGATTTCGTCCCCATGAAACACAACAGGGTTACCTAGTTTTCCTTACTATACAATGAAACTATACTCTAAGATTAGCCTTGCTACACAAGAAAAATATTAACAGCTTATGTTTTTCTATGTCAAGGATCTTTTTTTATTAAATAAAAAACTGACAATGAAGTACACACTAAGATTAGCCTTGCTACACAAGAAAAAATAATAACAGCTTATGTTTTTCTACGTCAAGGATCAGCGGTAATTTGGTTTTTTTTTTTTTAAGAAAAAACTGACCGGAGCGCTCCAGATGCTGCCAAATATCGCTCCTAGAGGGACCTCTCCGCAAAAGCGAGCTCCTTTGCCTTCCCTTCCCTTCCCTTCCCTTCCCCAGTTCCCCGGCCCCAACCCCAATCGTCCCGCCGCCGACCATTCCTCAAACCCTAGCCGCCGCCATGGCCGACCCGCGGATGTTTCCATCAGGATCCGAAGACCGCGCCGAAGCATCCGACGCCGGCCGCCGGATGTACAACCCGTACCAAGACCTCAATATGCAGGTGCCCTACAACTACCGGACCCTCTATGACCTCCCCACCTCGCCGGAATTCCTCTTCGCGGAGGAGGCCCTGGCACAGCGCCGCTCATGGGGCGAGAACCTCACCTTCTACACGGGCGTTGGATACCTCTCGGGCGCCGTGGGCGGCGCCGTCCTGGGCCTCCGTGACGCCGCCAGGGGCGCCGAGCCTGGGGAGACCGCCAAGATTCGCGCCAACCGCGTGCTCAACGCCTGCGGCAGCTCCGGTCGCCGCGTCGGGAACACGCTGGGCGTCAACGGCCTCATGTACGCCGGGATTGAGAGAGCCATGGTTGCCGCTCGCGACCGTGACGATTGGATCAACAGCGTCGGTGCCGGGCTCGGCACCGGGGCGCTCTTCCGCGCCGCCAACGGGCCGCGGTCCGCCGTCGTCGCGGGCGCCCTCGGTGGTGTCCTCGCCGCGGCCGCCATGGGTGGAAAGCAGCTTGCCAAGCGATATGTGCCTGTCATATGATCGTGTCTGTGCTGTGTGCTAGGAGCCTAGGACTAGGAATGAAACAATCTGTCGCAAAAAACAAAAAGATAGTCGTTTTTCGTTAGTATTATGTTCTTCAGACTAGTTATTACTCTGGGAAGGGGTTTACCTTCTCTGAATGATAAATCTATTGTGTGCTAGTGACTGAAATTTTGAGCCTGGATGGAAAATTTTGAGCTGCATTGCAGTTCAACGTCATGCCCAATGAGAGGACATGCATTGTACTGGTGTTGCTTGGCAATGAGAGCTGATCCTTAAGAGTCTCTGTGGTAGTGTTTGCCTGTGAAATGTTGCCATTGTGCTTTTTGAGAAAGCGGTTTGATCTTCTTTCTTTTTTTTTTTTTGGAATGAAGAGGTTTGATCTTTGGTAGTGTGCAAACATATGAATTGCTAGGTCCTTGATGTGTTCTTTTGGCATAGCATCTGCATTCTGATCTTTGCAATTAGTGTCATCTATCTTTGAAAGTTATCAAAGCATCTTGAGTTTGCAATTAGTTCCATCGATCTTTGAAAGTTGACAAAGCATCCTACCTCGACAACAGTACACGCATGCATTGTTTTGTAAAAACAGATTGCTTGATCTTATGAATGGTTTGCGAGCTGAACCTCCCAGGTTGAGTGGTCTCAGATCTGAAGTTGTGATATCTCCAAATTACTCCCCTAAAGTGTAACATGGAACCAATTCCAAATTACTCCCAGGTTGAATGGTCCCAGATCATCAAACGGAAGAGGGAGTCAAACGCCTATGACTCAACATTTTTACATTACTCGGCATTTGCATCAAAATGGAGGATACGGGCCTCCATCATACGTTGGCATTTTTTTAACACAAATGTCAATCCTATCAGCAAACAAAGAGGCAAAAAAAAAAAGAACAAAAAATGGGTTGTCTATGCCACGTTCTACTTTGCCGTGTGTAGCTCAATAGTCAAGACTCAGCTACATCATGTTCTCTGTCCTGACAAAACTGGAAATTGCACGAGCCACCAATCCTAAGAGGCACATTAAACCAAGATCCATTACAGCCTACTGATGTTGATCTTATTCAACATCCTAGCAGGAAGAAGTCCAGGATTGGAGCCATTTTGATCTCCGATTCAAGTCCATGGTTTTGTTGTTTTCTAAGGGTTCAGAGGCTCGTCTTCTGTGGTCATCTCTACAGCTTCTGCAAGAAATTGCATCCAACAGTTAGAAATCAATAAGATCTGAAACTGATTCAGAGTTGGAAAACATGGTCATTATTGAAGTAAACATGGAACGAGGTGGACACAACATACTTGTTGACTTGTGAAGATCAGAGACAACCATTAGCCGCCTCTGCAAGATTGCTGCCATGAAAAGGAAAATGGAGCACATGCCAAACATAACAGTGATTGGAAATGCATTCACCTGCAGAACAAACATTTGTAACAAAAAATATTATTGAGACGAGACCTCGAGTATATCAAACTTTACTGCAACATCTATTTATCCATGTGTTCTGTGTGAGCAAGTTTATGGCTTCCTAGAGTTCAAGTTTAGTAAATAAAACACACGAATCTGGAAATGAAGGAGGTTTCATCAGTATATTTGTTGCTTACATTGTACAGTACCACACAAACAAACAGGTTGAGTGGTATGCGGAAGAAATTCATGATTGTGCTTCTTGCCTCCTCAGGAATATATTGAGATCTCATCTTCATGATTGATGGCCAGAATATGCCAACACATGACTCAAATGTACAAAAACCAAGAAGCTGTAGACAGCCTCCTAATGAAATGTTACCACCTTTTTCCGAGGAGGGAGGTACTAGGAACTGTGGAACATAAACATGCAATATTCACATACAAGTTCTTAAGGGTGAAAAAGAGAGAAAATGAACACTGTGATCAGTAGACACTTACATTGGTGACAACAGGGAGGAAAAGAGTAAAGGCTGATACAGAAAACACAATTTGCATATAACCTTCGACCTTCAGTTTCCGAGCTAATAGACGAGAAGCAATTGAGCTACCCAGCATCGACGCAAGCATGAATGTAGCGAATATGAAACCATGAGGAATTTCTTCATCATTTGGACTCAGGGCAGGAGTCCAGAGGAAAACAAAAGTGTACATTGAACCCTCAAACAATGATTGTATCGCTCCAAGTAATGCAATCTTTTCATCTGAAATTTCATGAGAGTTCCTTCCATTGTCAATCTTAAGTTCACTAATTTATTAAGCCACTTTCTATGATAGGAAAGGTTAAAAAAACTACCTGAAGCAATGGCTTTAGCTGCAACCTTGAACTGAGTCATCAAGTCCTTGCTATCAGATGAATCTCCATAATTCTCACCCCATGATGATAAGATAATTGCCATTCCTATTGCTAGGAAGCAAGCAGCGGCATCAAATGGAGCCACAGGACCAAAACCCATGTTATCAGCAAGAAAATTTGCAAATAGCCCAGCGATAATAGCAACTAGACCATTGCCAAGAAATATAGCCTTGGAGAACGTTATGGACAACCATTGTGGATCAAATCCTTTCTGTACAATAACAGCATAAATTTGCCCATTATCAGCACAAATAAAAGGTAAAGGGATAGGTACTGATAAAATAATGTTATCATTCACTCATCATTAAGAAAAATGCTATGTTGCTATGAGCAGGGCTTCTCATGATACTTGTAAGTATTCCTAAAGAAATGGCCTAGTTATCAGCAGGGACGACCATTATCAACAAAGTGTTAATTGAACTGGGCCACAGTTTTAACTACTGGCCTCTGCTGGTCAAGCCAATAAGGGCTTCAAATCAAACAAGAAAATGACAGAGCGCTGACAGGAACACAGCAATATAGTGAATCACTAATGAGCCAGCAAGCCTAAGATCCTGATGCAATGTCATTTGTTATGCACTTAACTAAATCTTAGTTGCAATTTAATCCAAGTATCTTCAATTTTCTATTCCACAAAAGTCATTTTATAAGAAGCAATCATGTACCAGGAGTCAACTTCCTCACCATTAGGCTAATAATACCATGTATTTTCTCAGCTTTAGTCAACCTACATACCAACTAGTGGTGACAGATACACACAGAACCAAAACAGGAAATGACGAATTCGTTGGGATTGGAGCTAATAGAGCTCGGGCAATATTCAAGGCATCGGTGTCACTGTGGACCGTGGAGAGATCTGCACAGGTACCTTGTTGTGTTCTGCGACGAGCCACGACTCGAACGCCGAGAAGAGCAGCGACGTGGCAATGCCTCCGAGCACACGCCCAATCATCAGAATCCTGTACTGGGGGGAATGCTTGGTGAAGCAGCTCAGGATGTAGCAGATGCAGTAGGTGATGCACGCCCTCTTCCGCCCCCTGGACACACAAAACCCATCAGCCTCAGCACCGTACCCACCAAACCGCAGCAAAATCAATGCGAATCGTCCATCGTGGAGGAGGGCACGCACTGCTTATCTGCGAGGGATCCGACGATGGTGCCGAAGAGCATGGAGGAGCCGAAGCCGGCGATGAAGAGGCGGCCGATGTCGCCCTTGTCGAAGCCGTACTGCCTGTAGAGGAAGTACACGTAGGGCCCCTGCAGCCAGTCCCCAGCTGCGCCATCCGCCGCAGCGCAACAAGGTCAGAAACCAAGCAAAACCGACCGGCATTGCGTCCCCCAGTCCGGATCTGGAGGAGGCCGCGCCGCAAAGCAAAAGGGGATTCGACTATTCGAGGTGAGGGAATGGGGAAGCGGGGCAGGGGGCGTACACATCATGAGGGAGTAGACGAGGATGTAGTTGTTCTTGAAGGAGTTGAAGGCCGGGGAGGTGGAGACACGGTCCTTGCCGGACTTGCCGAGCTCCAGCGCCGCCACGACGGCGGCGAGCGCGCCGAACACGAGGTAGTAGAACATCTCCATGGCGGGGCGGGGAGATCGCGGCGCGGCGGAAGGGGGAAAGGGTGGTGGGATTTTGGGGGGTGGCGATTGGTTGGGATTTATACGGCGCACCGACCGGCCTCTCCGACGTCGCCTCGACGAGGTGTGCGCGTGCCAAACGGTTGGCTGGCCCGCACCAAAGCTTGCTCGTCGTGCCTGCTGCCATGATTTGGAATTTTCTTAAAAGCCACGTAAATCTGCGGCGGCTGATTACCAAATGCTACTATCCATTCAAAGTTAGGCCCTGTTTAGATGAGTTGGTGAAAGTTGGCGAAATCTCACATCCATCCTTTTGACACTAATTAGGAGTACTAAATATAGACTAATTATAAAACTAATTACACAGATGGACTCTACATCGCTAGACGAATCTATTAAGCCTAATATGTGCCGTCATTAGTGCATTTTTAATGACGGGTTACTGTAGCACGACAGTGTCTAATGACGAATTAATTAGGCTTAATAGATTTGTCTCACGATGTGGAGTCCATCTATGTAATTAGTTTATTTTTATACCTATGTTTAATACTCCTAATTAGTGTCCAAACATTCGATGTGACAAGTTGGCAAAATAAGTTGGCGAAAGTTGGCGATCTAAACAAGGCCTTAGAGTGTCTTTAGGCCCGTTTAGTTTACCAAAGATTTAAAAAAACACTATTCATCTAATTTTTTTCTATTCATCTCATCCCTCTCACTCGCATAATACTATTCACCTACAGTGTATTTTCGAGGAATCTTTCCCCAATCTAAACACACCCTAAATTACACTATTCATCTAACTTCATCTCATCCCTCCCGCTCACAGAACATTATTCATCTACAATATTTTTTTTTTGTCTACGGTGTTTTTCTGGAGAATCTTTCCCAATATAAACACCCCCTAAAGCCTAGCGTTTCAAAAAGTATTGCCCTTTGCCATGTTGGGTAGTTCCAAAATCTAGATGATTGGAGAGAAATAAGATATATTTAGAAATTATTTCTAAACAAGTCACCGCGGGAATAAATTCGACCTAATCCCCCTCAATTCAGCTGCACTGAGTTGCAACCAAATGGACTTTTCGTGTATCATGAGTTTATGACATGGATAAAAACTATAAGGCTATGTTCGGATATTTCAAAACCAAGTGAAATGAGATGGAATGGAGGTGATTGATTCCTAAAGTGGCTTGTTTAGGAATGAATCTCCCTCATTCCATCTCTATTTAAAAAGGCCGAACTGATTCCATCTGGATTTTTTTAAAAAAAAACGACTCGACCCTAATTTGGCTATGAATTGTGAAATCTCTATGGCTTCTAAACCATTTCGCTGGAGTCTGCAGGGCAAGGGTGTTTTCCTACCTTGCGTTTCATTTTCTTTGCCGACATGGTCAAAGTTCATATTTTATCTCGTGACCTCATCACAGTACCATTAATAATTCTACGCGTGCTCATTAATAATTGTGAGCTCTCTAGTCTCTACTATTCCTCCTCTCTCTTTTTTTGCGAGGAATACTATTCCTCCTCTTATCTATAGACTATAGCAGCACATTTTTTCTGGTCATGTGGGTGTGTCATCTACTACGGAGTACCAACCAATCTATCATGCTCAATAAAGCAACCCTCTTCTAGCATAGTTTCGTCATACCGCGCTTCCTTCCTCAACCCTTTTACTTTTAGGGTGTGTTTAGATTGGGGAAAGATTCCCCGAAAATACACTGTTCACTAAAAATACACTGTAGACGAATAGTGTTCTGTGAGTGGGAGGGATGTGATGAATAGTGAAAAGTTGGATGAATAGTGTTTTTTTCGGGAATATTTGGGAAACTAAACGGGGCCTTACTGAACCAGAGACTACTCTATCCCCAACATTTATCGAAGCCTCGTCGAACAAATTGAAGAACCATCCTATATAAGTTTGGGTGAGTTGAGTTGGGGCTAAATTTATCAAGCATTGCCGCATTGGAAGGTTAAAAAAAAATGATTGATGTCATATTAGGATCCATCTCGCTTCACAGCACAACTAACAAAACCGATCATACAAGTTAGATAGCTATGAAGTGCTTACATTATGAACTTCTAAAACATGTGTGTAAACTTACATCCCACTTTTCTTCTTTATCATTTTCTCTTTTCTTCCACTTAACACTTATGTGACGTGGTGTTTACAAGCTTTGTTTGGTTTGGGCTCTGTATTATCAGATAGCATGCTATCTAAAAAAACTGATAGCATGGTAGGCAAGAAACAGAGCTGGAAATCTGTCACACCCGATTATGATAGCAGAACCAGATGCCTTACACATGTGCGCCAGGATCATTTACACACATATGTTGACAATAAGTGAATAACAGAAACAGTACTTTATTCGATAAAAGGGAAATATCGTCTTTATTACACTCACGATATAGGCTCGAAGGCCTATACAAGTTCACAACGATAAGTAAAAACAAGTCTTCAGCAGCGGAACGCCCACAGGCATCTGACTGGTGAACACACGCCTAGAAATCATCAAGCTCTTCAATGTATTCCCCATCATTGTTTTCTTCTGAATCCAAATTTGAGCAAGGGTGAGTAGACTTATGGTTGGTACTCAGCCAGTGGGTGAAGATGCAGGGCATCAAGGTGAGGCTAAGCTATGAGCGGTTAGCATTTTAGTCGGTCAATTTTTATTAGCAAGCACCTAATTACTAAGGTAAAAGTGTATACCAACCCCAAATTAAGCATGATGAGAGTGAACATCATAGCTATATACTTCCATAGCCATAGAACCATAATTTAGCTTTCAATTCAATCATCTTACCATGTGAGGGTCCGGGCCGTTCATGACCGTGAACACGGCTATTGCAATAGATTTTAACACTCTGCAGAGGTTGTACAGCTTTACCCACAATTCGTGTCTCCCCTTTCGCCCGGGTTTGCAAAGCGCTTAAACACTTCCGAGGTGAGTGGCGAGGGATTCACTACTAGGCCTTTCCAAAGAATTCCTATACGTGGATGCTTGATCCCAAAACATGCGGTCCCTCAGAAGCCGAAGCTTCCATTCACCGCTCCCTCCATACACATACTCGAAACTACCCTCAAGCAGTTCAAACACCACGCATAGTTCATCTAATTACTTGGCCTAGGTTAGTGCCATGTGACATTGTGGTTGTACGGGAAATCCCGGGTGGTTCTCCATGTTCCAGTTAAATCAAGTGTTCTTACTTAATAAGACCAACATATTCCATATCCATCAAGTTATCATAAACCTCCATGAACTAGTAGTAAGCAGCTAGCCTTTATTCTAGCATGAAAGTGAACCAAGGTAGTTCAAGGGTGTGGGTAAAAGTCTAGTTGTCCTTATTGGCTCCCATCATAATTAATGCAATATCAACATAAAGTAAAAGTGTATATGGCATGGTGTTTCATGGGATCAAAATAGATTATGCTGAGGGGGAAGCCACTTGCCTTCCTCAGCGAAAAACTCCTGCTCTTCTTCAACAAACTGCCCCTGGTCCTCTTCTTCTCCAACCGGTTCGTTCTCTACACGGCAATCAAGGCATACAACAAATGAATGGCTAAACAATACACCAATCCTTATGAAAAGTAGTCAACGTGTTGCTATATCTACTGTTGGTGCAGAGAGGAACGCGTGAGCGCAAGAATCACTCAAATCGGGTTTAAAACGGTGAAAATATGTTTAAAACAAGGTTCAGGGGCTTCTCTGCTATAAATCTAACCTCTCAGGGGCTAAAACAGAAGAAACCGAGGACTTTTACGTAATTTTGTATATAAACAGAGGGTTCTACGCGCAAAACCGACAGCTCGAACTGCGGGTTCTATTTTTCAAAAGCTCGGGGGCTTAAACATAAAATAAAGGACTGATGTGGAATTATTTTTGAACGGGACTGGACCGCGGGTTGATATCCCAAAAAGACAGGGGATCTTTTGCAAAACGGCTCGACTGACTGTCGTCTCCCCCTTTGACTTGGTCTGGGGTTGACATGGACCGTTGGATCCCGATCCGACGGCTGCAAACGAAAGGGGGAAAAAGGGTCGCCGGCGACAAGGCTGGCGGCGGCGCTGTGGCGGCGCTTCGCCGGGGTTGAGTTGATCCGGCTCTAGGCTGCACCATAACGCTCGATTCGAGGTCCTACGGCGAGCTATGGCCACGGCGAACCTAAAGGTGGGGTTGGAGACCCGTTTTGGGCGTCGGGGATGGCCGGCGACGAGCGGCGGCGGGTGGCGAAGAACGGCGAGGTTGCGCCTGAGGCTAGAGTGCCCGGTTTTGAGGGGTTTTTGGCTTAGAGGCAAGCTGGCGACACAAGGAGTCCGCTGGTGAGGTTTGGGGTGCAAGACCCGTGGCAGCGGCTACCGGCGACGAGCGGCGGCGGCCGGCTTTCCACGGCGAGGTTGGAACTAGGGCTAGGGGACACGGTTCGCGCTCGGGTTAGGCCCTATAGGAAGCTGGGTTTAAGGTGAAGCTATTGGGCTAACTCTCGTCGAAGCTCCGGCAAGGGAACATGCCGGCGACGAGCAGCGGCGGTCGGCTACCCACGGCTCACGGCGAACCGGGGTTAGTGGCCGTCAGGGACCCAAATTGAAGGCTAAAATGTCGTCTCTGGGTTCTCGAGATTACTATGCGGGGTTTCAAAAGGAAAGACGAGCTCCGGTGAGGCTCCACGGCGAGCGGCGGCGAGAGTCGATGTCACGGTGGAATTAAATACAGAGGGAGAAGAAAAGGAGATGCTCACCACCTTACTCAAAATGGCGACGAGTTGACAAGGAAGCGGCCGTAGAGGAAGTAGGGGTTCAAACGACGGAGAAGCAGGGCGAGCTCCGTCCGGCGGCAACAATGGCGACGGCGAGCTCCCAATGCGGCAGCGTGGGCGCGAGCGAGTGGGAAGCAAGGTGGGGGCTGAGCTCTGGGTGTGCTTGGGGCTTTATAGGCCGGCCAAGGCGGTTGCCCGTGGCGCGCAGGGGCCATTATGGCCTTAATGGCCTTGAAGGTGAAGGAATGGCGGTCATGGCGGCCGTTGCGGCGGTTTACGGCGGTTGCGGCCGAGGGAGTGAAGGAGGGAGTGAAGGCACTTGATTGGCAATGATTGGAGTTAAAGCGGAGTGAAGAGGGAGGCGCTACGTGGCGCGGAAGACCCACGAGGCTCGGCTCGGTCGCGGGCTGGAGGAAGAAGACGAGTCTGACTGGTGGGGCCACGCGGTCAGCGGGCGCGGCGGAGGAGAGCGGCCGCGCGAGAGAGAGAGGGACGGCTGACAGGCGGGCCCGGCTTGTCAGCGGGAGAAGGCGCGAGCGCGGGCGCGGGTGCGGGCGCGAAGAGAGCTGGCGCGAGCTTGGGCCAGCTGGGCCGCGTGCGCGGGGAGGGAAGGAGAGAAGAGGATTGGGCCGGCGCGGGGAAAAAGAAAAGAGGAAAGAGAGTTTGGGCTGGGCCGGCTAGAAGAGAGGGGAGGGAAAAAGAAAAGATTTAAACATTTTGCAAAATTTTCTCAACATTTTTCAGGTTTAAAACTTCACTCAAAACACAATGCACCTACATTTATGCACAAGATTTTAATATTCACTATAAAAGCTACACTAACATGTTGCTTACTTTATTTTTAGAGTGATGGTCTTTTTAGGGTGTTACAAAATCAAACCACTAGATAAAAAAACAATCCAAATTAGAAAGGGAAGCACCAATCTTGCGAAGAGATTCAAAAATCAGAATAGCAAAAAGAAATTATTGAAAAACTTAATCTCTCCAGCTGAACATACTTCTCAGTGCTTTGCAGAAGAAACTGTTTCACCTCTCCATTGGGCTCAGCGTACGCTATGAGCCATGCATTTGGGCCTCATTTCTTCGTCCACAGGTGCTGCGTGTAGTTTCGGCCGATCAATTTGGGCTGTGGGCTGCATATCCGGAATTAAGAAAGCGGTTGGGCATGCAAACAATAGTTGGTTCAATCATCAGCAATGCCAACAGAGTTCCCCTCATGACAGGTTTTTTTCTTTTTTTTAGAAAAAAGGATAAGTCCGTTTTTCAACGCTTAACTATCGCGTTCGTCTGATTTTTACCCTTGAACTATAAAACCATATAACTTTCACCATGCAACTATCAAAACCGGACACTTTAACCCCCTGAAACTAAACCACCCGGTTTCCAGGATGACATGGCGGTGGTTTTGCTGATGTGGCTGCGACTGTATACCCATAACAAAAATACAATACTAAACCCCACATGTTATACTCAATAGCCATATAAAATTACGAAATCGTCCCTAGTCTAATCTTCTTCCTCCCTGCTCTCGTGACCTCCCCACACGCCTCTGCCCAGCAGCTTCGTTGTGGCAGTCATTCGATCAGCCTCCATGCTGCTACAGGACGCCTATGCCCAGGAGATTCACCGTGGCCGTCGTGCGGTTGGCCTCCGTGCTGCTCGAGGGTGGCTTCGCACCGTGGGTGCTAGCGCACAGGGGCCATGGAGCCACCGCCGGATCTCGCCGCACCCAAGGCCATGCGTCCGCCGCTGGATCTCACAGCGCCAGGGGACCTGGGGCCACCGACGGAGCTCGCAGCGCCTAGGGATAGGGTCATGGGCCGCCGCCGGAGCTCGCTGCTCCAAGGGCCATGGGGCTGCCACCGGAGCTCGAAGCGCCTGCTCCTTGCCCCGTTGGCCTGCTCCTCGACGCTTGGGCGTGGGCTCGCTGCGGAGGAGGGGTGCTTGGAGCTAGAGTTGGGGGAGGAGGCGTCAGACTACAGCTCCGGTGGGTCAGGCACGGCCGCACGGGGTCGATGCGGAAGCAGAGGAGCCAGACATGGAAGCGGAGTAGCCACGTAGAATGCTTACTGTGCAAGATTTTGCCATGCAGGACGGTGAGTGTACCAAAACCAGGTTGGTTTGGGTTAAGGGGGTAAAGTGTCCGGGTTAGATAGTTGGCTGGTGTAGACTGTCTGGTTTTGTAGTTTGAGGGTGAAAATCGGACTATTGTGATAGTTGGAGGTTAAAAAACAGACTTATCCTTAAAAAAAAGAGCAACGACAACAGGGTGAGAATACAGAAACTCTGCTAACCAATCCATTGAAAAGCACCACAGCACAAGACTCTCATTTGGAATTTTCCTCCTGGAGACTTCACGGTGAGGTCAATCTTTTCTGCAACGCACAAGAGGCTCCACTTGCGGTCTCGGAATCCTTGGACTATAGATGGCCATATGGGCCGCCCAGCCCGACCCGGCCCGGGCACGATGTGGCCCGGCACGAAGCGGCCCGGCCCGACATGGCACGAAGGCACTTCGTGCCGTGCCTGGGCGGCACTACGTGCCGAAGGCGGCGCCCAGGCACGGCACGCAGGCCATTTTATCGTGCCGTGCCGGCACGAGGCACGGCTTCATGCCGTGCCCAGCCCAGCGTGCCGTGCCAGAGGCCGGCCCAGACAGTCTTCCACAGTTCAATCAGTTCACATTTTCATCACCAAGTTATATATAATCACAGAATGAGCAATATTAATTTGAGCTGTTTGTTTTGCTGCCTCATTAAAAACCTTTGTAGGTAAAAACTCACACCTCGTGAGAAAACCCTACAAAGGAAAAAAGAGTACATCCAGCTCTAAGTTCAGACATTCAGTTCATAATATTACAAGTTCATAGCATTACAAGTCCACTAATCTAGATATAAATTCTCAAATGACTCTTCAAGCTTGGGATCTTCAATATCATGTTGCATTCTGGCATCAGCTTGCTCCCAATCCTTGATCAAGGCTAGCATCTCCACCATCTCAGGGGCTAATCGCCGTCGCCGCTCCTCGATTATCCTGCCAGTGGTACTAAATGCAGATTCCGAAGAAATGGTTGAGACAGGCACAGTCATAACATCTTTAGCTAATATTGACAGAACAGGATAGGATAACTTATGCTCATGCCACCAATTCAAAATGTTGAAATCATCATAAAAAAGTGTGACTTTATCACTGTCCAGGTAGGCAGTCAATTCAGAAGTAACAGGAGTTGGAGGCTCAAGAGATGCACCAGAACAAGCAGCTTGCATTAAAACAGTAGCAGAAGCTCTCCTAGACAGGTTTGACATACCAGAACTAGAACTTTCAGATGTAGAACCAAAGATCTTACCCCAAGATGTCTTCTTCTTACCTGTAGTAGGGCCTGGCTGAATAGGCCTTTGGTTCCTCACAGCTCCATATTTGGACTCATATTTAGCAAACAGGTTAGAGAGTTCATCCTTGACTTCATGTAAGTAAAAAGAATAATCTTTACCATTAAGACTAGATAAAAGACGGAGAACATTGCACAAACCTTGCACCTTAGCCCTAGGATCTAATATGAATGCAAATGAATAAAGCATAGGTATGTCAGACTAATAGTCTAGGAACTTCTGTTTCATAGGAGCAACAATGCGTCTGAAATCAGACTCATATTCTGGATCATGTTCAAAAGCATTCAAGTGACCAGCTATATCAAGAACATGATGCAATGCTAATGGAGATGTTGGATAATACACACCAGACAAAACAACAGTAGAATCATAAAACTGTTCAAGAAAGGAGAGAATTTTCTCAGCAACATACCAGTGATGATCATTCAGAAGTGGCCCTCCATCAACAAAAGGATGGTTAGTTGCAATAAAAACAGAAAAGGTTGGACGATAAGGAATGAGATGCTTCAGCATGAGATAGGTGGAATTCCATCTCACATCCATGTCCAACCCAAACTTACGAGGACGAGCATTCATAGAAATGCAAAATGCTTTGTATGCTGCAATGCGTTGGTTAGATGCATTGAGGAATGAAACTGCAGTTCTAATTGCAGTCAGACAAGGTTTGAAAACTTCAAGCCCAGCCTTCACAATAAGATTAATGATGTGACAAGCACATCTCTGATGCAACAACATGATGCCAACATAACCAGACAACAGAGGGCTCAACTTCTCCATTGCTTTTATGTTGGCAGATGCATTGTCCAATGTAACAGCAAAAACTTTATCAGACAGACCATAATCAGAAATTACAGCATTCACACGCTCAGCAATGTTCTCAGCATTATGAGAAACATCAATCAGACGCAAGCCAATGATCCTCTTCTCTAGGTGCCATTCAGGATTCACATAATGAGCAACCACACTAAGATAATCTTCCTTAGCATTTCCAGACCAGATATCAGATGTAAGAGCAACAGATGAAACAGATTTAAAACCTTCAACAAGCTTACTACGACAGTCATTGAAATACTTAGTTAAGTCTCTAGTAGTGGTTTGCCTAGAGACAGTGTTAAATTTGGGGTTATGTGCAACCTTAATGTACTCAGCAAAGGCATTACTTTCACCAATACTCAAAGGCAGATCAAGCCTAGCAATCAATCTACACAACTGAGTACGAGCAACCTCAGGGTTGTACTCCCAAAGATGCAGACTACCATCAGGATTAAACTTAAGCTGGGACTGAGAAGTAGCATTGCGAGCTAACAAAGTAGGACATTTAGGAATATGTCTCAGCAAATGACCAGTACCACCAGTAGATTGACCAGAGTAAGTTTTTTTGCAGTGCTTACATTTTGCTGCAGTTCGCACCTTCTTACCAAGCTTGATATCGATGATCTCGTCGAAGTGGTCCCAGGCAGATGATCTCTTCTTTGGGCCGCTACCGGTGCCGGTGCCTGCCGTGCTCTCACTCTGGCTCTGTGGAGTGGCACTCTCAGAGCCAGAGGGCGGCTCCGGCAGGTCAGGCTCAACCTGGATGGGAGCATTGTTGCTGCCCAACAACTCGGCAACACCGGCATCCTCCACGTCGTCTGTGGCCTCGGGGATCCCCATCAGCCGACACTCATCGTTGTGGGAGAGATCCATCGAGGCCTCCGGTTCCTCACGGTGTGCGCACGACCTGTGTAGAGCGCAATAGAGCAAGAACAAGTGAGAACAGAGCAAGAACAAGTGAGAACAGAGCAAGATCAAGTGAAAACAGAGCAAGATCAAGTAAGAACAGAGCGAGAATGGGGCTTACCAACAACACCGGAGCGCCGGAGTGGCCGTCGACGTCGAGGACTTACACAGACGCGGGGGAGAAGAGAGGCAAAGTGAACAAGAGCAAGAACAAGTGAGAACAGAGCAAGATCCGGCCGACCTGCGTATATCCGGCGGCTAGGGTTTTGGACGGAGTACCCGACAGCGTAGATCCGGCGGCCAGAAGTGGCCACGAGGTGGCCGGCGGCGTAGATCCGGCTGAAGCAGCACACCTCCAAATCCCCAAGCCAAAAGGTGGCTAGGGTTTTGGACGGAGTACCCGATAGCGTAGATCCGGCGGCCAGAAGTGGCCACGAGGTGGCCGGCGGCGTAGATCCGGCTGAAGCAGCACACCTCCTTCAAATCCCCAAGCCAAAAGGTGGCTAGGGTTTTGGACGGAGGTGGCCGGCTTCTAGAAGAGGGGAGGAGGAGGACGCCGGTGTGGATCCGGCTTCTAGAAGAGGGGAGGAGGAGGACGCCGGTGTGGATCCGGCCGTGGACGGCGCGAGGAAGTCGCCGACGGCGGGGATCCGGCAGGAGCGGAGGCGAGAGCGAGAAGCGAGAGCGAGAGCGAGAGGAGACGGCAGGAGCGTCTGGAGTGTTCGAGTGGATGCGAGGAGCCGCGACCCGCGAGGAGTCGAGGTGGAGGCGGAGGCCACGCGGCCGCGGCGTCCCGGCCGTATATACGCCAATCAATGGGCCAGGTGGGCCGCGTGCCAATGGGCCGGCCCACCGTGCCTCCCCCGGCCCGTAACTTCGTGCCGGGCTGGGCCGACACGCCGTGCCTAGGCGCAGGCCCAGACCCGGCACGCCCATCGGGTCGTGCTGGCCCGAGCCCAATGGTCGTCGTGCTGGGCCGGGCTCGTGTCGGGCCAAAACTCCGTGCTTTGGGCCGGCCCATGGGCCTCGGGCCATATGGCCAACTATACCTTGGACGTCCCATTCGAGATGGCGAGAACGTCCGGATAAACACTAGCAAGGTGACATTGGCCAACGCCAACACGGAGAACGCCCTTTACAAGCCAGAAACGACGATGACCCTTTTGTTGCATCAGCATCACGGACCATTAAATATTTTTGTTCAGCTGCGCGGCGGCGTCTGTGCAGTTAGGTCTCACGCATGACGTAGCTGATCTTGAACTAATCCGAATTAGCACATGTAACTGTGCAATATGCCTGTGTTGTCATTGCCTTTTTCCTCCTACTTGTTGGAGAATACAGAATAGCCTTTTGGGGGATGGATTATGGGCTTATGGAGGCATGAAGCTTTTTACTGTTTTCCTGCCTGCCGGTGACGTCGTCATCTTGTTCCTAGCTGAAAGGCTTTTGCAACTATGCCTTCCGTATCTTTGCTTTCGCCTGAAGCCAGAGAAGGCTTCTTCTGCCGAAACTGTGAAAGGTTCTTCGCTCCTAGTACCGAACTTGCAGCTGCTCAGGGGGTCATCTATCAGTATTAGTCCCTGGCACATCTAAGACCTGACTATAGTTTAATGAAGGTACACGTGACTCAATATTTTTGCCTATTTTTCTCTACGCGTTGTCAATTTTGTTCGGTGGACGGTCAGTCGGTCACTGATAACGATTCTTCATCACGAAGGTTAACTCGGGAGCTTTAGTAGTAACGAAGGGCTTGTACCACCTGTATCAGTCACCATGCCCAGCATTTTCTCAGTTTGGCCTGCACTTTCCGTCCCCTGACGAGAAAAATCAACCCATTTCTTTCTTAGCAACTAAGGCTCATCCAAAGGCATGCTGCTGAAGTAAAATTACTGCAGAAACATCTACATGCTTCCATCGTTAACTACTTCGTGCGTTGCTCAATACACTAGGAGGGTTTTCTAGGTTTGGTAGCGCGAATATGTTCTCGGCAAAGCCCACGGGTATGACATCGATTCGATCGATCTTTCCAAAAGCTCTTCAGTGGACGGCCATTTTGGCTTTCAGAGTTTCAGCCTGCCAAGTGTACTCCTTTAAGCTACTGCGCGCTCGGCTGTTGGAGCGTATAATACGCCATTCTATGAGCAAAAATCTTAGGTTAGGAAAAGCACGGGCTCAGCCGACGCTTTCCTGTGTGTCCAAATGCAATTCCAGCTGCAAAGCTCCGCTCTGTTCTGCTGGTGACACCTGCCGAGACGTGTGGTCCTGCGTACGGCGCGCGAATGGGTGGAAGTTGGAATCGAGGCTACGAGATGGTAGCAGCGTTGCTTTTGCAGATGCAATGCTGGATTCGCATGAGACAATCACACAAGGAAGTGTGCTTTCAGGTCGGAATCCGTAGGGTAACGAATTGCAACTGCAGAACTTGTACCTCATTAAGAAACATGCATGTTTTCCTGCTGTAAGTAGTTTATGAGGCACCTAACAAGTATGAACAGAAATGGCACAGTGGCGCAATCTTTTCTTGTCAAGAAAAAGAGCCAACTTTGAAACCAATAAGGCGGCTAAAAGAAAAAAGGTATGAGGTATGTACAAAATGAAGAAAAAAAATATTCGTGCTCAAAAGTGCTAGCATATATTCCTCAGCAACTTGAGCTTTCGGTATAGAAGCATCTAACTTCGTTCATGCGTACATTTATTTTCCTGCCGATTTTACCGACACCTAGCCTTTTTCCCGTGTCCTCCTACAAGAATAGGTGATTTAAAACGCACTCATTGTCGACCAATTTTGAACAAAATATACTCCTAGTTTTTGAGGAAAAATTTACCGGTAAACAAATAATTTGATGCGACATCACTAGTGCATCTAAGAATCAATACGCAAAGAATATTCTTACCCTCGATGGCGTTGTCTCGTTCATCCGCCAAGCAACTTGTGTGCCGTCGTGTCCAACCTCAGCTCGATCGTCGGCGCCGGGGCCACAGGTGTATCGGCAACTGTTCATCGTTTTCGTACTAAAAACCGCGACGTCGACGCCGCGGCCGGATCTTCAGGAGGCAAACACTATGGGCCTGTTTGGTTGCTGCCTGGCAGGCAGCTGCCTGCCCAGGCAGCACCATCCAGCCCAGGCCGACGAAATCGGACGCCTGAGATTGCTGCCTGGACCAGGCAGCTTTCTCAGGGTCTGAACCAAACAAACCCTATATGCCACGATCGGTGCAGGTTGGATGTGACGCCCTCGCATATCGTCGCACCCATTCTCTATAGGATTGCGACACGAGCTTATAATAGCCCATCAAGAGCTTGCTCGAAGGAGGCAAGCCACTACTACAAGTCTCCTCGTTGCGAATAAAAGAGAGGCAAAAATCTGCTCTCTCCACCGGGATTGTTGCACATGGACCGTGTGGCCAACAAAGAGACGGGAAGGTTGATTAGGTTATCAACTCCGATCCTAACTCTTGAGGCGTACTAGTAACTTATGTTACAAGGCTAAACAAATATCTTTCAGGAAAATTTTAAAGCTTGAGAAATTTGTTTTGTTCTGACAAGTCAAGCGTATGGGTATTCGAATCAATTTCAGTTGGTGGGTGTTCTTCTCGCCGCGGCATCGTGGAGAAACTTGCCATGCATTCGTGTTGACCGGTAGACACGCACACGCGGCATGCTTATGTATAGACTGTAGTAGTACGTTAGTTCTGATCGTGTAGAATCATCGACGGATTGCTCTTGCCTGAATGAAATGATCTCTACTCACAGCTCATGCTCAGCAGTGAGCACTGGATGAGTGGATGAACCAATCCCCACGATCAGAGTCCTGCTGAATTACTTTGTTCGTCTACAAGCTGAAGAGCCAAGTGTTCGTCCCTTGACACTACTGCCTGCTTGTCGTCAAAGCTAGGAGCCATAGTACGGAGTAACGAACAGCCGAATTGACCGCACCGCTACTGCTGGCTGCCGAGAGCTAGACGGGCGTTGGAGACCTCACAGGCTCACACGGACACACTCAAAGGTTGTGTTTAGATGCAAAAGATCTTTTGCACTTACTGTTCATTCCCCTCACAGAACACGCATCCCTAAAAATTCCTTTTTCACCTTTCCTATTCATCCCCCTCTCATAACACGCATCCCAGAAACAAAAGATCTTTTCCCTTCATCAACTAAACACAGCCAAAATGTCACACACCACCTGGGCGACAGGGCGGACAAAGTCCCGCGGCGATTCAACCGTCCAGCCCCGGTCCCTCTCGCCTCGTAGGCTCGGGTCGAAAGCGACCGGGGAACCCGGCCGGACGCGCGTGGCAGCCACCGTGCCGCAGCGAGAGCGGTGACCGGACGCGGGGCTCGGACCATCCCACGTTTCGGGCCCTGCTTCGCCCGCGCCACGCCGTCCATTCCCCGAAATGGCCAAATCTACCACCCCAACGCAGCGCTGCCCTCATGTCACCGACCGAGCGACCAGCGTGGCCCCCGCGCGTGGCCATGCGGGATTTGACTGGCCGGCCGTCGCATGTCGTCTGATGGTGCTCCTGGTCAGGGGCTCAGGGCAATGATCAGGCCGATGGCCTACCTCTGGGCGATAATGATGATCTGGGCGGTGAGGATGATCAGGCCGATGAAGCTGAACTGGACGACTTCGATCCAGCAGAGATGTATATACACTTGATGACTTCATTGAGGCGAAGGGAAAATTAGAGCTATATTTGTTAAATCAAACTATTACCTTTATCATATCATCATGTATGGTAATTGTTATATGAATATATATTATAATATTATATATATTTATTCTTCACTAAGAGACTTATGAAATTTATTTGAATATATCATGTCTTTCCTTATGTAAAGCACAAAAATAGCTACAAAGATCAAATTGTACCAGGTCACCATGTGTTTACGTGTCAAAGAATGAATTAAAACTCTTACAGACAGCAAAAAGACAGTAGTCGTCTAAACTGTTGTACGAGCTGTCTATTTAGTTGTCTGTGTATAACAAAAAGACAACAGCTGTCGAAATTGTTGTACTTGCTCTTAGCCCCCCACCCCACCGCCAACCAGTGGGCACTGGTTGAGGCTCTAATTGGGGCTAAAGTGGTTGTGGGCCCTGCCCTACCTCCGTGGATCCCCACCACGCATGGTCATTTCTATCCGCCCGACGACCCTCCCGATGCCTGCCTCCCAACCCCGCCGCCGCCTTCGCTTCAAGCCACCTACCCGGTCGGGTCGCCCACTCTGTGCCGCCACCCTCTCCCACTAGGCCACACCGCCTCCTCCACGCGCGACCAACCCCTGTTGCCACCGCATGTCACCTCCTGCGCGGCGGTCAGAGGAAGAGGCGCCAGTGCCGTGAGGTGTGAGAGAGGGCGGAGGGAGAGAAAAGAGAGGCAACTTTAGCCCCGTGATGCAAACATGGATGGGCTCAAACATTTGGCCCTCGTTAGTGTAGCTCGTCTACAGTACACCAAATTGGCCTCCTATGCTAAAACATCCAAACACGGCCCTTGACCAACACAATGTTGTCGTGGCATTGGGTGCTACAGTGAGGGTCTGATGCGTAGCGATAGCAGCGAGTGGATAAGCTTTGTTCTCCTTCATTGCTCCACTAGTTCCTGGCGTGCGCCTTTGCACGCGCACGTAATTTTGTGTAATGATATTTGACAATATTAAGTAATGTATAATTTTGTGTACGTGAGGAAACTGAATATATATTACAAAGGATCTACCTACGGATCTCATATAATCACGTAGGAACAAATTACTGAGACACTTCGAATTTAAAATTTTGATGCGGATTGAAGATTTAGGTTTTTCAATTTTGATTGTTTTTGTATAGAACACTTAATTTGAGGACGTTCTGGTATCTGAATCGAAGATTCAACGGTCGTAGATAAATATCTACGTGAAAGAATGGGAAAAGTATTTTTTTAGATTAAAATATGTTCTATAATAAAGTTTCAGGTTTTGCAATTATATGCAAATTTTATGTTGGATATCTTTTGGTTCGAATGTGTTTTGCTGGTCGAATAGCTCGTAGGGATAAGAAAATACTTATGAAACAAGCTCTTGTGTAATTTAAGTAAAATTTGAGGGGGGTTTTGAAGAAAACTTCTAAGAGAGGAAATGATGGCAGGTTGATTTTAAGAAAGCTCAGTTTTTTTAAAAAAAAAACTATTGATAGGTTGGTTTGGGGTGGACTGTGGGTTGATTCCAAGGAAATTCGAGGGCTTCTTCGCAAAACAAATCTTGAGAGAGGAGAGTGTGGAAGGCGGGTTATATTTCCATCAAGTCCGAGGTTTTTTTGTAACATGCTGAAAAATGGCACGATCTCGGGCGTCTGTCCGGCCAATCCGACGATCATGAAAAGAGTCAACGTTGGCCGGCCTAGGATTCCTCCTAGGGTTGGTGCTTTCATATATAGAAATGCCATCCCATGAGTCAAAAGCCAGGAGTTAACATGCTCAGAGTGGAGCCTCAGCTTGCAGCTAACACCAGTTTGGCGTGACCGCCGTTAAAGCGTAACGTCCTAGGTCTCCTCCTCTGAAGAGGAAGGATGAAGTGTTCCTATCACAAATGGTTGCTTCGGAAGCAACACATCGGTCGAAGAGGTCTCAAGGACTCAAGGTAGCGAATGGGTCGCCCCTAGGCAGGTGCGACACGGGGCCTCCAGGTTGATTAGTTTCTAGAAAACTTCTCCCGAAATTCTCTATTGATTGAAAATTTACTATTCCTCCACCTCATAGAACAGCTTCTCAACAAAGTTTCTACCATGTATTTCCCCACTTAGTTCCTAGATATTCATTATTCATGTATACTATTCATTCCATTGAAAACATGATTTCGCTCACAAACTTTTGCTACATTAAAGTTTTACTACAGTGTATTCCCTTCTATTTCCACGAACTAAATAATTGGATTGCCAGGGCACTCACATAACCACCGGTTGTTCTACCTTTCTCGTATTCTCATCTATTTGTTGTAGTTAGATAGGCAACAACAGACATGCATGGCAATCATGCCAATAGTCTTTGCACCAATACCTAATCGACATTTGACCAGGCCTCTATCTCACACTACTTAAAAACCATTTAGTGTTACCTTTTAAAATTGGTCTTGGAGACTAACACAATTGTGAATCACCTTAGTTAATTCCTCGGAATAACTATGCATGAAGTAAACCCAAGTGAAACGAGGAAATCATCAATCCAAATTACGTTCTATCTACTTCGTTGCTACCTTTAGAAATCAAAGGTTCAGGTCCCCTCAGAGTGTACTAAGTTAAAAGGTGACATAGACGGATAGACCTAGAGTTACTAGAACGAAAACGAAGCTTTACATGCTTTCCCAAAAACACATGCTTCACAAGGGGACAAACTCAGATTAGGAACATGACCTAAAACACCACTCTGAACAAGACTAGTAGGACGTGAACCACATAGGTGGCCCAAGCGTCGATGCCAAGTTTCAAAACTACTAGTGGAGGAAGAGACACTAGTAAGAGCAAATTATTTGCTATTAACCGAGACAATATCACATAATCAGCTCATAAAATCAATTAATTGAAGCAGACAACATAACATAACCGCTTCAGTTAATGACAATTAACCGAGGCGGTCATTATAACAAAAATGGGTCATTAGCAGAGGCGGTCATTAAAACAAAAATGTCTCGGTAAATAATTAGCAACGACTGCCTCCTAAAACCTAGCTTAGTCGGCCACTGTTTCCCATCCCAAACGAGGCCCGATAACTGGCTACTATAAATATCAAAAGTTAGAGTTTGATCCCTCCTCTCTTTCTTTCCCTCCCCACCCTACCCGGAAGAGGTGGTGGGCCAGGCAAAGCATGCCACCTGTGGACATACCTCCCCTTTTGGTGGCTCAGGTGGGTGGATCTTATGGCGAGCGAAGCAGAGGTGGCGAGGCAGTGTGCAGGGGTGAGCCGGAGGTGGCATATGAAACGAAGATGTGCAGGGCCCTACGGCGGAGCCGACGATAAAAATCACCTTTGTTATTTGTTTTTTTTCCATCTCTGAAATTAATTTTTTGGTAGTATTACACCAACAATCCAACACAGCAATTTGCATCCGCTTCCGAACTCCAATGCTCAACATGACACATCTATTATTTTTTACATCCGTAATTAGTGCATGATTGTATCACTTAACTACATTGATATTGTCATTAGGGAGGGACCCTAATTTCTATATGGTTCAACATTATCACACATCAATTTAGGTATAAGGCTACTTATTAGTATAGTGTAGCACAAGTGTATCGTTCATTAAATATATCAATTTTTTATTAAATAATGCTGAGAATCCGCAATGCATACTTGAAATATTCTAGAATGTTGTGAAAGATATGAAAACTTTGACATGTATGAGAACAAAGAACATGACAAATTACAAAGCTTCTTAAAGATCGGAGAGCATGCGTGAGCCATAGTTGCCATGCTTCATGGTGAAGTGAGAAATACTCTTGATATTTTTGCATGGTAGAAACATAAAGAAGTTAGATATTTGGTGCATAATATTTTCTAGAGTTAGATATTTGGTGCATAATATTGTAGGAGGTGGACACATGCCATCACTACATGAACCATAACCTCCTACAAATAGGGGTGCCCTTCACCCTCATAAAAATCCATGCAAGTCAAATACATATAGAGATGGTATAGATAATCACCATGAATAGTGGCGTGCCATGGTAGTATGACATGAGAAGTGTGCCTATTAGGGTAGTCATACAAAGAGTATAAGAGTCATCTCGTGTTGTAGTAGGTTGAGTTATGAATAAAAGTTTGAGTTCTCTTTTAAGAGTTGGTCTAATCTCCCATATGGTGTTTAGGTTAATCCATAAATTGTCTGCTGGAGACCCCTCGTGTTGGTGGCCCAGAAACCTCAACCAAAGATGAGAATCATATTTTCTTATAGACTTTAGAAAACACAATTGTCTAAATCTCCTTGTGGTGGTGGATCTTCACTTCACCTTAGTTGTGTATTGGATGTTTTATCATTACCCGAATAATCCTTCCCAAAGGTCTCTATATCACATACATAAAAAATGATAGTTAGTTTAATCTATTGTTTATTAACTAACAAAAAAAGAATAAAGTCGCCTCCTACGGAATTGTTTTTTCAAACACTACATTCATTTTAGGTGCTTCTAAGCAATATGCTATGATGATTGCACATACTTCTCTAATAGGAACTGGTACCAGAAGTTGTCCCTCATACCGTGATAGCAACAAACAAGCTACCCTAACTGGACCCAGTCTCATTAGTATGGATTATGTTTTCTATGAGGAGATCGCAAAGCTCCATTTTTCATGTACTCCTATGTCATTCCCCTAACAAACCATGTATAAGAAATAAAATAAAAATAGATCTATGGCCGGGCCTTTGCGCAACAATAAATTGTTTCGGAAAATCCTTGCCAAGTCGAATATAGATATATATAGATGCTATAAATAGCCACCATGAATAGTGGCCTGCCATAGCAGTATGACATGATAAGTGTGCCTGTAAGGATAACCACACACAAAGAGTATAACAGTCCTTTCGTGTTGTATGAGGTTAGTTCCCTTTTAAAGAGTTGGTCTGATCTCCCATGTGTTGTCTAGGTTAAGGTGTCCACAATGATGATGATGATACACTCGCTTAAAGTTTTGTAGAGGACCCTCAAATTATCCGGGATGGCCCTGGTATGCATTGACCACGCTGGTTTGGTGAGGGTTAAGTTTGGTGGAGACGAGTGATAGTTACCAGAGCTCAACTGCAATCTTGAGCGATGTACGTACAAGTAGTACTTTTAGAAAGGATAATATAAAAGCCTTGTCTATTACTATGATGAAATCCACCCATACACAGTACACCCCGTGCATTTCTTTTGATATTTGTAGCATGTACAACGTGACTGTGTTCAGCGATCTAATCGAGCGAGTGATTGTGTTTAAGGTGCCGCATTGGAATGCTAGATATAGGCGACAAGAATGCGTAGTTTAAAGAAGGCTTTCTTCGTGTCGTTGTCGTTGTTTTTACTAAGCATATGAAAAACTGTTCCGATAATTAGCGCGTTGACATAATCTTAGTAGCTCATTTTTGCCCCCCCCCCCCTCTAATGAGCAGCAACAATGAGCGCAGTGGAGAGGAGATGACGTGGTCATCACAAATAAAACCAGGCAGGGACATTAATTGTAAATTGCCAGCTGCGGAGATTGGTTTTTGCATGCTAGAGCTTGACGTTTGTTTTAATGTATAATATCTGCACTTGCAGCTTCTCTCTAGCATATACTCCGCAATTAGAGCATTGCCAGGTTCTCTCCTGCATAAGAAGGATCCATTTGTAAGGCGAGTAACAGAGACTTCTGCAAATTTGAAGTATAATATGATGGCTATTTCAATCATCGTTCACATTACTACAAACATTGGGCATTTGGGTGGAGAAGGAAATCAACAAAGTTTGACTCTTCAGCGCGAGATGAGGAGGGATGTGGATGACACTAGCCGTACTTAATATTACAACTGATGTAGTGTGGTTCCGAGCCCGAGTATACAGTAGAACAATGCGAATAGGAAATTACATTAGTCACCACTCACAAAGTGTCCTTTTTGCCGGTGGTGTATAAAAACAAAGCCATCGATTTGACAAAACGAAGCATATTGTTGTGGCAAGTCGATCCGCTATGACAGGTCATATCATGTATGCGTTGGGGGTATGCGTCGTAATCAGCATTTACAATAATTCATCAGCATATCTGGAAATGAAACCTTCCAAAACGACTGACATGTCCAGCTTCCCATTTCGGTTGCTGACGGAACTCGAATCATACCGCATCGAATCGACCGAAGCGGCCCCGAATTTCTCGGCGTCGGCACGTAGCGGTTCGGGAACCCGTCGACCACCACTTGTGCTGTTGTGCCCGTGCGGTGTGACCTGTTCGTGTTCGCCCACGGCCGTTCGTCGCTCCACACACCACCAAGCGCCGCGCCGCAATCTCCCTGCAACACATTCGTCATCGATCGCCCCCTCCTGGACCTGGACGACGCACGACGGGAGCGCATCGCGCCGGCCTGGAGCGACAAGTCGAAACGCCTCCGAGCCACCCAGAGCGCGTGGCGTTGCGAACTGGCGATTGCGACGCCGGCCGCCTTCCCAAACCAAACCAGGCGAATCCGCCCCGGCTACGCCTCGGCCTCGCGGTGACGCGGTGCGCTCCTCCCCTCCCGCCTTGTCATGCATTCGTGTTGACCGGTAGACACGCACACGCGGCATGCTTATGCATAGACTATAGTAAGTTTTTTTTTTTGAACGAAAATAGACTATAGTAAGTTAGTTCTGACCGTGTAGAATCATCCGTGGATTGCTCTTGCCTGACCTGAAATGATCTCACAGCTCAGCAGTCAGGATGGCCCAGTCGGCCAGTCCCAAGTGTTCGTCCCTTGCATTGACACAGTACTGCTACTGCTGGCTGGCTGCCGAGTTCCGAGCCAGACGGGCGTTCGAGAGTCGAGACCCACACTGTCACACACTCACACACGACAGGGCGAACATGTCCCGCGACGATTCGGCCGTCCAGCCTCGGTCCCTTTCGCCCGTAGGCTCGTGCCTCTTGACGGATCGGGGTCGAAAGCGATCGGGGAACCCCGGCCAGGCGCGCGTGGCAGCCACCGCACCGCAGCGAGACCGGCCGGATGGAGCTGGGATCCGCCGGCTCGGTCCATCCCACTCCCACGTTTCAGGCCCTGCTTCGCCAACGCCGCGCCATTCCCCGAAATGGCCAACGATCGTGTCACCGACTGGGCGACCAGCGTGGCCCGGCCATGCGGGATTTGACTGGCCGGCGCGGCGGGTCAGCGTGCCCACTTCTCCGGACCAACACGGCACGCCCTGCGTCTGCGCAGCTGCTTCCTTCCGGCCGGCCGGCCGGCCTGGCAGCCTGCCCGTACGGTACGAGCGCGCACCTCACACGCTTTCCGTTAGCCCTACGCCTTCGCGGCACGAGGGCTAAATCCCCCCTCGTTCGGTCGTTCCTTGACCAACACAGGTGTTGTCGTGGTACTACGGTGACGGTCTGGTGCTGACGCGTAGCACTAGCAGCGAGCGGATAAGCTCTGTGCTGCTTGCTCCATGCCATGCCGCAAGTCAAAAGCCAAGAGTTAACATGCTCAGAGCAGAACCTCACCTTGCACCAAACACCAGCCAGGTGTGACCGTCTTTAAAGCGTAACGGGCCAGTTCTCCCTCCCTCCTCTAAAGAGGCAGGAAGAGTTCCAATCACAACGGTTGCTCAGCAAGCAACACGTCGGCGACTTGTTCGGTCGAGGTAGCGATGCACTGACGCTGGGGGTTCGGAGTTCGGCGGATATGGGTGGCACTGGTGGTGTACCCTACCGTTGGGTTACCAGAGCTCGACTGCAATATCTTGGGTGGTGTACGTAGCAGTAGTTTTAATGACCAGATAAAACTTAAAAGCTGGTCCGTCCATGACTAGGAAAACCACCCACACGCCGTGCATTTCTTTTGATACCATTTGTAGCCGATACAACGCGACTGAGTTTGGCGGTCTAATCGAACGAGCGTTTGTGTTCAAGGCGCCGCATGGGAATGCCGATGGACGACCGAATACGTAGTTCAAACAAGGCTTGCTTCCCCGTGTTGCCGCCGTTGTTCTTTACTCGCGATAAAAAATAAAAAAAATGTAATACGTAGGCCTGTGCGTTCTTTACAAAGGAAAATAGAAAATGTCAAGCACATGAAAAACAAATATTCCGACAATATTAGCATGTAGTGAAACGTCATTTTCTTCCCCCAAAAGACATGTTGCTGCCAACGCGTTGACATAATCAACATTTTGGAGATTGCTTTTGCAGGCTTGAGCTTGACGTCCGTTTTGGTGTCCATTATTTGCAGTCGCAGCCTCTCCAGCCCATGCCACGCTGCTAACGTAAAATAATTTATTTATTTATTTTTTGCTGGATCCAAGCAGAGCATCCCTGCGTAAGAACGATCCATTTGTAGGACGATTAACAGAGACTTTTGCAAACTTAAAGTATACAATATGATGACTGTTTCAATTATTGTAAACATTGGGCGGAAGCAAGTCAACAATGATATATATGATTGCCAATTTAGCTCTTCAGGGTTGCAATAGATGAGGAGGGACGTGGATGACACTAGTTCGTAATTGGAGATTACAACTGGTGCGGTGCTGCTCCGAGTCCAAGTGCAGGAGAGAGAACAATGTGATTAGGAAACTGCATTTGGTCACAGCTCGCAAGTGTTCTTGTTGCGCTGATTGTACAAAAACAAAGCTGTGGATTCGCCAAAACGAAGCATATTGTGATATTTAGTTGACAGGGCATGTGTGTGCAGGGGTACGCGTCGTGACCAGGGGTGTGTTTAGATTGGGGAAAGATTCCCCGAAAATACACTGTTTATAAAAAAAAAACACTATAGATGAATAGTGATATGTGAGTAAAAAAGGTGGGATGAATAAGGAAAAGTTGGATGAATAGTGGATTTTTGGGGAATATTTGGGAAACTAAACGGGCCCAGCACCCGGAAACGAAACCTTCCAAAACGACTGTCGTCAGGGGCAGGTTAGTGTCCAACTTCCCATTCCGGATTTCCGGTTGCTGATGGAACTCGAATCGTAACGCATCGAATCGACCGAAGCGGCCATCACTGCTTCCAAATATTTGATATGGGTATATATCTTCAGCTCTTAATAATAATAATCCTCCTCTGCCGTTTCTGGCTGTACTACGCCACACGATACCCTTTTTCCCCAGCAGTTAACTGGCTGTAGTCCACACGGCACGCCCAATCCACACGAGTCCGCAGCGCCATAGTTTCACGCAGAATATACCGCCGCCGGTGATCAGATTGACTCAAACTCTCCTCCATCCATCCATCCCCACACACAAGCAAGCAAACGCCGAAACGCTGTCCTAGAAACCGACGGGAAGGCGCCCCGAATTTCTCGGCGTCGGCACGCAGCGGTTCGGGAAGCCGTCAACCACCACTTGCGCTGATGTGCCCGTGCGTTGTTGTGTGACCTGTTCGTGTCCGCCCACGGCCGCTCGTCGCTCCACCCACCACCAAGCGCCTCCTGCAACACATTCGTCATCGATCGATCGCCCTCCTGGACCTGGACCTGGACGCGTGACGCGCGAGCCACCCAGAGCGCGTGGCGTGGCGATTGCGTGGCGTGACGCGGTGCGCTCCCCCCGCCTTGTTTGACCCCCGCACGCCGCGCCGCACCCCATCCTCCCCGACCACAGCGCATTCCCCAATCCCCTCTCCTCCTCCTCTCGCGCCGTCTCGTGCCGGGCCACCACTCTCCCTTCCCTTAAAACCCCACCCTTCCAGCATTCCGATCTCCTCCTCCCCTCTCCGTGTCCCGTCCCGTCTCGTTTCCTCTGATCGCCGAGACGGACGAACCGACGCGACCGGATCAAAATCAGGCCACGCAACCGCCAGCGCCGGCGGCGGATTCGAGGGAGGATTCGGGAGGCGCGCCGCGATGGCGCTTGACGGCGGCGGCGGATTGGGAGGCCTAGGGGTGATCGGGGCGCTGGCCTACGGCGTGCTGGCGGTGGCGGCGCTGCGGCTGGTGCTGTCGTACAAGTCGGCGGCGCACGCGCTGCGGCGGGCGTGGAGGTGGGCGGACGAGTGGGCGCAGGCGTACCAGTACTACGAGGTGCCCCGCCTCGCCGGCGGCGCGGAGAACCCGCTGTTCCGGAAGGCGGCGGCGTACGTGTCCTCGCTGCCGTCGCTCGAGGACGCCGACGCCGCCACCGTGGTGTCGTCGGGGGCCAAGAGCAACGACTTCGCGCTGCAGCTCGGGCCGGGCCACACCGCGACGGACGCGTTCCTCGGCGCGCGCCTCGCGTGGACCAACGCCGGCGCCGACCGCCTCGTCCTCCGCGTCCGCCGCCACGACCGCACCCGCGTGCTCCGCCCCTACCTGCAGCACGTCGAGTCCGTCGCCGACGAGATGGAGGCGCGGCGCCGGGAGCTGCGGCTCTACGCCAACACCACCACCGGCGGCGGCGGCGGCGCGGCGGCGCCGAGGTGGGCGTCCGCGCCCTTCACACACCCGGCGACGCTCGACACCGTGGCGATGGACCCCGAGCTCAAGGCCCGCGTCCGTGCCGACCTCGAGACCTTCCTCAAGGGCCGCGCCTACTACCACCGCCTCGGCCGCGTCTGGCGCCGGAGCTACCTGCTCTACGGCGCCCCCGGCACCGGCAAGTCCACGTTCGCCGCCGCGATGGCGAGGTTCCTCGGATACGACGTCTACGACATCGACCTGTCCCGCGGCGGCTGCGACGACCTCCGTGCTCTGCTCCTCGACACCACCCCGCGGTCGCTCATCCTCGTCGAGGACCTCGACCGGTACCTCCGCGGCGGCGACGGGGAGACGGCGGCCGAGAGGACGGCGCGAGTGCTCAGCTTCATGGACGGGCTCTCCTCCTCGTCCTGCGGCGAGGAGCGCGTGTTCGTGTTCACCATGGGCGGCGGCAAGGACGGCGTCGACCCGGCCGTGCTCCGCCCGGGCCGACTGGACGTCCACATCCACTTCACCATGTGCGACTTCGAGGGCTTCAAGGCGCTGGCCAGCAACTACCTCGGGCTCAAGGACCACAAGCTCTACCCGCAGGTGGAGGAGGGCTTCCACGCCGGCGCCCGCCTCAGCCCCGCCGAGCTCGGCGAGATCATGCTCGCCAACCGGGGCTCCCCGAGCCGCGCGCTCCGCACCGTCATCAGCGCGCTCCAGCACGTGATGCCATCGCCGCCGCCGGCGCAGCAGCAGCAGCAGCAGCAGCGGGCCAGCACCGCGGCGGCGCGGCCGCCGAAGCTGAACTCGAGATGGTCCGGGCACCTCGACTACGCCAGCGCGGCGGCGACGTCGGAGGCCAGCACGGCGGGCCAGTCGTCGCCCCGGGGTGGGGGTGGGTTCAACAAGGACGCGCCGATCAGGGAGTTCAAGAAGCTCTACGGGCTGATCAAGTACAGGAGCCGGAAGGAAGCCGCCGGCGTCGTGCCGGTGGACGACAACGCGGCGTCGCCGAACGGGCGGGGCAGCGAGGCCAGCTCTGACAAGGACAAACCGGTGATTAGTAGTTAATTATTTTGATGGGAGCAATCTGGCTTTTGCTCTCTGTTTTGTTTTAACTTTTTTTCTTATTATGATTTCTAAGTAGTACATCCTTTCTTTTCATCTGGAATTTGGGGGCCTGTACATTGTAATCTGGTGCTAGTTAGGATTTTTTTCTTCTCTGAAATTTGGATAGGATGGGAAAGTTCTGCACTTGATCAAG
This sequence comes from Digitaria exilis, assembly GCA_015342445.1. Lineage (NCBI taxonomy): Eukaryota > Viridiplantae > Streptophyta > Magnoliopsida > Poales > Poaceae > Digitaria > Digitaria exilis. Next base: position 18,859 of record JACEFO010001675.1, on the reverse strand, counting down.
AAAATGCCCAATAGCGTTGGAACGGAGAGGCATAGTAAACTGTGTCGAGTTTCATTGTGTAGTACATAGTGCAGACACGTTTTATCGCAGTGCTGTTTGTTAGCGACTTCTTTACGTGTGTGACATTTGAATTACGAGTACTTTGACATTTTGGCGTCCCATGGATTCCGCCTGTGACATTTGAATTACAGTATTTTGGCATTTTGGTGTAGGAGTGATGGTTCAGTACGTACAGCTGACATAGCAGAGCAATTTCTCACCGGAAAACCAACGATTGCTGGATCGACGGTACGAATATTACCTTACAAACTCAAAGGTCTAGTTTAAATCTGAACCAAGTATTATACTACAAGATAGAAATAGAATACCGTACATCCGTAGACCTAGCAGGCGTCAACTATAACCTGATCGGGCTCATGGTCCCAAAGCACGACACGTGCACTGAAAAAAAACCAAGCGAGCAGCTAGTTGTCCTGTTCCTCGGAACGTTCGTTGGTGCGGAGCTTCCAAACCCACCATTTCGCACAACGGCTTTGCCCTTCGTACCATAGGTCCATACCCACACCAATCTGTTTATCTGTCAGTTAGCCCGTGTCGAGTGCTAAAACCTGGACCACCCGCCGCCGCCGGTCTGGCCGTCCCAACCCCCTCTCGCCGGCCGGCCGGCCGGCCGGCGGCGGCCTCGAGACAATCACCGCCGGCTCCTCCTGCCACGGCTGCCCGTGGTGTGCTGCCGCTGGCAGTGGGCCATGACGAGCTCCATCGCTACCTCCAAATTCTCTGATCCGCTTCTCATGATTGGCCAAGCCAACCTACCATCCACCTCGATTTCATTAGTCTCCCGCTGGCCTGCGGTTGCGGCCTCGCCATCAGCCGCTTTCAGGTGTTCGCCCGCGTCTGTTTGCCGGTTGGCGTTGGACTGTTGGTAGCAGAATACGCGGGTTTATTATACGCTACAAAAAAGAGAGAGGCATTGTTAAGTGCAGAAGTTTCATTAGCAGGAACTAGTTAGTGATGATGATTCTGTGAGCTAATGATGGGGGGCACGGCCGCTGGCGCGCCTCCGGGGGTTCGATGATTGTGCTGGGCACTAATTCCTGGGATGCTAGTTAGGCTTTTTCAGTTTTGGGCATTGTATATTGGTGCACGTATTTGCTGTTGTTTTTTTTATGCCAGTGTGTGCACACAGGTATCTTTGCGGTTTCGAGGGATTTTTAGTTATTCCGTTCACAGGATTGTTCGCGGCACAGCCGAGCACACAGCTAGCGCCAAGGTGTGAGTGAGGGAGGCAGGATCAGCTGCCGTCCGCCGACGCAGCACAGACAGGTGTCCTCTCGTTGTTCCAGCCTGCAAGAGATAAAACTGGACGGACGCTAGCTGGAGTGGAGCTGTGGAGGGAGCCTCTTCGATCACAGGATCGCTGCGTGCACATCGTCCTTCATCGGTGCGGTCGCATAATAATGGTGTGCTTCGGCTCATCGGCTGTGTTGAATAATTGAGCCTCAGCTCTCATTTCTTTAGCTAGGGCGTGCACGGTGTCGAAGAAACTGAGAAACAAAGTAGGAAACGGCACAGATTGTGCCGTGTCATACTCATAGACTCAGTAGCTCAAAGTCATCGAACAATCTGTGCTGCGTTATCTGAAGAAAGATAAGGCCACGCCACGCCATGCCACACATCACACCTGAACTCAGCAGCAACCCTCACGGCACAGCCACGGTCGTGCCAAGATCGGCGGCCCCGCATGTCTGTGCCGTAACACGCAAGGGATTTGAGGCTGCTGCGGCTGCGGCCTTCTCTTTGCTTTGATCAGTCACGGTTGGAGAGTTTGAAGTAGTTAAAAATGCTGGGTTTTTTTTCCTTTCCAAGAGGAAAAGAGACTCCTGTGCTAGGCTTTTGGGGAACCCGTTGCCATGGCGTGCAGACAAGACAAGGGCCTCTCCGCGCCAAGCTTGATGGTACCCCCCCCCCCCTCCGTGCTTGTGCTTGCAGGAAGGGCCACCCGGCCACCTGGTGGGCCGGGTTTAGCAGCCCGACAGCGTGATTAGGTTTCTTGCTCACATCTGGGTTTTTAGCTTAGGACATGGTCATCATCATGTTCCCCGATCGAAAGAAAACAAAAGAGCATCGGCGCTACTCGTAAAATCAAGGATCTTTTTCTTTTGGCTGAGTGTTTCGCCTATGGTTAACTGGTAACCCCAGCGTTGTACTAAACTCACGTTCTTATAACTTATAAGCAGAGATATTCTTCTTTTTTTAAAAAAAAAAGACACTGTAACCCTATTTCTTTTTCTTTGCCCCTTGAAAATCAAATGGTAGTAGATGCAATATGAACAGCTGGTTTAGCAACACAACACCAGTGAATTTAAACTTTTTGGCAGCTCTTAAATCATTCACGAGCTCGTAACAGTAATACAGTAACTATTGGACGGGCATCATTCACTTCGGTATAGCACTGTACGAGCCTTTTCCTCATGAGTAGCATAGCAGCTTTCGCCTGTGCCACACTGCCATCCACGCCAAGGGGGCGCAGGGTCCTGTCATGATGTGAAGTTAATGATTGTGCCGCAGGGATATGCTTGGGCCCAGGCCTGACGTGATGTGACAGATGCGTCACGGATCTTTATGATTTCCCTGGCCGAGTCTGCCATACCGTACCTCGCCACCGTCACAGTGACTCGGTGAGCCGGCGATCCCAACTGTCACCGTCTCGCCATCTCGGCGCTTGTACGGTGTATCCGCCACCCGCCCACGGCCCACCCGTAGCCCACGGCCCACCCGTAGCTTTGCATAGTTTTCGGCATGGGTCTCGTTGGATACGGCGTCGCGCTGGCCGTAGCCAAGACGATCTGAACTCTGGAGATACCCACCCGCATGGCGATATGGGCAAATGGCAGTGCAGGCTGGAGAGACCCGGTCACCGCAGAGGGAAACAGATGCAGCACGGCCATGACGAGCAACGCAAGCTAGGCGGCCAGACAGCGACCGGAGTATGGAGATTTACGGAGATCAATTGCGCTGCGCGTAGCGTTTCCATGTCGTGAGTTGTGTGACAAGTAGGAGTTGCAGTACATTGAACACTACACATGTGCGCATGTTGTGTCGGCACGAGTTTGCTGGACGCAGTCCATCGATCGGCACTGGTCGGCCTAACCCTGTGACGTAGGCACGTGTATCCATCGTTCGGGTTTGATAGCGGAAGCGTTAAGCCGTCGCTTGCCATGTGTCACGTAGCTGCAATAAACTCGAGCAGGTTAAGGAAGGAGCAATTTGAGCAGAGCCGCGTCGTGCGTGTCCTCTCCGTTTGGGGCTCATGCTTGTCGTCTCGTCTACAGTCTACTCCCAGACTTTTTGGGGTTTCATTTCAAACCTTTTCCAGGGCGGTCAAGCACCCCGGGCTTCTTGATCGCTACTGTATGTCTTGAGTACTGATCGGGCAGGTTGAGCACGGTCAGTGTGACTGGTCGCGCTACAGTGACTCAGCCGGCAAGATTTTAATGCGGTATACGGTCGAGCTGATGGACCAGCGGTACATCGGTACATGCATATGCATGTCAGGGCTGAGGGCTTTGACACTGTGCTGTGCTCGATCGAGATTCGGGAGGTAGCTAGTTTCAGATTGGTCCCTACCCGGAACCACATCGGCTTCAAAGGCTCAAAGCCATTGCAACTGTTGGTGACAAGTGCGTGCGAGAGATATTGCGATCCCTATTGCGAGCGCTGTAGCTCTGTGGCGAATGGCGATGTCGTGATGACTGATGACGCCTCTGTCCTGCCCCGCTCAGGTTCCCACGCACCCATCGAGCATGCAAACGAACCTTGGTGCATCGTTTAGGGGGTGTTTAGATTGGAAAAGATTCTCTGAAAAAACACTATAGACCCAAAAATACACTGTAGATGAATAGTGTTTTGTGAGTGGGAGAGGTGGGATGAATAGAGAAAAGTTGGACGAATAGTGTTATTTTGGGTGGGAGTGGGTGAAACTAAACACACCCTTAACCAAGATATTCTAATGCAAGCGCTTCTTGATGCACTTTTAATCGAATTCAAAGGCAGGCGCGTGCTAATTCAGGCACCATTGTTCTATACGTCTATTGCATATACTGTTATAGATGAATGCCTAGCTCTCTTATCAGTTATCAGGACTCCTAGCTTAATTATGTTGCCACAGTTGTGTAACCATCACTATTCTCTCTCTCGCGCGCGCTGTCTCTCTCTCCGAGCTTTGCTCTGGATTCTACCTCTAAACTCATGATGTCTTTCCGTTTCTATCTATTTTTTAACCCCAATACCCTTGTGCAAGGGTGTTCTGGTGATGGATTCGTCATGGTTTACGGTTCCCAACTTCCCATTGTTTTTTTTTTTGTTGAAGCAAGCAAACTAACTTCCCATTGCCACCTATAAAAGGGGGAAAAAATATGAAGACGGGAAGGCTGGAAACAGACCAACGAGGATGGAGGAGCAGAGCGAGTGGGTAATAGAGAAGGGACCCATAGAGAAGACAACAACACATTACATTACGATGACTCTAGCCCATGGGGAGTTTTGAGTCCAAATGAAGCCCATGGATCTGGCCCAAACAGGCTTCGGTGTTCCTCCTCCGCTCTCCTCGGGTCGCTGCTGGGTGGTCAAACCGTCAGCGTCAGACTCGCGCGGCCTCGCGGGTCGCAGAGCTCCTCGTCGCCGAACGGACACGCCTCTCGGACTCCCGCGCCGCCATGGACGGGGAAAAGGAGCAGCAGGGGCACCGGAGCGGCAGCCCGGCAAGAACCTCATCAAGATCCCGTCCTACCAGGAGGTCTTCGGCACTGGCTCCACCTCATCCTCCTCGACGCCGCCTTCCTACAACCCTCCTCTACCCAGCGCCGGCACCCCCGCCGCTTCAACATCCTCCTCGTCGTCGGGATCTTTCTCGCAGGCTTTTTCCTTCCTCAAGTCATCCGAGTTCTACTCGCCGCCGCCGCCGCCGCCTCCCCAGCCGCCTCCACCCCGAGGTATGCACACTCCCCCTCACCTTCTTGTTCTTAATCCCTGCGGCTCCGGCCTCGACTCTGATGGATTCGGTTTTGCTGGCGCAGGCCGCCTCAGGCTAGCTCCTCCGTGGCGGTGCCCCAGAGCAAGATCGCCATTCTCGTCAGTCATAGGCAGGTACTGGGACACGATTACTGGCACCATGACACACACTTCGACTTCTTTTTTGAGCTTCTTCTCCCCGTCGTATGTATAAAATTTCGAGCCTTTGCCCATTTTTTGTTCATGAGAGAGGGAACCCTCTGCTGAAGCACATCAGGAACGCGAGGTGGACGTTTGCAGATGTCGTGCCGGACTATGTGCTCGGGCAATCATCATGTGCGTTGTACTTGAGGTTCCTTTTCATTCTCTGCAACTTTGTTATCTCTTCAGTTTAACTCTGAAATTGGACTGTATAGGTTAGTTGATTGTGCATCTACCTGGAGACACTGCCTCCTTTTGTTGCAAGAATGGATTCTGTACTTTTATTCCTCTCTTTGCTTTATGCCTGTATCTTAGTAATTCCCTATGTTGCCTATTAGTAATATGATGATGGTGCTACAGAGTGGTCTTCAAGGTACTGTCATTCTGTGATTTTTACTGCTCAGTTTTCTTTTCTTTTGTGGATGCAGTATCAGGTACCATCTTCTACATCCAGATTACTTGTATTATCGGATAAGGGAACTGCAGAAGAATTTCCGGCTCCGTGTCATCTTGTGCCATGTCGATATTGTAAGTTCCAGACATGAGACCAACATATTTTATTTGTCACAGGATGTGCATTTTTTAAACATCTTAACTCAAGGAATTTAGCAAGCTCATTGTTCATAGGAAGATGTAGTCAAGCCTTTGCATGAGATTACAAGAACAGCACTGCTGCATGACTGCACCCTCCTGTGCGGTTGGAGGTATTCTTCCATATTTATAATATGCTCGGATTCAGTAATATTCACATTTTTGTTCGCTGTGCTCCATCCTGTATTTTTATATCAATTCTATGTAAATATGGATATAGCTCTGCGATCAACCTTGTGCTGGATCTTATGTATTGCCTGTGAAGTACAGTTCTGTCTAAGTACATTTTATCCTAATATTCAAATTCTAAGATAGCTGTCCATCTCCTGCCATGTTAATAATAATAATCATAAGCGCATGCCTGTATTTGTCTTCATTTAATGGCCCTTCATTACATAGATCAGGGAATTTTTATAGAAACATATTGATAATGAAATGATGTGCCAATATGTTTGTAAAGATTTGAGAGTAAGTTGTCTGAGCAAACTATTCCCTCTTGTAGCCTGGAGGAATGTGGTCGATACTTGGAAACTATCAAAGTGTACGAAAATAAGCCAGCTGACAATATCGTGAAACGATGGATAATGACTATCTATCACGGGTATGTTATGCTCCCTAGGCACACCCTTGCCAGGAATAGAAATAGTTCGTTGATGATGGTGATCAGGACAGCTGTTACTGCCATAGCCATTATTATGATTTGCAAGAAAAATCTTGTCCCTGCTGCCCGTTTGGGCTGATGTTAGTGCAATCTTATAACTATAGAGCTTGGTGTTTGCACTATTTTTATATATTCCTTTTGTGATATTGTTTTGCAGTTCACGCATGCACTTACATCCATTCGGCATGTTAATAAAACAGATGTTGTCACACTTGGTTCATCTTTTGGGGTAAGTTGGTCAAAGAACTGCTTTGACCTGGAATTCACTTGCAGCTTCCTCCATATACAGTATAGTTGTTTGACAATGTATTCTGTTTTGGCAGTTTAATATTGTAGTAGCATTTACACAATTAATCCAGCAGCAAAGTATGGCATCATATAAATGTTCTTTGTTTTAAATCTATTCAGTCACTCTCGCAAGTTATGAATGCTTCTATGGAAGAGCTGGCTCGCTGCCCAGGAATTGGTGAGCGGAAGTACTGCATTCATTTACCTTTATCTAGTGATTGTCAATGCTGCCTTGCGTCATGTGCCCATTGGTTATCCCTTTGACAGAAACTGCATACACAGTGTTTGGAGTGTTTTGTTGCTCTGCTTGATTGCATGACTAACCCTGTTTCTTTATTATTGTGTACATAATCTTTTTCAACTGTTGTAGGTAAAACGTCTTCATGATACTTTCCATGAGCCATTCAAACGGGTTTCAGTCCGCCGGAACTTTGTAGTGCCTGATACTCCTGACAGAGAGAAAGCGTCAGGCCAGCCTTCATCGATGAATGATAGCTTCAGAAAATACAGCAGAGAAATCGGAGGCATCCAAGAACAAAAAGGGTTCCGATGTAAGGTCAGCCCTTACTGCTGCCTTTGCCAAGTATTCAGAGAGAAGATCCGAAGCCAGAGCAGTGAAGCAGCAAATGAGGCTGGTGAAGGTGCTAGCAGCTCAAACAGGGAAGAGGCCAAGACCAAAGACTAGATCAGCAGTAATAAGATGCTAACGGTAGTTTACCATTGCTAGTTTGTTCTCCCTTTCAGGCCAGTGTTTGTTGTTGTAATTGCAAAAAAAAAAATCCGATGTATGTTTTACCCTTGGTTAATCATCAGGAATCATTTGTGCTCCCTTGTAACCTTGCAACGTACATTGAGTTTTTGCCTGTAACATTATCCTTGCCTGTCTGAATTAGGATAGTCCCCCTCAGATTGACTAATTTACCGAGGGAAACGATGGATGGTGTTGTCATCCTCGGTGCCTATTGCCTAAGATGTGGCAAAATACTGTCTTTCAGAAGCTGCAAACACTGATGTTGCTGGAGATAGGCAAACTGCTGGGGGCTAGGAGAAACGGCATCTCAAGACAAAAAGAAAAGGCATCTCGCGAGGAAAACAATGGGAGACTTGGGCCTCGTCGAGTATTCCATCCACCGCCTGTCTAACAATTTCACTGGCCGACATGGAAAACCATAGAGATCGAAAATACAATTCGAACATCAAGTTTCAGGAGCATCAACTGATGGACAGAAGAATCGGATAGAATATTTGTGTAAAGCATATGTGACAGTAAATGCCAGACGTATGCCGCTGTTTATTTTGCTCGAGTACAATTTTGTTTCCTAAAGCAATAGTTTCATATGGTTTGCTTGCCATTTGGGAAAACGAGAAATATAATTGGAGGAAAATGGGTGACTCCTACACGCCTGAGACCTGCTCTGTTCGTTACGGTAAGAACTGCACAGGCAGCACAGGACCGAGGACCAGACCGGCAACTCGGCCAGAAACCTAAAAAGCTTCCATCCTAATAAGACCGAAGCGCATTTCGATAAAGCTTTGGTGAATGCCGGTTGATGATGCAAGGCAATGTAACCCAGTGCTTTTGAAGAAAAAATATGCCTATAGATGATAAATGCATAGGCATTGATAGGCTGGCGTATAGATGATAAATGCATTGATATCATAATGTCAAAATAATAGCAGCACAACACCAACGATTGGTAATGAGATTGATGGTTTGGAAGAACACTGCTGTTACAACGACTGAAAAGAGGTTCCACGTGATACATGGCATGAGTAAAGGTGTGCTCCTTTTAGACATAATATATGCAAACACTATTTGGAGGTTTGCAAATAAGGCATGCATGATATATGATGATAATACAACGAACGCACCCAATTGGAAATATACAACCTATTCTACATAAAATACATTTTATTCCTCTGTCTTCTGCTGTTCTACATGGAGAACCAAGCGGCACCCTACAAACTACATAATCACAGCTACTCCAATTATATTTATAGCGAAATAGAAGAATCCACCATGCCGCAATCGCAATTTCGTGACCACCAAAACCCTGTCGAACCAACCGAAAATAAAGGTAATTGGAAGAAAGATGGAGTATACACACTGATGGCAGCAGGCTAGGGTCCCGACAACCTTCAATGAAAAGAATTTCCATAAGTGCTGCAGCTTTAGGAGCTAGTCCCAGATCAGGCATATATTTTCTGACTCGGAAGCGCTGCTGGAAACAATTCCTTCTGTTAGGACTCCCTTAACCTCGATGTTAAAGCTAGGGCAGCTAGTTCATCCGCCATGGATTTTCTTGATGTTATGTTTCTTCATTGTCCTCTTCCCTAACGTCTTCAATTTCTTCTCGGCAGTACAACGCATTTAGCTCTTGCTGGCAACTGAAAATAGAGCAGGAAAAAAAAAGAATCAGAATCCAAATGCCAGGATCATGATTATTGTTACCCATGAATGATCACAAATTCTGGCGTCTTTATTGCAATAAAATGAAACGATGATAACTGACCTGCGCGTGTTTTAGCTTAGCGGCCAATTAGTTCGTCGGTCAGCGTTATCATTCTGCAGGAGGAAACAAATAAAACATCCTTTAAATAAAATCAAGGGATAAACAAAAACCGGGCACTGCAAGCAGGTATGATTATTCCAAAATAACATTAACAGTAACGCATTTTGTAAAATGTACTAAAATACCCAATTAAGTCTGATAGTGAGATTAGTTCGAGCTAACCAAATCATTATTGCCAAATCAGAACATAAATAGTGCCATACCAAAGGTTATCTGTCATATGGAGTTGCAAATATATGTAATTCTTGCAGTTTTGTTTAACAGCGTAATTTTTTGTAATAACACTTCTGTGAAGTGGGCCATACCTAGACTGTAATTCTGAAATTTAACAAGTAATGACCGTTCCTTCTCAGAGCTAGCTGTCTCAGCCTGCTAAAAAAAATGTAAGTTTCAGTGATATCTAACAAAATATTGAAAGAAGCGCTTATGGCCTGGCAACTCATTTGGTCAATGCTTAAAATCATAAACTAGGATGATGCTTACCGCTTTAATCGCTCTCCAAACTTCGGATTTGAGAGGATATTCCAGTCTCTGAACCTGAAGAAAAGAGTTTTTAACTTATGATCAAAGAAATAAACTGAACTTCCAATAGCCGCAACAGGAGATGACACTTACCAATCAACTTTCTCGTTTTGTTGCAAGCTACTTAATAGGTTTCTGATCAGATCCTAATGTAAAGAGATATAATTGTTAATCAGTCTATTGAGTAACCTAACATTTGTTGCATTCTTAAATAGGATGGCAGTGAAGCTTCTTTCATACCTGCTGAAACATGGTCTGTTGCACAAGATTGTTAAGTGAGGAATTAATATCGCCGATGAAACTGAACTATTGCAGAGTTCCTTCCAGCTGGAGTAGGGTTACACTGCAAATCGAATTATTATTTTTTAAAAAAATTGATCAAGTCATGTCCCACAAAACTCATAAGAAAACAGGCGTCTTTATTCAATCCATGACAACCTTTTTCTGTACGCAAAATATCCCATAGACTATTGCTTGGCTCAATTTACCTCTTAGTATAGTTTGTCCTTTTTTCTCCATACAAAAGTTGAATTTCAATTTAATATACATTATAAATTTTTCATACAATGTTGTATATCCCAAGGATTAATTTACTATAAAATATTGCAGCCTATAAATATCTAGGACAAGAAAATGTGTGATATTTTTCTAACAAGGGTTTAGGGTGTCTACTATCATATCACCAAATTTGAACCTATTAGCACACTCACGTTTGGGAAATTAAAAATGTATTTTAGGGGGTAAAACAAACCACAAAATACTTTAGGGTTATGTGGGACTTTGTCTATACTTAGGAGGAGTGATTTGGACTTTTTACTTTTATTTTCTCCACTGAAATGGGGAAAATATATTTTACTAGAAATTCAGAGGAATTAGAAAGGGCATTATGCAGGGGGAGGAAGGTTATACCATCGGTTTAGAGTTGACCAAACAATCACTAGCGCTAGCAGATTTTCTTATCAATGAACCCTGAAAAAAATCAAAAGTTAACAATGAATTTATGTCTAACACATGTAATTGTAACATATTAAACAACAATGACCTCACCTCTGGTGATTTACGGGAAAGACTACTGCCTGGTACATCCGGAACCTGGAAAGTAAAGATTAGTTAAAATATCTTGATGGTGTACTGCTCAATTGAAGTCCACTTTACTCCCCTCAACTATTACTTTGTCCACTTACCAACCAAGCAAAATTTTAGGCCTCACTCTACTTCCCCCAAACTGTTTCATTTGGTTCAATCTAATTAGATTTCTCTTTTTTGTTTCTTTTTTGTTTCTTCGTGTACAAGTTGACTTTTAATTTCAGATTTTGTCAGTTGACTAATAACATAGCACTCTATGCTAGAAAATATATTAGACTTTTTCATGATTACTTTTTGAATAGTACTATATATCTAAGATCAATTTCGTTTTAATATTGCATGAAAAATTGTTAATATAATTTTTAGCATAATGCATATGTTTTGTATCTGTTCACAAAATTTGAAGTCAAAATTCAACTCATACACAGAGAAATTGGACTTTTTTCCAAAATATTGTATCCAGCATCCAGCAAATTCACTTACCTTTGCAAGATCGACATTTCTCAGATGTCACAGAAAAAGCGGCCTTTAATCTCCACGACATTGCGTTTGGACTTGTCCACTGATGAATCTACATAAACTAAAATGAGCATAAGAAAATCAATATTCAAAAGCCAAATAAATATAGAAAACCTAAAGCAGGGTCAGATTACCAGTGCACATTTTCATTGCATAAAACAATGAACATGTGCAGTGACTAACAGATGGACCCACATACCTCCTGAAGATCGAATAGGAGCAGACAGACTATTTGCAGAAGCACGAGTTGGCAGTGAAAGTGGGCCACTAAGACTTGATGTTTTTCTGATATCACTTCTTTGTTTATCACATATCATTTGCATAGCATCCCTGCTACCAGACAATAATAATATTTAATCTTAAAGCATCGGGCATAACAAAATGTTCAGTAAACACGCTCAATGCTTTAGTCCTCCAAAATTAAAATGTGACGATTGTATTATATTCTACACCAGGGGTATGCCTGGACAGTGGACACCTGGTCTATAAATAAAAAAAAAAAAAAGAACTAATGGAACCATAGTACATTTTAATAAAATGAAAATTTCCACACCCAGATAAACTTCAGAAAAGGAAGGCATCCATAACTATTGAGGACATAAAAAGTAATTGGGATTTCAATTTTATCTGCTGTTCATTCATAAATATATAGGCTGAATATACAAAGAAATAAACTTAATTTTACCTAACAGCAAATACATTGTGATAAATGAAATAATGGAAGAAAAAAAAACAGAAATACCAAAGCCACTAAAATCACTAGCTAGCTGGCATCCCCTTCAAGTCTTCATTTGGTCGTTAGCATTACTCGTAGCAGAATAAAAACTAAAAATTTTTTAAAAAAATCCTAGATCAACAAAAAAAAAAACTCAGAGCAGACCACCAAATCCTATTATCACGAATATTGTGCCAATCTAGGTTCGTCCTAAGTTTAATATATCCACTAGATTTGTTTTGAAAAAGAATACTTTCACAGCATATAACATAGTCCATTTTATAGATGGTTAAAGTTTCAAAAAGATTGAATTTGTAAAAAAAACTAGATGGACTTATATTTGTGTCAGAGTAAGTATAGACCTCTCAAAACCATGGCCCGTTTCAGCAGCTGCTGAGCTATTGTTCCCACCAGAAGTCTGTTGTCTCTGCCCAGCATCACTTGTCCAATTATTCAATTCTGGATCCCGCTTTGATGTAGAGGGCAGTGAATCATTCTCTCTTTGGTTGTTTTCGTATCCATCAGCCCTCTTTTTAGGGTCGGCATCACTAAAATCGAAATCAAAATCAAAGGCCTCGTTCGTAATAGAGCTGTTTCCATCTGAATTTAATGTTGTTGCAAATGCTTGCTCCCTGGAATACATAAGATAGTACATTTCCCTATCAACGTTATAGTCTAAAAACAATACTATAATAAGGATCAATAATACTTGTCCGTAAATATCTCTAGATCCTACATTCCTACTAAGCTCCCCCAGAATTGAAGCGGGAACTTCCAGGGCCATAAATCACTAGAAGATGCTAAAAAATATTGGCTTCACCTGGAGCTGGAATCATTTGCAGATGACTTCCAAAAATGGTTCCTGGAAGATTGATCCTGTCAAATAGAAAAAAGGTGACAGTTACATACAAATATAAGAGTTCTACTGCAACGATGAGCACTTGCGAACTCTGTGACATATTTTGCATAAAGTCTAATGAGTAATGTTAAGCTTTCTTAAGATGATTATCAATAACTTCCCTAGAATTTTTTTTTTTAAAAAAAAAATTTAGTATACCTTTTCAACTTCAATGTTTCTTGCAGTATCCTCGTCTTCTTTTATTTCCGGTGGTTCATCATCACGAATCTGGAAAGTCAGCTAGATTAATGATAATTTCAAATGGATGGAAGGCCAAACAGAAAGGTAACACCTCATTCAACTGGAGTACAAGAGTTCGGTTTACCAATGATGCTTGAGCCTTGAGATCCTCAATATCGAAGTTCCATGCGCTAACACCTCGTGGTATTCACTCTGTATGAATCCATGCAATTTTACGGTAAGTAGCCTATAAAAATAATTGCAGTATTTACCCAAATTGTACAGCAACAATGTGCTACAAAAATATGTGAGGCATGACTATTTATGGATCAAACGGTGTGTTATAAGGCCAATTATTCAGCATTACATGATGCATGCAAAATGTGATTTCGCAAGGTATGGTATCTTTGATTACTAAGTTACAATTGTATTGTGACAAAAAAAAAATTATAAAATGGTTAACTTCCAAGTTGTAGCTCTAATGTCGAATCAGTTCTCTTTAGAGCATCATGGTGATTATGGCAACTGGAAATAGAAATGAATCTCGTGATAGAAGAAACAGTAAAGAACAGAACATAAGACCAGTTAATTGCATGTCACAAACCAGGGAGAGGGCCTCCTGTTCAGAAGAAGGCATTTTCTTCAAAGCCAATTGTGCTGCATCTTTAAGCTGGAGGTACACAGCAATGTCAGCTACATTAGAAGAGGTGTTTCATGACAATAACATTAAGAGTAAGAAAACACACCTGAAGAGCTTTTACACGGTCCCAGAGAGGAGGTAAATCAGATAAGATACTCTTGACCGTCAATTCTGGAGGCTTTGGCATTTTTGAAAAATGAATGCTTTAGCAACTTCTCGGCCGTTGGCCTCTTTGTTTGATCTTTGACCAAGCACATGGCAACCATCTCTTTAAATGACTGATCACAACTGAAAAATGCCTACTTAGAAAGGTATAACTAGAACAGATTCTATGGTAGTTTTAATCACAGAAACGGTAAATATCTTGTAATCAGCTGAAAGGATCAGAACTACCTTTGAGAATCTTTTGTCACGTTCATAGTCAAGACCAGGTGGTGCATTCTGGAGGGTCATGAGAAGGACCTACAACCAAAGTACGCGTTTAATATATAGGATTGATAAACGTTGCTAGGGCCCGACATACCAGTACAACTAAAACTACATCTCAGGGAACCATCTACCATCATTATTATGCCACAAATGAAAAGATTGGGCTGGGTCATGCAGGGTTAAGACATAAACTTGTGGAAGACATTGCAAATTGGCAACATGCACAGGGCATTTGAAACATTTATATTATAAAGTTATTGACACAACAACAAACCAGCAGAAGTAAATCAAAGCGGGCAGAAGCATCACCTTCATAGGGGGGTATTTTGAAAATGGAGCATGGCCATGCGCTAGTTCAAGCGCAGTGATCCCAAATGACCATATGTCAGCTCTGTACAAACATGAGACTGGGTGTGAATTCTTATTGACTTGTTAACATACAAAATTGGAGAAACCTGGCACAGCAACTAGATTTGACTTTTTTTTTAAAACACAATAGCCAAAGACAAAATTTCCAGAGGAAGACCAGCTATTAAGCAATTCATGTCACACATTGGTGATCTTTTGGCATCAATGCAAAAAAGGACGAATGGTCTCTAGGATGCATCCAGGCATGATAAATTACAAATATATATATACAGTTTAACATACTTGAAATATAATATCCAGTGCCAGGCTGGAGCACTTCTGGAGCCATCCTAGACAGAAAAATTCAACCAGAAAAACATATCAAACATGGCAAAGTTAACGCAAAATATTATAATTTTTTTGTTAAGTGGTTACCAGCATGGTGTTCCTACAAATGTATTCCTAGATCTTTGCCTATCACCTCTATCAAACATGCAAGCAGAAACACCAAAGTCTCCAAGCTTCACTATACCAGCACCGTCAATAAGAATATTACCAGCCTGCAGAGTGCCAGATGGAAATGATGACCAAATACATCAAAAGGCAACATCTTTTACCCGCAAAAATATTCAGCTGAAGCTAACCTTCACATCACGATGTATTTGACCTTGCCTGTGAAGGTATTCCAGAGCCTTGAGAGTTTCCTTTAGGATGGAACCCTATGACTGGCTCATCGAAACCATCCTGGTAGAAGATCTTTCATTAAATGTAAACATGAACCCTCTGTCATGAATGCATTATCACCCAAAGGCTGTGTTCCACAACAAATGAACAGTAAGCCCTGATGACATTAGGATGATCGATTCAAGCTCATTATTTGAGCATACTCCCTTTGTATTTCATCCTACAAATAATGCACAGTGATAAGAATTAAAGCCAATTATGCCTTCATTAGAAAAAGAAAAAGACTACAGTCAATAAGAAATTGACACCAGACGGTGAAGACGGTCACTATCATGTAGCCTTAGACAGCTTTCACAACTTTGGCAGCACTGCTGATTAGGCTTCCCCTTTTACAGTGGATTGGAGAAAAATTAATATAGAGCACTTCAAAGCTAGTTTAAATTTACACTACCATAGAAGAAACTTTTGAGTAAAAAAAAAAAATGTAAAAATGCCAAAATGCGAGACTAGCGCGACTTGCTAGAGGTGAATACCAACATGAGCCAAAAAAGAGGATAATAAAAACATGAACTATATACACTTAAAAAAAATCCTGCCTCAGATGAGATTGGCAGTCCTATTTTATTAATCAAGGAAACTAAATTCTTGGAGCTGGTCACCGATAGGCCATAGCTCCTTTAATTTAGGAGCTGAGGTCGGCATGTTTAGTTAAGCTTTATATTGTCCATTAGACTTACGATCAAAGATTACAGGTTTCAGAAAACTGGTTCAATTCATCATACAAGGAACTCCAAATTATGCATGCGGTAGCTGGACAATGGTAGCCTAAGACACTCTGACAGGACAATAATGGGAGAATTATGTAGCACACGCTTGCCAGATCATGATCTGCATGTGACCACAAAGATGCGGGCTTCCATTGGTGGAGGCAGTTATGCTGTGCTGGCAAAGTAGTAATGTGCCCGTTAGTCAATGGAATGTCTGGAAGAAAGGATGGTTTCTATTAGCAAAGAAACATGGCCATCTAATTTTCTAGTAATCTTCCAGAGGTGAGCTAAAAAGTTAGATAATGGCACAAAAAAGCATCGGTATTTTGCAAGTTATTTTTAAAACAGAAAGAAATTTTAGTTATCAATCGTCTATTGAGAAGGTTTGGATGTAAGCAAAATCCAAAAAGGCATAGATTTAAACACATCCAACTAGTACTCAAGAGAAAACAGCATCAACAATGAGCTCATGTTAGCTTACCATCATCAGCTCATCCTATTAACAAATTTGTAGCCAAGTAAAATGAAAATCAGTATCATTGTGAACAGATGTACTGCTTTAAATTTGCCAAGTCCAGCGCAAGTTGCAGAAAATGGATGCCATGTAAAATGCAAAACATACCAGAACTAAAGAAACAATCTAGTAGAGTGAATGGAGCAAAACCAGTTAAAAATGGAAGAAATAGGATAACAAATTTAGAGCACTTCTAGTGGAAGCGGAGACATATTTATTCATTGAATTCAAAAAATCAGAGAGTATAAGTTCTCTGTGTCTATCTAGGACGACTACACTCGACTCTTTGGCCCCGCTTCTTCTCGAACTCCCACTCACCAGAAGCCCATGCCCACGCTAAGTAAAAGAGTCCAACAAAATGTTTTTTAACTCGCCGTCTCAACCGGAAACATCCATAAATATGCCATGTAAAACAAAATGCGCTAAAAAAAAGCTAAAAATGCAGGTACATGCATGACTCAATTGTCTTTTCAACTGAGACTCAGACTAAGCAACGACTAGTAGCAGACCAAGCAGTAAATACGAAGTTGTCATCATTTATCAGCACGGTGTGAAAGCTAAGGTCCGAATTGATCTCTGGCAGGGCGTCACGCGGATCAAATTCCGCCGCAATTGCCAAAGCTACTAAAATGAATAAAATCCCACTCAAATCGAACGAACGGATCTCTCGCCAGCTAGATCAAACAGCACATGGCACCCGCCGCAACCAGACCACAGCCGAAAACCCAACGAATTGCAGTGATGGGGGAAGGGGGTGGTCACAAGGTGCTCACGATGTCAGTTATTGAGCTGATCGAGATCCAGGCACTTGACCGCCACAAGACCTCGCTCACTGGGGCAGGAAGATCGCGCGGTACACGACGGCGGTGCGCGCCGTACCCCGACCTCCTCCATCAGCCGGTAGTCTCCGGGGTTCACCGTGAACGACGGCGGCCCCGCGGCGGCCCCCGAGCCGCATGCGGACCGGAAGCGCTATGACGCTCGCCGTTCTTCCCCATGGAGCCCGTGCGCACCGGAGTCAGGCACCGCGCCGTGTCCTTCAGGAGGATCGTCAGACGAAGCTAAGAACCACCCCCCCAAGGCCGCCGCACGCCGCCTTTCCACTCGGTCGTTGACCAGTGTCTCGCGCAGTCGCGTGTTGCGCGGCGAGGGGGCCGAGGGGAAGGGGAGAGGGAGGTGAGGGAGGGAAGAGAAGAGGAGGAGATAGCGAACGGAAGCCGCTTGGGAACGAAAACGAGGTCGTAAAAGGCGGAAATTAATTATTTCGGCGGTGACGTGGCGGGGGCCGAGTGCGGAGCGGGACCGACGGCGGCGATGTGGGGGAGGTCCTGCCGGTGGGTATGATAGTATGACGGGTGGGCCCTGTGGGGCTGGGTCACTTGGCAGTGGGTGGCCGACGAGGGCGGTGACTGCGAGGGAGCCGCGTGCAGCCGACTGCCCGGTAGATCTCCGCCTCCCCGATGCTGGTCTCCGTGGATTGTCTGCGGGAGGCAGTTGTACTACGACTTGTCAGCGTTTTGTTGGGCCGTGTTTAGTTGTGGTGGGAAAAGTATTTTTTTTTCTGGGATGCGTGTTATGTAGGGGATGAATAAGTAAACGAGGGAAAAAGGAATTTTGAAGATGCGTGTTCTGTGTGGGAGAATGAAATAGAACGTAAAAAGTACTTTTGGGAACTGAAAACACGGCAATATCGGCGAAGAGACATGTTTTTTGTGCTTCCGTTTCCGTTGGAACGAGAATTCCGAATTTCCGAAAATAAAATTGACCTAATAGCATCGTGAATGACATGTTTATTAATTTTTGAAGAAATAAGTTAAACTAGAGGACGTGGTTTCATGGTTTGATGTCTCAAGAATCAACACTGATTTCATGATAATAAAATTACTTGAAATGCTTCGTCCATTTATAAATATTTTACTTAGTTATTTTTCTCCTCTATTAATTATATAGCATATCGAATATCCATTTTAAAACTCTTGTCGATTTTACCAGGATGTCATTAGTATCACTATAAAATTAATTTGTATTCCAGACAGTAGGTCTAATTCTTGACATGAAGTGTGTCGTTTTTGGCCAAATATCTGTGCGTTTCAATTTATTTTGATGTGTGGAATTTTCAAATAAATATATGTTCTTATTGACTTGTTAGTACCAATAATATGTATATTCTTTTGGCTTGTGTCTAATTATAAGAGTCGTTATTTGAACGTAAATGTCTTCGATAAATAAC